>CATQJA010002631.1:227500-830644 GCA_958295435.1 Mesorhabditis spiculigera
TAAAATTCTACTCCACGTACGCATCGGGGGCCAATTTCTTCCCAGCTGGGCATTAGAGAGAATCCCTGTAGAAAAAGAGTCAAGCCCGTTCTTTGCCTAGAGGTGGGAGAGAGACAGAGAGAGAGAGAGAGAGAGAGAGAGAGAGAGAGAGAGAGAGAGAGAGTGAGAGAGAGAGAGAAGCAGATACTTGCGGCCCGCCTTGACGACTAATGTGGCCGGGGCAAAGACCCTTGAGTGGACGTGTGATGGTGGCTAGTCATGTTAGGCAGCCGGGGGAATGGCAATTTGCCAAAATAAATTGGAGTTATATTTACGCCTTATTGCTGGTAGTGACGAATTTACGTTTTTTTGCGTGGGAGAGAGCGATAGAGAGAGAGCGAGAGAGAGAGAGAGAGAGAGAGACAGAGAGAAAGCTGCTCAATCTCGATTCAACCAAAAAATAACGTGATTTGCTAAAAAATTAGATGTTACATAAAAACCACGGCGCGCCGGAAATTCGACTAATTTTTTGCCAGGCTTCGACCGGAAACGAAAAGCGGAAAAGCTTGGATACGGAGGCTTATAGGTGTCAAAAGTACAGACACGGAACTTTGGCGCCCGACCAAAGTTCGCGCAACTCCAATAACGCTAACAAAAATGGATGGGCTAAGCGGTGGAGCATGAAGAAGTGAGGCGCCGCGTCGGGCTCAGAAATTGCCGACTCGGAATAAGGAGGAATAAGGAAGGGGGCGGCTCGTAAAAGGGAGGGGAATGCCCTTTATCCATCGCACGGAGTCGGGTAAGGAAAGGTCGGTGGGGTAACTGACTCTTGCTCATTTTATTCGAAGCGTAAGCTTGGGCCTGGCTTAGGCTTGACTTGAGCTTGGCCTGAGCTTAGGCTCTAGCATGGACTTGGCGGAGCTTAAGCATGAGCTCCAGCTTAGACCCAAACCTAAACCCAAGTTCTTGAGAGGCCAAACTGAAGTCAAGTCTGAGGAGCAGTCCGAGCTAACATAGATAAGTATAAGTCAAGCGGAAGCCAGGCCTAAATTAAGCTTACGCTCAGCCTAAGCCAGGCCTAAGCCAAGCTTTGAAAACCTAAAAAAATAATCACATAACTTTAGCCATTTGTAGTGATTGTTAATGCATAGCTTTCGGGATCCCCGGCGCAGCTACCGTAATCGAAAAATCGGGAAATGCCACTGGACCAGATTCCGAGCGACAACCTGGCGACGGTAATTGGAAAGGCAGATGTTTCTGGTGGGAGAGAGCCAGAGAGAGAGAGAGAGAGAGAGAGAGAGAGAGAGAGAGAGAGAGAGAGAGAGAAAGCGAGGGGATCGCGCGGATGAATTTGAGAAATGGGCGGGGCCTTGTGGATTTCGGGGGCCCAAGCCTCGGGCCCGGCCTGAAAATGGGCATTTAATGAAGTGGCTGGGGTATGGGGAGAAGCCAAAACTGGGTGGGGTAATGGCTTGGCGGGAACTCGTGGTGACCTTCATCATATTTGGGTACGGGGGAGCCATAATTCCGCCCAACCGCTGGACACTTGGCAAAGCTTGACGTCCGGGTGCGGAGTACATTTTGGACGGCCCGGAAATGGCATCATTGGAGTTTGAATTGTAATTATGAGAGCGAGGAAGAGAGAGAGAAAGGGAGATAGAGCCGAATTTTATCATATTCTTGCTTTCCAAGCCCTTAAAATCTCCAACTGCCCTATTCGAAGCCCTAGGAATTAAAAATCAACCTAAAAACTTGCAAACCCCTCGGTAATAAATATTCCCCCAAAGCCTCACTGGGCCTCCGGGTTGAAAAGTGTGCGCCGGGTGGCCGGATTAAGTTTTTTTTGATTTTTAGCTTAGCCCGCTCTCTTTCTCTCTCTCTCTCGCTCTCTCACCCCTCTCCCCCTCTCTCTCTCTCTGGCTCTCTCCCTTTCTCTCGTTTCTCTCTCTTCTGAAGTAAACTAGCTGTGGTTTTTGCCGAATTCGAAAATCATCCCTGTCTGCTTCTTTCTCTCTCTTTCTCTCGCTCCCCTCTCTCTCTCTAACTCTCTCTCTCGCTGTTTCACACGCGCTAGCTCTCTTTAATTCCCAAATCCAATTTCATGTAAAATATTTATTCACACCAAGGCTAGCAGCCCGTCTGCTAGCCGATGGGCCGGCCCGACCACGATTTTCTGAAGCTCACGGAAAAACAGGGAGGGGAATTAGCTTCAGATCACAAATATCACAGGCGAAAAACGATCATAAAATTTGAAGAACTATCAATTATACCATTTTAAAGGAACAGCAAAGTGCATGGAAAAATGCATCTATGGTGTTGAGGTGGGTACCCAGACTTGGCAATGATCAGCGGGGGCATAGGCCGAGTTGGCGGGGCAGTTGAATGCCGAGCGGAAGGCCGGGAAATTCTGGATGGTGCCGAAGACACGGTAGTTGGCTGGGGAATGCGGATCGACGAGGATTTGGCGGAAATAGGCGGCCGGGCTTTCTTGCTCTTGGCACCAAACCTGGAGATCAAATTGGTACATTAAAGTTCTGAAAGCTTTCCAGCTCTCTCTCGCTCTCGCTCTCTCTTTTTCCTCTTGGATCCCTCTCCATCTCTTGCATTCACTCTTGCTCCCTCTCCCTGTCTCGTTCTCTCGCTCTAACTCTGGCTCCCTCGGTTTCTAACTCTTCTCCTAGCTCTTGCTCACTACACTCATTCTCTTGCTGCCATGCCTCCTTGGTTTCCTCACGATAGTTTCCGTTCGCTCGTATTCTCTCTCTCTTGCTCTCGCTCTCTCCCACTCCCCTTTCTCTCTCTCTCTCTCTCTCTCTCTCTCTGTCTCTCTCTCTCTGTCTCTCTCCTCTCTCTCTCTCCCTCTTTCTCACCTGTCCAAAGTTCAAGAAGAACAGCTGGTCGTGGTTGAATTGCCCGAAGATGCGGTCGTTGAGCAGCGGGTCGGGCCCGTTCAGGTTTTGGTGAGTCTTGAAGGCACGGTAGGCGGAGTGGATTCCTGAAAACAGTCAATGATCAAAACTTGGTCAAGTTGGTACCTCCATTATCGGCAATGTTTTCTCCCTGGGTGTTCTGACCGTTGAGGCATTGGGGCTGGTAGGTGGTGCCTTTGAGGGGGCAGAAGCTGCGGTATTCTGAAAATGGATACGGGAGTAACGAGGAGGATACAGCGAGAGGGAGCGATAGAGAGAGGGGGAGCGATAGAGAGAGAATGAGAGAGAGAGAGCGCGAGAGAGCGATAGAGAGACAGCGAAAAAGAGAGCGAGAGAGCGAGAGAGAGAGAGCGAGAGAGGTAGAGATACCCACCATCAATGATGCACTGCGCCATCGTGGTGAAGCCGATGGTGCTGTTAGTTGACATCCACCCGTTCAGCACACCCGTCCCATCCCATTGCACTCCCTCGTCGTCAAATCCGTGCGTCAATTCGTGCCCTAAATGTTTAATTTTCATTTTTAATTTTATGCATCTTTTCAAAACTAGATACAACAAGACAAAAAAAAATCCAATTTTAAAACTTGCCGGCAACGAGTCCCATGCCTCCGTAGTTGAGAGAAGCCGGCCATTCGGGGTGGAAATACGGGGGTCGAAGGATTCCGGCGGGGAATGTGATCGAGTTCAGCTCCGGCTAAACGATGACGATATGTAAGTATGCGGTTTCTGAGTTCCTTTTAAAGCTTATTCCCTACCTGATACCAAGCATTCACAATTCCGGGTTGTCCCAAGAAGTCGTGGCGGTCGGTCTTCGTGAAGGTCAGCTGGTTGTACTGGGCCCACAGGTTGAAGCTGAACATTTGTGGTTGGAGCACAATCTGGCACTGTCCCTTTAGAAATACGCGGTGTAAGGCGTTGCGTAAGCGTAGCTCTCAATATCTCTGTCTCACTCTCGCTCTCTCGCTTTCTCTGTCTCTCACTCTCTCTTTCTTTCTCGCTCTCTCTCTCTCTCTATCTCTTTCCCCAAAACACCTACGCGGTCAACTTGTCCAAAATCGTGTAGTAGCTATCATCAGCGGCCAAGTTCAACTGCTGGTAGTACGCGTCCAGCTGGTCATTGTTGGTGATCCAATCGGGGAAGGCGACGTTCTTTGCTAAAAATGGATCAATCGATTTTGGTGCTTAGGCTTGGCTTAGTAATTTAAATTACTTTAATTACTTACCAATATTGAGGACCTTGTCGTAGGCGCCCTTCTTGCTGTCGTCGTCCATCCAGTCGAGGGCGTCCAGCATTCCGTGGAACGCGTTCAGCACGTTCGAGATGAGCCCGCCGGCGGTTTTCCTGTTGAAAACGGGATACTACATATTCAAGGAGTTCAAAGAATCAATTCTTTACTTCCATATTCTACGGAATCAAAAAAAACAACCATATATTCAGCGCAAACCTGATCACATCCTTGGCAGCCTGATCCGGATACAGGACATCAACAAAGACACGTCCGTTCGAGAACTGCATCAAATCCAGCGTGGCTCCAGCACATCCAACATCAACATCAGAGACATCACTCATTAGGGGAATGACATTCTTCTGGCCCTGTGTCGATCTCCTGCTCCTCCCCAGTCCACGCCACTCCTTCGGCTCGACAATCCTCCCCTGGCCGTAGCTCGGCACCAAGTCCTGATAAGCCAACACCATCCTCACATACAGGTAGTTGACCAGCACATCCGGTGACGCGATATTGGCCAGCGTCGAGCTGAGGTTCTTGAACTGGTCGGGCTCGATGATGTTGACCATCTTGTCGGCGGCGAGTGCACCGATGGCTGGGACATTTTTGAAGTACGTGGTCCAGTCCAGGAATGGGTAGTTGTTGTTCAAGTCCGAGATCGCGTTAGGGTTCCAGCTCCTGGCGTACTGACGCCGGGTGGTGTCGTCGGTGCTGTACGTCGTGGCGAGGAGCTGCTCGAAGTTGATGACGTCGGTGAGCACCTAAGAATGTAGAATTGAAAATGGTCTAAGAACTCATATAAAAATCATGTCAAGTGAAGTGTAGCGTAGTCTAGTTTTCGGTTACGTTACGCTCCTATGAACACGGTAATCGGGCGATATTTTTCCACAGTAAATTCAGTTTTTCAGGTTTAATTTCCATTAAACTATCCTACGCATCGAATCACGCATACAAAAAACACGTCAAAGGGAGTGTAGCGTAGCCTAGTTTTCAGCTACGCAAAGCACCCCTAATCTGCACTATTTCAAGCATTATCATCCGATTTTCGTATACTTCAGTCTTTTATCCCCCAGCAATGGACTTAAATACCACTATTTTTATCGAAAATACACCAAATTCAAAAATTATTCGGCTTTTGCAATCCATTACGCCATTAAATACATTGCTCGGCACCGATTCTGTCGAAATTTCAGACGTCTAATCGATTTCTACGTCCGAATCCGGGTTTAAGACAGGGATTTTGGCTGCATTGCGTCAAAATGCGCTAATTTCGCAATCGTTTACGCTAGCAAACACAATTTGTAACCTGATCTTCCCCCGGTAAACCCCCCCCCCCCCCGCTAACTAACCAGAACCTATGCCCGTATAATCGGTTACGACATTGAAAGAGCCCTGCTCCCCGCGAATATTCGGTGTCCAAACAATTTTCTATTAATTCCTTAATTTAAAGCCCAGCAAAGGCCATTTCCCACCTTGGTCAGCGCATTGGGATCAAGGCTCAGGTTCTGGCTGGTGGCAAAGTTCGTCAACAGGGTCCGGGCGTTGGCCAGATAGGTGGGCTGGATGATTTGGAAGGCGCCGGGCTGGTAGTAGGATTTCGAGTAGTAGGCCGTGTTCTGGTCCACATGGAGGTAGTATCCGGTTTCCGGGTTCTTCCAGTTCGTGTCCACCATCGGAGAGATGAGGGTGTCGACGCCGAGGGTGAAGGACAGATAAGCGAGAGCGTCGGCGAGCTGGGTGGGGGTTGGGGCAACGGTCACTGGGTTTATCTGGCTGAAAACATGGGATTCAGATACCTTTCCAAAAACTGTACCTGAAGACGGCGGTGAAGTCAGCTCCAAGCTTTGCCTTGAGCGCGTCGACCTTTGGCTTGACGAGGTCGAGCGTCTTCAGGTCGTTGGCCATGTTGGGGGCCGCCTTTTGGCAGGCTTGGAAGAATTGTTTTGTTTTCTTGAGGGCGGCCGAGCTCTAGAAGTTCAGTTGGAAGGCTGTCGGCATTTAGCATATCGGTGTTTTTCCCGTCGGGATTTTGGCGTAATACCTGAATGATCGGATCATATGCCGGATCCATCAGCTTCGTCGCCATCTGGGCCTTGTTCTTCTCGTCGGCGAGGTGGAAGCTGACCTAAAGTCCAAGAATTTCATGTAGTACGCCCCAATACCCACCACTCCCTTGTAGTTTCCGCAGGAGTACTTGTAGAAGTCGTTGCACGGGTCGGCGGTGAGGTCGACGGAGGCGGCGAAGAAGTCCGTGGCCTGTTGGTAAGCCGCGTAGACGGAGAGGTTGCGAGGGGCAATCGGGGCGGCGGTGGGGATGTTGAGATCGTTGCCGATGGCCGGGATGCCGGTGGACTGCTTGACGTCGGAGACCCACACGTTGCAGTGCTTCTCGGGGGCGTATTTCGTGTTGTACGGGCAGTTGTAGGCGGTCTGGAAGGAGTAGGGTATCTCTCACTCACTCTCTTTCTCTCTCTCCCCTTCCCCAATACCTTAAATGCCGGGAAATTCTGAATAGTTCCAAAGACACGATAAAGTGATGGCGAATGCACGTCTACAAGCAGCTGCCGCATCTCACGCTGAGCCGTCGGCGGAAGTTGGCACCAGGGCTAAAATTCGCATTAGAAAGACCATGACTCTCTCAAAAACCTGCGCAAAAGCGATGAAGAACAGCTGGTCAGCCGTCAACTGCGACAAGTCGTCGTCGGGGAGCAGCGGGTCCGGGCCGTGGAGGTTCACGTAGGCCTTGTAGGCGCGGAACGCCGAGTGGATACCTTAAAAAGGTACAAGTTTTAGTGTTCCAATAAACAAGATGAACCCCACTTTTTTCATACAAAAGCATCAATTTTGATCATATTAGTTACCTCCATTATCGGCAATATTCTCGCCCTGCGTCTGCGCTCCGTCGATACAGGCAGCCGTGGAATAGTTGGCGGGCAGGGGGCAGAAGCCCGAATATTCCTGCACGACACAATCGGCCATTTCGCTGAAGTAGTAGGAGGACATCTGGTCCATCCATCCATTCAGGCCACCAGTCCCATCCCATTGCACTCCCTCGTCGTCGAAGCCGTGCGTCAGCTCGTGACCTAAAGTATTTACGTTGTAAAACCGTCCTTTTAAGACGTTGAGGCCTGAAATTTTGCAGGCAAATCTGTAAGTACCATGTGCATAACTCACAAAATTTTCAGCTCGTTTGGTTTTGTGTTTCTCGAGTTACGGCGACAATACTGAATTCACTAGTGGTTTTCTATCACAATTGGTTACGCTATGCAAGGAAAGCACTGAATTAGGGTGTACATAGGAATGTCACGTTGTCTAGCTAGACCTACAGGCTGGTACTTCATTCGTCTCAGTTCTGTGCGCCAAAATATACTGGGTTAGGGTGTACATAGGAATGTAGCGTTGTCTAGCTAGGACTACGAACGGATACTTTGCGTATATCCGTCGTGCGTGACGCTTTTTCGCAGAAACTTCCGTTTCACGATTGATTACACGTTGTAAAAAATGCACCGGGCTAGGATGTACATAGTAATGTCGCGTAGTTAAGCTTAGACTTCCACGCGGATCCTCGGTATGATTGAATATGTGCGTTCTTCGTTTTTGCGTGATTTTAGCGCATTTTTAAACGTTTTGAGTAACTATATCGTTTTTAAAAGATATCGATTAACCTCCAACCCACCGGCAATGACTCCCATCGATCCAAAGTTCATCGCCGCCGGCCAGTTCGGGTCGTAGAAGGGCTGGCGGAGGATGGCAGCCGGGAACGTGATCGAGTTCAGCTCGGGCTAAATGAGTACGACATATAAAGAAAGGGCGGGTACCTAAATCTCTTTTCAAAACCCCACCTGATACCAGGCATTCGTGGTGCCGGGCGGGCCGTTGAAATCGACGCGGTCGGAGCCGGAGCTGCGGAGGAGGTACAGCCAGCCCATCTGCAGGTTGAAGGCGTTCGCCTTTTGCGCCATTGTCACGTAGTCGTCGTTTTGCTTGATGTCGAGGGTCTGCAAGGAGGAGGGCTATTAGGATTTCGTTCGTTTTCACCCACCAAGTGGTAGTCGGCGAGCTGCTTGTCGTCGGTGATCCAGTCCGGGAACGCAATGTTCTTCACCAGATTCTCGATCTTGGCGAAAGCGCCCTGCTTGGTGGAACGGGACATCCACGACAGTTGGTCGATCATTCCACGGAAACCGATGAGAATGCTCTCTATAAATTAGAGGATTTGGGGTACTCTCAGGAGGCTAAAGGATTGTCTCGTAGTGCACGTACCAGCAAGCTGTCGGACGTTGTAGCGGATGGCGTCACGGTCGGCCTGGGTTGGGTAGATGTTGTCGACAAAGGCGCGGGCGTTGGCGTACTAAAAATTAGGGTTTAACGAGTTTATACTTGCGTTTTTATCTCTATTACCAATTAGCGCAAAGTGGCAGCATCGGTATGCACGTTTCGAACCCGATACGATACTGTTAACGTCCCGAAAACTCACCGGCAGCATGAAGGTCGTCTCCCCAGCACAATTGATGTCGAGCACCTGGTCGTCGGTGTAGCCGTCGGTTTTCGTGAAGCGCTTCTGGTCGGGGCTGATGTGACGGGGGCGGCCAAGGGTTGGCTTGTAGAGCGTCGGCTTTTCCCAGTCCTCACCCTTAAAAATTGTTTTGGCAATATTGCTGGCAGCGTCAGCCTTAGTCTTTATTTTTCCGCGCCGCGACCGCAGCAGGCGCCTTTATGGCTACGCGCGTTGCGCGTCGCGGTCTTGAAAAATCCATAACCATCCATTGCTCATTCCTTTAAACCGCCCGCAAAGGGTATGATTGTGGATTTTTCAAGCTGTGGATACACGATAGATTTTCCGCACCCGCGACCGCGTTGCGTATAGCGCAGGCACGAAAAACAGAACACAAAGTATCACCAATCCAGAGCCCAAAATCCATAATCCTACCTTTCCGGTCACTTTAGACTTTTTTTCGAATAATTCCTACCTCAGTGCCACGAACAACATCTCCACTCGGAGCAGGCAAATACCCAGCGTAGGTATCTACCAGCCGGTAGTACAAGTAGTTGGCCACGACGCGCTGGTCGAACGACGGGAAGTCGGCCTGAAAACGTACGACATGCACCTCTGGACGGGGCAGCAAACCTGGAGTTGCATCAACTTGCCCGGCTCGACGAGGAGGAAGGGGTAGTTCTCGTCGTGGACCACCTTGTAGTAGACGTCGGCACCGGCGGGGGCGATTGTCTGGAAAAAAACGGTATTTCTAATTAAACTGCTGGACTTGTTGAAGACGTCGGGCTCGGTTATACTCATTACGTCATAAAATGCAAAATAAAAACATTTTTTCAGATTTGTTGAATGTTACCCTGTATTTTTAGTATATAAAACACCCACATGCGCCAAAAACGTGCGCCAGTCGATGAAGGGGAACATGGCGGTGACGTTGTTGCGGGTGACCGGGTTGTAGCTGCGCTTGTACTGGCGCCTCGTCGTGTCGTCCGTGCTGTAGGCGAGGATGAGTTGGTGCTCAAAGTCGACCATGGCCTTCGCGTCGCTGTCCAGCTTGTTCTCGTTCAGCGCGGGCATGTTCATCACCTTGGCCAGGGCGCGCAGGTTGGCCTTGATGGTGTTGACGAAAGTGTCGTGGAATAGATCGTAGGCTTTGGTGTGGTAGGTGTAGCTAAAATTTGGGGGTTAAAGGACGGGAAGGCAAGCTACGCAGGTACTAAGCTACGCCATACTACGCTGCGCTACTACGTCCGTAAGTAAATACGCCAAATTGATCTACGTACACTCCTCAATACCATAAGTTGCTCACCGTACGTGCGTAAATACCGGATAAGTTGTACAAAGTAAACTTACGTAAGTACGCTACATTTATCTACGTAATTGCACTACTTTATGCTACATATGCACGTAAATACACTCCATTGATCTACGTACGTAACTACACCACGCACACTACTCACCCGTAGATGGTCGATGGCTGGTCGATGAACAGCGAATACGGCTGCGGGCCGTGCGGATCACGCCAATTCGTGTCGGCAAACGGGGTGAGCAGCGTCGGGATGCCCTCCGAGCCGGCCAGGTAGCCGACGAGACCGCCGAGTTGGGCCGGGCTCAACGCTTGAACGTTGGTGACCGTCTGGTTGAGGGCCGGGAAGGGAACGCCGGGCACGTTGGCTTGAAGATTGGCGAGGGCCTAGATATTGTAGCTTTTAAAAATATTAATATTTACACGATAAAAACTAAAATAAAATGCAAGAATTAGACTTTTAAATCTGTACCTGAACCAAAGGCGCGCCATTCTGGAACGAATCCGGATTCAAATTGGCCGCACGGCAGGCCTGGAAGTACCAGGCGACCTGCTTGACCGGAAGTGGCTAAAAAATAATAGTTTGGTCCTTTTCTATAGTTGTACATCTTACATGCTAAATAATCTATCTTATTCCTACCGAAATATCGAGGTAGTACTGCTTCCGGAACTGCCGGGCCATCTTCAGCGCGTTGTCGTTGTCGGAGACGTCGAACGACATCTCCATGCTGGCGTCCATGCTGCCACAGGTGAACGCGTAGAAGTCGTCGCACGGGTCGATCGTGGTGTTCATCAACGGCCTTAAAATGGATAGCTTTCTGGAGTCGTCATTTTCACGATCCTTTTGTATGCGTCTTTTTTGCTCTTTTCTCGTTTTTCAGACTTTTTTTCTGCTTCACCAACTTCAACAACTTGACGACGTCCATGAAAGCGCCATATTTCGGGTTGTCGGTGTGGATGGGGGCCGGCGTGGGCACCGCCGGTGCTCCATCTGAAAAAAGGTGTACCTAAAAAGGTTCGGTTCTTTCTTTCCTTCCTTCCTTTCCTAAAAGGGGTTTATCGCACCCAAAAATATACGATCAGCTCGTGCCCCGGCCCCCCCCCGATAAGCTCCGCCACCTCATTATTTTAGACGGGCGCGCCTTTAGAAATTGGAAAAAGAGCAAAAAACTAGAACGTTAGAAATACTTCTAAATTTATGTTATAAAATTAAGCACAAAAAAAACCACTTACAAGCGACGGCTAGGAGAGCCGCGCCGAGCAGGTAGCAGACCTAAAAAGGTTTCATCTGGTCGTTGAAAACTGAAAATCTAAGAGTTTGAGGCGTCCACCGCTTCTTTTCACTAAAAACAGAAAAAGTGCTCCAAAAGCGTGCAGAACTAAAATTTTCGCTTCCAAAAGCCGTAATTCCGCTCCAAAAAAAGGTTATAACCTACATTCGCTTATTACAACCAAAAAAGCCCAGAATTTGAGTTTTTGCTGTACAAAAAAACCGTTTAAGCGGCTAGAAAATCATTTACTAGCGAAACGTTGTAGGCTGGGCAAAATCGTAGCTGCAAATCGAGATCTTAAAAGTGTAAAATAGCCATTTTAGCTTCTAAAACGATTATTTCGCCAGAAAATCAGTTTTTTTTCTGAAAATTGCTTTCCGAATGCTAAATCGTAGCGGTACGTTCCGCGAAACCCAGAAATTTAGCAACCCCTTAACCCCTTCGATCCCTACAAAAAGCTACGCAAAGCGCGCCCTAAACTACATACGGTACCTGCATGGAGCCGAGGCGGGAGACGGGCGAGCGGAATGAGGTGGGCCCGATAAGGCGCGGCCAGATCGAGGCCAGGCCCAAAGCCAGAGCAAGGTGGGCTTGTCTTCTTTGCTGATAGCCGATTCCAGGAGGGAAGACATGATGATGTCACTTGTCGGCCCTTGCATCAGATGGCAGGCAGCATTGAGACACGGGGCCGTTCCGTCGCTGTCGCCGGTAGTAAAGTCGAAAATGGCTCTGCGAGAGATGGCCCAAAAATATCGCTGGGCTTGGGAAATGTCCCGCATTCCGAAGGCGCGATTTTTCGAGACGTAAAATTGGTACCGTGAAAAATAGCCTGGATATCGTCAAAATTTCACTTTAGAATCAGTCGGCGCCTGAAAACCGGCAAAATTCTGTTTGTTTTTTAGCTTTAATTTTTAGAGAAAACATCGAAAATTAATGATGGCAAAATATAAATCTTAAACAAAGCTCGATTGCCGTTTCGACTCGCGCTTCCACGCCTCAAATATGTTGGTTAATTTACTTTATTTTATCTGTGATTAATAAACCATCTTTTTTTCGATAAGTATACAGGATAAAGACAGGTATACAGAAAATTTATCGACATCGAAAAGCTAAAAAACCAAAAAATAAAAATTCCAATCCTGCAGTGGAGTTCCGTAGCCTTCCAGATGGCGCTGTATTGTCCATTGAAGTCTCGCGTACGGACTTTGGTCTAAAAATGAAAACTTCAATTAAATCTTAAAACTATTTAATTTGCCAAAGTTTTCCATAACACTTTGCGTTTTGCACCCTTTGACCGTCATCGCATCATGTTTTTAGCCCTATTTAGCAGCCACGCCACGTTCTATCCTCACCCAGCACCCCCCAATAAATTTGGTCGCTGATAATTTGGCTCAAAACCCCGCGGCGAGCCGTCGAATAATCGCCTTTGCCGCTGGGAGGCGAGTGAAAGTTGGATAGTTTGTGCAAATATCCTTTTTCCGGCGGCGTGGAATTCCCAGTGAGGCGCGGTCTTTAATTTTAACATTTTGAACACTTTAAAGAGATGAGGACGGCATCTGTTGAACCCCCCTTGGGGAGGGGGGTTCAACAGATGCAGCGGCGAGAGAGGGCGCCCAAGGGAGAGGCGCAGCGACATTTTCTTTCCCGCGCGTAATCGATTGACTTATGCCGCCCCTATCCCTTTAAGCGCAGAACGAACACTTTCAAAGTCGGCACGGACACTTTGTAAGTCGGCACGGACACTTTGTAAGTCGGCACGGATACTTTGCAAGTCGGCACGGACACTTTCAAAGTCGGCACGGACACTTTCAAAGTCGGCACGGACACTTTCAAAGTCGGCACGGACACTTTCAAAGTCGGCACGGACACTTTCAAAGTCGGCACGGACACTTTCAACGTCGGCACGGACACTTTCAAAGTCGGCACGGACACTTTGCAAGTCGGCACGGACACTTTCAAAGTCGGCACGGACACTTTGCAAGTCGGCACGGACACTTTCAAAGTCGGCACGGACACTTTGCAAGTCGGCACGGACACTTTGCAAGTCGGCACGGACACTTTCAAAGTCGGCACGGACACTTTGCAAGTCGGCACGGACACTTTGCAAGTCGGCACGGACACTTTGCAAGTCGGCACGGACACTTTCAAAGTCGGCACGGACACTTTGCAAGTCGGCACGGACACTTTGCAAGTCGGCACGGACACTTTGCAAGTCGGCACGGACACTTTCAAAGTCGGCACGGACACTTTGTAAGTCGGCACGGACACTTTCAAAGTCGGCACGGACACTTTGTAAGTCGGCACGGACACTTTCAAAGTCGGCACGGACACTTTGTAAGTCGGCACGGACACTTTGCAAGTCGGCACGGACACTTTCAAAGTCGGCACGGACACTTTCAAAGTCGGCACGGACACTTTGCAAGTCGGCACGGACACTTTCAAAGTCGGCACGGACACTTTCAAAGTCGGCACGGACACTTTCAAAGTCGGCACGGACACTTTCAAAGTCGGCACGGACACTTTGCAAGTCGGCACGGACACTTTCAAAGTCGGCACGGACACTTTCAAAGTCGGCACGGACACTTTCAAAGTCGGCACGGACACTTTCAAAGTCGGCACGGACACTTTGCAAGTCGGCACGGACACTTTCAAAGTCGGCACGGACACTTTGCAAGTCGGCACGGACACTTTGCAAGTCGGCACGGACACTTTGCAAGTCGGCACGGACACTTTGCAAGTCGGCACGGACACTTTGCAAGTCGGCACGGACACTTTCAAAGTCGGCACGGACACTTTGCAAGTCGGCACGGACACTTTGTAAGTCGGCACGGACACTTTGCAAGTCGGCACGGACACTTTCAGCTGCTGGCGAACCAAAACTTGATGCGGATGATGGCACAGTTTTTGGCACGACTGCCGTCACACATTGGACGGCTCCACGGAGGCCAGACGAGGCACGGCTGCCGGCGCGGTAGTTGGCGCGGCTGCCGGCAGAATTTGGTGTACTTTACAGTTTTTACTTTTATTTCAGGGAGCAATTGAGGGCTGGCCCAGACGATTTTTGGGCGATAAATTCGAGGCTGTCTACCTGGCGTGTCGCGGCGGGCTCTAATTTCCCGGAGGCGTTGTGTCAACACCAGCGCCGGCTGACAGCTTCATATACTATGGCGCCCGTTGAATTCCCGGTCGGTGGAATCGGGTGCGCAGCGGCCGGCGGCTGCAAGGAGGGTCGTTTGTGAGACCGGTCTTCTGGCTGATAATTATGTTGGGGGTGTCGAGGGGATCCCGTTTGATAGTAGGTCCAAGCCGAATGGTATTCAGGGTGTTTTGCTGTATTTCAGGTAATTTTATTCACATAATTTTGATTTATTAGAAACGCTTATTTTTTAACTTCTCGTGCTATAGGTAGTTTTAAGTTTTTCTTGGCGCTCCAGGTGTTTATTTTTTATAGTTTTTAGCACGTTTTAACTATTGTTGAAGTAGAAAAAGTTTCGAAAAAGCTAGAAAAATTTTTGAAAAATTAAAATTTTGGACTTTTCGAGCGAACAAAAGAATTTTTTAACTAAAATTTGTAAAGTTTTTCACGCGCCGCTCAAAAACAAATACATTTGCACCGAATAACTCGAAGAAAATGTGGGGCAAAGAACGCTTTTTTGTCGTAATTTGACCCGACAAAACGGTTGCCAGAGATCTTCTAGTTTCTAGCTTGAGCTTCTAGCCCCAACTGTTTGGATTCCCAGCCCTTTTTGTAAAGTTAGGTTTGATCCGGTCGCGCTCTTTGAGAGCATGTATCAAATCAAAAAGCATTTTTTGCAGTACAGTGTTCCTTTTTTAATTTTTCGTGATTCCTAAGGATATTAGCCGGGGGTCCATTATCTGCAGGCTTTCTAGGTATCGGCCTTTGTTGTATTTTCAACGCACCGATCGCCCGGTATTATTAGCATCTCCTGATGGCCGGCGCCAGATAAAGTGGGGCCATCTCGGCTTGCATGCATCGCCCCTTTCCGCCCCTCAGCCTCTCTCGAACGGCCATTTTCGTCGGCCGTCTCTAAACCTTCGCCCATTCCTACGTATTTCTGCCCCGGGAACCCCCTTGCTGGCAAAAACTGCGTCGAAACACTTTGCACGCATTAACCACAAATTTTTGAGTTACATTTTGTGGTCGGGGGAAATCTTGCTAATCTGATTGCCTGGTTTTTTCGGGAAAACTTCTCCATTTCTGGTCTCAAGGTTAGAGCTGAGCGAAAAACTTCAGTTGAAAGGATGCGTTTGATTTAAAAAACCTGAACTTGACGTTAACTTATAACTAAAAGGGTCATTTTTCCAATTCTTGGGTAGATTACTCCTACACCTAAAGTTGGCACCGGGTTATAAATGTTGTTTAGTTTTCGGAGCAATGTCACGTAGTAAAGTTGAAAAAGTACTTTGTTCCCAACCTTTGACGCAACGGCGCTGATCAAATTGCCGATCGCTCACCAGTAATCAACTATAATAATTCGCTATCACTAATAACTCCGCAGCAACTTGGTCTATAGTTTGTGGCGCCTTGGCACACAAATTGTCACCTTGGCCAGGGTCACTTCCCGCATTCAAAGGCACTTCCCATCCAGCGACCGCTGTTCCATTTCCCTTTCACCTTTTCGACCTGTAAACATGCACTGCATCCCCGGCGCCGCCCCCGATTTTGGAGCCCCGGAAAACAGTCGTCAATTACGTCGCGCGAGTGATCGCTCTTTTATAGGCGTATCCATTGCCGGGAAATAATCAGTTTTATTGAGTTTACTGCCGGCCTCGTGTTACTGCCCAAAATTTTCACAACTTATTTTCCTCGAAGAGACGCTATGATTTGCCATTTTTAAGTTATTCTTTCAGATTCCTTCGAAATGGGTGAAGCTGTGGGGGACATTGCCGTCATCGGGATGGCCGTGATGGGCCAGAATATCGTTCTCAACATCAACGACCACGGCTTCCAGGTTTCGGTTACTTGGCTGTAATTCTTACTTTTTTAGGTAATCGCCGCAAATCGAACTGTCTCCCTCGTCGACGACTTCATCGCCAACGAGGCCAAGGGAACCAAGGTGATCGGGGCCAAATCGTGGCAGGATATGGTCAAGTCAGTAATTTTGCTTTTACCATGACCCGGGTTTTCAGCAAGCTGAAGCGCCCGCGCCGTATCATGCTGCTCGTCAAAGCCGGGAACCCGGTCGACCAAACGATTGAAGTGTTGCTGCCCCTCTTGGAGAAGGGCGACATTATCATCGACGGCGGAAACAGTCAATACATGGATACTCAAGTATGTTGATTTTTTTGTGTTCTCTTAACGATGTTTTTTAGAGACGAACAGGCCGATGCCACGAGAAGGGGATCCTATTTGTTGGTTGCGGTGTCTCGGGTGGCGAGGAAGGGGCTCGGTAGTTGATCACTGCTTTTTAACTATTTTTTTTAGATATGGACCTTCTTTGATGCCCGGCGGTGACCCAGAAGCCTGGCAGCACCTAAAGCCGATTTTCCAGTCGATCGCCGCCAAAAGCGATGGAGAACCGTGCTGTGATTGGGTAAATAGTCTAAATCTTTTCCTAGTTATTTTTTTAAGGTTGGCGAAGCCGGCTCCGGGCATTTCGTCAAGATGGTGCACAACGGAATCGAGTACGGCGACATGCAGCTCATCGCCGAGGCCTACGACTTGATGCACAAGGGACTCGGGCTGAAGCACGACGATATTGCGGAGGTATTTGGAAGTCGAGTTGACTTTAATATCCTCGTAGGTCTTCTCCGACTGGAACAAGGGTGAACTCGATTCGTTCCTCATCGAAATCACGGCCAATATTCTAAAGTTCAAAGGAGAGGATGGGCAGACGCTGCTTCCAAGGATTCGCGATGCTGCTGGTCAGGTATAATGAATCTTTCAAGGAAGGAGCTTCTTGATCTTCAGAAAGGCACCGGTAAATGGACATGCATCGCCGCGCTTGATTATGGACAACCTGTGACGCTCATTTGTAAGTTTTTCCTCAAAAAATTTAATTGGATGCTTTAGCCGAAGCCGTCTTTGCGCGATGCCTCTCCGCGCTGAAGGACGAACGCGTGCAGGCGTCCAAGCAGCTCAAGAAGCAGACTTTCAAGGTCGACGAGCTGATCCCGGACAAGCGCGACTTCCTCAAGCACATTGGAAAGGTAATAGATTTCTGTATGATTTTAATCCGTCTTTTTAGGCTCTCTACGCGTCAAAGGTCGTCTCGTACGCCCAGGGCTTCATGCTGCTGCGCGAGGCGTCAAAGGAGCTGAAGTGGAACCTCAACTTTGGGGCCATCGCGCTGATGTGGAGGGGAGGATGCATCATCCGGAGCCGATTCCTTGGCGATATTAAGAAGGTAGATTGACTTTTGTATTTTCCTAATTCTCCTTTTAGGCATTCGACAAGAACCCGAACCTGACGAATCTGCTGCTCGATGACTTCTTCGTGCGTGCCATGGAAGAGGCCGAGGTTTACTAATACTGTTTTCGGTTACAATTGTGTCTTTTTTTCAGCGTTCTTGGCGTATTGTCGTTTCGGACGGGGTGAAGCTAGGAATCCCGCTGCCAACAATGTCCGCCGCGTTGGCTTTCTACGACGGATACACGAGTGATGTCAGTTTAAAAGCGCTGTTCCTTTCAAACCCTGATTTCTAGACCCTACCCGCCAATCTCCTGCAAGCCCAACGCGATTATTTTGGAGCTCACACCTATGAATTCGTGGATAAGCCCGGAACATGGGTAATTTCATTCTTTCTTCTTTTTAAAGCAAATTTTAGCACCACACTAACTGGACCGGACACGGCGGCCGCGTGACGAGCAACGCCTATC
This sequence comes from Mesorhabditis spiculigera, assembly GCA_958295435.1. Classification (NCBI taxonomy): domain Eukaryota; kingdom Metazoa; phylum Nematoda; class Chromadorea; order Rhabditida; family Rhabditidae; genus Mesorhabditis; species Mesorhabditis spiculigera. The sequence continues at coordinate 245,544 of CATQJA010002631.1, forward strand.
AAGCCTAATATTTTTTTGTCGGCTAACCCATTTTTTTGTCGAATTTGTGACATTCAATCTGTATTCTTTCTGCAAACTACTTATCATCTATCTAGATTCTCTCCACCATACTGTCCCTCTCACCCCGATTTTTCTCCTGGCATTTCCCACATTCCTGGGTAGTGTACTTGTGATTGTGAGTAGTGTGAGCGCAACGTGTTTTGATAAATCCATAGAAGGTATATATTTAGTACAGGGAACGTGCAACGGCGCTGTCAAAGCTTGCTCTTCTCGTGGAGGAAGCCTACGAGGTCGCCCCAGAAGGGCGCACGCTGATCGGTGTGACGCCGGAATTCGGCCATCAGGTGATCGTAGGCTCTGAAGGAGTTCTACCGGCGGTTTTTAACGATCTACCTTCCATCACTACTTCCTAGCGCCGAGTTGAGGACAAAGTCTGGCGGTGCGATGACGTCGACGAGGGCCACGGCGTCTGGCGCCAACTTTTGCTCCTCGGCGATGAGGCTCTCGCGCACCCATTCCCCGAGACTCGAGCCAGAGCAGAAGCCGCCGATGTACAGCGTCGCCAGGTGTTTCTCGATGCGGTCGAGGGCGAAGATGTTCACGAGACGTTGGAGGACGGGTCTATATGGGTTTTTCCAATAATATACCGAGTTATAGAGTTTTTATCAAGCTTATTTCCAGGGTATAAATTCGTTGATTTTTTTAAGGTTTTAGACTTACTGGAACTGTTTCTCCGCGTCGTCGACGTATAATTGGGCCCATGATAGGATTGCGCGCTCACCGTACGCTACGGATAAGGTGTGAGCCGTGTAGACCTGAAGCGGAAGTTTTTCCGTGAGCTAGCGAGGTTGGTTGATTTTTTAAGGAAAAAACTTTTGAGTTAAGGTAATAATTTTTAGATTTTTAGGCATATATCGAAAGTTAATGAACCACAAGATTTTTTAAAGTCTAAAACCTTAGTTATTACTTTAATACCTGCGACTCGTTCCGCACGTCAAATTGGCTTTTCCCCTGCGCTTTGAGCTCCTTGTGCTTGGCCTCGGTTTTGGCGATGAGGTAGTGGACGAGCCAGGTGTACGCGGACAGGACTTCTAAAAGTTAAATGTTGAGAATGAAGGTTGCAGCGTCAAACTTTTCAACTTTGAAGGAAACTGACTTTTGACGATATCCCCTTCGATCAGTCCGCCTGACTCGCCCAAAAAGTCGGTGGTGCCCATCGGGCTCGAGAAGTGGCCGCTCGCCTTCTTCACCAGCAGCCAATTGGAAGTTTGTTGGAGCAGAACGTTGTTTTCGCCCTAAAAATGAGGATATGAAATTTTATTTAGATTATTTTTCGTGTTTAATACGTCGATTTTCATCTGGACGTTTTTTTCACATTGCTTTTTGTTGTGTTGCCAATTTTTCGTCTCGCCGATTTTTTTTCTATGCTTCAATTTCCTCAAAAACTAGCCTCAAACGTTTGCGACGGGTCGAAGTCGTCGCGCAGTGCGTTGAGACGCGACGATTGGAGGTAGCTGAATTTATTTTTAGGTGATGAACCTGGTACCGTACCCATGGCCACCACAGCAGGTCCGCGCTTCGGCCAGCGCCGCCACGCCCATCCACGTCGAGAGCGGTTTGGTGGATGAGGAAAGGCCGTGCACTTCTTTTGACAGTTCGGCCTGGGATTTTCGAATTTCGCATTGATTAGAGGGATTGGGAAGAGCAAGCATCGACCCTCGTTTGGCTAGGTCTCGAAAAATATGTACGAGGGGGCCAAGTGACGCAAATCGTTAAGTGGCGTAGCGCGTAGCTGGCATACCGATATCCATTCCAGGAAGGGGACGGATTTTGGTTGCTTCTAGTCCGAAAGAGAGAGAGAGAGAGAGAGAGAGAGAGAGAGGGAGAGAGCGCGCGCGCGAGAGAGAGAGCGAGAGAGAAAGAGAGATACCGAATCGCTCCACCCACCAATTCCGGGCTCTTCTCCCCGCCCACCATGCGCATCATGTACTCCCGGAAGTGGTCGAGCAGTTTCATATGGTAAAGTCGGAGTACAAAGGCCTGGGCGAGGATCGGGAATAGGCGATGACGTTGCAGAGGGTAGCTGATCACCGCCCGTTCATCTTAAAAAGGTATCGGTGCGCGTTAATAGTATTCCATCGTACTCTCTTGCCCCGGCTTCTCTCCAAATTGATGTCGGGCACAGCTGTATCGGATGGCGATCGTTGAGGCTAGGCGACAGGCCAGGGCTCCTTTTCCGACGATGCCTAAATGGAGCATGTAGAAGGAAGAAAGGTAGGGCGGGCATGCTAGCAGAGGATTTGGAGGATTAATGGCGTACCAATACGGCCTGCACTCAGTGAGCCGAGGCTGACAGACTGGCGCTCCCGGCTGGACGAGTAGGCGCTTTTGTATTCACCTGTCGGGGTGATGTCGCAGCCGCGGTTTAATAGGGTATCCAGTGAGGCACGGTGATTCTAAAAATGTAGTTGAAGCATGAGAGAGATAGGGAGAAAGAGAAAGAGAAAGAAGGAGAGAAAGAGGAAGAGAGAAAGTGAGAAAGAGAGAGCGGCAGAAAGAGGAAGAGAGAGAACGAGAGAAGGACAGACACTCACCGAAAAACTCATCCACCCATTTTCCACGCCATCCCACACCCCGGCCTTCGTGCCCATATCGCCGATCGTGATCCCGGGCAGGGTGCGGTAGGTATTTGGGTCCCTAGAATTGTCTGTTAACCTGGGGCAATGCCGAGCCTTGTAGGTCCCTTTAAAGCGCCCAATACCCTCCCATGGGACGCACCTAACTTGCAACACAAAGGCATGAGGCCCATGATCCTTTCCGCCAACGATCAGCCTCGCAAAGACGGCGGCATGGGTGGCCGATTGGGCTGTAGGAATTGAATTTGGATTGCTATGTTATTTTTCATACCCAAATTGCCGGCCCAGCACTTGACGGCCCCGTCGTTGGGCGTGTTGAAGACCAGCTGGCCGTTGTCGAAAGTGGCCAGGGTTCCTGAATTTTTCATATTGTTTTGAGCTTCTGTGCCTTGCCGATTTCAGCAGTGTTCGAGCCGTGCGACACCTCAGTCAGGCAAAAGCAGCCGACGATCTGAAGGGGTTTAGTTGTTAGAGCGAGCGAGAGAGAGAGAAAGAGAGAGAGAGAATGAGAGAGAGAGAGAGAGAGAGAGAGAGAGAGAGAGAAACAGACCTGATTGTTCCGCGTCTGCTCCAACAGCTTTGCATGCTTATCCGTGCCCATCGTCAGAATCGCCGAGAAGAACACCTAAATGTAAGTGTTTCTGAGCGTTTTTCGGTCACTTTCATTCCTCAATGGTCTCTGCTAGCCTGCCATGTGTTAAAATTTCGTGCGAGTCGCCGAACGGAAAAATCCTCACAAACCACACTCACATTAGCATGTAGTGCGTACCGCCCACTCAACCCCTGGTCGTACGTCTCGAGGATCTCCAGCAGATCCTGCGTCCGCTCGATTTCGGCAAAGAACTGAAAAATTTAGACGCTTAAAGGTACGTGGAAGCCGTGAGCAGGGGAGTGTGATGGATTCCTGCCGTGCGAATCCCTTTAAACCCAAAAACCCGTACATCATCGATGAATTTGTGCTGGAGAATGGCCTTCCAGCGGCGGTGGTTGATCTCGCGGTATTCTTGAGTGGACGGGCGGCCGAAATCACGGGCAAAAACCGGGTCCCTCGCCAGCACACTGTAGACTTCATTCTAGAAAATGGTCTGGAATGAAAAGGGTACTGGGACACAATAGGCTCATTGGGATACTATTACCCCCCGCTAATGAACCAGTACCCTGGAAAGGGCCCTATATTTCGCTACTTAGAGTTTTCTGCCGTTTTTGGAGTCTAGCCGCTTAGCGGGGCCACCAAGCCGCGACGCGACCGCTACGTACACGCCGCGTTAGCTTGAACTCACCTTAAATTTTATGCTATCCTCCCCCTCCAGCGCCATTTTCAGCGCCTTCCAGTCGAAGGATGCGGCCTTACGGTATGGTGTTAGTGGACCGTCCGGAAGATCCGGAATCAGCTCGTTCGTGCCCGCAACCATACCTTAAAAAATTCTCAATAAAAGGTATGTTTATAATTTCTCATTTTTAAGTTGGAATTATGGAACCTAGCAAATTACTTTAAATATCACAAAAATTTCAGTTTGTCAATAAAAAAAATTTGAAAAACGATGAATAAGCGTTCGGCGTGTTAAAAAGAGGAATTCACTGGGGGCTAGAAACATTGAAAAATACTAAATATATTTTATATATTTTATATCTATTTTATCGAAGCTAAAACTAGATTTTCAATATTTTTAATTGCTTTCCGAGGGTGCAATTTTGCAATAATCAAATTTTTATGTAAAAACAATATAGAACTATGCAGATTCCGGAACACAACGAATTCCGCGCGACGGTTGAGCCTTTTTGGGAAGGGGCGGCAGATATTGGCCGGTATTATCAGTCGAAGGGGGGGGGGGGCAGGGTGGAGTATAGCCGAACAGACTACACGTGGTTTCCGATAGATAACCGATCCACTGCCCGCTCCCAGAAAAGAGCATCTGTAAATTCGAGCCAATAATACACGTGATAAAGGCCAAAGGGCATCTGAAAATGTTGGAAAACGACAGATGTTAAGAGAGCATTAATATTGAATATGAAAAATTCGAAAACCATCGAAAAATTAATTAAATTTCCCGACAAAATTGCCAATTTAATAAGGTTAGCAAGTTTTAAAAACCTCAAAGATATATATTATACATAAATGTATTAATTATTATAATAATAAACCAGAAAAAATAAAGCTAGTTCAATCATCTTAAACAAAAAAAACCAAAAAACCTAAAAGTTCATGACCAGTTTTTGCTCGTTTTCTTAAATAGGTAAGTAGCTCAAACATTTTCTTTTGTTGTGCCTTCCAAAACAAGTCTTTCCCCAGCTCCCGAACAAATAGCAAAAAGTTCCGCTCCCGGCTTGACCCGAAACTGGGCCCCGCGCGTGGTAGGCGGGAACTTTACCAATCGGGCACGGAGATAAAAGGATTATTTGTTGAATTCTCAAATTGTTCTGTATCTTTTGCGGTTTTGGACTATATCAAATCTTTATCTATCACTACGTGGCTAACGCCCTCACCGGTAAATTCACATATCACAAAGGCAAACTATTTACAAAGTTATACAAATTCCGGCTTTATCCAGTCGGCGTCCTCATCGTCGTCGTCATCAGAATCGTCTTGTCCCTCATCCCCGACCAGTTCTCTATAAAATAATGGATATTGAATTTAGTCCAATTAGCAATTGAGAGAGTAGAAGAGAGAGAAAGGTAGAGAGAGAGAGAGAGAGAGAGTGTGTGAGAGAGGGAGAACTGACATTATAGTTTTTATAATTTCGCTTGAATCACAACATAATCAGTAAAACTCGCACCTTTCGCATTCTTTGAGCGCTTTCCTCCGCCGTTCCTCCCTGTGTTCTACATGCCAATAGTGATGCCAGAGGACGAACGTGAACAGCCAATTCACACAAAAGCCGCCGATAAACAGGAGAAATGGTATCCAAAGATTTATCGAGACGGCTCCACCTGCAAAAAAAGGACTGTTCGCATGATAAATCCCCAAATTTTCTTTGCTGGTTTGCCCCTGACAACTCACCCAAAGCTTCCAAAATTTTGGGCGCTGTTGCCATCGTCAAAACCGACATGCCGAGGGAGTAGGAGGATTGCATCATTAGTGCTGAAATTGCGGGATTACGGTATTTCTCTCTCTGTGTCTCTTTCTGTCTTTCTCGCTCTTTATCTCTCTCTCGCTCTCTCCGTCTCTCTCTTGCTTTTGGTGTCTCTCTCTCTCTATCGCATTGGCTAACACTCGCTATCTCTCTCAGCGTGTCGCTCTCTTTCTCTCTCTCTCTCTCTCTCTCTCTCTCTCTCTCTCTCTCTGTCGCCATCTCTCACTCTTGTTCTATATCTCTCTATCTTTCTTGCCCTCAGTCACTGTCACTCACCTTCTGCATCTCTCTCTCTCTTTCTTTCTCCCGCTCTCTCTCTCTCTCTCTCTCTCTCTTTCTCTTTCTGTCTGTCTGTCTCTCTCGCTCCCTCCCACCTGGCCACAGCAGCCATATCGGCCTCGGACAGCACAGCAACGCCATCAACGCCAAGCTCAACGCGGACGCGTGCTGGAAACACCAGGCGAACCGCATGTAACCACCATCTACAATTTGTCGGTATTTTATGCGAACCACCGAGCGAAAATACCCAAATAATTCGCGACACACTCGTCCGTGCCCAACACGCGACGCATCAGCCCAAAGTCGAAGATGATCATGTCGTAGGCGAGGAAACGGGTCTGCAAAGAGTCCAAAAATGCCTTGAAGGATTGGGGCAGCATACGGTATGTTTAAAGGATCGGGAATTCCAGCAGAAACTCACCTCCAAATCGGCCTTCTCGTAGTCGATGTCGGATTTGCAGAGGAACACGTTTTGGTAGCGGTAGATGGAGAAAATGTGCTATAAAACGGCTATTTAAAGGGCGAGAGAGAGAGAGGGAGAGAGAAAGCGATAGAGAGGGGGAGAAAGACCGAGAAATTTCCGGATACTAATTCAATTTTTGGCTTTAAAATCACCTGAAAAAAGCTGATGCAGGCGACGGAGAGCTGGAGAAGGGTGAAGAAGACGGCCAGCTGTCTAAAAAATTACTTTCTATAAGCGCCTGCGCTTCATAAATTGATTTCTACCTCGTAAAAATACCGTAAATTTGATAAAACAAACGAAAATTTACTCCTACCTGTTTCGAACTTTGAGGCCGAACACGCTCGAATCTTTCTCCTCGATTTGCATACACCAGAGTAATCGCATTTTTCGACGGCGGTCGGTTTGGAGTACTGAAGTTTTGGCGTGAAGGGAATGTTTACAGGAATAGAATTCGAAAACTGAAAGGGAAGGGTCGTAAGGGGGTTACTTCCAAGATGTTGAAATTGACATAAGCGAATTTTCCAGAAAACACGCGAATCCTACAGAAAAAATGTCGGCATTTAGAATTTCGACATTATGAAATTTCGAGATTTCGAATTTCGACATTACCAAATTTCGACATTTCGAATTTCGACATTCTGATAGCAAATTGTATTAAAAATGTGGTGCTTCAGAGATATTTAGTTACCGTACGACAACAATATTTAGTCAGCTAGACCTACAGAAATGCTACCACATAAGCATAAAAAAATGTAGCATGCCCAAAACTACACCAAAACGAATCGATATTTTCTGATAAAAACCCGGAGTGGTCAGCATATTTTTGGGGCACTCGCGCACGTCCTCCCTGGAAGGCAGGTGCGATTTTTCAGGTGCGCTCGGCTCCAAAGCATAAAAGTGCCAAAACCCCCTGCTAGACGGTCTGCAAATGGAATTCGGAAAAATTGCCGACATTTCCAGAACCTGGACCGGGCGAAAATAGCTTGTGGGCGTTATGTAAGAAACGCCAGCTGATAGACTGGTTAGCAGAGTCTCGGACGGAAATGGAATTTGAAAAACACAAAAAACTTGGAACTCGCTAAGAAACGGAGTGAAACTAGCAAGGATCTTCGGGGAAATAAGTTTAATATCATTGTTTGTTTCGAAAAATCAACATTAGCCAGGCAATCCAGCAGGGATCATTGGGGAAGCTGCTTGCTCGTTATAGGCAGGCTAGCAGAGATCTTTGAGGAAATTCTCCCTTTCTCTCTCTCCCTCTCTCTCTATCTCTATCTCCCTCTCTCTCTCTCTTTCACTCTCTCTCTCTCTCTCTCTCTCTCTCTCTCTCTTTCTCTCTCTCACTCCAAATTCTAGGAAAGGTTAGCAGAGGTCCTTCTGGACAATTTCTTAAAACCGCGAGCTTCAATCGTTTTCTAGTCCAGGCAGCCTAGCAGAGATCTTTGAGGATTCCTCGAAACTCGGCAAGCTAGCAAAGATTCTTTGAGGAAATCGTTAGGCCGTGTTATTAAGTTCTCCCAAGAAATGGGCAGGCTAGCGAAGACCATTTGCGGAATGCCAGGGGCTATTAGTGCTCGCGGCTTTCGTTGCCCTATTCGTGAGAATCGGCAAATTCAATTCGAAGCTTCACGCCATCAAGCGGATAGCGGCTTCATCCGAGTCAAACAGATGAAGAATGGGCAATGGGATGACATGGGTTGCGTGACAGGGCCTTCATCGGTTCTCCCAACCCGAATTTAGTTAGCTTTGGTCCTAAAGACGAGGGCTTCAGCTTATGCGTGGTTTCCAGGCTTAGCTTAGGCTTAGCATAGGCTTGGCTTATGCTGAACGTAGAGACTAAATACCGCAAACTATCGAACTTTGAGTGACCACCAGATTTGTTCGACGATCCGTTGTTTCCGGCGTGGGCGGCCGGAAGTTTCGCTAATAGCAGCTCGGACACTCCGAATGTTTCCAATTGACGAGCCGAGTAGGGGGGAGTACGGTAATTTAGCAAAAATGAATAGAATTAATCAACCATCCCAGACCCATTAAAAAGGCAGAATGCTTCTGTATTTTAGCCGTAGTAATTTCTCAAAGGGACTCTGCTAGCTTGTTTTTTTGTACAATTCTTTAGAACATCTCACTAAAAAGATTAATTTATGATAGTCAAACCAAAAATTGCCATCGGTGAAATCGGGTGAGAGAGAGAGAAAGAGGTGAGAGATACAGAGAGCAAGCGAGAGAGAGAGAGCGCGCGAAAGAGAGCGAGTGAAAGGGAGCGAGAGAAAGAGAGAGAGACAGCGAGAGAAAGAGCGAGAGCAAGAGATAGAGAGAGAGCGAGAGCGAGAGAGTGAGAGAGATCAGCAGGTAGCAAGCTAGAAAACTACATTGTCTTGAAATAATTCATTTCAAGCTACCATAAAATCGACTAGACCGTAGCAAAAATCCGGATAAAATCGCAAAACCCTAACCCAGTCAATTCGTCGTCGCCGCTCGAGGCCCAAATTCTAAAAGGTGCACGCTTTTTCGGCGGTGCCACACCTCCTTTTTGTCGGTCCATTCACTAATTAGAGGGATTTGGAAGCGGGAAGATGGAAAGGAGAAGGGAAGACAGGGGCCCAGGTCTTGCCAGATCGGCGTTGACGGGCTAGAAGTGGGGGCCAGGAGACCCAGGCAGGAGGACCCAACCCAGTGCAGGCCTCCTGTCATTCCTCATTATCGCCACAAAATGGCAGACAAAACTCGGGGGCACGGGGGGAAGTGTACTTTGAAGCCCAGGGCCCTAAAGGACCATTGAAGGCAGGGGCGACTGGATTTGTTGGGTGGAAAATCCAGAAATTTGCTTTTTCCTGTTGGAATTAGGCATTAAAAGGCCAGTGCCAGCTAGGAAAGTGATTTAGCAGGTTTTAAAGGGCCGTCGAAGGCAGGGGCGACTCGATTTTGCGCTGAAAACGGACATTTTACTTTCGCCCGGACTGAAAATATTCTAAAACTTTTGGCTGCGTTTTGGCGAACCGCGCTCCAAATTCTAATGAATGGCAGGCCCTGGGGGATTTATAAATTAACGGGTTTCTAATGTTTCTTTGCGGATCAAAATCCAAACGTAATCAGGTGTTGTGTGGAATGGAAAACGTAAATAAAAAGCTGGAAAACAATTAAAGAAATACAAGGTATGGACGTAGATGGAACGTCGGGGAGAGAGAGAGAGGGAGAGAGAGAGAGAGAGGACGGGATGTCATCCTCCCTTTAAAACCCAACCAACTTAGAAAACAAAGATTTCCGCCCTTCCAGGCCCGGCTTCTCGTCGGCTTCACGCTCCACTGGCCCCCTGATCTGAAAATTCGCAAAACGGAAGTCACACCCCGTTGGCCTCTCTACTGCCCCCCCCCCCCACTTTTGAACCCCCACCATCGTCAACGGGAAGCGGAAATGGCCATGAACTTCATCCAGTTTTTGGAGCACGTGATTTTTGGTGTACTTTACAGGGCGGAAATGGTCTGGAGACTAAAGGAATGGTGCCAGGAGGAAATGGAACAGGAGCACGAGCGTGTGTGAGCAAGAGATAGACGCAACTTTGAGACTTTGAGACTCATTGAACCAGTGAGCGTGAGCGTGTGAGTGGAGAGAGAAAGAGTGAGATAGCGAGAGAGAGAGAGAGCGAGATGAGAGAGAGAGAGAGCGAGAGAGAGAGAGGGAGAGAGAGAGAGAGAGAGAGAGAGAGAGAGAGAGAGAGGAAGAGAGAGAAAAGAGACACACAATGATAACGATATATTTTTCATTTACCCATTTTAACGTCGCAACCAATTCCCTGACTTCCACGTCCCTTTAAAAAGCGAAATGGAATTTTGTAAAAATAATATTCTGTTTTAAATCGATTAAAAATACCTTAATTCGGGCTCAAGCTAATAGCCAATTTTTTCTTTCCTGCAAAGCCCATTCAGTTCGAGAAATACTAAAAACTGACATCAACCGTTTGCAGCAGAAAATAGACCTCATTTTCCGGAACTTTCCGGTCCCGCCCGCCGGGCCAGCCGCAGGAAATCAGGGCGTGTTGACGCAGTCGCGGTTAATGGAGGGGCGAGATGGGCCCTAATTTTGAAGGGGCCTAGGCCAGATACAGATCGTTATGGACCACGGGATTGACCGGGAGGGGGCCAATAATTGTCGGGGCCTCCTGTAATTGCGGCCAAGGAAATATTTTGTGAAATCAAAGCCCAGCAGCGTATGGGATCGGAAAGTTGCCAAGCACGTTAAAAGGCGACATTTTAAAGGGACCGACAAGGCTTGGAAAAACGCATGCAAATTTCGAAAAATGCTCGCCAAAAACATAGCAAAGTGCAAATTTCACGGCGTGGCTTTTTCCAGGGTAGATTTTTAGAATTTTAAGAGTCGACCTTAAGCGCCAAAAGCCACATCTAGACGATTTACATACCGTAAACGGTTTCCGGATGGAATTCGACAATTTTGCTTCCATTTTCCTAATTTACATGCCGATTTCCATGGGTTTTCCGGTACATAAAGAAGCTGGCGCCGGGCAGAGGCTACCGAAGTTCCCTTCACATCATCCACAGCTCTCAAATGGCCGCCAACGCCCGCTCCGCCTACCTGCCCACCTTCCAGGCCCTGCCCGGCCTCACCAACGGCCAGATTGCCGAACTCCGCGAGCTCGCCGCCAACCCCGGAGCTGCTCAGGCCGCCGACGGCACGCTCAATGGTGGGTGGCCGGCTCCGCCTAAACTTTCTTTGCCTCTTCCCCCCATGCTCACCCGCTGTGCTCATAGCCTAGTGGATAGTCGTTTTGCCTCTCAATCCCACGATCCGGGTTCGACCTCCGGTCGGTGCAGAACTTTTTGCTTTTTGCCCAAATCTTTAGAACCACTTCCGGAATCCGTTTTATGCAAATTTTTTCAGCCGCCGCCATCCCGGAAGCGGACTGCGTGACCGCCGTCGAGGGCCACGAGGTGGCTGGCCGCCAGGTCGGCAACGGCACCTACGATGCGGAGGCCGGCCGGGCTGCCGTGCGCTCGTCCCACTTTGGCGCCTTCTACCACTACTAGACGACGACGACGACGTCGCCGCAACGACGCCCCGAACAAGTTCAGACTGCGCCCACCTTCGCAACATCTTATTCCTCCCGTATGCACAATAAATGCATTTTCGCGTATTCTCCCCGCGGTGCACCTGGTTACGCATGTATACACTACACACTACAGACTACACACTACAGACTCTTGACTACACACTACATACAGAATTGCCATGTAAATTATGGTAGAATCCAACGAGATTTTTTCGAGTTGAGCGGGTTGGTTTAATAAAAGGTTCGCATCCAATCGACAATTCGATTTGAATGCGATGAAGCCAGCTTGGTTAAAATTTTTGGGTCAGTTGAGCTGCCAGGCTGAAGACTGAGCCTTTTTGGGTTATGCGAAGTACGTATGCTACGTACGTACGAATTTCGCAACTAATTTCCGAGCAAGGGCTACAACATCCGCCTCCGGATATGAACTACAAACCACAGTGACAGTTTTTCTGAGCATTTCGAGCTGCATGGAAATCGAGAATCTTCTCGTCTTTTGCCTTGATTTTCCGCACCTGTCGTGCTTCTTTAAGTACCAAATGACAATCCTCCTTTATGTCAGAAGCACAAAAATAAATTTCCATAAATTCCACATAAAATAATATTAATAAAGCTAGAAATTTGGGGGTGCGAACGCGGAAAAGGGGGAAGCCGGGGACCCGTTCGGTGGCTGGAAGTCGATCTCATTTTTGGGGAAGGGGGAGGATGGGATGGAGGATAATTTGAGAAGCAATAGAGAGTGAGAGAGAGGGAGGGAGAGAGAGAGAGAGAGAGGGGGGAGAGAGCGAGGGCTAGATAGAGAGATAACTGAAACAACGGCTAGCAATTTCATAAAATACAGAAGAAAAAGGACCCGTATCGTGTCGAGGGCTGATGAGCTGTGTGTAGAGAAATCGTGGAGGAAAGGGAGAGAGAGGCAAGAGAAGGAGAGTGGCGAGAGATATACGGCAATTTGGTCTTCAAAATAACGCGACGGCTACAGCTGTGAAATGCAAAACTTCTCATGCGGGCGATGATGACCGACGTCGTCTACGTGTACGTTAGGGGATGGCTCGTGCACCTGAAAATTTTTGTTTTTGATCGTTTTTGAGCCAAAACCGAATGCATTAGGAATCCTGAAAATTCGGAAAAAAATGGAATTTGTCGGCTTACCTGATTCTGGTCGGCAAAAGTGACTTTTTGAGCTTCGATGTCGCCCTCGGATTTCCGTCTGCCCACACAGCACCACCCAACGCTGTTGCGACGCCTGAAAATTAGAAATTACGCTACAAACTACCACCTTTGACGACTATGCGACGCTCCAAATGACCGTACGTACCTTCGCAACTGGGAAGAGGAGGATGAGGGGGTGAGCGGAGGGGTGGCTCTCACACCACCGCCCTCGAATGAGATGTCCGCCTCGACGAATTCGCGTTCCTGGAAAAAGGGGATGAGAAAAAGGGAGAGAGAGAGAGAGAGCGAGAGAGAGAGAGTAAGAGAGATTTCGAGAAATCGATTAACCCACCGTGGCCTTCTCCAAGCATTGCAACAAATGATGGTGCTGTATCTCGAAGATGTCCTCATCCCGCAACGCATCAAACGACAGCAGCCCTACAAAATACACCAAATTACGCCGCCGGAACGGTTGTATTGCGTACCCTGCTCGAAGGCGCGCATCCGAGCCTCGTGCGCCTTTTTCTTGTTGAAGAGGGCTTGGCCGGAGGCGTTCTTCACGATTCGTATTCGGGCCAGACGGGCTTTCTAAATGGGAATGTTTTAAAATGTTCTACTGTTCCCTCCTTCGCGCGTTATCCCTCTCTCAATCTCTCTCTCTCGCTCTCTCTCTCTCTCTCTCTTTCTCTCTTTCTCCCTCACACTCTCTCTCGTTATCTCTTTTGCCGAAAAGCGGGAGTACGAACTGTACTCATGCCGATACTACCGTACCTTTTGCGCACGTCTCTTGTCCGCCCGCTGATTCTGATGGTAGATTCGTGAAAAGTTGCTGACGATGACCTAAACAGCGAGTTCAAGAAGTACAGGCCGGGTTTCTATCATTTTCCCATCCCTTTAAACCCTCGGCCAAAAGGTATGGACCTAAACAGCAAGTTCAAGGAGTACAGGCAGCCCTGGTTCATTGGCATATTCAAAACTAGCAATTCATTACGCCACCAAATGCGTTGGCAGTTCCTTTAAACCCTTTGTAAATTGGTGTAAAACCTACGGGAACAGGAAGGGCGATGACAAGCACTCCAGACAACGAGCAGACACCGCCCACAATCTTTCCCATCACTGTTGACGGGACCATGTCACCGTAGCCGAGCGTTGTCAACTGCAATCCAGCGGAATTTAGCGGAGTCTGGCGAATTTCCTACCGTAACGATGGTGTACCAAAAGGCGTCCGGGATTGAGGTGAATCTGAAATTTCTTTGTTTTCTAGAGTTTTTCTAGTTTGAATTTTTACGAGTTTTTCAAGTAGACAGACAGTCCTAGAAAGCTGGGTTTTTTGCGCAAAATACTTTTTCTAGAACCTTAATTAGGGTGGGACATCAAAACTACCGTACCTGGTGTGCGGCACCTTTTTCTCAGCATAGTACATGATTGTGGCAAAGATGATGATCGCCATCGCCAGCGAGAACACAAGGAACCCGAGCTCCGAGGCGCACGACTGGAAAAATGACAATATTTTGATATGAATTAGATTATTACCCGAAGAAATCGTCTTTTAAAGGACCATTGAAGGCAAAGCTTAGCCAATCGAAAGTAAATCCTACCTTTAATGTATAGCCGAGTATCCGTAGGCCCTGAGAGTGGCGGGAAAATTTGAAGATTCGGAAAACCCTCTGAAAAAAAATTTGTAAATTACTTTGCTGCGTAGCGGCAGCGGAGTATGCAAAAAAACTAGGACTCACAAAAACACGCAACGTCACGAATGCCCCCGAGAAATCTTTGTTATTCTGGAAGGCCAGGCCGACGTAGTACGGTAGGATGGCGACGACGTCTGAAAACAAGTAGTGGATTACGGTATTAGGCTTAGGCTCAGGCTTACACTTAGCTTAGGCTTAGCTTAGGCGTAGCTTAGGCTTAGCTTAGGCGTAGCTTAGGGGTAGCTTAGGCTTAGCTTAGGCTTAGCTTAGGCTTAGCTTAGGCTTAGCTTAGGCTTAGGCTTAGCTTAGGCTTAGCTTAGGCTTAGCTTAGGCTTAGCTTAGGCTTAGCTTAGGCTTAGCTTAGGCTTAGCTTAGGCTTAGCTTAGGCTTAGCTTAGGCTTAGCTTAGGCTTAGCTTAGGCTTAGCTTAGGCTTAGCTTAGGCTTAGCTTAGGCTTAGCTTAGGCTTAGCTTTGGCTTATCCTGGTACGCACCTATGACACTCATAATTGAGCGCACAAAACGGCATCGATCCGGCGCGGCGTAGAGCCGTAAACAGTACTCTATCGTAAATATGATCACGCACGCCGTGTCGAGGACGAAGAACTGAAATTTGAAGTTGTTTTAAGAGGCTTTAACAGCAGGAATTCCCAAATGGCCCCTGCTAGGTTGTTTTTTGTATATGGCTCAAGATACCGTACCTGTTTCTCATACAGATCACCGCAGGACGTGCTCACATCATCGGTGTACCTTAAGGGGTGTGTTTAAAGGGATGGTGACGGCTAGAGACTGACCTGCAAGGAATAGTCTCGATAATGTTGCACAGAACGGAGACAGCAATGAAGAACCCCGTCACGTAGTAGAACACCAACGCCACCGACGAGGTGTGAGGGTTTTCGAAGGCTGCCCACATTTTTTGCTGGAAATTTCGGGACTTATTGAGTAGTACAGTAACTTTTCGTAATCAAGTAATCCACGGTACTCTTCGTACTTTCCGTCCCCGGAAATACCTGCGTTTATCTACCGTTGTCAGCGTAGTCTACTGTACTCTGTCGAAAGCTATCGTACTTCCCGCAAGCTAGCGTCGTCCGTTTTGTACTCCCCCGTACTGTATCGTACTAGTATTTGTAGTAGTCTACCGTAGTGTGCGGTATTCTACCTTACTCTAACGTACTCGATCGTAGTCTACCGTACACTACCGTACATTTTGCGACACGCTACAGCACTCTAACCAAATCACCAACCTGTGTTGTCTGCTTCAACTTTGTCGCGTCGGTATTCTCGAGTCTTTCTTCAAGGAGTCGCTCCTGATTTTCACGCTTTTTGTCCTTATAATCCTCATAGCAACAATCTAAAAATACCGAATGCATTTCAGAAACCCTGACACCAAACCTGATATCAAATCGGGCATAATGCCGAAAAATGACAACTCTTCATCGTAGGCCACCAGACACTCGTGCCGCGGATACTGTAAGAGGGATGCATTTTAGGGACCGGGTCCCTAGGAAAATCCTAAACGATCTCTGCTAGTTTGCCTCATTCTAAATCCTCAAAGGTTTCTGCTAGCTTCTTCTATCCGGAAATTCTCAAGGAATCGCTGCTAGCCTACTTGGCTCTCTGTTTCGGCGTTCTCAAGTTTTTGCTCGGCCTTGTAGAAAAACCTAAATGCTCTCTGCTAGCTTGCCTGTGTCGGCGTGTCTGTCCTCCCCAAAGCTTTCTGCTAGCCTGCCTGATTGAAATTGTTCAAGGACCTATGCTAGCCTGCCAGGTCCAAATTCCTCAAGGATCTATGCTAACCTGCCTGTTAGAATTTCCTCAAGGATCTATGCTAGCCTGCTTGTTAGAATTTCCTCAAGGAACTATGCTAGCCTGCCAGGTTAAGATTCCTCAAGGATCTCTGCTAGCATTCCCCAAAAAAACTCACATGCAACTTGCCGGTCCGATAAAACGTCAAGATATGTCGAAATATATCGGGGTCCCGATCGAAGAAATACTCGCCCGTCTCCTCGTCGTAGAAGAATTCCTAAATGGCGCCATTCTACAGTAAGCCCCGCCGCAAGTACCTTTTCATTAGATCCTAAAAGTGTCTCCGGGAATTTCTCCAGCGTGTTCTTCCACGTCTCGAATTTTCGCCCGGAAATGTTGATCGAGAGCTTCTCGTCGGAGACGTGGTCCACGGCAAGGTCTTTTGCCTGGAAAAACACGTCAAATGAGCTCTGCTAGTTTGCCGTCTGCGAGTTCCTCAATAATCTTTGCTAGCCTACCTGCTAGCCTACCTTTTGGAATTGGCCCAGGCAAGCTTGCAGCGATGCTTCCGAAATTCCAGAAGGATCGCTGCTAGCTTGCCTGGGTCAATTCCAAAAAGGGTTCTGCTAGCTTGCCGTCGCCAATTCCTCGATAACCTCTGCTAGATAGCCTCCATAAGGATCGCTGCTAGTTTGCCCTGTTGGAAATTCGCCAAAAAGCAGTTCCAGCTCTATTGAATGAAAATTCCCGTGGGATCTTTGCTAGCTTTCTTGCTGCAAAACCCTCTAAGAACCTCTGCTAGCTTGCTAATTCCTCTAAAGACTGCTAGATTGCCTCTTCAAAATCCCCCAAGAATCCCTGCTAACTTCCTGCTGCTCAACCCTCAAAAAACTCCTGCCCCGTCCCTATAGTCCCGCCAGATTCCCCAAAACGCCTATGCTAGCCTGCCCGCTGTATCTGGAATTCAGGGCTTTCCACGGGCTATTTCGCTTCCTCGTATGTGCTTGAGTATGTAGTATGGGTATTGGTTGCACGAGTCGTGTGTAAAACAGAAAGGGAGAGAGAGAGAGACAGCCAGACAGACACGGAAATCCGAGCCTAGCGGTCCGACTCCAGTGTCGAAATGGGATAACGGGAAGGGGCTCATCACCCGATTTGTGAAGCGTTCCGTTTCGGAGCGGAACGGAATGTGGGTTTTAAAGGAACTGGCAAGGCAAATGTCAAAAACAAGGACGTCAAAATTGGACGGTCCTTTTTGAGTTTAAAGGGAGTGTGACTGCATAAATCTACTCTTTAAAATCCCCTCAGCGTTTGAAATTTTATAAGCCGTATTTCATTGCATTTTCAAAGCTTCTTTATCGTATTTTTTAATGAATTAACTTGCTATGTGTTTCAAAAAATTGAAGCAAAAAATCCTTAGGCTTGTTCATTAAAATTTTTTCAAAAAGCACAACCTTTCAAGATTCGCATTTCATATCGTAATTCATCCCATCCCTGCCTCTCCAATTTGAAACACCCCAAATTCCAGCCGAGATTCATCCTCCCATTGCCGCACCCCATTTTGACTCCCGGCGAAATTCGCTGCAGGCGAGAGAGAGAGAGAGACAGAAAGAGGGAGAGATATCCAGACCGGGATTGCCATTTTGGCGGCTCGAAATGGACACCCAAACGCCCATCCCCGCGCCGGGTATTGCCATTTTAAAGGGGCCGGCAATGGAGCGCGCAAAAAGTGAGTGGGACTACAGAATACATTTTTTCCGTGTGGGCATCTGACTTGCCGGTGCCTTCAAAATGGGGGTTCCTAAATACTCTCTGCTTGCTACCCTGAGATCAGATCGGCTTTTAGGTCCCCAGTCTAGGACCGAGTTTCCCGGGGGTCTGCCGATGTATTTTTAGCGGATCTCTCTCTCTCTCTCTCTCTCTCTCTCGCTTTGACCGGCCGCTTCTCTGATCTGTGCCCCCGGCGGCTATATGGATTGATTTGTTCCCCGGAGCCCGAGGAGTCTGAACCATCCTCACCCCCTCTTGGGGGAGAATGAGCATGTGTTCCGCTCGATTGGAGGGGAAAGTCGAAAAAGGACCCATCACAACCCATCAACGCCCTCTGGAAAAGCCTGGGGGGGGGGGGCCCTACGGATCGGCCACGAGGGCCAAAACGAGCAGCACGAGGTCAGAAGTGAAGAGAACTGTACGAGACCGTACGGAAATGTGAGGAGGAGTATGGTGGAATCTATGATCAAGCTCAGCCTTCTCCATGGGCTTAGGATTGGGCTAAGGCTTACAAGGGAACCTCAAGTTGGCACGGTGGAGTTTCGAAAAACGCTCGCGGCTACCCCTAGGTTTTCGACTATGGCGATTCCAATGCTCTAGTCAGAATTTCCTAAATGGGCCCCTGGACAGAGATACAGCACTTCCGGAAAATGAACATTTACATCCGAAAAATTAGCATTAGCGATCGGTTTATGAGGCCCTCCCATCACTATGGAATCACCAGTTGAATGGCCGAGTGGTAAGCGACTCACTCAGTAGGATGCTGACGAGGGTTCGAATCCGCTCACGATTTTTTAATTTTGCTTTTTGACCAGAACTTTCTGCCCAACTCCAAGTTTTGATTTTTATTATAGGAACAATTTTTGTCTATGGCCCCAGGCTGATTACTCCCAAGAAGCCTCAAAAGTCGTTCTCGAAATTCAATAAGGGGGGTCTACCCATATTCCGTTTTTTACAGAGGGGCCTGTATGATTTACTTGGATGAGATTTTTTGCATTTGTTTCGAAAGAAGTAACCAAGACTTGGAGTTGGGCAGAAAATTCTTAACAAAAAGCAAGATAAAAAAATCGTGAGCGGATTCGAACCCGCGTCAGCATCCTATCAAGTGAGTCGCTTACCACTCGGCCACTCCAGTGGTGATTCCATAGTGATGGGAGGGCCTCATAAACCTATCGTTAATGCTAATTTTTCGGATGTAAATGACCATTTTCCGGAAGTGCTGTATCTGTCCAGGGGCCCATTTAGGAAATTCTGACAAGAGCGTTGGAATCGCCATAGTCGAAAACCTAGGGGTAGCCGCGAGCGTTTTTCGAAACTCCACCGTGCCAACTTGAGGTTCCCTTGTTAGGTATAGGCTTAGGCGTGGGCTTCGCTTAGGCTTAACGTAGGCTTATGCTTAGGCTTAGGATTAGGCTTAGGGATAGACTTAGCTTAGGCGTAGGCTTAGACTTAGGCTTAAATTTAAGCTTAGGCTTGGGCTTGGCTTAGGCTTAGACTTAGGCTTAGGCTTGACTTAAGTCCCAGCTCCCCCAAAAAATCTTACCTGTATCGCGATGGGGGCCCGGGGCATCGGCTGCCGCGAGATCGGCACCCAGCCGATGGCGGCCGCGCGGGCAAAGGGCAGCCACGCAGCCACCGACGCCATCTTCTGAAAATCAAAAAATTTAATTTTAAAAAACCTGAAAATAATTAAGCAAAAAGCAAAAAATTTCGCACCGGCCGGGGGTCGAACCCCGGATAGGTTGCCTGGGAAGCAAGAGCTCGACCAATTGGCTACGGCAAGAAAATCGCTTATTATAGTGCTTACTTGGCTTCCTCAGTTCGGCCGTAGACTGTCGAAGTCGCTCTCCATTCGAAGTATCTCTTTCTCTAGCTTTCTCTCTCTCTCTCGTGTCTCTCTCGCGCTCGCTCTTTCTCCCGTCCCCGCTGTTGGGCCCCCGAATTCCCACGATGGTACAGCCCTGCAAAAAGATAATTATTTTTTGCATTTGTTTTAATCGTAAAAAGTAACAAATTCATGTTCAGAAAAATACAGGAGTGTCGGGAGACAGTTGATGTTAAACGTATCATATTTTAACACAGCTAGGAAGTCGAGAAAATTTCTGGAGATTCGGATAGCCATTAGTGTGTCGAAGAGCCATAAATATAGAAAACAGATAAAAAATTATATTTAGGAAGTACCGAGATTCCCGAGAACAGTTGCGTCAAGTGTATCGTAACGGACGATATGAACCAGGCTATTATTAGGGCTCTATGTGCAAAAAAACTGTGTAGAACAGATCGTCAGACCAAAGTCCGGACCGGGAGCAAAAAGAAAAAAATTTTGCCGCGCGCGGGGGTCGAACTCGGGTCGTGTGGGTGAGGGCGGAGCACACTACCAATCGGCCAAGTGTTAAAAATGGGTCGAGAATTGGGAAACGTGGTAAAATCGAAGATTATTCCATTAAAACCTGTTTTCCCAAGGCTTGCGCTGTTACAAAACGAGGATGATTCTCGGCATCCGACTAACCGGTCCCTTGGAAAAATTGAAATTAACGTTTCAGCGGCAAATCGTAAAAGAATCGGCCGGGGGCCCAAAACCGGCCCTCCTGGCCAGCCCAGTAAATCCCTCAGGATGACGGACGGCAATTAGGAGACCCAGAGAGAGCGAGAGAGAGCGAGAGCGAGAGAGAGAGGGAGAGAGAGCTTCTCTAACCCTCTCTCTCTCTCATTCTCCATGTCGACCCATCTCTCGTCTCTCGAGGGGCATCCCCGAAATGCATTTCATAGGAAGGAGCCGCTCACCGCGGCCCTCTTCGGCTTCTCCTTTTTTTCTTCCGCCCTGCAACAAAAGACTGCCAACCCCCCGAATCACCCGCATCGCTTATGGAAACACGAGGCCGGTTTACTTAAGAAAATGCCGAATTTTGAGTTTAGCCAAAAAGCAAAAAGTTGATACCGGCCGGGGTCGAACTCGGGCCCTACAGGCGGGAGGCAAACCACCTACCATTTAGGCACATTTTTATATTGAGGTCTTCTTTCAAATAATTAGACGCCTGTGGCTTTGACCTTAATTTTGATGCTTTCGCATTATCGGGGGGGGGGGTAATTTTTTGTAACTTTGATTCAAATTTCTCAAAAATAAATAAAAGAGGCGTTTCTAACCTGTTTTTACTATTCTTAAACGTACAAACGCTACAAAATTTTAATAAAGTAGAATAAATATAGATTTTTTACCAAAAAGGCAGATTTTCGCCAAATATTTTTAATTTTTGGCACTCAAATAAAGTTAATATCCACTAAAAGATCATTAAAACACTAACTATAACGTTAATAGGTATTTCTGGAGTCTTAGAACAACCCGTCGTTACCCACCTCCCCCCGATAATGCACACGAAACTAATTCTTAATTTTCAAAAATAACTCTATAAAATTCAAATTTTTAACGTACCCTCGAAAATAAAAACGAAACGCCACACCCGTTTACGCGATGAGAGGGCCCGACGGCCAGAAAAATAGCTGGCGCCAGGCGGCAGCTCGAATTAAGCGTGGCCCCGGCTCTTTTGCAGGGCTCACCAAAAATAGAATGGCGGACCCCCAAGAAGACTGAGCGGGTGTTGACAGGGGGCCTGTGGGGCCCTAGAAAGGGCCCTAATGGCCCCTCTGCCCATCCCCGGGAAGGCCATGCACCCAAACGGCGGGCGTGGTCGAGGGGATAGCGAACGGGGCGACGGGGCGAGGCACCCGGGTTCGGCCCCGCTCCCTTTCCCAACCGGGATTTTCGCTAAAAACGAACGTGGTAAATTTTAGATGGAGATAGACTTCTTAGCAAATCAGTATTGCGGTATTTTTTACTACCCAGAAGTTGTAAAATATTTTAAATAAGCAAAAACTAAGTAATAAATCGTTTTGAAATTTAACGCATTTTTTTAGGTTAAAAGTATGTAAAGCAGTGCGTTGAAGAAAATAACCTAATTTTCAAAAATAGATTTCAAAATTACAGGATTTGAATAAAGTAATATATTTCAAAACGACAAGTTATCTAAAATTTTGAAGAATCGGAAATTTCTGCTCCACATCGGGCATTTTGGTGAAAAATCTATTTTTCTGGTTTTTTCAAAAGACCAGGTTGGCGCTTCACGAATTTTTCAACCCTGGGCCCGTCTGACCCCTCTTTATCCCTCACTTTGCATATTGTCCTGGGAATTGGATGACAAAAAATGAAAAACACCCCTGGCCCCTTTATATCCTCGACTTCCCCTGGTCTAGTTAATTATTCCCTAACAAAGAAGTGTTCGCCAAAACTTAAATTTAATGTCGAAACAGCTATTTTTGTAAAATCTGATATGTGCAGTCATCTCAAGACCATTTGCACCTAATGACGTATCACAGATACCTTGTGAACTCATCCCCCATCGAGATATCCTCCGACAGACAGACGGAAGTGGATGGTGGGCGGGCACACACACACACACACAGACACAGACACTATTTTTTTTTATATAGTAGGATTTGAAATCCCCCCGATAATGCACAAGCACCTCGTTGTTTCGTGCGCGGGTTCGAGATCTTCGTCAATTCATTTATATTCAGGTCAAAAAATACTTTGCAAAAAGCTAAAAACAAACGGTAATGACCGGTCAGCCGGAGGGGGGGGGGTAGTCGGAACGCTAATATTAATTTTTATATCAAGTATTTTATAGTTTATTTTTAGTATTTTTTGATTCCTGGGAAATATTGAAGATTTTAGACAAATTACCTTTTTCGGGCATTTTACATAAATTTTACATGCCAAAATTTTCGAAAATTTGAAAAGCTTTTTGTTTTTTTTTACTAAAAATCATGTAGCATGCTGTAATAAACGGTTTATCTGTCTTTCAAGGGTGTTACGGGACTGTAAACCCCCCCCCGCTAACAGTCTAGTACCGAATAAACGACGCGGCCTAAAAAACTAATGAAAATTCGGAAAAAAAGTATATTAGGCTGAAATGGATAAGATGCGGTGCGTGGCGGGTGGGGAGTTGTGTGTATGTAGCTGATGCGCGTCTAAAGTCTTCCTCTCACCCCCGTCTGGCCACCATCAAGTATTCTCGAAAATGCCGTCCCAATTTCGGCTCTTTTGCCAGCCTTCCTCTAGGAGGGGGCTGTGGGACGCTTAATTGATTGAGAAGAGCCGCGAGAGCGCTAGTCTCTCGCTTCTCACCATTGCCATCTACACATTCACCCCCTGGGAATAATATACTTTTACAATTAACGGGACCTGATCAGTGAGTAGATTATGGCTATGAAGGGAAAACATGTAAAAATGAAAAATTACTGACCAGTACGACACGCAAAAATATGTAGAAACTGTAAAAAGTTATGTTTATTACGAGCCGCCAGCCTAGTAATGTAAAGATGTGTAAAGAGTCATACTTCATTTGTACGAGCTGATAAGCCAACAATGCAAAATATATAAAATATAGAAATTAATGCTGCAAACGAAATGAAAGTTAGTAGTGTAAAGTATGTGAAAATCGAGAATTCGGCACTAACCCACTTTCAAAAAAGAGCGTTTTTTTGTGCAGTAAAGGAATTTTGCATTCGATCAATGAAAAACCAAAAAATAATGGCAATAAGTTGTATCGCCACGCCAATAAAAGCAGCGCTTCTCGCTGCGTAGATCTTCAAAATAGAGGAAACAGCTAAAATGGTCGAAACCAAGAGGTTTTCTGGCTTTGAAAAACTCAATAAATTTTTTACGCCGTCACGCTAAGCGTAAAAATGCCTTGTAATAACCAAGCTAGAAAACAAATCTCGGTAGATTTTCTAACTTTCAGTCGCCTATGATAAAGTTTTAAAAAGCTACATTAAACGTCAAAATAAATTCTCCTGCTCTAGCCAGCGGTTTGGTAGCTTTTCAAGGGTCAAATTACGTTTTACAGCCCAGAAAAAAAATCAATTTTGATGATGCGCTAACCAGAAAATTACGCACTTTCCCGGGGTGCTCTACGGAATCGAAGTGCGAGAACAATGTGTCGGTGCGGGCATATAAGAGAGGATATATCGGCAATGGCTTCCCGCCACGGGCCCTCATTAGCAGAAAGCCCACCGGGGGCCAACGGCAAACACACGTGTTGGGCATGCAGAATCCGGGATCAGCCGCCCTTGGCCGGACGGCGCCACACCGTCCTCAGGGGGGATTATGGAATCGCGAGTAAATGATAGCCTCTCCGGCCCGCCGGGGAGCACCACCTCACTGGCCAATGTCTTCTTCTTCAGCCTCTTCTTCGCCTTGTTCCTCCCCTGTTGGCGGCACTGCTGCCACACACCAGCTGTGTAATCAACAACGGGGACCCTGGGAGAGCATTTTCCCGCAAAGATCAGGGGAGCACAAG
This sequence comes from Mesorhabditis spiculigera, assembly GCA_958295435.1. Classification (NCBI taxonomy): domain Eukaryota; kingdom Metazoa; phylum Nematoda; class Chromadorea; order Rhabditida; family Rhabditidae; genus Mesorhabditis; species Mesorhabditis spiculigera. The sequence continues at coordinate 269,765 of CATQJA010002631.1, forward strand.
GGCCCGGATAGGTGGTCTCTCTCACGCCCCGATGGTATCGCCGTTCTTTCCGCTTTTCGTTGCTGAAACAAGGGTTTGGCAGGTCCAAAGCGCACCAAAAAATTGGCCCTAAAGACAAGAGGTTGAGAAAATGAACCTAACGGAAAACGTCTACACCAAAAGGGCCAATTAAAATACCTTATTTACCATACAAAGCCCGATGGAAAATTCGAAAATTCTGATATTTTGCGAATTTCTTGAAAACGGACGAAAGTATATGCTAAAAATGGTAAAAATGAGACGGACTGAAAATATAAAAATGCGTAGAGTAGCTTCGGCGACTCGTAGCTCTAAAACATAAAATCTTAACTTAGAATTTACAACTGATGCGATCTCGGATCCTACAGTTATTTTTATTGATAAAGAGGTGATATTCCTTTAAAAAAAGAACTATCTAGAATTAGCTAACTAATAAGTGACGCGGGCTGCCGATGGCATTACGCTATTTCTAACGATAAGAAGTCAGGAAACAGCTAAATCTATCCTAAAAATATGCTCGAAAATGCGCTAAAAGGCCGAAGAAGGTTAACTAAAAACTTCGCCGAAAGCAGCGAAATCTAGCGTGAAAAAATCGAATCCTAGGTCCACCAAAACTAAAACCTACGTCGAAAGTAGCTAAATCTAGTTTGAAAAAAAAATCGTAAAACGCATCACCATCCCAAAACCGCGGCCAACATAACTAAAAAGTTGAGCAGCGCCCAAAACCCCAATATCAGCCGCATTTTACCAAAATGAAAATGTGGCTGCGACGACGACTGGCAGGGTGAGAAGCGGCCATTATACGGTGGGCAAGGGGATAATTGAGGGCCTCCAACGGCACACCGGCCAGCCACACACACTGCCTATATCTCCCCGAATGGAGATGAGATCGTTGAAAAGGCAATGGGCGAGCCATTGCAACGCACGGCCACACACCCTCTCCGGGCCAACCAAAAGAGGAGCCGATGGCTTCAATCGAATTAGGTGTCGCCATCCACCCGGAGCCGCAGGGGGTGGGACCCCGATTGGAGTCGGAAGTCGCTTCAGCCACACTCACCATACCAACAAAAACCAACGCCTCCCCGGATGCGCGTAATATTCCCAGAGCGGCCGTGTTTTCGCGTTTTTTGTGGGTCTAAAAACGATAACGAGGCGCCCACATCAACAAAGCAATGTAGCGTAAACCTGCTAATTCCGGCGAAGGGAATGGTTATAAATTAACGAGGAGCTTATCGGCTTTTTTTTCATCCGGCATTTCAGCGCCCTGAAAATAACGGAACAGGACTGCTAGCAGGGAGAATTGAAAATTCAAAAATGTGACCTTTTTTGGTAAATTTTCATATATCTTTGCTCGAAAAATCAAAATTTTTGTAAATTTTAATGAACTGTCTTTTTCCATCCAAAAAACTGCGTGAAATGCTAGAAGAATGGTTTGGGAAAAGGTAGTTTCTTCCCGCCCCCTGTTGACAGTCCAGTACCAAAATCCCGGCCTGAACAGCCGTAAAAAGGAGCCTCCCGTTGATGTCTTAAAACTCTTTAAACTATAGAACAACCCGCACAAAATCGTAACCCTCGCCAAAAAGCTTCTCGCCATCAAGCGTGCAATTCAACGCGCCAATGAGCCGGTGAAAAAGTGGGCTGGGGGCGACAGCTCATTTATCCGCCTCATAAACGCCAAATCGAGAGACGTGTGTGTGTGCGCCGTGGAGGCGAGAAGTAATGGGTGTCGCGGAGGCACGGGTTGAAATGAGCGTTGACGAGGTGACCCGCGAGGCGAGAAATATACGACCCAGGGCCCCCAAGGGCGCGACAATAATGAGCGGCCGCTGACGTCGCCGTGTGCCCATTCCGACACCATCACCCCTGGGGGGCCCCCAGGTCCATGTGAAATCTGATGCCGCGGGCTGGTGGCACTATGGCCTCGCACTCATCGGCGGCACCCTCCCGAAAGTTTGGCCCCCGACGCGGCTGTCTAGGCGAAAATTTTATCAGCCACAATCGCGAGCAACAACGAGAACAACGGGGGATTTTGGGCAGGCTGACGTTAACTGGGCTGCCCGACATTTGCATCACCGCCGGCTGCAACTTCGTCTTTCGTCGAAGGCTCGACGTCAGAGGGCTCGACGTCAGGGCGGTCATCATCCACAGGTGGCTCGGCCTCCTCGTCAACATCGGGCTCCTCGGTGCCGTCCTCTTTCTAAAATTCTGGATCGTTATCGATGGACACAGTAAAACGTGTTTTCTCCTACACAATGTCGCAGCCCAAGAAACACGTATAACGCTTATTTTAACATAGCATACCCAGCCGTTTTTAAGATACGCAAACGTGCGAAATTTCGACCCTGTTCGTCAAAGTCATCGCCAAGCCGATGATCAAAAATCATCAAAAATTTCTAAATTTCGAACTAAAAAATATTTTGATACCCGACGATCAGAAAGTATCAACGACGCAATCAAAATACACTATATTTAAACTAGGCAACCACGGGTAAATAAACAAAAAAAAATTGAGTTTAAACCCCCGATAACGATCCATTGCCCAAATATTAGACAAAACTGTACCAGCTTAGCGCTCTTCCGCTGCGGCAAAACCTTGAGCAGGCAGTCGGCCCAGGAAAGACCTTCCGTTTTCCGGACGAGAATCTCGAAGACATGGTTGATGGTCAGCACCTACAACCAAAATTTGTGGATGTCAAGCGAGCAAGACCTTTCTGGAGTTCATCTTGATATGCTCGCCGATGGGCAGCCGGGCGTGGGAAAATCCCTTTTCTAGCGCCAGGTTGTAGCATAGGTTCTAGAAGATTTTGTTGTTTGTCTTTCAATTTTTACCTTGTGGCTGTTGTGGTCGATGATGCCGCCGATGACGTACACTTTCGTGTCGTCCAGCTCGGTGATCACCTACGACAATTATTATCGGGAAAGCACTGCGAAACCAACATTTTCCGAGTCGGCAGTCAAGTAGACAATCTCGCTGGGGTTGAACACCTGCTCCAACGGCTCAGACCGCAAATGGACATCCCACTGCTCGGAGGTTTTGTCGAAATACTGTAATCAACCACCAATGAAAAACGCTCCCCATCTACCTTTTTGCTTTCACCGTCAAAATTGGCGACGTAGAATTGCAGCGGGTTGTCGGCGCGCCGATTTATCGAATAGCACCCGAAAATCAAGTTTGATTTGCCGCATAAAAAAAATACCACGATAACTGGATGATTGTTCGGTTCTGATCACGTCCAATCATCAGATTGTCGAACTGCATGTCCACAGCGATTCGTTGCTACATAACACGCAATAGATTTAGTGCGATCGACTTACCTTGGATGTGCTGTTTGCCATCTTATTGTGCTTTCGCCGTCCGGCCAGCTCGTTTCCGCGACCCTCGGCCTTTAGCTTGGCTTTCTTCTCTTTTCGCTTGAGCTTTTCCTCCGCCCGGCGTACCAGCTTTTTCTCATTATACCTGAACAAAGAACAAATCCTTAATTTCCGGTTGCAAGTCGGACCTCTCCGTTTTCAGCTGCTTTTTATATTGCTTCTTTGAGATGCCCTCTGGGACGACGAGTTTCGGCTGGATCCTCGAGATTTTGGCTGCAGGCTCTTCGACCGTTTCTTGCTCTTCCATACCGAAAAATGTACTTTATACAGCCAGTATTGTCCGGCTTGTCCGAACTATGCTAGTTTGCTTTCAGTATCTAAAAGTACCACGACCTTTGTAAAAACTGTAATGTTAGATACAATTCCGAGATCAAATATTTATTCATCGGCTTTCTAGAGCCCGCTAAGAACCTGGTCATGTGCTGAAAAGGAACCGTATTCGATGTATATACAAATACCCACACTCAAGCATAACATATGGAGCGGAGGACGAAATATTGTAGATAAGGGCCCTAACAAACATGAAACTGGCAGTTGATGAGTGATGGCGGGCATGCGAGGAGCACAATGGGAGAAAAAGTCGGGTTCAAGCTCATAAGTTTTTGTAGACGAGGAAGGCCGCCAGGGCAGCGAGTCCGGCACCGAAGGTCAGTCGGGATAGGAGATTCGAATCGTGGAGGAAGTAGACGCGCTTCAAATGCGGGTAGCAGGCCATCGTGGCAAGCTGCTCGTAGACAGCGCTGTTCGCTGCGCCGATCTAAAAATACGCGAGCTAACGAATGAAGGGTGTAGCTTACCTGGCCACGGTTAAAACGAATTGGTCTTGGCAACTCGTGTTGACGACAAAACTCTTCGGGTTGCGTATCGTAGCGTTGTTCGACCTCTTCGCGCTCAACCTTTGTTGCGATCAAGACGCACGGTGTCTTTGTTCTGAATTTCGAATAGAAACAACTTTGCAGAAAAGCGGTACCTGTGGAAATATTTGAGGTAGATTGTAGCACAGAAAGCGAAAGAATCCGGATTTGAGATATCGTAAAGGAAGGCGACGACATCGGCCGCAGTCTCACCGCCGGATAGAACATCGGATGGAGAGAGTACGTCTACCTAAAGCGGATAATTAAAAACGGCTCCCGGTTTACAAAACTGGAACCAAAGATAAATTTTACCTCTCGGAGTAGCAGATACTTGTCCTGCTCCTTCACGCGGACGCGGTTGATGACGTATGGGGAATGGCGGCGTCCGATTGCCGCAACTTCTGTCAAACCTCGGCCTACTAACGACTGCATGAAGACCGTCTAAATCCGAGGTTAGCTAAAAAAACGCGTGAACACCTTTCCAGCATCCTTTGCCCCGACAACAAGACATTGGAACACTTTTCTGTCTGTCACGCGCTCCATCAAATCGAGACGCCTTTCTCGCGTTACCCTGACGGCATCGCAGGTAGTTCCAGGGGATTTCACTAAAAAATATTTTCAAACCGGATACGCGCGACTGATCAAAAAGTTAATAAAATCCAAAAAACTAACTTGGTCCACGACCAACAGCAAATCCAAGAAAAGCCAGCTGCTCGAGAGCTTGCGACAGATTGACCAGTGTAGTCATGCTGAAAATGGAATGACCGAAAGTTTCATCTCCACTAACTGCCAATAAGCCATATAGCCGCCATACGTCAGCCAGCTCCGTTGATTCGTCTCGACAGCCGCAAAGACCTAGGAGGCGTGTAAACAAAACGATTAAACCATACTTCTTTCGAAAAGGCCGAAGATGGGCAGGCCGAGAAAAGGTTGGTCAATTCAGAAGCGTCAAGGCATCCGTCTTTATTCTTGAAAAACAATGGAATATTTCAGTCCCGCCAAACCTCGTCAAACTTCTCGAAAAGCGCTGACACAAATTGAACTCCTTCGGGCGAAAGTTCGGTCGAACAGCCAATTGGTACCTATAATTGAGAATTCCGAAGTGAAGAGGGAAATAGCAACTGACCGTAATTTTAGGATACAGGTAATCATCGGCCAGGTGTAAATTTCTACCATAACCGAATTTCTTCAACACCAGCCAAGTTGTCTCGTGTCGGCCTCGTTCGATGAACAACAGGTGCAATTGCATGAAACCTAGAGCGTGAATCCAAAAAAAAAACTGAAATGGACCACTGACCGTTGAGGGAGATCGAGTCCTCGACAACACCATCAGTGCATCCCTTGGCGACCGCTCGCTTTACTTCATCGAGAGCCGTTGCGGTTAGAGGTGCTGCGAAGCACAGTTTTTGAAAGGCGCTCAGCTCGACGTCGTTCAACAGACCGTCATTGTCCCGGTCGCAAATCTAAACATGATCGTTCAAGTATCTCAAGGCAAAAAGGTCGGACCTTAAAAACCCTTGTAAGCGCTTTGCGAGCCTTGTCGCTAAGTCGTTTCGCATCAATGTCGTAGATAGGCCGCATTGGATATATAACAGCCTTTTGAGCGTAGTAGAAGATCTCGGAGACGTTCTTCATCGTTCGTGCGCTGCATTCCACACACGTCTCCACCTCACTCCACTTCTCCATTATCGGTAACACCTGCAGAAATTGTTGAACATTGACGAATCACTCACTTTCTCGGTGTGATTGCTGGGGCCGTCTGATTTGTTTCCGACAAGAATTATGGGCACTTCATGATCCTCGCCGAAAATTGTTCGGATCAGTGGAAGCCAGTGCGCCGTGATCTAAAAAAAGACATTTACACTATTCGTGGAAAATGACCTTATCAATCGACGCTTCAGAATTCACATCGTAGACAATACAGATGACGTTCGACGATTCTAACTCCGAGCATATTGCATCTTCATCGTGCACGGTGGAAGATGTGTCGACAATCGAGGTCACGGCCTTTTCTGGAGTGAGATCGGCCTGGATGACGACCGGATCCATCCTAAAAAGTTCGTTTCCAAGCGCGGAGATGTACGAACGCTGCCGGAACATCTTCGTAATACTCGTCTGCAAGGAGGGTCATCAGCAGCGAAGTCTTGCCAACGCCCTGTTCCCCCGCGAGCACCATCCGCACATCTGCCCCGAGTGCCTCGGTCGCAGAGCGCTTCATCTGTAATGACAATCCATTTTTAGTTCACGTGGTAGTCGGCATTTCGTAGCCCAGAGAATTCCCTATTCGATAATTATTTGAACAAAACAAGCTTCTGAATTTACAACAATAAATTCAAACGTGTTTATCTCACGATAAAAGTCAACCGGTAGGGATCGAGTTTTAAAGTCACAAGGTTTAAAAATCACAAATTAAATGGGTGGGAAAAATAAATAAACAAATTCAGATTTTTTTAGTCTTCCATATCGTCCTCGTCGAGACGCTCGCGTGCCCAGGCCTCAGCGTCGGCGAGCTAGGAAAAAAGTCACCGGAGAAAAAGAAAAGCATACCAAGTTGTTGGGTACGATTTCAACCTTGCCCTTCGTGTTCTCGCCCACCCAGCTCATCTCGATCGTGCAATTCTAGTGAAAAACAATTAAGATTACGTTTTTCAAATCACCTTTTCCTTGTTTTCATCCCTGATAGCCATGATGATGCGCACGGCCTCCTTCACCAGCTGCTCCATTTCGAGCTCTTCTAGCTTCAGCTTCTCGATTTCGGCCTTAGCCGCCTAGAGACAATTTTTGGATAGGCCAAATCACGATACCTGACGATGTTTGCCAACAGCCCACGCCTTATACTCGTAGCTAAGACCGCTGGGCTCGATCAAATAGATCTTGCCCCCGTCGGTCTCATCCCACGAGTTGACGAACATCGCGCAGCCATACGGACGGCTGATGCCTAGCGTGAAGACATGGACATACCTTAAAAAAACAATTTTCCGTCCAAAAATATGACGAACTCCGCAATGGTGGCTGCCAGTTTTTTCGGGGTGATCGGCTCGCGGTAGTCGCGGAGAAACTTCAGGCATTCGTCTACCGCATAATCACTGCAACATGCTAAGTTTTTAATGTTTTGCGGGCGCTACTTAAGTTTGCTGGCCCCACTTATATATGGCCAAAACCTCATTTTTCTGGTTCAGTTTTTTGCGCTGATTACGGAAAACACTATCCCAGCCCACGAAAATGCGATTTAGTAAAACAATTTAATTGGAAAGTCGGGAAAATTCCATTTTACGGCGGTCGCGTAAAAGGAGCCTTTTTGTGGTTTTTTAATTAAATAATGGCCAAAAACGGGTTTATCATGAATAAAGTAAGCCAGTAGCATTGTCAGGCAAGGCGGGCCGTCGCTTCGGATGGGCTGCCGCTCCACTCTTTCGAAATCGGGGCGCCTGGCCGCTTCGCGCGCCTCGGTCGCCCCGATTTCGAAACCCTGTACGAGCTCGCACCCATCCGAAGCGACTAGGCCCCGGGGTGGCACGAAGCCTTATTTTTAGGAAAAAAAGCGGATGCAATCGCTCAGCCTCGTTGGAAAAAGCTTTTCCACTGTTTTATAGGCTCCCGCATCAAAACACCGGGTTGATCCCCTTTAAAAACTCAAACCAGAAAAATCGAAAATCAAGTGTTTTCTCCCCTCAAAATTCACGATTTCATTTTCGTGGACTGGGATAGTGTTTTCCGTAATCAGCGCAAAAAACTGAACCAAAGAAATGAGGATTTGGCCATTGATAAGTGGGGCCAGCAAACTTAAGTAGCGCCGTTTTGCGTAAATTCAGCAAAATAGGCTTGGGGGGCCCTAAGCTTGGGGCCTACCGCAAATTCCTGCAATCGGGGTAGACACCGGCCATTCCAAGTCCAATATGTTCGGCGGCCCTCATCATTCGTGGGTTCGCGTTCTCGACATTCAGTTTTGAGGCCACGATCTGAATTTTTCGTCTGATGCCTTGAAAGCCTGTGCTCTTTGGGAGGGGGTTGTCGGATTTTTTCGGGTCTCGTTCCGGCCTGTCTTGGGACCTACTTTTTCTACCGCACAGACAACTCCATGCTTGCCGCGCAGCGCGATCATCGTATCGCTGTTGTCGACGGCCTTGTGCGCATATTCAATCTACAAAGCAAAGTTGTTTTTGTTTGTCAAGCTTACTTGAAAGATTCGACCATCAGGCGAAAATGTCGCAGCGGCCAAGTCGTATCCGGTTCCGATCGAGCTCATGATGCTGTAAAAGTTGATCATTGCAAGAAAAAGTTGGTACAGTTCCACAGAGCTTCGGCTTCGGAAAACAGTATTTGAGGTCTAGACCCCGAAGATACAAGCCAAAAACCCAACATCGTAGTAAAATTTATTCATAAAGGATCTAAAAGATGTCAACAATAACAGAATAACAAGGGTAACCGGTATCAAAGGCGACAAGAACAAATAAATAGGTTATTTTTGCGCGTCTACTTTCCGTTTCTTCGACGACTGCTTAGGGCTGGCTGGCTTGTTGGTGGCGCGCTGAAATTGACAATTTTGAGTTAAAAAACAAGGATACTTTATTGTGCGCTCCGTTCTCCGCGGACTTGGACGATGCGTCGCCGGCATTGTTCAGCGCTGCCTAAAGGCGTTTACAGATATCGTCACAAGACCAACCAATTCTTCCCGTCTATCGCGTTGCAACTTTCGGAGACTCATCTCGAAGAGCTCTTGTTTGAACAAATGCCTGATAAAATCAATACTAGAAAAATCTCTAGTTATACCGGTAAATCGGGACGAGCTTCGGGATTAGATGCCAATGGTCACAACGGGCTCTCATATTGTCCATCGCAATCCCAATCCCATGCTCGTCAAGGTAATCGGGCAATGGGGGAATCTATGAAAAAAATGGGGACAAGCAATAATGCACATACCTTGGAATAGCGAGCCGAAAAATGCGTGAGGATAGTCGATGCTGCCGACATCCGCCTTGCCACATCGACGGCTTGGCCCATGGTCGAGTGCTTTTTCCGCTCCGCGTCTTTCTGAACACGGTTAAAATTGAGCCTGCACTCCCAGCGCGTACCTCGAATCCGTCCTCAAACGTCGACTCATGGACCAATAGATCGGCTTCCTGGCCTTCTTTTACCAAAAGATCGCACGGTTTGGTGTCGCCGCTAGAAAACGGTTTGGCGCTAGCAAAAAAATTAAACCTGAAAACGATCTTCTTGTCGCCGCAACGGAAAACGTAGCCATTCGCGTTGCGTGTATGATGTACTTGGACCGCCCTTGCTTCGCTGATGCCCGTCTTTTCGACGTTGAACAAATCCGTTGGCATCAAGGGTAGAACGTCGATGACAGGCGCGAAGGTGGGTGGAGAACTACTGCAAAAACACTGCGTTTTTTGGCTTGCTTTTTCCATTCCTCTTTGTAAAAACAGCTAACTTCAAAAGCTCTTTGAAAGGCCAAAATTACCTGCCAGACCGAGCATTGGCAATGACGACGCTGAGGTTTACTTCTACCATGAGCTCCGTCAAGTCAGCAAAACTGGCTGAATAAATGCGCAACGGCTTCACCACATTCCGGTTACACACCAAGATCAGCTTCCGATAGGGTATCCCTAAAATCAAGTTGGATTCGAAGTGTATCATAAAAACAAAATATTTCTGATTTCTAAACGCTTACCAAGGTCAGTGAAAGCCTTCTTCCGTTTCTCCAATATAGCCAGGATACCGCCAATGTGGTCTTGGTGGGCATGCGTGATAAAGATCGAATGGAGCCCGGTCAACAACTGAAAAAAACGTATTTTACCATCAATGATAGTCACCTTCTTGCAACCCGCATCGCCAAAAAGAACCCGCAATTGCCCGTAAGTCCCTTCCCCGGCATCGACCAAAAATGAAGCCGTATCGCTTGTCTCCACCAAATAGCCAGTCACGTTTCTAAAAAGGGAACGTTTCACCTGCAATACAGATCTTACCGATACTTGCAAGGTGTAGCGGAAGATGTCCCCAAAAACGATATAGCCGGATATTCGCGAGGAGCATTCGAAAGAATGTCGTTAGAGACTGAAATGAGAGTCAAGAAACAGAGACGATGTACATACGAGTCTTTATCTCGGCCACGCGCTTCCCAAATTCCAACGTTTCGTCCGGGGTGTTCTGTTTATCGGCAAGCTTCTCCTCCTCGGTGTAGAGCTCAAATAGAGGGTTCGGCTGTTCCGTGTTGCTCGGCGCACTTGGGAGATCTAAAAATTATTTTGTACCAAATATCAACTACTTACTCAATGTAATCGGCTCCTCAGTACCTCCCGCACGCATCACGAATCTTTGTAATGGTGTTGCAAAGGAAAATACGCCCTCTCGAGAAGCGAGTGTCGATTGCTAAGCTACTATATTTCAGGATAGAAAAACGGGGTACCTGGGTGACGGTGCCGGACCATTCAAACGGATACAGCATCGGGAAGACGGCCGGCGCGACTACTCGTAGGCGCTGCTGGTGTTGGTAGATGCCGTCGTGGTGAGGAACTGCTGGTCCGTGTCCATTCACCACAATGTGCTCGCAACTAACCCGGGAATTCATTCATAGAATCCATCCACGTACCTCGGGCCCAATTTAGCAACCAGAGCCCCGTATTCCTTGGTGCCAAGTACGTCAGGTTGCGAGAGGTGCAGCATGTAGGAAAGGTGCTTGCTCCCGGTCAGGTAGGGCTAAAAAAATTGTTGGAATTTTGTTGTGATCAGTCACCTGAAGGAGAGTGTTCGAAAAGAGGGCATCCCTGCAATAAACATCCGCGCAGTCAGCAACCAGAAGGGATTCGCGATCGTCTCCTGACGTCTCCTCGTGCAGGATATCTCCCGGTTGAATTGTTCGCCCATCAGGTAGAGTGACAGCAATCCCGGATTTCAACTTCCCGATCAGCGGACCTTTGGGAATCTAGGAGTCGTTAGATGAAGGCAGATTTTCAAGGATACCTTCAGTTCTATCAGCTTCTTTACGTCCACTTTCCTTGGCCGGCCCTTCAGGGTGATGAGATAGGCGATGTCGAGCCCATTTCCCTAAAAGTGTAGCGTAATTTGATCGTCTTTGTAGCGGAGGTCTCATAAGTCAATACAACAGGAAAAGCTACCAACCTTCATATTCCCTAGCGAAGCATGCAGAGGGCGACTCATCGGAATGTAGTCCACCCTGATTCCCGGATCCTCGTAAGATCCATTTGTATACGGACATTCGTCAACCTAGGCCAGAGTTATAGGTAGCGCCAAAAACCGTCACCTGGGTCGGATACTTTGCCGATCCAAAATCGGCATCTTGAAAGGGCCGGATGCATTCGAGAAAGTGCTTGATATTCAAAGCTCCGTGGATGCGCGTGGCTGGCGCGGACGCGTCCTTTCCCAGCAGCAGCCCCGAAATGCCGCCAATATTGTCCCAAGTACCTAAACAAAGTTGTGTTTACTAAATTTAGGCCACACCTCTTGTCACAAAAATATCATTGATGATGTTCTCGCGGAGTCGATGCACGGGTAGAAATCGACTGGTGCCTAAAATTCCGTGTACCGGGTTGTGGGAAAATTCAAACCTTCCGGACAGTTGAATAGGTACGACCGTAGATTAGTCCGCAGCGAAATCGCCGGGGCCAACTGGGCAGTTCCGTTACTGAGAATCTATGAAGTCAATAAGAAAAGGAAAAAGGTCTCGCTTACATCGATGAAGATATAGGAGGGGACGTCGTTGATGTCGGGATTCATCAAATCCCTTGTAGACTCTTGCTTCGCCCGGACCGAGGCAATACTTCGCGCGAGATTATCGATCGAGGATGATAATTCACGGGCTCTAAACAAGGAGTTTGTAACGGACATTGAAATGCACCTGAAGCTGGCTAGAGCGTTATTCCTGTAGAGCTTCTTGCTGTACTGTTGGATACGGTCTTGTAGGTCCTGATATGGATGAGGGTGGAAATCAATCATCAATTTACCTCGAATTCGTTTTCCTTTTTGCTGCTCGCAAGACGTTTGGCTACCTGTATAAAATGCATCGAATAAAAATACAAGAATTACCGAAAATCTGATGGCTTTCAGCTGTAGAAGCACGGATGGGCCCCTGCGCATCCAGCACTTCGAGTCCCTAAAGCAATAATGATGCAATCCAACCACAATCCAACGATATCAGGAACACAACTGCAATGCAACGTTCGATGACAACGAGTTCAATTTATTTCTTCTTAATCTGATCGATTAATGGTCACGAGCAATCCTTTCATCAACGAATATATTCGGGCAACGGGCACACAAACAATTTTAACAAAACAAAACAGACGAAAAATTTTGTAAGCTATACTAAAACTCTAAAAGTAACTAACAAACCAGCAAGAAAACGGGGGTCGAGAAGAGAATACCGAGCACGTGAAAGAATCAGATTCATCGGTTCATATTGAGGCCGGGGAGGCCGAAGGGAGCATTGTCATTGGGTGCTTGCGAAAGACCGGGCTCTGTCGGGGATTTGGCGGGCGGAAGAGCTCGCGGATCGTCGAGGGGCTCTGGAGGAGGAGCCGTCGGGTCCATCATGGAGCCCATCCATCGTGCCGTCACCAGACCGACGCCCTCAATCATAGCTGAAACAAAAGATTGTAAAGCACGAAATGATCTCGTAAGGATTCGTGTTTCACGTCAGATGCGAGTTTTGCTATGTGAGATATCTCATTCGATAGAGCTTGAAATTTGGAACACTTCTCCAAAAATTGTTCAACGCTCATGATCGTCGAGAAAAATGTTACAAATTCAAAAATTCACCAAATTGTCACAGATCTGGTTCGAGATCCCAAAGTAAATTTCTCAAAGACCGTAATCGTTCCGCAGTTTTTCAAAGATGGACCTTGTTCAAAATTTTAAGCTCTATCGACTCCGCTATTTCAACTCGGCAAAACCACGCTACGACCCAAAAAACCTTCCTTGTTAGCGTTATCAACTTTTCGAAACTTTTTCTTTGTTCCCCCCGGAATAAAAGTAACTGCCTAGAGAACGAATCCCCACCAAGAATGACTCCACCGAGCAGCGCTGAACCAGCCATCACCCGCGGGCCAGAGCGAATGGCCAAGAGGCCACCGGTGAGGGCCCCGGAGGTGATCGAATTGAATGGGTCTTCCTAGACGAGCTTGTAAAATCAACAAGTAGAGCAACAACCTTTTTCCGAATCGCCACTAAACAACAGTCGATCGTGCTGAACATTCCACCCCACGCCGCGAATTGGACTCCCGTGAGCGGACTCTTCATTCGAACTTCGCGCGCCATGCCTACCTAAAAAATATTGTGTTTTGAATAAAAATTCGAGCCCACCAATTTTTGGCCGGTCGCAGAGTGCTTGTACCCAGAAAAGGAGCGAAAAATCGAGCCGCCGACCAGGCCCATGGCGAAGGCGGAGCCGATGTCATCACCGATTCGGTAGGGGCTGAAAATTAGGATTAGAAAAGTGCTCTCCGGTATAGCACCGATATCAAAAATTGTGAAAAAACTCGCCACGGCTCACGTGTGTACTCCTCCATGCGAGCGGCTTCCTGAAAATGGGTGGTGATGGCAAAAGAGAAAGTGAGAAGCTTAGGTGAATATCAATCACCGGGTAAACTCTACAATCTAAGTTTAAGAATTTTGAATGGCTGCACATAAAAAACTAGCTATTACTCAAGAGCCAGGATGATTTCCCAGAACCTTTGAAAGACACAGAAAGTTGTCTCGGCACTGGAGGATTCTGTGGGCAGCGCAACGAATAGGGGTGAATCCCCCGGGCCTCCGGCTTCGAGAAGATCCAAAGAAGTTTAGTGCTCTGGGACTCTTGGTCAAAGCTTGGTGGTGAGATAATCGAACACTGGTGAGCACAAACGCCAAATTTCAGAACTATTTTGAGGAAATTCCGCGGGGGCTTAAGAAAATCCTGTAAAAACCAAGACGCAAACGTTTTGTTCCAATCCATCCCAAAAACCACCAGGCTAACTAGGGGAGGTATCTGAACTCGGCATCGAACTTTGAGAAGTCAGATACACCATTCGACGCGCCTTGTCGAGGGGATTCCAAATATGTAATAAAATCAACCAGAGCCTATAACGATAAAAAGTTATGAGCATTTTAAGTCGACAAAATGATGAAAAACAGTATCTTTGAGACCCTGTATCATGCCGCGGAATGGAATTTAGCCTAAACTGATTAGTGCTCCTTATTCAACAAAGAAAGCTCTTTCAAATGAGCTATGTTACATACGGCTGCCAAAAAATTTCCGCAAAAAATATTTTTGGAATGCAGTGTAAGGGTAGGGTATGGCCAGCTAGCCAAAGACTTTTCGAGAATTTCGCGTAAAGCCTATGTAAGATAGCCCATTCGAAAAAGAGAATTTTCTGCTGATCAAGATGTACTGTTCTATTTTTGACAAATTACATTCTTCGAATTTGTACAGAGTCTTAAAAGGGCGGTTTTTGATGATTTTGCCAACTTTGATATAGAAAGCGTCCAATCCTGGTCTTGTTGCCCGAGGTTATTTTATCATCGCTGGTGCCTTTTAGGGGTCACACAGTCAAGAAAAACTTATTCCCGAGTTTGGAAATGCAAAAAGTAAGAACTCGTCAAAAAGCAAAAAGTAAAAACCGCGAGCGGATCCGAACCCTGGTCGTACAGACCGGGGACCCATGCGCACACCACTGGGCCACGGGGCCGATGAGCAGGGTGCGCTGGGTGGGGCTCATATCGCCGCGGCGGTTTTCGCTGCAAAACTTAAAATGCTCATAACTTTTTATCGTTATAGGCTCTGGTTGATTTTATTACATATTTGGAATCCCCTCGACAAGGCGCGTCGAATGGTGTATCTGACTTCTCAAGGTTCGATGCCGAGTTCAGATACCTCCCTAGTAAGCCCATTGCTGCGCACATTCTTACAAGTTGCTGGCTGATAAAATATTTATGACATCGTAGTAGTGAATCGCACGGAATTTACAAGTTGCAAAAATGGCACATGGACTGGGAAATTGACAATGTTAAGAGCTACACAACAGGAAAGAGCAAAATATAGGAATGGAACACAAACACAGGATCTTATTCTATTTTACGGGGAGGGGGCACAATTTATATGGGGAGAATACTGAGGGGGTGATGAGGAAAACCGCTTATTTGCCTTGGGGGTTGCGGAAATGCTCGCCGGCGTAGACGGCATCCGGGCCCAGCTCTTCCTCGATGCGCAGGATTTGGTTGTACTTGGCGAGACGCTCCGAGCGGCACGGGGCCCCGGTCTTGATCTAAAAAACGACAAATTGGAAAGTATCAAATAATTTTTTACCTGTCCTGTGGCGAGCCCGACGACGAGATCGGCGATGAAAGTGTCTTCCGTCTCACCGGACCGATGAGACACCATCACACCCCAGCCATTCTTGCGCGAGAGGGTGGCCGCCTCGATCGACTCGGTGACGGAGCCGATTTGGTTGACCTAAAAAAGCAAAATATTGAAAGTCAAAATAAAATGGAAAACAAAAAGCGCTAAAATTTTTACCTTTAGTAGAAGGCAGTTACAGCTCTTCTTGTCGATGGCCATCTGGATGCGCTTTGGGTTGGTCACCGTCAAGTCGTCGCCCACGAGCTGCAGATCCGCGCTCGCCATGAATTTGCCCCAGTGCTCCCAATCGTCTTGGTCGAACCCATCTTCGATGGAGACGACCGGGTACTCCTTGATGAACGAGTGGTAGAGGTCGGCCAGCTCGTCGCCGCTGATCCACTTGGCCGGATCAGATTTTGGGTTCTAAAAAGGTTTATTATCGCATGCCTAGGAAAGGTACCTTGAAATCCAGGTCATACTTCCCGTCCTTGAAGAATTCGGAGGCCGCTACGTCCATGCCGATTTTAATCTAAATTCAGTTTTTCAAAAACAAAATAAAGATTTTCTGACCTTGCCGGTGTACCCTGCCTTCTCGATGGCCGATTTGAGAAGGTCGAGGCCTTCCCGGTTGTCCTGGATGTTGGGGGCAAAGCCACCCTCGTCTCCCACCGCCGTCGCGTCGAGGCCATAGCGCTGCTTGATTTCGGCCTTGAGGTGGTGGTAGACCTAAAAAAGTTGAATACCAGAAGAAATATGAAAACAAACTTCAGATCCCATCCGCATAGCCTCGGCGAAGGTCTGGGCTCCGACGGGCAGAATCATGAATTCCTGCATGGCAAGCTTGTTCCCGGCGTGCGAGCCTCCATTGATGACGTTGAACGCCGGCACGGGAAGGACGACCTAAAATAGCAAATTAGTAAAGTAAAAGTCAATGATAAAAACGAAAATGAGCTTACCTTATCGATCCCGGCCAGCTCGGCGATGTACGTGTATAGCGGGAGTCCCTTGTGGACGGCGCCGGCCTTGCAAACGGCGAGCGATACGCCGAGAATGGCGTTGGCTCCGAGCACGTTCTAAAGAAGAACTTTGGAAGCAATAAGAAAATGGATTACCTTGTTGTCGGTGCCGTCCAGGGCGAGCATGAAGTGGTCGATCTCCCGCTGCGCGGTGACGTCCAGGCCCTAAACGTAATAATGTATTCCAACGCCAAATCGGAAACCTGGGGATAAAATGCGAAAACCAATTTATTTACCTTAGCAACAAGGGCGGGCCCCAAGATCTCGTTTATGTTGCGCACGGCCTTGAGCACGCCCTTGCCGTGGTGGACGGCCTTCTCGTTATCTCTCAGCTCTAGGGCCTCGTGAATGCCGGTCGAGGCGCCGGAAGGGACCGCCGCCCGGAACAGCCCCATCTTGGTGTGCACGTCGACCTCGACAGTCGGGTTTCCACGACTGTCGTAGATCTGGCGCGCGTGGACCTTCGAGATCATTCTGGAAATGAAAGGTATACTACCGTATAAAGGTCATACAAAAGAGGGTGTAAAACATTAGATCAGGAATAGAAAAACGAAGAAACAGGAAAATCAGCGGTACGATGGTGCTGCTAGAGCTACGCTGGCAGGGTATGAAATATGTAGCGACCTGAGGGTAACTATCGATCGCGCCAAAATAGAAAGCTAAAAAAGTCCAAAAAGCTAAAGAACTAAGCTAAAAGCTAAAAATCAGATATCAGGCAGATGCAACGGATCACCCTGAGAAAAAAGGTGAGCTAATTTATAACGAAAAACGAATGACTGGAAATGAAAGATGCCCCAGGAAAATTCAATACCAATGAAAATCTGATCAAGGGCGCGGTTATCTATACGACTAATACTCATCGCGCCTATCTGGAAACAAACTCGAAACAATATCTATTAACGCGCGTTAATATTAACGTACGCAGGGATACCGCGTGAGAGGTGTCGAAGAAAATACGCGAGGGCAAACTGACAAAATTCCGGCTGAAAACTCAAAAAAAAATCCTCGACACGGGAAAGCGAAAAGTGAAATGCCGCCTGATTGATTCGGCTGGCAAGAGCTACCGTATGCAGTTACTACGATGGCTAAAACGCGAGTTCGCTGGATAGAATACAGCATTGGAGCCGACGAAGCGCGGGTTAGAAATGTCGGCGCTTTTTTTCTTTTCTCTTCCGTTTCTTTACAAAAGACACGAGTATACGTTTGAAAAATGGTGCATTATATTTCCGCCAATTTGAGAACAAAAACATCTTGATGTTTTCGGTATTAATAAATGCAATTGACATAAGTGCATGCTATTAGAGAAGAAATTACGACGCGTGAGGGCTGTTTGGGGCGACATTTCGCGCTTTTTACCTCTTCCAGCGCACAATCTGATTGTCAAGAAAAAGTTTTTATTCAAAAAGTTTGTTTTTTCTTTTTTTACTATCTAGACCCGGGCGAGAAAAAAATTGTTAGGACTATTACGCGCATTCTAACATTTTGGCCGTTGGAGAAAATGTCGCCAGCTTAAGTTTTGATACGGTTCATAACGCCATAGCGAAAAATCAAAACATTTATTCTTTAAAGAGCACATCAATGCATAGAAGATGGGCAGCAAAATGGCATAGCTGAAAGAACGTGAAATCGCGTAGGGAAACGTGTCAAAGTGATCAAGTCGAAGACATAAAAATCATAGCAAACTGCGATATCACAAATAGTCGAGGCTGGCAGAGGAATTTCAGTTGAAAGAGAGATCGTTGGCGAGAAAGGTAAAAGACAACGAATAAAAAATTGGAAAATGTCAAGTGAAATGCATGAAACAGATAACGATAATCAGAAAATAATTTGTACAAAAAAATTCATAAATGCTGAAAATTGTTAAAATGCTGTGATGTTACACCACCTCATCTACTGCTTGAACCCGTAGCTGTACTCGAGAAATTTGGCCTCCTCCTCCACGTCGACGGGTTGGTCGCGCCGTTCGGCAGCGCGCATCTCCTCGCGGCTGACCTTGTATCTAAAAAAAAACGTAGGTTTAAAGGTATACACAAGATTCAGCGTACACTCGGCCCCTCTGGACGCAGCATGATGCGGCCAGGAGTAGGGATACGGCGACAGATCCGGCCACTAGTGCCGATACAAACCACGCGGCGGTACGGACAGATTCTGAAATGACGTTTTTGTCGTAAAAGTGCGGTTGATTTTTTGATTAGGTTCATTCGTCGTAAATAGTATTTTTATTAGCGTACCATCTTTCTAATTTTATAGACGGAATGGTTTTCGACTGTTTTCTACCATTCATAAACGTAAAGACGTTGCAAATTTTGCTTAAAAAAACGGCCAAAATATCGATTTTCCGCCAAATTTCGAGATTAAAATTTTTTAATTTTCAGAATAGTTTTTCCTAGTCAAATGCTTACCATTAAATTATTACTAGGATATCTGTCCTTCCAGGAAAAATTCGGATACCTTGGTTAAGCCTCGCCGGTCCCTTCGGCGCTTCAGTGTCGATGTAGTAGAGGCTAGACGCCGTCCAATGTTTCCCATCTCGGGCGATGCCCACCTATGCGGCGCTCGATTTACCTTACTCATGGCCAAACAAACCAAAATATAGCGCTCGCCCTGGCGCAGGCCATCGATGTGTATGGCGGTGTCGGGGAGGAAGACGGGAGGCGTCTGATGGGTTTCGCCGCTGGCTACAGTTTCGGGTTCTAGTGGGCATTAGGGTATCTCTTACCGGCGTGCGTGTAGTTGACGACAAACGAGGCGCCAGGCATTCCTCCGCCAGTCCACGGCAACCACTCGACGTCTAGCGCGCCGCTGGTCGCGTTGCCGACGCGGAACGAGGGCCGGTAGGGGTCTGAATCGCTTTTTATGGCTACAGTTTTATAAATTTTTAAAACGGTTTTTAATGCCTACCTCCGACCGGAAACGTTCTGACGGCTCGGATAAGACGTGGACCCTCGCCGGCCCTTGTCTCTGCCCATACGGCCACCTGAAAGTTTTGGGGTACTGGGTTGTTAGCAGGGGGTGGGCACACATTTTTATATTTCCGCCTATCCTGTTGTTTATAAAGAACGCAGTTTCATAGTGTTTTAATAGTTTTCGATAACTAAACGGCCGTAAAAAAATTTTGTAAATTTTTTAAATCGAAGATTTTGACTTTTTAGGCCATTTTTTATTTTTCCGTTTCCTAAATTTTTAATTTCATAGTTATTTATAGATCGAAAATCTGTAGAAAATACTAAAAAAGTTATTTATATTCGTCAGAGGCTGCTTACTTGACAAAATCGATTTCCCCCGTAAGCACCCCCCCCCCCGCCCCCGCTAACGGTTCAGTACCAGTTTTACTACATTACAATTAGTTTCTCTGGTTTTAATAGGTAAAAATGATAGTTTTGTATAGTTTAAGCGTTAATCAATACCTTATACGGAGAATCCGCAGCGGCCCTCTCGTGAAGATAGTGATGTTGTCGGTGAAGCACGTAAGTCTCCTCGGTGTCGTCTGAAAATAAGGGTTCGTTCCTTTTTCTCAATGATTAAATGGCTTTCATTCTGGTGTAAAGAGGAAAGTCGTACTCCGGTCATTCGTGAACGTCAAGAAGTAGCCGCGGACGAAGCCGTTGGGACGTTGCGGGGGTTCCCATTGGACCAAAATCGAGTGGGCGCCAACGGTCACGACACGTAGCGATGATACGACCGAGGGGACTTAAATAGCGAGTTTAGGTTGGGTCTGAGAACGAGTCTTTATTTAATTTTATCCTCTCTTCAGTTTGCTCTAACGCTAAAATGCAAACTTTCACCCACTTCCCTCCGGCGTCTCGAACTCGATCTTGTTGGAGGCTGGGCCGCGGTATTGCCTAAAGGAAAAAAGCATGATTACAATCGTAAAAGGGGAGCTTTCGCTTTATCGGGGGGGGGACCGAATTTTTTTTATAAGTCTAGAAACCTCTATCCACTTCATAGAAAATGTTTTAAAAATGCTTTTAGCATAATATAATTATATTTCAACTAGAAAAGCAATCTAAAACTAAAAAAAATCGGAAAAGTCGAATTTGTGGTAAAAAAATCGGCCATTTTTGGTCGAAAAAGTCTTTTGAATGTTTGTTGATAAAACTTTGTAAAGTTTTTGCGTTTAGGAATATGAAAAAAAGCCGTTTAGGAGCACCTGCCCCGCCCCCTCCCCTGATAATGAGAAAGAACCGTAAAACGTACTTATTCCGCGCCCTGACCACCGCCGAGTAGTTGGTGTGTGGGCGGAGACGAGCGATGACGGTTTCCGTCTCGTCCTTGGGCACGATCAGCTCCACCGGGGCCACAGCAATACTGTCCGTTGGCCAGTATTCGATCTAAACGATAGGTTGGGATGTGCATTAAAGATAAGAAAGAATTCAATAAGGTTTTATATGATAAAGATACCGACCTCATATCCCAGGAAATGACCGTGGATCGTGTTGGCGTCGACGGGCAGCCATGAGACGTTCACCGCGGAAAAGTTGTGGAATGAGCCGAGGGTGAAGGAGTTTGGGGCCTCGGTCGGTACTGAAAAGTAGATTTCGAGAGGGAGAGGGAGAGAGAGAGAGAGAGAGAGAGAGAGCGAGCTAGATATAGAGAGAGGCAGAGTGAGAGTGTGTGTGAGAGAGAGAAAGATAACGAGGAAAAGAGCGAGAGAGAGAGAGAGAGAGAGAGAGAGAGAGAGAGACAGAAAAAGAGTGAAACAGAGGGAGCGAGGGAGAGAGTAAAATCGAGGGCGAGAGAGAGAGAGAGAGAGAGAGAGTGACAGATGGTTTCCAAAAATTACCGTTTTCTCCAGAATATCCAACAACGGTATCCGGAGGCACAATCGAAGCCCCGACGGCGTTTGCGGCCTGGACTTGCACCAAGAATTGGCGATACGTCGGTTGCTCTCGGATGGCCGTCTGATTCTGCAACAAGAAGAAATTTTAGTAGCGCAACTCCAGCTCACCGCCAGCGGGTCCTCCACCACGAATTCGGTCCACACCGCCTGCGAGGTGTTCAGCTTGTACCTAAAGAGATGCTTTTAAGAGTAGTCTATACAAAAAAGTTGGTGAAAATAAAATACCTTATGAGGTACTGAAGGTTCGGGGCGTTCCAGTCGTATTTGTCCATCGGCTGCCAGTGGATGACCAAGTTGTCTGGAAAGGAGCCGTTTTTCGCCATCATCACTGCGTCTCGCTCTCTCTCTCTCTTTCTCTCGCTCTGCCTCTCTCTCTCTATCTCGCTCTCTGTCTTTCTCGCTGGCTCTCTCTTTCTCTCGTCATCTCTATAGCTCTTTCTCTCTCTCGCTCTCTGTCCCGCTCGCCCTCTCTCTATCTCTCTCTCTCTCTCTCTCTCTCTCTCTCTCTCTCTCTCGCTGTCTTTTGTCTTTACGCGTAAATAGGAGCCCACGTAGCATATGCCAAAAAGTAGGCTTTCAGCACTACATACAGTTCCCAAATCCCAAACAATCTCCGCTAGTCTGCCTCTTTCACCAACCAGGTCGATCGCCCTGCGCCCACACGCCTGCCGGGTTAGTGTACGGGAACGAGGGGCGTGTGTGGCACTCGCAGATTCCGCGCAGCTCTCCTGAACGTACGGTTTCCGTTTGGGTGCTGGTCCCAATACCTTCATCCAGCGCCGCCGGTCGTTTGTCGCTGCGCCCAAAGCTGTTCTCGGCGATCACGCGGAATGTGTAGTTCACCTAGAACGTTTTTCCAGATTCAGAAATTATCGTACCCAAGGCGTCAGTGTAATTTCCGCATCGTAGTCGGGCTTTTCCTCGCCTGTACGTTCGTAGACAGTCTCCCAGTATTCCTAAATCGAGGGTAAGTATTTAACTTAGTGCATTTACTTAATACACGTTATTCGCGAAACTTACAGGTTTAAAATCCGTGTGCATTTCGACAGAGTAGCGCTGCACCGGGTCGCCGTGCGGATTTGAGGGGCTCCAGTGGAAGGTGGCCTTGCGTTCCGAGCAGCTACACGATGACATTTCCGGGGATGAGGGGACATCTATGGAAAAATTAGGTACTTTGGCATTATCGGGGGGACCAACTTCTTTCTTGGGATCCGATTTTTCAAATATAAATCATGGAAAGGTTTCGAAACTGTTTTTTACTATTTCTAGGGGTCAAACGTTACAAATCATTATTTAAACATTTAAATTATCGATTTTCGATGAAAAAAATTGATTTTTGATAGGATTTTTGACCAAAATATCGACTTTTTCTAACCTTGTTACAGTTCTAAGATAGGTTTTCCAGCTGAAATATAAATATTTTATTAAAAACGCTATTAAACCACTACCTTAAGTTACTAGATATCTCTAGGCTTATACAAAAAAGTCCCCCCCCCCGATAATGCGAAAGAACCAAAAGTTAAATGACTAAAATCCAGTTCCAAAGCTATACCTCTAACGACGAGATGCATGGCGGCACGTTTCAAGTCGACATCCGTAATGACAAGACACTCAATGATTCCCGAATGCCTCCCGGCGGCTTTGCGGAGCCTCAATTTGTGCTGGCCGATCAACGAGAAGCTGCTCGACGCGTTCACCGGCCTCCCGTTTAGCGTCCACACGTAGCGTACCGTCAACCGCTCGTCCGGCTCCGCCTCGCACTCCAGCTCCACCTGAAATACAAACAAAATCATCCAAAAAGATTAAAAAAGTTTTTCATCGAAAAAGATATTTTCAAGGACCCACGTCATCTTCAGCCTCCACAACAAGTTCGCGGGGTTGCGGGACCTTCAGGAAATATGTGGGCTCTAAATGGAATTGCCGTAAAGTGGAAAATACGTACTATAGACGTCGAGTCGATTGAGCGCCCGGCCCAGGCCATACTTGTTGGACACGTTGCAGTAGTAGAGGCCCTCGTCGGTGATGTGCACGTCGTGGATGCGGAGGGTGTGATTTGGCAAGATCTAAAATAGAAATAGTTTTAAATATAAATAGGGTTTTTTTTTTAAATTTTTTTTTTTTTTTTTTAAAAAAAAAAAAAAAAAAATTTTTTTAAAAAAAAAAAAAAATATTTTTTTTTTAAAAATATTTTTTTTTTTAAAAAAAAAAATTTTAAAATTTTTAAATTTTTTTATTTTTTTTTTTTTTTTTTTAATTTAAAATTTTTTTTTAATATTAAAAAAAAAAAAATAAATATTTTTTTTTTAATAAATATTTTTTTTTAAAAAAAAAAAAAAAAAAATTCCCCCCCCCCCAACCAAAAAAAAAAAAAAAGAAAGTAAAAGGTTTTTAAAAAGTAAAATATGATTGAAAATAGTGAAATAGGGAAATAAACCCTCTCATAAAACTCACAGTAATCCTGGGATCGATGGGGACAATCGGGCGATCGTCCTCGTCCACCCAGTGCACCTCGGCAGCCGGGGCCGCCTCGACCTGGCAAAAAGCAATTTGGTGTTATTTTTTGTACTCTGCAGTCTGTAGTCTGTACTATCCCATATGTCAATTTTTAGCTTGTATTCTCTACTATACTATATCTTGTATACTTGTATACTGTATAGCCAACACTTCCCTACCTGACAATCGAGATCCACGGTGGATCGCATCACAACGCTCCAGTCACGCTTCGCCGGCATCAGAAACCGGGGCGCGTGCGCTGAAAAAAGGCATGATAAAGGTTCTATCTAATTCGTTTAAATTTTCAGAATTAGCTTGCTTTTGTCCAAAAAAAACGTGACAAAAACCTCAAGGATCTCTGCAAGCCCGCCATGAAATTTCTGGTACTGGACCCTTAGCGGGGGGAAACGAATTGTTCTTTTCCGTCTATAGCTCTACCCGTTAATCGTAAATACCGTATTTTTATATCTTTTAGTAGTTTTTTGATTGCTTTTGCTTGCCGAAAGCCTAACCTTTCACGTGAAGAAAAGCGTTTGCGTAGACGTATCCCAGCGGACTCGAAGCATTGCACTGGTAGACGCCCATGTCAACGTCGTGTCGAAGAGTCTGAAAAACCACCGAATTACTGCTAATTTTTGGGTCAGCTACCGTAATCCGTAGCACACGACCGTCTTCCAGGAATTCTCGGCGATCATCGGTGGGTAGTTCTGCAACGGAATCGACAATACTTGTAATTAAAATTTATTCTTATAATAATTAATATAAAATAATGCATTCTTGTCTTGGAATTAAAAATATAATCTAATATTGAAAATTTTATAATTGATAGACTTACGGGTTATGGGAACACCATTAATGCTCCATTCTACGTTGGGCGTCGGGCTGCCAGCCGCCATGCAGTGGATTTCGGCTTCACCCTCTTCACTCCGCACGACATCCGCTGGGGGACCGGCTACCCAATAGGGAGCGGCTAAAGAAAATTATATTGGTAAATTTGCTATAATTTGTCGAAAATCAATTTTTCCGAATACGAATGACTAATGACAAAAAAAATTAATTTTGTCGGAATTCATTTAAAAAAGGATTTTGCCAAAATTCTTTTTGTCGAAAAATGTCGAAATTTTGTCGACATATGATCTTGTCAAAATTTCAAGGGGCTGAAATTTGAATTTTCGAAATGTTTGAGATAAATAATCGAGGCGAAAAGGCATTGAATTTTCGAGAAAATGATATTTCGATAAAATGATTTTAATAAATTGAAATTTTGACAACTTTTAATTTCGACAAATCGCAATTTCGACAAAATGATATTTCGATAAAATGATTTTCGACAAATTGAAATTTCTCGAACAAAATGATATTTCGAGAAACTGAATTTTGACAGGTTAAATTTCGACAAAAACGTTACCATGTACGCGCACGTTGAAGACGTGCAAAAGATGCTGAGCCCGGCACAGATAGGTCCCCGCGTCTTCCGGCACCACGGAATCGATCACGAGGCTCATCCCAAAATCCGACTCCCCCGACGACAGGTCCTTCATCCGTTCGCGCGGCAGCTCGCCCTCTTCGCGCTCCCAGAAAACGACGGGGCGAGGCCTGAAACCGGAAGCGCAAGTTGCCGCTGGTTTTGGAAGCCTACCGTCCTCCAAAGATACATTGCAGCTTCAATCGGCCGCCGGTGCGGACGGTCACCTCATCGGGGGTCACGTAGAGCGTACGGATTGGGACGGCGGAGACTGGAAGCATTTGCTACGAGCGATTTCCGGAAGCCTCACCCTGTCTGGGCACAACTTCTAGCTGTATCCTTTCGCCGGCTCGGTACTCATCTCCAAGCACGGGAGATGAGGCCGCACACTCGTACAGCAGCCCGCGACGGCCGTCTTCTTCCTGGAAAACGGCAAGAAAATAACGATTAGAGCAACCAATTTTTGCTTTTTGCCTATCTTGTTAAATAGTGTAATTTATAGTTTTTAGTATTTTTTGATTGCTAAAAAGTTACAAAACATATTTTAAATATTTTTGAAAATATGAAAAATTTTTTGGGTCGTTTTTCATACATTTTTTTTACCTAAAAAAGGCAAAAAAAGTTAGAACATTGTGCGTAAAATGATGCAAAAATGTTATAAGAATGGTCGATACCGTGCGGGATTACCGGGAAAAATTAGTTTCTCCCCCGCTAACAGCCAAGTACCAAAATCGGGACCTGAACGGCCGTAAAGTGGAGCCTCCCGTCGGCGTCGATGCCGATATGGCGCCGGCGAATCGTTTCGATGACGTCCTCGCGATTCGTGTCACTAAAATGGTACTAGTACGGGATACGCCTATTGACGCCATGCAAACGCGGATAAAAGCCGAAACGAAGGGCGTGGGCCACACGGGGCACTTACTTGAGTGATCGTTTTAGCGTTTCGCTTGAAAAATAAGGACAATGAGGATTTTTTGGACATTTCTATAGCCTTCGAAATCACAATAAAGTAATTCTAATGTTATAATAAAGGCAATAGCCCCCAAAATAAATACCGGTACAACCAGAAAACGTGCGGCTTCGGCCTGCCGATCGGCGGGCTGCAGTTCAGCGTCAACGGCGCGCCCTCGTCGACGCGTACGCGACGCACACCGCGACGCGCGAAACGCTCGAGCACTGGAAAAAGAATGTCTCTTGAAAAGTTGGCCGACTTGGCACATACCGCCCATGCGCACGTGGACCTTGTTGGAGACGGCGGTGCCGTAGATGTTGCCGGCGAAACATTGGTAGAAGCCCTGCGCAAAAATCGGGTTCTTTCGCGTTATCCGGGGGGGGGGGGGGGGCAAAAATTTTGTATGACCCCAGAAATGCCCAGTAACTTAATAGAAAGAATTTTTAATAGTGTTTTTAGTGACGTAAAACTATATTTAAAGTAGGAAAACCATCTATCAGGTTGGAAGGTAAGTCCTGTCGCCGAGATTTTGGGAGGCTGGCTAAAATCGTAGATAGCTCCATTCTGGACATGCGATATGTCATTTTGTAGGTCTCGGCCTGAACCGTTTCGGGAGGTGGGTCCTAGGCCACCAACTTCAAGGAGGGCCGATATACAGGCCCAAGAAGTTTTTCACAAAATCACCAAAAAGTGTTTTTGCAAGTTATCTCTGCATAGAGTCAATTGCGTGCGATACCTTTAACGCCAATCGATAGCCCTCGAGGAGTAGATATCGATAGATGTTGAGATCATCAAATTTGGACACTGGATGGCTGAGATATGGCCCCTTGAAGTTTAGCCCATTTCTTAGAACTTTTCCCGATTTCCCATACATTTCCAAAAATTTGACGGACAGGTGCCAAACATTACCGCTTTATTTTTGGACTAGCGGAGCCGATTTTGAAAAAATGTATGGGAAATCGGGAAAAGTTCTAAGAAATGGGCTAAACTTCAAGGGGCCATATCTCGGCCATCCAGTGTCCAAATTTGATGATCTCAACATCTATCGATATCTCCTCCTCGAGGGCTATCGATTGGCGTTAAAAAATATTTAAAACTCCTCCCGAAACGGTTCAGGCGCTGAGCTACAAAATTACACATCGCATGTGCAGAATGGAGCTAACTACGATTTTAGCCAGCCTTCCAAAATCTCGGCGACAGGACTTACCTTCCAACCTGATAAAAACGTTTAAAAATTGTTTGGGAAACTCGAAATTTTAGTCAAAAACTGCTATTTTGGTCGAAGAATAGATTTTTTGGTAATATTTGTAAAAATTTTACGTTTAAGCATAGTAAAAAAACCGTTCAAAAGCACTCTGACTATTTATTTTTGGAAAATTAGCTCCTAGGAAAATAATTGCCCCCCCCCCCGCTAAGAGCCCAGCACCGTAAAAATCGTTGTAAAATAGTGTCTATCGTCATACCTGGATGCTGGCGACAGGACGGGGGAAGACGAGCGAGCCGTTCTGGCCGGGTCGCTCCCATCTGACTTCGACAGCATCTGACTTATCCCCGTCGGACGTCGTCAACAAGCCGTCGCCAACTTCCAGTCGAACCCCGTCTCGCATCCAGTAGAATCTAAATTGACAGCACTGCCAAGGAGGTTGAGTTTAAGTCTAGCCTAAGCCTAAGCCGAGGTCTAAGCCGAAGCCGAAGCCTAAGCCTAACCTAAGCACAAGCCTAAGCCGAAGTCGAAGCCGAAGTCGAAGCCTAAGCCCAAGCCCAAGCTTTAGCCTAAGCCTACGCCTAAGTCTAGGCTTAAGCCCAAGCCCAAGCCGAAGCCCAAGCCCAAGCCCAAGCTTAAGCCCAAGCCTAAGCCTAAGCCCAAGCCGAAAGCGAAGCCCAAGCCCAAGCCTAAACCAACACTCACGTCTCCGTATTTTCCGATGCGATACATTTGAGGGTGAGCGGGGTGGCGGAGGTGGCGTCGGGTGGACTATCTTGGAACCAGACCTCGTTCGGCGGTTCTTCTAGTAGTTTTGGGGGGGCCTGCGATGTGAAAAAAATTGAAAAATTACGAAGAGTGCGGCTCACCCAGCTCGATGGCCAGCGCGAAGCCGACCAATTGGAGCCCGAACGAAAAATGCCGCATTTTGGCTGTACTATTGGCGAGTCGGACTCATGGCCGGTGGCTGGCTGGGGAAAGTTGGTCTCCCTGAAAAAAAGCAAATGTTCTAGTTGTGAAATTGTAGAGAGAAAACGTAGCCAAAAACGTAAGGAAAGTTAATAATGCTAAATGGTGGTTCTGCTGCATTATCGGGGCGGGGGAGAGTATAATTCCGGAAAGATCGATAGAAGCATATTCCCTAGGATTGTGGATGTGCCTAGTGACGTAAAACCCGTACTTGGGCTCAGCTTGGCTTATGCCTAGGCTTAGGTTGGGCTCAGGCTTAGGATTTGGCTTAGGCTTGGGCTTGGGTTTGGGCCTAGGCTTAGGCTTAGGCTTAGGCTTAGGCTTAGGCTTAGGCTTAGGTTTAGACTTATGCTTAGCTTAGGCTTAGGCCGAGGCTTAGATTGGGCTTTGGCCTAGGCTTCGGCCTAATTTAGGCTTGGGCTGAGGTTCAGGCTTAGCTTACAGCTTATTAGGTTTAAGCTTTAGGCTTAGGGTTCACCAATACTTAAATTTTGGCCATCCAATCATTTTTAGAAGGCATTTGGCCAATAAAATGAGCCGTTCCCCCTAATTGTGCATCGACATAAACGTTCTGGCGGCGGAACGGGACATTCATTGGTGGTGGGTGTCAAATGTCGTGGATCGGCATGGGCACCATGAAGCCATGGTGGGGGGTGGCCATCCACTGCCCATTGCTGCTTCCCTTCGAAGATGAGCATAATGAGCCGCCGACACGCGACACAAAGCACCCCAAATTGGTCAAGACCCCTGGTGGGGCCGCTGTCCTCGCCGGGGAGACGATGGGCCCGAGAAATGTGGCTAAAGGGATTCGCAAGTCGGAAATAACCGCCTGGTAGGACAGCTAGCAAAGAACTTTGCGGAATTTTACCCCAAACCTCCAGCTTTTCGAAGATATAAAGCTAAGGCTGAGCTATGATTGTCGCTTTTTTTGTCAAAAACGCGGTTTTCAAACGCAAAAACTTAGAAAGCTTGTAAAACGTGGTACTTGCTTCTTTACGGTGGGGGGAGGCGCACCCCTTTCGCTTATAGTGATAAAAACTAGAGGGGTTTTAGGGCGTTTGATAGGCTTCCAAATGCAAAGAAGGTATGAGAACGGTCCCAATAAATTTTAGAGATTCTCGAAAGTGCTAGAATTGATTTTTTGCGATTTTCGAATTTTTTACACATTTCGGCAAAAGTGAATATCCAAAAAGCTATTTCTATGAGTTTTTAGGTACTGGACTGTTAGCGGAGGGGGAGGGGTAGAGAGGAAAGCGATTATTCCCCAGCAATCCCGAAGGGCTCGATAAGGGAATCTAAACGATTTTTGTATCATTTTACACAGTTTGTCAATAAAAAAGCACAAAAAATCAATATTTTAGAAATTTTGATGCCATTCTGGTCAGATAGGTATGGAAAATCACCAAAAAACAAGTTAAAAATATCGGTAGAGTGTTCTTTAAAAAGACGTAGATGACTTTAGAAAATCCACAAACATGCACTCGGAAACAGAGACAAGAGTACGAAACGCTACTCAAAACGGTCCATTGAAGCCAAATTGGCTAATCCACGACCTCATGCTCAGGCCAAGGGCCAGAAGCCCGAACAACCCCCCACAGCCCCTGTAGATTATCTATGCAAATGTGTGCCCATGGCAGGAAATTCGGGGGGGGCAACACTCATTATAGGCAGCCGACGACGAAGCCGGGGGGACAGAAGGCGCCCCCTGGAATTCCCCCGGTCCCCCGGAATCAAACGGGAAGAAGCGGAAGAAACGGAAGAAGATGGGTGAGATGGGGGGACATACCAAATTGGTGCCCCCGGCAGAAGGGAGATCGGTTTTCAAACCAAAATATGCAGACAACGTTCCGAAACGGGAGACACCCATCCCCAGCACCCCCCGAAATTCAGAAATGCAGAAATGAAATTGGAGGCTTCTGCCCCGAGCGAGCGTCGTTGACCAGTTGTCAGTCATGTCATAAATTAGTGAAAGAATTTAGGGTACTTCGGCGTTAGCGGGGGGCGCACTTTTCCTTAGCATGCTTTTTTTTCTAAAAAATAGTGGTTTATTTTCAATTTAATTTTAGTAAAATTACAAGCATCGTTCTACACGTTTTTCTCTTGCTCCTGGACGCTAAAACTTGAACAATGTCATAAAACACAAAAAATACAAATTCTTACCCAAAAATGACCGTTTCTTAGCAAAATTTCTACCGGAAAACCGATTCTACGCTTTTTTCGGTTGGTTTTTCCCCTTTCACTCTAGCTAATTGCGCTAGAAACTCAATAAAAATAGTTACTATTATTAATGCCGAAATTTCGACATTTTAAATTTCAGGAAATCCCCCAAATGCCATATAAAAAATTTCGACGTTATGAAATCGGAAAGTCTGAAAATTAGTGACGAAAAATGATTTGCTGAAAATCTATGACATAAAAAATGATAATCCCGCCTTCACGGTCCCTTTAAAAAAATCGTCAGCATCAATTTGATCCATTCCTTGAACCGAGAAGTAGCCGTCGATAGTAGCCGGGTGGGTGGCATGGAGGGGGGAAGTTGTGCCTCGAGGGGGGAGACCCGAAAAATGGACCCCAAATTTCTTGTGGCCGGGCGGCGAAGAAGAAGCCCTGAAGCGACACGACGACGACGAGCTGCAACCGGCCGAAGACCGGAAGTGCGTGTTGATGGGAGGGGGATGGGTGACTGGCTGGCACTACTCGGTTCAGAGTCTCATTCACACACTGGCTATAGGGGGTGATCGTTTAAAGGGACTGAAAAGTCTGATCCCCCCTCAGCGTTGATTCCTGGCAAATGGCCGCAACGCCACCGCACCCGGAATTTTTTAAGCCCTTTTTTGACGTGAAAACGCGTGAACTTGCAATAGTTCTGGTCCAGAACTTCTGGAGCTATTTCGAGAATCGAGAAATTCTAGAAATTTCTATGGAGGTGATAGTATGCGTTTTAAGTGCCTTTTTAGCAATATTTAACTGTATTTCAAACGAAAATCTTCAAAAACTGTGTAAAAAGCGAAATTTTGGTCGAGAAATCGGTATTTTTATATTTATTAATCCAAACTTTGTAAAGTTTCTGCCTAGGAGTATTAAAAGCAATTTAAAACTCTTATTAATCTACTACAAAATTAACTAGTTAAAAAACTGACTAAAAAAATTGGTTGCCCCTCTGATACCCCCTCCTCCGATAAAGCCAAAGCTCCCTGGAATCGGGCAAATACTTTGGCCATGTTTGCTGTTTGAAATATGCAAATTTTTCCTAGAATAGCTAAGTATTTGCGGACCCTAGAGCGGAATTACGACAGGAAATTCGTGTGGGTATAAAAGTAATGTAAAGTAAAAAGCAAACTTTCCCAAACAGCCTTCCGTTTTTCTTAAAGTTTTTCCGCTTTTCTAAATACTACCGTTTCTCTGCTTTTACACCCTTATAAGGCAACCGCAACACTCGCCAGACATCCCATCTGCCACTAGACATTTTTGACTTGACGCCAGAAGGGCCGATGAAAGGGATGAGCGAGAGATAGGGGGCGAGATGGAGTGAGGAGCAACACTTTCCCAGCCACTCCTCTACCCTCCAATCCAATCCAATCAGCCCACGATTCAGGACCCAGAGCTAAGGGGAGGGGGCCCGGAAGCACGGATCGGCAGCGAGACGCATCTTTGTGTGGAAGAATACGATGGGTATTTTCGAGAGAGAGAGAGAGGGGGGTAGAGAGAGAGAGAAAGAGATGGTGAGAGAGATGGAGAGTGTCGGCGAGAGGGATGGTGGAGATATGATAGCAAATTTGATAGTTTACCGGAAGACAAAATTCTTTTTAGGTGCTTACGAGCTAGAGAGTAAGAGCGAGAGAGCGAGAGAGAGAGAGAGCGAGCGAGAGAGAGGGAGAGAGGGAGTGAGAGCGACAGAAAGCTTTCAGAGGTGGGATGCATATCAGAACCGATTTAAGGGCTTGGCAAGTCAATTTCATGAAATATCCCCCATCTATTTCTATTTGATAGGCAACACACAGACGTCGTTTGGCGCGCCGCGTAGCGTTAGAAACCTAATCGACAAAAGGGGTCGGTCCTTGCAATTTCCGGTCCGTTTAAAACACGGAAAGTTTACCAGGTTGCAAAAAACTTCGATAAATTGGGCCTGCAAGTATGATGAAAAGCCGACGGCTACGAAACAAAGGGGGCAAATCAGTTTGTGGGAGTGGCTGGTTGGGATGTGCCCTGGAGACAAGGGGGGCAGTTGCCAAAAGCAGCCGCTACCCCCTTAGGGGTCTTCTCCCTTCCGGTAGGGGTGCATTAGGACTAATTGGGTAATGACAGACTCCACCCCGAGCATCGCCGATAGCGGATCCGCAAAAAAGCCTGTCATGGTCGAGCTAGGCAAGCGAGAGAGAGCGAGAGCGAGAGAGAGAGAAAAAGAGCGAGAGAGAGATTGACAGAGAGAGAGAGAGAGAGAGAGAGAGAGAGAGTGAGAGACAGAGAGGGAGAGGGAGAGACAGAGAAACAGACAGAGAGCGAGCGATAGTGTGACAGAGAGAGACAGAGAAGGAGAGACACAGAGAGCGAGATTGAGATAGAGAAGGAGAGATAGAGAGAGAGCGACAGCCAGACCAAGGCGTGCCATGGAAATTGCCATCAGAAACTGGATACCCGCTATAAATCCGATTTCTCCACCTACGGTAGCCCCTCCCCAAAACAATCAAGGTGGACTCGAGGCCCTTATTGGCCCCCGAAAGCCCTTCCTTAGCTCATTTCCGCCACCTGCCCCCCTTCAGTAACCCGTTGTTTGCCCGGGCATTAGGCTGGAAATAAGACGGCTGCACCGAATAACGGTAACAACCCCGATTTGGGGCAAGAAATAAAAAGATCATAAAGCAATGGTACTGTTCTCTTTACGGGGGGCTGGCTACGCAGGGGAAATTTTGCATTTTTTGCATCTGGACCCTTTGCCTTGTAAATACGATTCGGGACCAGGCTTATCTTGTGCAGAATTTTGCGCTGATTTCGAAACTCTTTTTTAATTTGTGGAAGAGTCCGATTTTAATAGTTACAACGGTTTTTGTTTAAAACGAGCTTAAAATATTTGATTTTAAACGCCTCGAAAAATGTAGTGAAATACTTCGTAGGGTAGCTCATCCGAAAGAGCATATTTTTCTACCTAAGATTTTGGTTTTTTTCTCCGGAATATATTTCTCCGGAACCCACCATTTTGAGCTATTTGCAACAAAAACTGTCGTAACTTTCGAAATCGGGTTCTTCCGCCAATTCGGAAAACAGCTCAGGAATCAGCGAAAAATTCTGCACAAGATAGGCTAGGTCCCGGAGGGAATTTAGAAAAGAAAAAAGCGAGATGATGAAAATAAAGAATGTCCACCAGCCGGAATCAGCGAAAAATTCTTCACAAGACTGCGATTTCGACAAAATGATATTTCGAAGAATAAAAATAACCCGAGCCACCCACCGCACACTCCAGTTAATTCAAGGGCTTCCTGCGGGAGAAGCAGCCCAATAAGACCCACCCGAGCCGCCAGTGGGTGGCCGGGCGGGAATCGGCTTACTGCCCGTCGACGCGCACCCCTTTAGGGGGACAATGGCCCCGAAAAGGAGAGCATTAAAGGGACGGGAAAGGGAGCACGAGGTGTACGAGACGCTCCCCTTCAAACCAATCCCCCATTACGCCATCTTCCCCCGCTCACATACCCCGGGAAGGGCCCAAGGGGGAGAGCCGGGCGGGAGCCAGTGTTCGCGTATGTCCATCATCGGCTGGCTCGGGATGAGGTGCTTCAATTGAAAAGAAAAAAACATTGTCAACCCGTGGATACCTGGCAAATCGCCAGGCACAGCCGCAACGCGACCGCGCGGGATGCCCTTCAGCGCCTTCAAACAGTCGTAAAAACCCGTGAATTTTCAAATTCCGACGGCATTTCTGACTTTAACGTTTTTTCGGATGAAATTTTAATTGTATAAACATTAAAACTACAAAAATATGGATTTTCGACCAAAATCTTGACTTTAAAAATGTGTTTACGTGTTCGGGTTCTTTTCCATTATCGGAGGGGGGAAATCGCGGAAGTGTTTCTAAACTGTTTTTTTACGAATCTACAACGTATTCCCATCACAAATTTTTATTAAAAAATAAGAAATCTCGATTTTTCGGCCAAAAGGCCGTTTTTGACGGTAATTTTTACATTTACAATGTTTTTAAGTTTTTACATAGTTTTTCTAGTTGAATTAGAGTTACATTTGACCAAAAATACTTTCTATTACGTTACTAGGCATTTCAAGAACTGTATAACAAATTGGTCCCCCCGATAACGCCAAATAACCCTAAAATTAATCAGGCAATCATTTCATTTCATTTCCCCGAGATTTCGGATCTAGAGGCCATTACGACACGTTAATCCTGCCGGCTCAAAAATGCGATGGCTAAAACAAGATTTTACTTATCTTTTAGGATTCTTAAATTTTCCTCTTTGCCAGACAGTGGCAACCGCAACCTCAAAACCCCCCGTTAGCTTCCAATTACATAAAAGAGAAACACGTACCAACACGCCGGCTGTGTAAATAGAAGTTCCCGCATACGGCCGCTGTCAATGATCAGCTTTTCCTCTCCGGACCATAATCGACAATGTCAAGGCTATCCAGGATCTGGCAACGACTCCGCTTCGCTACGCTAACCGACCGATCCGCTCGATTCCTATG
This sequence comes from Mesorhabditis spiculigera, assembly GCA_958295435.1. Taxonomy (NCBI): domain Eukaryota; kingdom Metazoa; phylum Nematoda; class Chromadorea; order Rhabditida; family Rhabditidae; genus Mesorhabditis; species Mesorhabditis spiculigera. Next base: position 304,967 of record CATQJA010002631.1, read on the forward strand.
GTAGTTCGCGAGAAGTTGTGTTTGTCGGCTTATTTTCATCTTCTCGAAAATCATTTTTCGAAATAACGTTTTGTGGAAATTTCAATGCCTTTTTTCGCCTCGATTATTCGTCTCAGACATTTCGCAAATCGAAATTTCGGTGCATAGCTAAATTAAATGTCGACAAAATGATTTTCAGTAAAACGATTTTTGAGAAAATCATCTTTCGACAAAGTGGATTTCGACAAACTGATAGCAAAACGTGTTTGTTTGTCAGTTGATTTTTTCAGGAACGGATGGGTGGGGTTTATCTTCGGCGCGCTCCTTGGGTACCTGCTAACCGCTAACCGGTCTCCTCTGTACTATAGGTAGGAAAACCCGAAGAAAACGTTTCTAAATTTCAGTGCACTCCGTGACGAACCTCGTTATTGGATGAAGGAACACCCCAAAACAGACGCGCCACTTTTTAAAGGGAGTACCGAAATCTTGAATGGATTACGTTAACTTTTCTACTGTCAATTTCGTAAGACGGTGAACAAAAACTGTCCCTAGAAATTACTTAGTAACTTTTTTAAAAAACAAACTAGCTTTCCAAACCCAAAATAACAACCATCTATAGAGCCGTGTCCAACTATCGCCCCTCAAATTGAACACCGCGTGAAAGAAGAAAACGTAGAGGTCGGGTGGCCACGCGTTTTCTGCCTGATCAACACCATGCCCGGCGCCAGGAGCCGCGCCAAGGCGCGCGCCATCAATGTTGGTAATTTTGCAAGTACCTGAAGAAACCAAATTATCGTCGAAACGTTCACCGTTTATCAGGCGACGTGGGCCCGGCATTGTGACGGCCATGCCTTCATGACGCCGTTTGTCGACCCGGTGACCGAGGCTGGAATCTCGCCATTCTGGGAGCTGAAATTCGGGTAAATTCACTCCAGTTGCCGGTCTCAAAAACAATCTAAATTATTGTACGTACACTCTAACTATAAAAACCTCAGTACTAGACTGTTAGCAGGGGGGACTTTTTCGATTAAACCTGTACGGTCCTATAACAAAATATAGACCATTTTATAGCATTCTACATATAACATATAAAAATTACTTGAAAAACCTATATAAACTTACAAAACTTTTGATCTTTTGGTCAAAAATTTACCGAAAAAGTCAAAAATTTCGAATTTTCACAAACATTTTTTTAACTTTCTAGCAAAAACTATGAAAAACAATACAAAAATAGGCAATTTATTAAGAACAGATAGGCATGGACAAAAAAACCCTCCCCTGCTAATAGACCAGTACCAAAAAAAAACCTAGCAACGCCACGCACGATACGAGGAACTACATCTGGATCTGGGACCGAATCCGTTTAGCCATCCGGCGTGTCCACGCTGAACTCTTGGTAACTAAACGAAATTGAAACCGGTAAAGCTCGAACTCAACCCTCAGAACGACTACGACTGGTTCCTGAAAACGGACGACGACACGTTCTTTGTCATCGAGAACCTGAAAGACCGCCTGAAAGGCCACGACCCGGACGCGCCATTTTCACTCGGCGCCCTGCTCATCAATATGGAAAAAGTGAGGGGCCAGAATCCCCTAAAAACTAAGTTTTAGGTATATCCGTCGAACTTTACCTATGCAAGCGGCGGGTCTGGATATATTATGTCTCGCGGGGCAATAAAAGCGTAAGGATTGAAATTGAATAGACTTCCGGGTTCTTTTGCATTATCGGGGGGAGGGAACAAACTTTTTTCTAAGGACTCAATTTTTCTAATAAAACTAGCTGACGTGTTTCTCAAAAGTCTATTTGCTATTCCTAAACGTACAACTTTACAAATTATGATTAAAAATACAAAAAATATCGATTTTTTTTTCGCCCAAAAATGGTTGTTGCTACCAATATGTCGACTTTTGCAGCATTTTTGGATAGTTTTTCTAGTTTAAATAGAGCTAGCTTTTACTCACTATTGAAACACTGGCTAATAAAAGAACCGGCGGTTCCAAACTTACAGAAAAATTTTGGTTACCACCCCCCCCGATAATGCCAAAGAACCGATTTCCTAGCGTTACAGTTTCGTCTCGGTGATGGACGATGGCGCAAAATGTCGAAACACTACTTATTTCCATGAAGATACCGAGGTTGGTTCGCTAAAAAATGTCTATTCGCAAATACTCAAACCTTTTAGGTTGGCTGGTGCCTGAAAAACGCCGGCGTGACCCCGCTGGAAGCTGTCGACGAGATCGGAAGGCACATGTTAGTGGAAAAAAATCATACTATTTATTCGGTACCCTCAGGATGCTGCCAATCGACGTGGCCGCCATCGTGGACCCGGAAAACTCGACAAATGTTGTAGATCGTGCATGGGGCACCCAGGCATCCTTTCGAAAACTAAAAGAGGTAGACGAACGCCCATCCTCTAACAACAACGCGGTCTCCTAGGGCCCCGAATGTTGCAGCAAACGCCTGATCTCCACCCACCACATACCAAAGGTGCTGCTCTCCACGTATTACTATTTCACGTATAACGTTAGTGTCGCTGGTTCGGGCAATAAATAGTACCAATGGATCAGAAAATGCCAATTGCAAGAATTCATCGGGCATAGAACGTGCTTTACCGGTTCCCGTTGAACTTTCGCCAATTATATTTGCGCCGTGCTCTACGCGGGCGTTCGTTATCCCCTAAAAAAGGCGTCATTCAAACCGTTGTATGCGTATTTGTTATCCGTTTGACCTGCGTGGCTGGCTCCACGGCGACGGAAAGCTTTGCTGCTCGGTGGCTCTGCACGCGCGTGGATCGAACTTCTAAAACGGGAGGAAAACGAGAAAAAGGCTGGACATAGTTCTTGCGTGTTTTAATTCTTTAGTTATACGTTTTGCATAATCAAGACGCATAATTCGTTTCGGCTACGAATTCGCCCACCGGAAGCTCTGCATTTGCATAGGTTTCTGGCAATAAAAGAAATTACCGCGAATAACAATTTAGTCTACTTACTTCCAAACTCGGAACAATGATTTTTGTGAGTTTCCTTGTTCACGATTGTGCACTTTTTAGTCCCCTTATTTTCATCCAAGGATTTATTTTCAGGACCGCACTATTCACACTACTGACAAGGAAACGGCCTTCGAGAAGATGTGCGCTGATCGCACAGAAGTTGCTCCGCGCGGGCCGTCGTCGAATCGGAGGTATCACCGGCAGCCGTCAAAAAACACCGTAATGGGGATAGCGAAGCTTTGGAATGGACGCCTCCAGGGAATTCTTGCCGGGCTGCTATCGTTTTCACCTCCTAATAACCAAATTTGGTTGCGCCGGTAAAGGCGTGCACAGCCGGAATAGCAAGCCTACAAAGCTACGATCAGCTAAAAGAGGCTAGATTCTACAGTGGACCCTTACTTTTGCTTTTCTAGGAGAGAGAAACAGTCATACGAGCGTATTTACAGGTGATGCTGCACTATTGGCTGGAAGATCGGATCGAGAAGCTGGCCTGTGCGGAGAAGAAGGGGGCCTATGACTGCTGGCGCAACGCCTACTTGGACGACTACGCGATGGGCCGGCCGTGCAAGCAGCCACCGGCTGACCAGTTTGCCGTGGGTTTAATTAAGTTGATAACTAACACTTATCTATAGTATGACCTAGCAGAGCTTCGAACTGTTTAAATATAGCCCAGCCACCCCACCAAAGACAAAGCAAAAACAGCCAAGTCAAAAAATCACCAGGGCCAATTACCTAATTTAACGCCGATCATTATACACGCGAAACACAAACGAACAAACACGCAGCAACCAACCGCCCAAAAAAGAAACGCCAATATCGATAATTCCGAAACCACCCCCCCTACAACAATACGCCAACCCAAAAAGGCCCCCAAAAACAAAACCTCCGTTCGGAAAATAAAGACAACAGATCGCACTAGAAGACAGCCGATAAAAAGAGCAAAAAGAAATTCGGCTTACAATTCGAATCGAACCGACCTCCGCCTGGAGCCCCGTGGCGCAAGAGCGTCGGCGTGCCAATACGGAGGCGCGCGGGTCCAACCCCAGCCCTCAGAAGCCGAATTTTTTTGCTCTTTTCAATCGTTCAGCTCTCCCTAGATGCGATCTGTTTCTTTTTTTCTGAACCGGAGATTTTTTATTTTTGGGGCCATTTTTGGCGCTTTTTGGCGTATAAAACGCGTTGTAGCAAGAGGAGGAGCTGGTTTCCGGTAAACGACACTATCGACGTAAAAATATGGCGCATCTTTCTATGCTATTTTCATGGAGCGCAGAAGGCCGTTTTTATGGATTCGGAAACCATCTCGAGTACGTGAGTTAACCATGTTCCGCTCATTTTTGTGTTTCGCGATGTATTAGAAAATGATCAGGTCTAAAATTACATACACACCAAATTTGAGCAAATTCCTCAAGTCACTTTCGAGATAATTTTTCGACATTGGCAACTTTAACGTCCGATTTAACCCCGAAATTAAACTTTTAAAATTCTCAAAATAGTGCCACTCCACTAATTCGACCATGCTCTTTCAGATGGGGTCAAAAACAGGGTCGAAAAACTGCCAAGCCATATTAGGGCCGTTCGGTGGTCGCGGATGGCTTTAATGGATTTGCTGGACACAAAATCCAGGAAAAATTTGCTTTCTAGGAAGTCGGGGATTATCCCGCGCCTCCGTGCCAATTGCTCGCTGGCTTGCCGTATGAGACGATCGCCCAGTACCTCGACACCGATATTGCCGATCTAAATAAGGTATAATAAATATTCCTGCACATCACGATGATTTTATAGATCGCGAAACTCAAATGGGAGACGACCATCCCGGACGCGAAAAAAGCCTTGGCGGCCGCCGAGACGCGACTATTCGAATCGAGCAGGTTGTTTAATTCCTTGGTGAGTTGACGTGATCATCTCCAATCAGCTGCAGCGGACTACTGAAAGACTGCCTTTCAGATGCAACGGGCTCGAGAAATCGCGCATGCGGATACGGCGAGCACGAAGGCTTTGAGGGAGCTCTGCCTTGACGAGGCCGGTTTCATGCCGTCGAATGGCGTTCTCCTCCTGGGCCCTCTGGTGCGTAGGATTTCCAGACGGACTGCAGCTTACTCGAATCTTTTTGTTAATACCAAAGAGCTTTGCTCGATCAGGATACTAAAAAAACCTCATCCCGTTTCAGCAAGACCCATCCGGCCCCGTCTCGACCATGCGCGTCGCTAGCGAGGAGCGCTTCACGATGATTCCCCCGGATGCGAATACTTCAATTTCGACAGTCTCGTCCACGTCTTCCTCTTCTGCCAGCACCACCCTATCCAGTGACTCGGTAATTAGAACCTAACACACAATACGAACTCCGAGCGGCGAAATAATTGAGATTGATCCTCACCTGAATAACTCGTTTTACAGGAAATGGAGGAGGAGGCGGCTGAGGCTGATCGCCTCGACGGGCAGCACGAGGAGACGCCAGCCGCGGCAGTTGAAGACCCCGCCGCGCTAGCCGCTGCCGAGCCTCAACCCGCCCCCACCGCTCCAACCCCGACGATCCTGGGCTACGTCGGCGTCGCGGTGGTCGAAGTCATTCAGAAAAACGTGTAGTTTGCCGAATAGTTTTCTGGAACCGCATGCCCTTTTTACTGGTTTTTTTTCTCACTGACTCATTGATCTTGCGCTTATTGAATAAATATTATTACCTGCTTTGCATACTAACTCTCTGAAATACACGAAATGCAGCCACACGCAACCAAAAGTGGAAAGATAATAAGAGAGCCTTATGGAGATGGCACATGTTACCTTGCCCAAAAGCCGCAATTTTCATCTGTTTGGGCGTTGTATCAAATTCTAGACTCACGGCGGACCGGCCGGGCTTGTGTCGGCCAATACTTCCCTGATTTTAGGTAGAAGAAGAGCCGAAGGCGACCCGTACGGGCCAATAAATTGATTCGTCAACTCCCTGAACATCGTTAGAAACTTTTTTGAATGATTTTTCAACAAGTTTTCGGGTTTTTTGGAAATATTCGCCTCGCACGAAAACCCTACGACACAAAACAAATTACGGTTTCGCGTGGCGCGGTCGATCGTAGCCGCGGGGAAAGGCTCCTCATTTTCGATTTCTCCGTTTCCCGATTGATTTGAGTTTTTTTTTTTCGTACAAATTATCGATCTGCAAATACTTGGTTTCTTCTCAAGCCTGCAACATGATTTCTGCTTCATTCGTGTTATAATCTTCCCGAGTTTCTACACATTCGTGCTTTCAGGACATCAGCGATAACGTCTCAAAAGATGTCGTTTGATGCTGGCAAAGCGGTGCCCTCGGAAAGCGCCGAAAGCCAAGTGACCATTCTTCACATGCAGTCTTACGCGCAACGTCGCATTGAACAGGTTTGAGTCTAATTTGGTGCGCTGATGATTGTTTAGACCACTACCGACGTGCAGTTTGCTTCCGTCCCGGAGTTGCACAATTTCTCGGTGGACTGCGCTACGCCCAATGCACCGGTACATTGATTTTTTTACGAGATTACTTCTTTCTAGAAATTTCGCCCTACGATCGAGCATAAGGCAACACCGGTTCCACTTACCTCTACGGCTCGCCATTATCTCGGCGACAATACTGACATTTCTATACAGGAATCTGAAAATGTCCGTTTTCCTTGTGAGCTCAATCCTAAGTTTAGGTGTGCCTTGCCGATATAACTGACTTTGCTGCCACTCCGGTGAACGGCAACGGCCCAATCTGGAAGTCTCAATTCAGCATTGACTCGTCAATGGCCGAGACCGTGGAGCATGAGATCACTGGAGCAACTGTAGGATGCCTTTGGGTTCCAACTATAATTTTTATTTAGCCGAAGAGCACTCGCTCTCGTTACCTGGGCGGCTCGGTGTTTTCCGACGAACGTTGCATGACTCCGAAGCTTTCCCGGCGTGATACCTTTGAGAAGTGCGCCCGCTTCAAGGTATGGCTATACTTTGGATTCACCATTCTGTTGATTTTCAGACACAGACCGTGCCCGAGGTGCCCGAGGTGGAGGTGGCCCCGGCTAGCCCCCCTCGCGTCCATACTTCACGCTCTTCTGCTCGCGAGTACACGGTGCCGATCAAGACTCGGTCTGCTATCTCCCAAAAGCAGGTACTACAGCCTATCTTTTTGGAAATATTTCGGGTTTAGCCTTCTGTGGAAGATCTGAGAAGTCGTCAACATGCCGCTGAATTGCGTATGCAAGTGATCGAGGAAAGCAAGCCTCCAGTAGCTGTCACGCCGAAAAGTCTTCTCTCACCGGGACAGCAGCGCTCTTCTTACTACACGTCGACACCGCTACGAGATACTAATGCGACATCTTCACCTCTACAGCGGGTGACCATAATGACTCGTCTTATTAGTTTTCTTTTAGAATTCGTCGACTCGTTCGTCCTTCAGAGTGCCGATCGTTCTCCAGAACCCGCCGCCGACGCGCACTGATATGCCTCAACGACCCACTGTGGCTGCTACCCGCGCCGCAGCTCAAAAAGGATCTAGTGCACCAGGGTATGATCATGATTACTCGTTTGATTTCCATTTAGAGTGTCGCTCCCCCGAGCATCTGGCTATGCGCGACATATGGCGGATATGTTTGAGAGGATGAGCATGATGAATCAAACCAATTTGGTAACGCTATGAACAACAGCAAATATATGGGTTTAGAACCGCTGGCAGGCACCCGCTCGCACATTTGTCGACCATAACCAACCACACCACGGGGATGGAAGAAGCGTGTCGCAAAAGGATGGCAATGGTAGCAATGCGTCGCAGATTCTAGTCGTTTTTAGAATCAACTCTGCGGCACTACGATTCGGTTCCGGATCTAAACAAAGACGCCTATTACGCTCCGCACAATAAGACTAAAGGTAGTGGTTCTAAATTACATTTTCAAAATGGTTTTCAGATGACAGCTTCCTGGTGGAGGAACCTGTACGCCGTTGGCAAAAGCATATGAGCAGCTCTTCGATGAGGGTGACACCCGGTTTCAAATGCGTGCATATTTTTATAGAAGCATATGCCGGGCGCATTTGGAGACGGGATGCAAGCGCAAAACGGCTCTGGTGATGGCCATGTTCCATACAATGGCCGGTCGGGCTTGCCGTTATCGAACTCCGGCTCAAACAGAAGGTGATCCTATTTGTTTAGACTATTTTTCTTTCAGCCTTTCCACCATTCAAGGGGAGGACTCCGTTAGTGATGCGACATATGTCGGATCTCCTGGAAAGGGCCGCCGCGTCCCAATCAGGGTTGAGGTACGTGTGACTGTTTTTACTTACAGTTCTTCAGAGCCAAAAGGCGACTACCAACCTCCACCGCCGACCTTCCACCAATAGCGCGTTCAAGGAGCCAATCTATGCCGAAATCAACAAAGCACCGACGAGAAAGGACTTTGCTCCTGCCATAAATGTGAGTTGTGTCCGATTATTGCCTAAATTTTTATTTAGCGCGAGAGCAGCTATTCGATGGGAGCTCGCAAGGTCGGAGAAGGCGACAACACGTTGCGTTCACGACGGGATGCTTCGTTCCCGGTGACTGTGGAAGTGGCAGATTTGAGCCCCGATGCTCACCCGAAATATGGGCGCAACATCCCACCATCTGCACAGTCTTGCTCGTTTCATAGCATGGCCAGTCGTCAGGTACCTATTCGCTAGCTCCCTTACGATCTCTTAGACTTTTCAATACGAGGGCGAAATCGACAAAATGTTCAACTTTGTCGAGGTTCGTTTCATGCTTGATTTTTCCCCAGCGGTTTTTGCCTAGCAACTCTCAGTTTTCCAGGATGAACATGGAATGACGACTTTGGACCAGCTGAACAACGATACCGTGGAGATCTCTGCGCTTCACCCGTCACGGAAGCAGGAGATCGAGGTGCCTCTCAACAATCCACCGGAGACTGATCCCGACTCTAAAGGGCTCGTTCATTCGGTAGTTTGTTCCCCGACCCTATTCGACCGTTTAGCTCTCGGCGTACCGGCGACTCCAGCAGAACAAGAATCCATGCGAGGTTGTCGTCAACACGTTGGGAACTGCTCCGCTCACGGGATCTGTGGTTTGTATCTGACTATTTTCAATTAAATCTGTGTAGCATCCACTGCAAAGATCGATGACGTTGCCCAAGCACAATGAGTCGATCGTCGTGCAAGTGCCCATCCAGCAGGCCGTTCGCGAGACGCGCCCTGTATCACCTACAAATTCTGATTACACTGATGCGGTCGGTAAAATCAAGACTTTGATAAACTTTCACCTCCTTGTTCTCGAATATTCTGTCAATTTCAGACACCACCGAACCTCTTTCGCACCAGCGAGCTGCTGCCGCCTTTACCAAGCAAGCCGTGGCTGATTGCACCGAGCGTCGCCCGGCTTCGTCAAGAGGACGTGCCGATTTCGCCGAAGGAAAAGATCCGCCGAAAATTCGACCAATTCATCGGTTTCATCGGCGGCGATCGAAAACTGAAGGAACAAGAGCAAGAATACACGGCGGGATGCCTGGGCCGTTCCAACACGCCGCTTGCTGACAGTCACTACCGGCCTCGGCCACAACCAATGCCGTACAACGTCTCCCAGCGTGGATCACGGGTCGGTATTGGCTCTGGTTTATTCCCGAGGGTTTTTTGGTCGGTTTGACGTTTATTTTTAGACTCCTGCTGCACGACGTACGGGTCCTTTGGCCACATCGACACCGATAGCTCCGGACGCGCCATCTCGTTTCTCTCCTGAAACGCCCATCACGGCTCGTGGCTTGTTCGGCACCCCTACCCGACCGAACACGACGTTGACCCGCAATTTGAACGTGCCGATTCGGACCCCTCAGTTTGGATATGACGTGTGAAATTGTTGGCAAATAAAAGATTTTGGTTTAGGGTCGCGAAACACTGCTCGGGGCTGGTGGCGCAATGAAGGGTCTCGGAAACGATCACCTTGCCACAAGCTTTATGCCCAAGTCTCCGAATACTCACCATGATGAGGTAATGGAGTCGCCTATTCTTATTATCTATTTTAGCTTCTTCCTTATGGCGCGGCGAAGACAACATCGACGATTTTCACATCGACACCTCGCCAGACATTCGGCATGACTTCTGGAGGAAGGCACAAAGCAGCAATGGATGCGTAGGAGATCGGATCTTTTCTGACCTTTTTTAGTTGGGGTGACTCAACATTCCTCTCCACGATCACTACGGCGACTTCGCGCCGGCAGCCAACTTATGATACGACCGCCGAACTTCGCAAGACTATTCAGGCTCGTTAATTGGAACTGGTGTTAAAGATGGGATGTTTAGCGCTTGCGCTCTCAAGCGGATGCCCAAAAGGAGCAGATCAAGATGTCTGAGAAGGTGGTTGAGCTGTCGAAAAAGCGACACAAGGCTTTGAACGATCAACGCGACCGTGTTCCAGCTGAGGTAACTATTTCTGCGACCTATATACTTTCGGGCTTCCTTGCTCTCTTGCGAATGAATCCTTTCAGCTGGTGGCCGGTCGTACACTTTTGGTTGCTCGTGAGAGGCTCAAGTCGATACAGAACGAGATCAACAGCCTCGAGGAATTACTCCGTGTCTGCCCCTACCCACCACCAGTAACCCTCCGTTTATCACTGTGATGGCTTGTTTAGATCTCGCAATGCGCGCGCTGCACCATGCAGGTCTGCAACATCGGCATTCACCTCAATCCGCGGTTCTGCAACGCCTCACAAACGGATCGTTAGTTATAAAGCTTGTATTAGTTCTTTTTTTAGCTTCATCCTACGCCTTCATCGTGCTGCTTCGTTGCCGTGGTGAAGTAGAGGCGACGGCTCCGTTGACCGTGACCAAATACGTAGGCTTTTTATCTATTTCAGTTACCTTGTCTTTTAGCGCCCGAGGGCCATCTATGTCCACGAGTCGATCCGTTTCGCTAACTTGCCACCGGATTTCACGATTTCCCTGGAGGTGTATGCTATGCGCTTGAGCGACCCCAAGCTGGATATCGACCCGTCTTGCATCAACTTTGCTGCCCGCGCTCGATCGCTCTTCAGCCCAGGTAAGATAATTTTTGCTAGCCATAAGAATTTCCAGGAGGCGTCAAGCGCCCGCCGGTCGATCGCACTGAAAACTCGCTGCCAAACCCGGGACAATTCACATGCTGCGGCATGTTGACGATTAACCGAGAGGATGCCGGCACAAATGGCTACTATCTGGAATACCCAGAATGGCCATTGGAAGGCAAGATCGAGTTCACCGCCCAAGTTAGCACCATGCCCATGCAAATCGACGTCGAATATGCCGGATTCCTGACGATGTACCAAATGGTTGGCGGCACCGGCTCGTGGGAACGCTTTTGGGCCGTACTCCGCCTCGGCCTGATCAGCGTTTGGAAGGACCCGCGCGACCCCGAGGAGGAGAAAACGGCCATCGCACAGCTCGATTTGTCCAAGTGCATCGACGAAGATGTAGAGGTGGCCACGCAAGAAATCACTAGTCGCTCGCATGCCTTCTCCATAGACATGCTCGTTACGTGCACGCCAAGCATCTTCGAAAGAAAAAGGTATATTGGAAGCTTTTTTCCCATTTCACGATTTAGGGTCATCTTCGCTGCGGACACGCGCGAATACTGTGACGAATGGGTGGCGGCCATCAACGATACTCTCAATTGTATCCGAGGATTGGGCAAGTGAGTCGATTTTCAAGATACAAAATACATCCGGCTTCTCAGACCTGCCGAACAGGCTACCACCGACTTCACTGAGGAACTCCCTTGAATAGACGACGGATCGGCATGGTCGTGACGCGGACCCTCACGTGCATTGCTGCTACCCCACCCCTTCCCCCCTCTATTTAGCCATCGTTAATGTTAGTAAAATTCTATTCAGTTCTTGCTTTCCGTTTGGTCCCCCTTTGTTTATGGCCTTTCAAAGTATAATCCATGGCCTTAGTTTGTTCTATGGTTTGCATTCCCAGGTCGGAATAAACGTTCTTGCAATTTCTGGGCTTCCAGCAGCTGAATTTACGATTTAGCGCGGCAATTCCTAAAATTGACACTGTCTTGGTTTGTAAGCGGGTGATAGGGGGCCATTTGGAAATCTGTTGTGGACGATGACCGTGGCATGCACTGTTTATATTTCCAACAGACGTGTTCCGGCCGCCGGCGATGAAACAAAGCACTGACTGTATTGTTTTCTGCTGTCGGGTGTGAAGCCAGTTCTCTCGATGGTGACGGTCCCGCTTCTGCTCTCCTTGCCATTTCTACTGGCTGGTGTTGCGGCACGGGGGCGAATCAACGTTACTGTTACGGTGTGATCGCTTGGTGATTCCCTTTCAGTAAGATTATTTAGGGAGACGTTCTCTGCGCGAAAAAGCCGGCAGCAGACGTTCAACTAGAGCTATGGGACGGGAATTTGGGTACGCCTGAATGTCTGCAGACCCATAAAAATCGCGTTTAGTTAGTGAGGACGATCTATTGGCGAGTGGAAAATCCGATAAACAGGGTCACTTTTCGATTTTCGGCGTAAATGATGTGAAGGTTGGTAGTCGATGAAATAAGCTGCTTGGAAAGAGAAAGGAGAGTTTTCGTTTTAGACGATGGGCAATGACGTGTATCTTCTGATGACGCACACATGTGGTGTCTCGGATCCGTTGGTAGGTCGAAGCGCTCGAAAATAGAGATAATTCGAGTGCCGAGAACCCGCTTGTGTTTCTAGAGTTGTACGCGCACCAGCAACTATCCGATAGGGCCGGCGAAATACGGGAGTGTCTACGAGATGCAGCAAGTGGCGCTGGACATTTACACCACCGGCGAGGAGGAGCGATGCGAATGATTTTGCGTTAAATAAAGGCGAATGAGCATATGGCGTGGAAATTGTGCCAAGCACGTTGTTTAGGGTATACTAGTTTTTAGAAATTTCAGCAGGGGGAAACTCATTTTGTTTTTCCGCCTGTGCCTGGTAACTTAATAGTGTCTTTTTAGAAGGGATTTTCATAGTTTTTTTTGCTAGAAAGTTGTGCTCATACTTTTGACGTTTTTGGTCAAAAGTTAAAATTCTCGAAAATTTTTATAAGTTTTTGTCAAGTTTATCCATCTAAAAACTAGGTAAAATGCTCTCAAAGTGGTTTTTATGTTGTTCTAGGACGGTACAGGACAACTGGAAAAAGTTGTCCTGCTAAAAATCGCACCCCCCGCTAACAGTCCAGTACCCTTCAAAAGCCGCCCTCCAATGCTAGTCCTGCGCTATAACACCCGCAATAATAACCACTCATTTGGTGGCAACGGGTTGAATTGGGCCTGGCGCGGAGAAGGCGTGGCCCCACCAGGGCCCCACCAGGGCCACCTGTCCTTCTCGGAGACCCTCTATTTTTCTGGGGCCCATCAAAGAGCTCTACCCTGTTGCCTCCTTGCCCATTACCACTTGCTCCCCCCAATTAGCCCACCACCGGAGCCGCTTTATCAGCAGAGAGAGAGTGAGTGATCCATAGCAGGAACTAGTTTTGGTTGCCCGCTACACATCACTAACGCAACACCAAGGAGGTCGACACGTTGGCTGCTCGTCTATGGCCACCGCCGGTAAGCGCTTTGGTTCTTTGGCAATATCGGGGGTGGGGAAAAATTTTCCTTAGGATCTAAATTTTGACACATAAATAATGCAAGTGTTTTTCACGTTTTTTTACTATTCCAAAACGTGAAAATCCAGATATTTTTATTGCAAAAATATAAAAATATCGATTGTTCGGAAATTTTTTATGGTTTTTCTAGTTGAAATATAGTTTTTTTATGAAAAAGACTTTTGAAACACTTCATTTTAAGTTACTAGACATGTAACTAGACTAATACAAATAAATTCTACGCTCAATTTTCGAGCTTTTTCAAGAACCAAGGCAACTGCCAAATTTTAGGAAAAATTATTTTAGGAATTTAGAAAAATTAACGGAATTCATAGTTATGCAAAAATTGAGCAACTTTATATTTCCCACCCAGTTCTGCCCTAATTCAATCACATTCAGGCACGGAAATCGAGCTGGTGGTGTGCGTCGTGGAGGGCTGCCTACTCGTGCCCACGCTGCTATGCGTACTGCGCTTCCCGCTCAGATCCGGTCAGCCAATTTCAACGCGTTTACTCCCCCATTTCTAGACACGTTCTCCCGTTTTGCGCTGTTCGTGCTGCTGCTGCCCGAGCTCATGCAGCTGCTCTCGCGGATCGTCATCAATTTTTCTGGGAACTACCGGTGGGTTTTCTAGTTTGCCTATTGTTGACCCACGCGAAAAATCTTCCTATTTTTGGCGTATTTTTGTGGTATATTATTCAGCCTGGCATCACTGCTACAAAGTAGAGATATTGAGTATAAAAATCCAGTATTAGGAGCGGTTAATGAGGTTAAAAACTAGAAATTTCACGAAAATAGGTTTTTAATATGAATTTCTTATTTCTATCTTTAATATGAGCTTCGCTTTGGACTACAAACTTCAAAATAATGGACTTTTTCGTAGATAAATCTCTTGACTTTGCGGTTTTTCACTAAAAACTTAAAGAAAAATAGATTTTTAGTGTGTATAAATTCCTTTTCTTTACGTTTTGCATTTAATTGGGCTTTTTTCTTTTGCAGTTTTAGCTATATACGTACGCGTAGCATCTGCGCTACAAAGCTCCCGGCCGACGGCTTTTTTCCTAGGCCGTCAGCCTTCCTCCCCGCTTAATCGTCGATCACCAACGGAAAACCGCATTATCGCGACGATTAGATTGGCGCCCAACAAAGACGTAGGGCGCCCATGTTCGTGTTTTTTGACATCAGAGATTTTGAGAAGTAGTCTTGATAGTTTTGGCGCCATGGCACGGCTCGTCAGGCCTTACCAAAAACGCACTTCTGGGGGGTGCGGGCCCTCTCCCCACGGATAGTGGGTTAACCTCCCAGGCGAGCCCCCCACACCACCCGGGTTCGGTTCCTCTCCGACGCAAACTCCCCCATTTTGATGATCTTTGTTTTGCTTTTTGCTCCATAGTATCACCGAAAGTCTACTGTATCACAAAATCAAATAAAACTTGCGAAAGAGCCCCAGGAAATAGCAAAAAGCGGCCAGAACTCGTTTTAGCAAAGTAATTCCGAAACCAGTCAAATTTTCACTCCATAATCCGCTTTCAAGCTTGCTATTAAAATTTTTTCGGCTTAGTAACGATGTACGCTCTGGTGCGTGGATGTTAGGAAAATTGAGATTTAGATCATGAAGCTCGTGCTCCACGCGTCCAAGTGCCTGACTTTTTTAGCTATTTTCTTACTAGGTGGTGCATACTTCAGTAGATTTCGATAAATACCACATTAAATGGATATAGTTTCCTATAAAACCGACATATAAGGCTCAAATAATTCTGGGTTGAGGTGCTAGCTTCAAAACATTATAAACGCCATCGGACAAGGTTTTATCTTTTCCAGCACTTCGGTTATGAATTCAAAAGCATGTATCGTAACTCTACCGAACTTTTTAGCGAAATTTCATCGTATTTTGATAACAACAGGCTGAAAAACTAGCCATAAACCAGCTGGGTCGAAGATTTCGGAAACTTTAGGCTTCAAAATCTCCTTATTTTGGTGAGAACTCTCAACGCGGCCCACACAGTTCGATAGATAATTTTTTTCTCTACCAAGTTCCCACGCCTCCCAAAGATTCGAAATCATATACAAAAAGTTATTAGAATAAAACGTAGATTTTCTGGGTTTTTAATATGGGCGGCGCCGCCCCACAGAGCCCGGACGGCTAAAGGCGCGTCCTGTACTAAAGTGCCCTTTGGCGAGCCGTGATGGTGGCGATGAGCACCACCGTAGCGGCGGACTTCACGCTTGGCGCCCCGAAAAACAACTCTATTAACGGGCGGTGGATCGCCGTGAATGGAAACGACAATGGTCCCCAGCCCGTAACTAGCCACGTCTGGTCAGCAGTGATAATTAGCGAGTGTTTTTGGTGCTGGCGTCGGGGTTGGTTTTGTTTAGATAGGGTATGTTAACCGAGCGCCTAAAAATCGGGGACTGGTCTATGAAAGGACATAGCGGGTTTTTTCGCATTATCGGGGTGGGGAGCAGCGTATTGATATAGATCCAGAAACGGTTAGTAACTTAATAGTAACTGTTTTAATAGTGTTTTTAGTAAAACTTGACTGCGGTTTAAGTGGAACAGCGATCAAAAACTTAGAAATTTTTTAGCTGACGTTTAGGTTGAAAATCAGCCATTTTTGGTCGAAAAATCGATTTTTTTTTTTGTATGTTTTATCAAAATTGATAAGGATTTACATTTAGGAATAGTAAAAACAGTTTAGAAGTTTAGAATTCTTGGAAAAACTGGATCGTTCGAAAAAGTTGCTCCACATAAATGCCCGGCGAATCTTCGTCAAAAATCAATATTTTAGGTCGCAGAATCGAATTTTTCACCTAAAGCGGCTGACATTTCGAATAATACGACCATTTTTCGTAGTTTCTAGAAAGTTTCGCGATTGTGGATAGAATCATGTATTACTAAAGCCAATATACAGTGTTTTCACTGGTTCCTAAAAAAATCTTTGCCCCCTGCGTAAATAGTCGTAGCGCGGCGTAAATCACGTTCTGTCTGAACGTGGCTTTCATCGTACTTTACGGCTTCTACACACTATTTCCTGCCCCAATGCCCCGCACTTCCAGCTTCTTCTGATCCGGGTCCACTCGTTTTTGCACCCGGCGCCACCAGCAGATTTCCGTTTATATTTAGCCCTCCACACACCCATTCCCATGAATCGATGCCCGTAAATATTCGGGGCGAGAGTCTGTGAGTGGACGGTGTGGGGCTGCCCGGCCGATTCGTCGAAAGGCCATGCCGGTATGGCGGCCGGCAGGTGAACTTGATGGCGCCGTCACGCGGGCCCAAAGCCCAACACCCCACATTCCAGCCAGCCGCAAGCAAAAATAGCCAAAATGCCGAATACACGAATTCTTTGGGGGATCGGGTAGTTGGGGCTGGAGAGAGTCTCGAAAATGATAATCGAAAGAATTTCTGGACGAATCCGGCTCAAAACGGCTCATTTCACGAACTGTTTCTTTGGCATTATCGGGGGGGGGGACTGTTTTGAATCCAATTTTCTGTTACAAATCGAGGAATTGTTTCTAAACTGCTTTCTACTATTTCGCAATGTAAAAACTTCACAAATTTCGGTTGAAGAAGACAACAAATTTCGATTTTTCGACCAAATTTTCAATGAAAAATTGATTGTTTTTCCTCTTAAAATAAATTACCTATTCCCGATTTTCGCCTTGTTGCCGGAACCGGAACTCCCCCCGCTGGGGTGAAGGAAATTGGCTCCATCTCTAGATACGAAACTTATGCTGTTCCCCAGAGTGACTACGGAAAATTACAAAAAAAAACTGATAAAACTGGACAAAAACTACAGCAAAAATGTTTTTTTTTATATTGCGTTTTTCAGACCGTCAACACTCCTGGTGCTGAGCTGCTTGAGGACGGGAGCCGGGCTGAGCCTGTTGCTGTCGACGTTGCTGGTCGTCGTCTGCTCATTTCATCACCTACTCACCCTCGACTACAAGGGCAGCCGGATAAACAAGTCGGTTTTTTGGGGAAAACGTCAAAAATGCCGACAGACCAAAATCCCGACAAGCAAAGTTGCTGTGGATTCATCATAGCCCTTATTCAATTCGGGGCTTGCTATCGTGTCGAAAGTTTGGCTGCCGGTATTTTCCCTTTCGGCATTATTGCAGGAATTGCGTTTTTAGCAGAAAATTTTTTATCTTTTGAGGGCTTCATCGAGGAAAATTTTTAAAGATTTAAAAATTTAAAAATTTTGTAAATTTCGGTCAATTTTAACCGCTCATTTCAGGATCCTGTGCTTGTTGGTGCTGCTCATAAACCTGTGCGTGCTCGGTTTCGCGCTGTACGCCGCCTTCGACTTGACGGTGATGGCGCAAACGTACGCGTCCATCTTCGCGTTTGCCGAGAACCTGACCCTCGCTCTAGTCGCGGCCGCCATTTTGTTTCGGGTAGGCAACCCTAAAATCTCTTGCTATTAAAATAGTTGAAACCTTTTAAAAAGGCTGAAACAGCTCGTAGTATATTTTCCGGCGCTTTATCGATGCTCTTTCAAAATATCGAAAATTGAACTCCTAAATATAATATTTAATCCACTTAAATTTTTCGGCTCAATTCCCACCTAGAAACGACATTTTTCGGCTCGAAATTAATTCTGTTAGTATATTTTTTGATGCTTTATCGACTGGAAGTTACAAAATTCTACGGTAATTCAAAACATAGAACATTTTCGCAATTTTGAATATTAAAAAATTGCAAACCTCCTCGTTATTTTATCCCATCCCCTTGTGCTCGTATTAGCTGCTACTCTTTGAAGCCCCCTTGTTGCCAATCATCGCCAAAAGCGGAAGCTGTGGGCCACCTAATAGAATGGAAAACTTGACAGCCACGTCGCACCGCGCATTTACAACAGGTGCTTTCCCGAATTTCGCCAGCCACTCCAAAAGATCTGCCCCACCACAGCTGTCTGTACCCCCTAGGAAAAGTGGGGCAGCTAGTTGAAGCATACAATATGTATATATGAAATTCGGTACTGGACTATTAGCGGGGGGGGGGGCTTTGAAAACTAATTTTTCCTAGTAGTCCCGTACGGGCCTATAACAAAATGTAAACCATTTTTCTAGCATTGTACCCCGTTTTTAGACGTATAAAGTCTAACAATTTTCGAAATTTTTGAAATTCTTGGCCGAAAAATGTAAGACAAAATGAAATTAAATTAAAAAAATGTCGACTTTACAAAATTTTTTAGAATATTTTTATGTAACCTGTGGTTTTGATGCAGTGTTTATGTGAAATAATATAGCTTTTTACACAGTTTTAGGCATAAAAAGTTCGAAAATTCTTGGCTTTTTGGTTAAACTTTTTAAAAAATGGCCAATAAAGGTAAAGATTTCGAATTTTCAGTAATGTTTACAATATTTTTCCAAATTTTTAGCAAACAAAAACTGCGAAAAACGTTATCAAATACACCATTTATTATTAACAGGTAGAAATCAACGAAAAAACGAAACTAACTTTCCATGCTACTAAACCCCCCCCGCTAACGGTCCAGTACCTCAAATTTCCCCCCTGGCCTAATAACAATTCTTTGGCCAGTCCAAATTAACGAACTTTATCCCCCCTCTAGGGGATAGGCGCCAATTTGGGGGCCTGCAAATCGACGGCTACTAACGGGGGTGACTGACGGGATATTGTGCCCAAATTGGTGGCTGGGGCTAGATTCGGTTTTAAAGGTCGTTTTTTGTGGTCAGTCCTGGGTTTTCCGGTTTAGTACTACCAGCACTACGGGCATATTGAAAAGCCTGGAAATGGCAATGTAGTGGAAATGGAAAATTGACATTGACAATAATTTTCCGCGCTTATTCATTAGCGGGGGCGCATTTTTTTTATGTTTATCTAGGCAACCATTAATCAAAATTTGCCCCCTAATTAGAGTCGAAAAGTATCAAGAAAAATTCCAAAGTTTCGGAAAAGGTTCTCGTTTTGGTAAAGAATTTATAAAAAATAGTCAAAATTTTCGAACTTTTTGATTTTTACAAATTTTACGAAATTTTTAGCTAGCGGAAACTATGTATTAACCACAATATAAAAATCCAATTTTCATTAAAATTTCTCGCTATTGGTGACAAATGGATGGGAAATGGCCAAAATTTCCGAACTTTTTAGCAATCGGAAACTATGAAAACTTTTAAAATCTTAGGATGGATGTTAGATTGAATCAAGCAGTCAAACCCGCCCCCCGCTAACTCACCAGAACCTCATTATCCACTTTCAGACGCACCAAAAACGCGCCCAATTCGCCGAGCGGCGCCGCGGGCCGAACGCGAAGCTGCTCTTTGGCCAAACCGTCGCTTACGCGCGCTGGCAGTGCGCCGTCTACTTCATCACTTTCGGTAGGTGAAGCCGTAGTTTTTAGAAGTTTTTGTTTTTAGAATATTTCGTCTTCTTCCCCGGCTACAAGGGGGCAGAATATGTTGAAACATCAGGTAGGTGGCGGGTTTTTTAGCGGTTTTAACGAGGGAGATCGTAAAAATTCAGCGTTTTCAGCAAAAGTGCCCGACGCCTGGTCGCCGTATCCCTTCGGAACGTTGTGGGCTTTTGTGTGCCTGATGAGGGGACCTTTGTCGGTGGCCGGGATCTGGCTCTGGCATCCGGCGTTCAGATATGATCTCCGGAGGGCGTTAAGGCATAAGAATACCAAGGTGAGATTTTGGTAATGTTATTCGATGAAGGTTCTTTGACATTATCGGGGGGGGGGGGATTTATCGGAGGAAACCTACTTTTTCTTTTCTTTTTTGAATATAGATATAGTAAGTGTTTCTAGGCTGTTTTTTGTACTATTCCTAAACATAAAAACCTTACAAATTTTTAGTAAAAAAATACATGCGTTGACCAAAATAGCCGATTTTCGACAAAAATGACAGATTTTTTATTGTGTCCACCTAAATAATAGCCGCATTATGCTAAAAAACTACGAGAACACTTACTATTACGGTACTAGGCATTTCTGGTCTCGTAGACAAAAGTCCCCCCTCCCAATAATGCCAAAGAACCGGTATAAACGAAATAGGAGTCAAAAATCATAAAAAATCCTTCCAGGCGGCCAACACGATCACGATATCTAGTGATTTTTCGGACCGGAATCAGCCGATTCCCGTCGGGGACACGCGCGAACCGTCACAACATCGGTAGGTCAAGTTCTAAGCTTTTAAATTTAAATTGTTGTTTTTGAAAACAAGTAAAATTGCCAACATAAACTAACAAAAATGGCATTTTTTCAGGCTCAGCGTCCACCCCGAGCAGTACACTAAACGCAATAAGCCCCAAGTTGTCAAGGTAGGGGAAAATCTCCAAAAAAACCTCAAATTTTTAGGGCCCATTCGCGCAAATTGAGCGCCAACAACAGCGCCTGGGGACGTCGTACATCACGAGGAGATGATCATGGTGCATTCAAAGAAACCGGGGTAATAAACTATGTATTTGACGGCACCTCTATCTTCTCCGACAAGACACGAATCCGATACACGAAACTAAATATGGCCCGTTAAAGGGGGGGATGAACCCTACAAAATACAACAAACGAGGGGTTTCTGGCAATACAGAAAGGCAGGACATTTAATGGCACCCATCATCAACTGCTCTATGCTTGGCCCTAAACGAGAGAGAGAGAGAGAGAGAGAGAGAGAGAGAGCAATATTAGAGAATTTTCAGACAATATCACAAAAAGAATCAAGAATAGTCACCAACTCTTGACTAATGCGCCAATTCCGGGCTGGCCCCTCGGTGCTGCTGTCCATTGCTCAGGTCAGGCGCGTGTAGTAAAAAGTCCTAAACTCCAGGCTACACCTCATAACATTTCACCCACCTCCGTCCGCCGTTTCGTCGACCCGACCCGGCTCGTCACCGGCGATCCACGTCGCGACGGCACCGTCCTCGAGTCGATATGCTAAAATAGACGCTTTCCAGAGCTGCCCCCGAATCCCGCATTAGTTGGGAAATATTATGTGAAACAGGCAGGCAGGGAAAACACCCGAATCCAAGAAAAGGTCACGTATTACGACAGGGGGGCAAGCGCGCAGAAAATTACCGCCTAAAGGTCTCTAAAGTTATTTTACAGAAATTTGGACTCACTCTCAAGTATTTTCGCCCAGTACGCAGCAGCAGCAGGCTCAGCGTGGCGGCTACGACCGATTTTAGCCATGTTGACGTCCTGAAGTGAATTGAGCCGTTATTGTTTTCCTTTTTCTTGTCCTACCTACTCGGCAACAATGCCTTGATGAGCACGGCTGAAAGGAGGGACCCGAAGTTGAACATCGTCGACGCGAACACGGCAAATTCGACCCGTTCCCAAGAGTGCAACCTAAAATGTGCGGCTCATATCACATAGTGTCCATTCTGACTCACTTTGACATGTGTTGCCGGAAAAATATGTAGAAACCGATGCCAATATTTGCGTTAAACAATATCGTGTTTGAGACTGCAAGTTCGCCAACGGGGAAATATCTAAAGGACTTATAGGTAAAAAGTTTTCGAGGTTTTTGTGAGTTTTAAAACAGGTTGGCAAGCTGGTCGCACGTGGGAAACGGAGCTAACCTGCTAACGACGGACGGGCTGAAAATGTGCATCGAGAACATCGTGTGCGAGAGGGCGCCCGAAGCCGGGACGTAGTGCGCCAAGACCGTGCTGAAATCCCGTTTTCAGAACGCCACTTTTAATCCATAAAAGGGTTTTTGTTTCTAGCCCTCACCGAGTTGTCAGCGGTGGAAATAATCGTTTCCATATTGATCGAGGCTCGTGGGGAACAATGCCAGACATCGCGTCGATAATCTGAAAACTTTAATCCAAAAAAAAATTAAAAGGAAAAGCGGTGGTTTTAAAGTAGAATGATTATGATTTACTCAAAGCTAGCATGCCTCGTCGCTAGATCGTCAAAAAATTGGCGAGGCATGCAGAAAAGAAAAGCGCACACTTGCCGAAAAACAGCTGACACCCCAAGTGCCCGCAAGCCGGATACAATACTCAAATCCCTCTTCCACACGAAAGCTGGGGAACATCTGAACCCGATAGCGAATAGCAAGGTAACAAGATTTGCAAAATAATTTATCAAACGTTACACGTGTATACACCAGTGACAACATGAGAATTGAGGCAGCATAATAGAGATCAAACTAAAGCGGCTAAGAACAGTGCCTAATAACCGGTAATGGGGGGTGAGACCGAGAAATATCAAGACAGTTGGATGCAGTCAATGCATTTGACGATGCCGGTGTTGTAGGCGGCCACCACGGAGTTGCCGAGCACGTCGAAGGAGACCGGCTGAAAAAAATGTCATTTTGGACTGTTAGTTTTCTGACATTTTCTTTATCTTGTCTTCGTAATCAAAAAAATATTCAAGATACCCCAGAAACACCATACAATACGCCAAACAATTTAAAATCCCAAATTCGAGGCCAAAAGTAAAAAAACTCACATAGGTGCCGGATTTCGGAAAGATTTCAGTGGTCCGCAGGCTGTCGTGTAGGCTGCTGAGAAGCCACGAGACTTGTCGATCAGCTACTGGCAGCGTGGCCCCACTAAAACAAACATATGTAAGAATTCATTTAAAAACTCACAATGAATAGACCTGGGCCCGGCTGGCATCATAGTGCTTCAACTTGCCGTCGACCGAGGAGACGAACAAGTTTTCGCCATGTGTCGGATGGAATTGGACCTGAAGGAAAGTAAGCTGGAAACTTTGATGGGTACCTTTGTGATTTCGGTGAGCTCTTCGCCGCCAGAGATGCCCTCGACTATGACAGCACGACCATTAGCCTTGACGTCGACAAAGCCGATTGAGCCGGACTCGGTGGAGAAGGCGAACTGAAAGAATAATATGATTTCTACGACTTTTAGGATCAAAAACTGAAAAACACGATAAACATCTACTAACTGAATCGTATTTACAAAGAAACCGGTCAAAACCAACCATATTAGCTTGAGCCGGATGAGCCGAAATCGAAGTCACAGAGTCCCTGTTCGATTCGAGGAGGATCGTCGACGTGGGCCTCGCGTTGCCTACACCGAGCTCAATAGTGTACAATTACCATACCTCCATTCATCAACTTTTCTCGCGTATCCCAAAGCGTCAGACGACCGGCCATGTGCCCGACGCAAATCATCGTCCCGCCCGAGATCGAACACATCGATTTTGCCCCAACGCCAGCCTGAAAAGGCTTAGGTCAAAAGCTCCAGCTAAATGTCGTACCGACGCAAGCTTAGTGGCTGTCTCGCTTGCCAAGTCCACTACCATGATCGTACCATCCGCGGACCCGCTCACAGCCTTCCTGAACTTTCAATACAGACAATTCCAA
Source organism: Mesorhabditis spiculigera (assembly GCA_958295435.1). NCBI lineage: Eukaryota > Metazoa > Nematoda > Chromadorea > Rhabditida > Rhabditidae > Mesorhabditis > Mesorhabditis spiculigera. Next base: position 328,804 of record CATQJA010002631.1, read on the forward strand.
AACAAACTCACCCGCTTTCAGATCCGAGTGTGCAAAGCGAGGTGATCTCTGCAGTCAGAGGCTTCTTGGTCCGGAATCGATAGTCAATCTGTAAAAATGCGTTGACACAAAAAAAAACGCTAATACCTTGCTCGTCTTTGACGCATCTGCTACGGCCAACGTGCCGTCGGAGAGCCCGATGGCAACGAGGTCGTGTGGAAGAACGCTAAAACGAAAAGATACATCGAAGATAACATCTTATCTTCGAAAAAAAGCTACATTAAAAATGACTATTAGACAATCTTTCAAGGATGGCACGAGTTTTGTAATTAGCCCGCTCCAACAGCTACCCGCTATCCGCTAAAACAGCTCTGCTACCAAACTAGGAAAAATAGTTACAAATAAACAATGGTGATTATTCCATAACACTGTGAAACGCGAGACGCTCTCTAATTTCCATTAAAACTCACAGTAGAGCCGACGAGTCGGCGTCGACGAAAGCCAGCGAGTTCTCGGGGCTGAATGGCTCGAATTCGGCGGGCGCCCACAGCGTCAGTCCGGTCTCCCCGTCGGCGGAGAGCGTCACGAAGCTGACCCCATCGTTCAGGAACGCAACCTGGATAAGGGCTCAAGGTTTCTTCGCAAAATCTTACATCAACAACATCACTGCTAGTTACGGCACAAGAAACGGCGGGGCTCGGGTCCAACCCGAGGTCCATCACGGCTGACGTTTGAGCCGGGGTGGAAGAGCGCGGTGAGGATGGCTGAAACGATATAAAAGTTATCAAAACGGGCAAAATTTATGAGGAAAGTGTAAGATAAGCTGGAAACCTTTAGAAAGAGGATCGAGCCCCCGATGGGCCGGGAGCACGGTTTAGGGTGCATGTGCACTTCGAATTTCAGCGCGTAATGGTTCGGCCGCCCGCGATTTTTCGAAAAAACAAGCAAAAAGTATTTTTTTACCTTAAAAATCTGTAGATTCAATATACGAAACTAGTACAATTTATAGTGGAGATGTATCTATAGCTATATTAGACTTATTAGAGTTAAACTTTTGACATAAATTTAGTTATACCAGATTTAGGTACAGCTTTAGCAATTACAAGTTTAACAAAAAGCTACGTAAATAGCTGTAGATATATGTAAAGTATGTAATGAGTTTGTATAATTTGGCGTAAAAAACCTCGTCCGAAACTTTTGGTGTGTCCTTTCTCGACAAACCGTTCCTTCTTTCGCCGCCACAAATCATAAAAGTTTCTAGAATCTGGATACCAAGCAGCTCTTTCGCATCCACTTCCCTACTGAGGAAGCAGAAGAGGAGGAAGCCGTGCACAAAAACGAGGAAGAAGTTTCCGACGACGAGGACGAGCAGCTCTCCGACGGCAGCGACGCGGAAGAGGAAGGCCAAGAGGGGGAGGGCGAGTTCACGAGGATCGTTGTGAAAGTGTGAGTTCCACTCTCGCAAATCTAGTTTATTTTTCTAGCCGTTTAAATGTCAGCGATTGTTAAGTTCCAGAGAAAACCGCAACGATCTTACAGAAAACCTCGAGAAGCGCACAAAAAAGCGCTTTAGGATAGGCCTAATTCAAATAGTGCAAAGCCTAATTTCTAGTTATCCGCAATCATAATCCCTTGTTTCAGCGAACTCGAATCTGGCCGCTTGTGTGAAACCGACTTCACGGCCATCGTCGTCGAAGCGCTGCGCACCGTTTTGGGCACCTGTGGTCCATCTTTTCAGGTATGTATTTTGTTTTTAGTGTTTGTTTTGTAATTTTATTAGAAAGAGAACGTTGGTTTTATGTTTTATTTGCTAGTCCGTGTCGGTCCGTTCGTTCCACGACTGCCACAGATTCTCTGTGAGCCATGCTTATCAATCCATAGCGATCGCCGGGACATTTGCCGGAAAGGCGGGCGTTCACATTGAAGCCCCGAATTTTGGGGCTTGTTTAGTGAGTCTGATTCTTAGTTAGTAATCTCAATATCTCGTGGGGTTTAAAGGTTTATATTAGGTTTTAGACGTGATAAATTCTTGTTTTAGATCGGCCACTTTAACGAAGCTACGCAAAAGGGAAGCGTCATCGTCGCAACAAAAGATCGTCACCTCGTTTGGGCCGCGCTCGGGATCTACGGCAGGACCAGCGGCAACAGGAAAATCGCCTTTCACTTCAATCAGGTTTTGTTGTGCTTTTTCTATTTATTTATTTCTTTCAGCTAACCTACCCAGAGCGTGAGGGACCCTTGTATTTGTAAACGGTAAGCACGATCCTTTTTAGCTATATTTAAAGCGCAAAAACTATCTAGGGAACTTCGAAAATGGGCAGAAATTGTAAAATTTCCATAGAATAACCTATTTTTCGTATTTTTTCAACAAAGCCTTAGAAAGTCGACGTTTTGGAATGGTAAGACACATTCTAGAAGAAGTAAAATACGCTTTAGACGTTACAAAGAATGAAAAACTGAAACTTCTATTAGAAAGCCTTATCTTCTATTTGGGCCATGGATCTTGATTTTATTTTTAAACGAATCGTCGTGGTTTCAGATGCACCCGTGGGCTTGGTGGATCCTGGGGGCGGTGCTTGTCGCCTCCCTTTTTATGCTCTGCTCGTTCGCCATCTACTTCTCCATCCCCAGCAAGCGTCGCTTCGACGTCCGCGGCAAACATGCGCTAGTGACCGGTAATAATATTCTTTTTTTAATCTTAACAGCTTTTTAGGTGGTTCCAAGGGTATCGGAAAGCAGATGGCGCTCAGCCTTCTTTCTCAGGGTGCAAACGTGACAATCGTGGCGCGCAATGAAAAGGATCTCAAGAATGCCACCGCGGAATTGCAGTAAGTTTTTGGTTCTGGGCTGTTAGCGGGGGTGGAAAAATTATCTAGCCTGTTTATTTTGATAATTTGATAGTTTTTAGAGCGTATTTAGTAGTTTTTGATGATTGAAAAGTCTAAAATTTTGAATTCAAAACAGTTTTTGAGCAAAAAGTCCAAATTTTCTATTTTTTATGGACTTTCGATAAGTAAAAGCTATGTAAAAAGCTACATAGATGATGTGTATTTCATACAGATCAAAGTAAGGCCGCCGTTAATGCCCATAACCAGATTTTTGCACAAATTTCAAATCTTTTTACAGAACGTACGCCGACCAGCGCGGCCAGGGGCAAAAGGTTCAATGGAAGAGCGCGGATCTTTGCGGAACTTATGAGCAGGTAATGATCACCGACGTCTCCAAAATTTTGCGTTCTTTCCAGATTGAGGCCAAAGTCCGTAGCGCTGAATCGGAATTCGGGCCGGTAGACCTGCTGATCAACAACGCCGGCCATTCCGTGCAAGACGCTTTCGAAAAGCTGCCCGTCGGCGATTTTGAGGCCCAGATGCGCGTCAACTATTTGAGCGCCGTAAGGATCGTCAGGTTTTTGTGTGCAAAATTTCATTTAGGTCTACATGACCCGCGCCGTCGTGCCGGCAATGCAGCAGCGTCGCAGTGGCCACATCTCGTTCGTCTCCAGCGCGGCTGGGCAGTGCGCGATTTACGGATATTCTGCGTGAGTTCGGATTGCTGTTTTTAGGACAGTTTATGTTTTTGGTTCTTTTGCATTGTCGGTGGGAGAAACGAACGTTTTTAAATAGAGTTTCATATTGTCTTTATTTCTTGTTTTCCACTACTTTTATTGCATAAAAATTCCACGAATTTTCGTTTAAAAAGAACTACAAAATATAAATGTCTCGGCCTGATGGATCAATTTTGACAAACATTTCGAAATTTGCGTTCAAATTTGTCTACGAGTACACCTGGATTTGCCGGAAAACAACCGGCTTCCCCCCCACCGATAATGCGACAGCACTCGTTTTTTTTCCTCGAATTTAGTGTTATATTATCTTCAGGTATTCCCCGACCAAGTTCGCCCTCCGAGGGTTTGCCGATGCGCTTCACATGGAGCTGCTGCCCTACAAGATCTCGATCAGCGTCCTCTACCCGCCCAACACCGACACTGAGGGCTTCCAGGTTTTGGTCAAGCTCAAGTTTAAAAATTTACTTTAGCTGGAGCTGGCCACGATGCCGCAAGAAACGAAGATCATCAGCGATTCGGCCGGCGTTTTCACCCCAAAGGTTGGTCCTTAAAAAGCTATGATAAAGTGTTTTAGCACGTTGCTGATGCTCACATCACCGACATCATCGCCGGAGAAACGGCTACAACTATTGGACTAGGTAATGGGGGCTCTGGTTCGTTAGCGGGGGGGGCATTAGCATATATTCAGCCTGAGCGATGTTGTAGTTTGACATCGACGCTTTCTATAGTTTTTTTTGGTCGTTTCCGAGAATTAAAAATTTAAAAAAACATTTTTTAATTAATTTTTGACATATTTGACATTTCTCATACATTTTTTGTGAGCTTTTTCGATCCTAAAAATGCGTAAAATTCTATTCAACAATTTTTCTTTTTGATATTCGACGTCTACGGGAGCTTAGGACAATTTTAATTCCCTACCCCCACTAACGCACCAGAACCGGTAAAAGTACGACTTTTTCCACGCACGTTTAATTTTAGACGGCTGGATGTTGGGCGTGCTGACCGCCGGCGCTTCCCCGGAACACAACCTTTTCCGCGCCATCACCCAGGTAAATGTTACTTTTCAAAATTTATCTTCAATTTTAGGGAGCGCTCGCCGGCCTCTTCCGCGCCGTCATGCTGCTCTACCTCGGCCACTTCAACGCCATCGTCAAGAAATGTTATAAGGGCAGACAATCGGCCCGATAGTCCCCATCGGGGCCTGTAAATTGTTGGGTTTTGTTTGTGATCAGTTATCGCCTTAAAAACTTTTTCGCCTTTTAGGAAAATGATAAAGAGTTGAACTGATGGCTTGTTTCGGGTTTCCTATCAACTCATAGAACTAAAATGATAGAAATCTCCTAATCGGAAATCTTTTGCGCTAAAATAATCCAAATTTCTTATTTTTGTAAATAGTTATCAATTTTTAATAACGTTTTGCAACGGAAATCTGCCAAAAACAGTCTGAAAGCGTTTTTTTTCGTTTAATCGAATAAATGCCGAACAATCAAATATTACTCTTGTATGATTTTTGTTTATTTTTAAGTTTGTACCATACCGACTATAATTTTACTTTTTGAAACTCATTGCTAACGTTAAAAAATTTGAACCTTTGACGAAAAACCAGAGTTTTTGATTAGATGATTTTTGGTCAGATCCACTTCCAGATCTTGTTTCGAGCTACCGCTTTACCCTAGCCTGTGATCAATTACGATTTTCGGATGTTGTCTCGGCACGAGGCTGGCGGAATACATGCTGCTCGTTGTCAACCATCATCTGCCCATCGTCGTCGCACTCGATCATAATCGAGACACGAGCCCCAGGTCCCCCTCAAACAGAACAAGGGGAGGCCCACATGGCCCGCGGGGCAGAAAGGGGGATCTGTGACGGTCGGTGGGCCAACATCCATCACTTCCGACAGGACACCAGCCGTCCCCCCACATCGGGCTCGCCCTCCTACAGCATCCACCGGCAACACCGATCGATTGTGAGGCCTCACTCACCGATTTATGTTGTGGGCCCTCCGGATCACAACACTATGTCATCCGGGTAGTCGGGTCGGGCTTGTTCGATTTGGTCAATTTGTTAAGCCAGGGCTTCAGGGTTTTTTTAGAGGTTTTACAGGCTTGTCGCAAAAACAAATCCATGTCAGAATATCGAAATTTCAGGATGACGCACGCTCAGAATGCCGAAATTTTGATATGTCGACAGAGACAATAGGAAATGAACCTAATATTGAAATCCTGGAATTTAGATTCTCGGAAGTTTCGACGATGTGAAATTCGTCTTTAATGCCATACGAAATTACGACTCCGACATTACGAAATTTCGGCTTTTTGAAAATTAGCGTATTAGAAAACCTAGGAAACCGCGATTTTGCAACCAAACATCATCGTTATTTTTTATTAAAACGTGCGATCTTACAGCCAATTTTATTGAATTTTTGCGTGTTTTCTGCTGCGGACGAGCCAACTCGATTTCGACAAGGTTATTAGATGTATACAGGCCCGTAGGAGGGGGGGGGGGGGCCAGGGGGCCCTGGGCCCCCCCGAAATCGGTCGAGGTCCGAAAAAATTCATAAGGGGGACCCTTAGCATTTTTAGTTACAAAAATTTTTCTGCTTGCGGCGCTGTTTATTACTGTTTTTCAAACAGTTTTTACTTATACGAAGCCTATTTTTTTCAAAATTTTTTGCCTGCGGCGCTGGTTTTTCATTAGTGAATCAGTTGTTGATAAAAATTTTCGCCTGCGGCGCGTTTTCTGCCGTGTTTTCACACGAATCTGAGTGTAGCAAACGCTTTTTTGCTATTTTTTTGCCTGCGGCGCTATTATTGACGCGATTTTCGGATGTTTTAAAAGTGGCGACGGGGGTCGTCAAAATTTTGCCCCCGAAATTTCGGTTCCGCTACGGGCCTGGGTGTATACTATAACTTTAATTCCAATATTTCCCATTTTGAAGAAATTTTTCATTATGCCGAAGTCCATAACACGGAAATTCCAATGAATTTGTATTTCGGCATTATGGCATTTTGCTATGATGGACCGATATTTTGGACTTCGGGATTATATATTTCGGATTTCGGTATTCTGGGATTTCGATATTATGAGATTTTGGTATTACATATTGTCGGTTTTCGGCATTATGGAATGTCGGTATTATGGTTTTCGGTATTGTCGTGCGAAATCCATTTGCATCGTTTCTGCTTATCTGTGCATAGGGGGTGGTGTCGTGCATCTTTTGTTACGAAAGAGCTGCCCGATGCGATTATCGGGATTGTGGGGGTGATGGCTTGAGAGTGATGCCCCGGCTGATCGGAGGGCGCTGGGCTGGTGCGCAAAGACCGGAAGCGTCAGTGCCACCTTTTCTGTCCTTTCTCCGATTGACTTTTTTGTGGTTGTTGTGGTCCTTGCAGGGGGGTTTGGGGGATTTGGCGATTTGCCAAAACGCTTGTTTTATGCTTTAAATTTGTTAAGCAGAATTTTTGTAAATGATTTTCAGCATATTCCAGCTTCTAACCTAAACTAACTTTTCGACCAAAATTTTGAATCCTTAAGGGTTTGTGGATGTTTTTAAATATTTCCACTTGAAATATAGTTGAAATATTACTAAAAATGCTATTATTACTTCATTAGTGAGTGCTTTAACAGTGTTTTTAGTAAAATTTAACTATATTTTAAGTGGAAAAACAATCTAAAAACTTAAACAAAGTTTTGTAGTTGAAAGTTTGGTCGAAAATTCGGCCATTTTCGTATGAAAAATTGTGAGGTTTTTTGCGTCTAGGCATAGAAAAAATAGAGTTTAGAATCAGATCCTCTATTTATATTAGACAAGGATTTAGATCCTTGGCAGAGCCCCCCCCCCCCCGATAATGCAAAAGCTCCATATTGTTACATAGTGTTATATTCTTCATCCACTACCCCCCCTGACATCGTCGTAAGGATTTTCGGGGCGTAGTAGAATATTAAATGGGCCATTTTGCGATGCATGGGCACCCAAGGGGGCCTTTCCAAGCGGGGATACCCATAGAATACGGGCCTTTTTGGCGGCTCTACGCCTCTTTATCTAGATACCCTTTTATAGTGCTTTTTAGAGAGCGCGATCATCGATAATCCGTCGCCGCGTCACAGGCCACCTGGCCATCTCTTGGGACAATGGCTGCGCGGTATCGGACAAACGGTTTCCCATCAACACTTGATTGACGTTTCCCATGGTACTCGTTCCCTGGGGGGCGCCACAACGATCCGTCGCAGCGTCTGCGGCTTTTTTTAGGGCCTTATGGCTCTGCAGTAGCATTCGGCGATTGATTAGTGGAGATTTTATACATATCTTTTTCACAGATTGTCTTCGAGAGTTTTAACGTGGCGCGTTTTAACGTTTTTTGGTGGTTTTTATTATTAGAAACACTGTCGAAAATTTTATGAAAGCTGAGGTTTCTTGTCAAAAACACATTCTAACTCGGAAACTAACTTCTAACTGTTTGGGAATTTACGGGTTAAAAGTTCATTTTCGGACATTATGGGACCACAAAGCGCCCCCCCCCGGTAATAGCAAAGAACCGATTTGTAGTAGTACCTTCTTCACAGTGTTTTCCTACCTGATTTCACCCTTTCGAGGTTCCTGAATTTTCTCAATGTCATTGATCTTTTAGTGTTTTCATCAACATCGTTTTGATTAAATTTGTTTCGATGTTTTTGTATCGTAATCTGCCCTCCCTGAGTCGCTGTGCCAATTCTGCAAGGCATCACTAGCCGGCCTTCACATTTTTTTATGCAAATTGCACGTCAGGGAGTCCCGGCCCTCTGTTTTGCCGACCAGAGCTTCACGCCTCTGCCATGTAAACCTGGTCACAGTGGCGCTACTAAAATCATGTTTTTTCGTCTTTTGGAGCCTTGGAGTTTTTTAGAGAATACTTTTCGAAGTAGGTTTGTTGCTAAAGTCAATATATTGTCCCGTTTTTAGGCCTGAATTTTGCTTTGAAGGTGCTGTTCTTCTCTGAATGGTTTTCCTCATTTTTCTCTCTAAATCAGCGCTACTTCTGGGGTTTCAGTAGCTTTCAGAATTACCCCCACCCAGCCGATACCATGCCAAGCGCTTCCCAACTCCCCATCTTGGCTATAGGCACCATTGCGCCTTATCAACGCTGGGCTGCTCGTATCAATGTGCAAAGCCATATTGACACCATTTCTCCCAACCAGCGAGCCACCAATTGATCCTGTACTTCTCGGGCGGTCCACTTGTTTTCCCCTATCTGGAACCAAGCGGGAAGCCACGAGAATTTCCGGGTTCTTTGGCATTATCGGGGGGGGGGAATGGGGGAGTGACCTTGTTAATCAAGATTTGCCACGTACAATAATTTATTTCTTAGTAATTTTATCTGGTTTTCAAGTAAAAAGATTTAGAAAACTTTAAAATTTCTAAAAAGTGGAATTTTGATACACCGTTTTTTGCATTTTTGGTTGTAATTTTTGAAGTTTTCGCCCCGTTAGGAGCGTTGAGGACAGTTCATCGGTTCGTTTAGAAAAGTAGAAGGTAGGAAAAATCTGTAACTTCCCGGTACCTTCACCCCTGATAATGCAAAAGCTCCCAAAAAGCATTTAGGAATTGCGATAGTTTTCGCAGCGTAAATTCACACTAGTTAGTCGCAGTTTTTAAGACAATTTTCTTGTTATTTGACGAACCTTCTTGGGTTTTTGAATAACTCAAGTCTAAGCTGTTTTATCAAGCCGTTTCTAGCCCAAAACGGAGTTTTCCAAGCGAGAACCGATCGGCCGCGGCGGGGAGATGAAGCCCCGGATCGAAGCCATTTTACTGCTTCTTCTCCAGCTTGCCCACCCGATTGCCAGCATCATTGACGTCGCGTGGTGGTGGGTATCCTGCCGTATCGAAAATATTGACTTCAAGCGCTTACTTATGAACTTGGTTTGTGTCTAGGTCTTCCGTGGCACAACTATCAACATCTCCGCTGTTGGCATCATCAGCGGCAAGGTCACAATGCCATCATCTAAAGGTAAAAATTCGTTTTTTACAAAAGAAAAATGCTCCTAAAATTCCAAAATCTCTATTTCTTGGCACAAAATTGGAATTTCTAGGCATTTTTCCGAGTTTGTTGAATCGTTTTTCACTTGGAAATATAAAAGTACCCCCCGATAATGCCCAAGAACCGCCCACCCTTTCTAGGGCCTCTCCCCGGGGCAAAGTCAAATCTGCGAGCTCTTCTCCGACCACATGCCGGCGGTGGGCAGCGGGGCTCATAAAGCTATTCAGGTTGGCCAATGATGAAACTTTGACGAATCTAAAAGAGATTTTATGTCTATTAGTGCGCAAAAACTGTTAAAGAATTTTTAGGAATGCCAGCACCAATTCCGGGGGCACCGCTGGAACTGCTCGACGCCGTTCGGCAGCGGCTACATCGGCCCGGCGCATCAGCTTGGGACCCGGGAGGCCGCTTTTACATACGCAATCCTGTCCGCAGGCGTGGCGCACGAGATTGGGAGACGTTGCAAGAAAGGTGAATTTTTAGATAGCTTGGAGTGTGCATTTCGGGTATTCCGCATCCATCACTTTAGGACGATTAAGAGCACGTTAAGCTGTTTAAAAAATAGTTAAACTAGCTAAATAACTCCTCGATTTGTTAAATTGCTAAATAAATGTTAAAATGTTAAATGTTAAAAAATAGAAATAGAAATAAATTGAGGCGAGCTCTCCTCCTGCGGCTGCTCATCCGACACGAAGCCCAAGGAGATGGCCGACGACTTTTCGTGGGGCGGCTGCGGGGATAATGTTGAGTACGGCAGTCGTTTTTCGCGGTGAGTCCGGTAAAATAGTGTTTTAATTACGTGTAATTATTGTAATTCAATTCTAATTGGACTTTTTTAACGGGCTTTTCACGTACTTTTTCCCAGCTAATAATTTGGCCGCCTTGAAAATGCAATACCCGCCTTTTTATTTAGAGATTTCATCGACGTGCGCGAGAAGGAGGAGAGCGTGAAGCGATCCAACGACAATGGTCGCAGTTTGATGAATCGAAAAAATAATGAGGCCGGCAGGAAGGTGAGATTTCTATAGACAGTTTTGCAAGTTTTTAACCCTTTTTAGCTCCTGAAAAAGCACACGCAGCCCAAGTGCAAGTGCCACGGCGTCTCCGGGTCGTGCAACCTGAAAACCTGCTGGATGCAGTTGCCGTCGATGCGTGAGGTGGGCGGCAATTCTTCTACTTTTTCCTTCCTTTTTTCCAGTTTTTCTTAGTTTGCTTCGTACGTGAATTCCGGATTTAGATGGGCGAGCTGCTCGAAGAGCGATACCGACGTGCCCGCCGCGTTCAGATCAACGACCGCGGCAATATGCAGTTTGTCGCTGGAGCCGAGGGCCGGCGGGGAGCACGAGGGTTGCCCACCGATCTCGTCTTTATGGATGATAGTCCCGATTATTGCAGGTTAGTAGTGGTATAGGAACGCGAATTTTGCACCTTTTTCTGTAAGCCAACTGAAGCTTAAAAGAAGCCTAAGTAGCGCACTACCAATTTCAGATTTGACCGGTCGATGGGCACGATCGGGACGGAGGGCAGGATATGCAAGTGGGTCCGAATAAACTTATAAAGCTTTCTAAAGTTTGAGCACGACTTCATTGTTCTTTGAAAAGTATTATTTAGGCGCGGCTCTTCTGGTCCCGAGGGCTGCGACGCGCTGTGCTGTGGCCGCGGCTACAACACGCTGACGATAGAGACGCGCGAGAAGTGTAAATGCAAGTTTGAGGTAGGCCGATAAATTGCGGAAATTCAAGTACGGGCACTACTCCGCACGCTTCTACGCTGTGCGCTCCATACGGTGCCTGTTTGCATTTTCTGTTGATGGCGCGCGCTTATACCTTTAAATAAAAAATAAGCGGTTATTTTAATAACTTAAAGGCCTCTGGAAAGATGGGATTGGTCAAAAAGCAAGATGGGGTGCACCCGGCGGGGGTCGAACCAGGGTGTTCCGCTCCGCAGCCCAACGCGCTACCCCCACACCAAAGGGGCCGAGTGGATGGGGGCGGCGGAGGGGCCTCAAATACCCTAGGGGTACTTTGGTGCGCTTTACTGGGCAACAATTGAAAATAAAGCTATTTATAAATCATAATAACGAAACAGGCTATAGAAAAGCTTGATAAAGGAAAGCAAAGTAATCCCCAAATTTCCTGGAGTGTTTTATGCCTTTTCTGACGATTTTTCAACTAAAGAGCGTCCCAAAAACCTCTTTCCGCTCAGAACATGGCTGCCTTCTATCCAATCAGCCTCAAATTTTTACCATCGATGGGGATGGCTATCAACTATGTCTATGGATATTTCTCGCCAAAAATATCGTCAATCAAAAAAGTTATAGCCATAATTCTGTTTTCTTGAAACCCAGTCCGGGGTTTTGGGGGCCCTTACGCGATGGAAAGCGTGCAGGGTATCGCCCCGTCGGTCCCTCACCCCTGGGGACGCCCGGCCATCTTTCCAAGGATCTTTAAAAACGTAAAATCAGCGTTTTCCCAAAGAGTTTGTGATACACTTCCCCATTTTTTCAGTGGTGCTGCAAGGTGGTCTGCCAGACGTGCGTCAACAGCAGTCGCGTCGACATTTGCAAATAGTGGAGGCCCGACAACGTGGATTTCAGCTTGCCATTTGAATTTATTGTTTTTTGCGTTGTAAATTATCGTTTTTGCTATTTCTCTCCCTATAACTCGCTCTCTCGCTCTCTCTCTCTCTCACTCACTCCCTCGCTTCAGAATTCAGCAAAACCCCGCGCAGATCTCACTTATTATCCCTCCTCTCTAATTTTCTACCTAATCCATGACTCACGGCAGGTAGCTCCTGCAATTTGCTTTAATTATTTCAAACTACGTTATATACTGTTTATTAATTCTTTGAACCCATTTTCTACACAATTTCAAACCTATCTTTCTTCTCTCCGTTTTCTACAAGCCGATTCCCTGCCCCAACTACCGTACCCCGCCCACATTCCCCGTAAAAGTGCTCCCTTGCCAAATAAGTTGAAACTCCATTGAATTACAATTTACAAAAGCTTTGGAAGTTTAAATTAAACTTTAAATCCTCTCTATTGTTCTCCCCATGTGCACAGATTTTTACTTTTTTTGTGTGTATCGCATTTTTATTTTGTGTTTTGTATTGTGTACCTTGATGTTGGTTTTAGCAGATTCGTGCCCGGAAAATAAACGAATTCTCCGATGGTTGAGGAAATACGCCGAAAAAATCCTTGCTTACGCTTAGGATTTAGGTTTAGGCTTAGGCTTAGCTTACCCTTAGGCTTAGACTTGGGATTATCTTTAGGCTTGAGCTTAGGCTTAGGCTTAGCTCAGACTCAGCTTAGGCTTGGGCCTGGCTTAGGCTTAAGCTTGGGCTTCGGCTTGCCTTCTAAAATCTTCCTCAAGGATCACTGCTATTTGCCGCAATGATTTCCAATTCATAATTGGAATAGCAAAATAACATGCTTACTAGATATATCCGGAAATTCAATGATTAGAGTCTATTTTGGAGTATAAAGGTCCGGAAATGAGGGAAATTTTTACCTTTTCCGTATTTCTACTGCTTCTCCTCCCTTTCTTAACCGCACTTTCGTGGTTTCATTCGCTAATCAGCTGTTTCATTAAAGGTAGCTTAAAATGGAAAGTTTGTAAGGTATTTTCCGCTAAGGTATCTGAGGAAAATGCCCCCTCCCCCGCTAACAGTCCAGTACCTTAAAAAACGACCGCATACCGTCAACGATTCCAACATTCTAGGCATATCTTCGAATGGCCGCCGCGCTCGACGTCGACGATCTAATCTGCCGCGTGCTGAACGTGGGCACGCCGGGCTGCGCGCTGACGCAGAACGTCAAGGAGATCGAGCTCGTCCAGCTGTGCATTTTGGCAAGGTGAGCATGAGGTTTAAGCTTGAAGATCCTGCTTTTTTCAGAGAAGTCCTCCTTGCCCAGGGCTCACTCGTCGAAATCGAGCCGAACGTCAAGATCTGCGGCGACGTTCACGGGCAGTACTCGGACGTGCTGCGCATCTTCGACAAGGGCGGCTTCCCGCCGACCGCCAACTACCTATTCCTTGGCGATTATGTCGATCGGGGGCATCAGAGCCTGGAGACGATCATCCTCTTCTTTTGCTATAAGGTGGGGGCTTGTTCATCTACTGATTGTTTTTCCAGGTGCGCTTCCCGGGCAACTTTTTCATCCTGCGCGGCAACCACGAATGCGCGAGCATCAACCGCGTCTACGGCTTCTACGAGGAGTGCACCCGACGGTACCCCGCCCATGGACTCCGGCTTTGGCAGGCTTTCCAGGTTTGGCGGTAGATGAACATTTTTTACCTGTCCCAGGACGCGTTCAACGCGTTGCCGTTCTGCGCGCTGGTCGGCGAGCGTATCCTTTGCATGCACGGGGGCCTGTCGCCCAAGTTGAAAAGCCTCGATCAGATTCGGCAGATCCAGCGCCCTGTCGAACCGGCCAACCCGTCACTGCTCTGCGATCTGCTGTGGGCCGACCCCGACCCGTTCGCCAAGGTCAGCAGCAAATACAGCTTGCCCGGGAGGATGATTGATAATTCATAAAGTTCAGAATCCGTAAATCACAAGATCAAAAGAAAAACACCATCACGAAGACGTTCAGGGTTTCAAGGCGAGCCAACGAGGCGTGTCCTTCGTGTTCGGGCCGGATGTGATGGGGGAGATGCTGCAGGCGCTCGACATTGACCTCGTCGCCCGGGCCCACCAGGTCGTCCAGGACGGCTACGAGTTTTTCGCCAACCGCAAGCTGGTAAGGCGCTGGGCTAGGGGGCTGTTCGTCTACCAAGCCATCTAGGTGACCCTGTTTGCGTCGCCGCATTACTGCGGCCAGTTCGACAACGCGGCGGCGATCATGAACGTCGACGAGAAGCTCGTCTGCTCTTTTCAAGTAAGCTAAAATCCGGAAATGAATAAAATAAAAATTCTAGGTGCTGACCCCGTCGTACAAAGTGGTGAAGGATCGGCAACGGAAGTGCACATAAACCCCCTTTTTATTTATTGTATTGATTTTTGTAATTATATGTGCGAAAATGTGTAAATAAACGGATTTAAGAGTTTTACAATTTTGATTGAAATAAACGGATTTAAAGAGTGAAGCCAGTTTTACGCGCTAATTGACAGGCACGCACAGGGTTCAGTGTACGGCGGAGCCATGTGTAGCCGAATCCTTTTAACATTGATTTGACAACGAAATACTTGCGAAATGCGTATAATAAAATGATTTTACGAGTTCGTTTCATCCGTCTTTTTGAAAGCCAGCTTTACGTGCTAAAATTGGCACGCACGCACAGGGTTCAGGTGTACAGTGGTTCCGTGTGTAGCCACGAATTCTTTTAGCGTTAACGTTTATTACACAAAGAAAATCATACAAATTTCATTGACAACCATTGGCAGCGTATCATAATTGTTTTTATTAGTATTGGAGCAGTTCATCATAAAACTTGAGCCCCTTATAAAGCGATTTTCGAATTAAAGATTAAAGCTTTCTGTTTTTGAGAATCGTTAAGGGTGTTTTTGGGCGAAAATGGATAGGATGCACAAAAAAAGGATATAAATATTGCGTTGACAAGATTCGGCGATCAAAACATCGGAGGCGATAAATGCATCGAGGAGGGGAGTGGAGACTTTTTAAAGCGTTAGAAAAATCTTAAACCTTACAAATTATCAGTCGCAAGCTAAGCAATTAGAAAAATATAAAATCCTTCTAGTTTTGGAATGGAAAAGCTTAATTATAAAATAAAACGTAATTAAAAAGGATGAAATAAGTGCAAAAGTGCGAAATGCGGATTTTTTCGGGTTTGCTGACTACTCGGCAACCCTATAGACACTGGCACTTGGCCGCCACGGTATCCGGAAGTAGACGGAGCACGAGGTTCCCGTGCGCGTCGAGCAGCATTAATGGGAGCGGGGCGAGGCGTGAAGGCGCGCAGCACACCGCCCCGCGCCACATCGACGGCCCGACGCTCCACAGGAGACGCGCACGGGCGGAGGATTTCTGAAATTACGTCTTTCGTTTTCGCGGGCAAGCTAGCACATATTGTTGTGGAAACCGCCCAAAAACTCGAATTTGCGCCTCAAAACGCTTCGGTATTTGACTTTTAGCGGGGGGGGTTAGCCGGCTAATAGCTAAAAGCCTCCCCCGCTAACAGTCCAGTATCTTTTTCGCAAAAAAAATCCATTTTCGACCACCCACCTTCCCGGGCTTTTCACACCCTCCGCCACACTGTGATAAATCGAGGTGACTCGGCGACAGAATGGTCGTCTCAAGGCCCAGCGACGAGGTGGAGACGAGGCGACGGACCAGGCGACATTGCTGGAATTTTCTAGCTTATCGATAAACTTCTCTCGACCCACGTCATTGACCGCCTTGTCGAGCAGTACAATCCGTTCATCATCATCATCGTCCTCCTCATCATCCTCATCCTCATCTGAGGTGTCTCCAAAGCCGTACCACGGGTCCTTCTTCTGCTTCTCGGCCATCTCCTCGGCACGGGTCAACTAAAGGATGTTATCGACGATACCTTAAATTTTTTTTTTTTTTTTAATTTTTTTTTTTTTTAAAAAAAAAAAAAAAAAAAAAAAATTTTTTTTTTTTTAAAAAAAAAAAAAAATACCACCAATAAATTTTTTAATATAAATTACCCGCAAATCTTTCTCACCTTGGCCTTGACTCGTGGTGGCTCGCTGTACTTGAAGTATTCTGAAATCAAAGCATTTAACTACTAAACTAATTTTTCAAGCTTGGTGGCCTGCTTTAATTCGTTGCTGCATTTTTTTGTGTTATTTTACCAACCGCCTGTATCCCTCTTCGCGCGCAGGATTCGATTCTCAGCGGTGAGCTTCTCCCTCCTCTCCGAGATCTCGACGGCTGCAGTCTCTTCCGGCTCGGGAAGTTGCGGATCGGCCTGGAAAAAAATCGCTTGTATTTATCTAAGCTAAAACGCACCTCGGTGAACACGAGCAAAAACGGTGGATTCCTGCGAACTAGATCCTTCGGTCCCCTCATCTTGATGTCCTTGCGCCACATCTGAAAAATGGGCGTGGCTTGCTATTCATGGCGTAATTGGTTTCGCCCCAGGTTGGCGGAATTTCCGGTGGACCTACATGAACAGCCATCGTGGTCCCGTTGATCGCGTGCAGCTGGGCGAACGGTAGCGTCGCGTCCATCACAGCCGTCGTTCGGGTGGCCTCGATGTGCTGAAAAAGCTGTCTAAAACTAAACTCATCGATACCGTAAGCGGATAGGCCGAGCGGCAAAAGTGGTGGGTGCAAGCGACGGAGGCCCTCACCGACTTGGCCCTCCTCCTCGACCCATGACGATGGGCTTGGGGCAGATGGAAGTGCAGCTCGGCGCGGAGAATCTGAATTATTTTTGAGCTTTTCCAGTCCTTTCCAAGAACAGATTTCTCTAGAAAATTGAAAACCCGATCGACACCTTACCTTCTCGTCTTCCCCGACGCTGGAGACGTCAAAGAGGAGCGCCTCGTTGCCGTTGGCCTTGCCTGAAAATGGGTAAGTTGCAGTGGCAAAAAAACTTTTTTCTATTTTTCTACCTAATTGCTACTTTTTTTCTATTCTCTAAACCATTTAGTATGGAAATTTGATACATTTTCGGCTATACATTTTGAAAAGCATTTTTTCGAAAATTAGATCTCGAAAAACTACCTGGTCCGGTCTCCCAAAAATCCGCTCAACTTCACTTCCCCTTTAAAAGTCCGTTTCCCGTCCCCAAGGCTCCTCAAATGGCCCAACCGGCCGACTTCAAAGTGACCCCCGGGAGCCGGGTGGATGTTTCGGGCTGCGGGAGCGCCATTTGGGCCATT
This sequence comes from Mesorhabditis spiculigera, assembly GCA_958295435.1. Classification (NCBI taxonomy): domain Eukaryota; kingdom Metazoa; phylum Nematoda; class Chromadorea; order Rhabditida; family Rhabditidae; genus Mesorhabditis; species Mesorhabditis spiculigera. The sequence goes on from CATQJA010002631.1 coordinate 346,179, forward strand.
AGTGGGGCTCTAGGGTGGCCGTTCACTCCCCGGGGTTGACAGGGGTTGCGACAACATTCCGACAGCTGATGGCCACAGGTGAATGGGGTGGAACCTCTTGCTCGGGACAGAGGGTACGCCAAGGTACTCCGGACACTCGCGGAGTGACCACCATGGGGGAATGTATTTTAGCATTGAGAAATGCCAAATTTTGGGTACTTTCGCATTATCGGGGGGAAGCGCCTCTTTTTTCCAGCACAGATGCGCCTAGTAACGTAATAACGCGCACCTGACTAGTTTTTAGTAAAAAAATAAGCTATATCAAGGTGGAACTCTTGGAAACTAGCCCCGGAAAAATCTCAAAAAATTACAATTTTTTTCGAAAAAAAAAATCGATATTTTGTTTTTCTAACAAAGTTTGTAACATGGTTACGCCTAAAATAGAAAAAGGCGTAGAAACACGTGCTATCCTATTAAAAAAAAAAAAAGAATAAAAAAAAGGAAAAAAAAAATTATTTTAAAAAAAAAAAAAAAAAAAAAAAAAAGGGGAAAAAAAAAAGAAGAGAAAAAAAAAAAAAAAAAAAGAAATAAAAAAAAAAAAAAAAAAAAATTTTTTAAAAAAAAAAAAGGAGGAAAAAAAAAAAAAAAAAAAAAAAAAAAAAAAAAAAAAAAGGGGGGGGAAAAAAAAAAAAAAAAAACTATTTATATTAGAAAAATTAGATGCCACGGAAAATGTTGCCCCCGATAATGCCAAAGAAACAGGATTTTTGACGATAAAAAATTTGAGCTACCGGAAAGGCGGCCATGAAATTCCATGATAAACTAACCAAGCCGTGGTAGCAGCGCGCGCACCGTGTTCCCGTCCGGAAATTCGTCAGCCTGCTGCAAGTCTTCAAAAACTGCCTCCACCCGCCTCGTCACAAACGGCGGCACCTTGGCCAGCAGCGCGTCAGATGTTTCTGCCAAAAATCAGGTTACGGAACACTACGTAGGACGCACCTTTATCGGGCAGCTTGGACAGGCCAAGCAGTGCCATGAGCGCTTTTCGCAGGGCTGCCGACTCGCCGTCCGGCAGATTCCGGTAGACGGGTGGCGTTGTGACGGCCACCGTCTAAAAATATCAAATTATTTTCATGCATACAAATCAATTTTAAAGGCACTAGCGAGCGTGAAAATCTAGGCCCGATACGACTACGCAAAAAGCCAAATTCCGTTCACTTGCGATGATTTTCAAACCGGAATTAGGCGTATAGCGTAGTTGTCTAGGCCTAGTTTAGCCTAGGGGTTGATTCTAGCGCTTCCTGCCTGCTTGAATCGGCTGCAAATCTCCGAATAGCCCACCTGCGCCACGGCCAACAGGGCCCACCACAGAAACATCTTGGCGGAGCTTGGGATGCCTGTAGATTTTTCGATGTTGTAACCGCTCTGAAAAAATCAGTTATGAAGAGGCGTGAAACAAATGCAAAAAGTAGCAAACTCGGTGAGAAAATAGAAAAATAAAAGGGAGTCATGTAGGAAAAAAGAACAAACCAAGAAAAAGTGGCGCTTTTGCGTTATTGGAGGGGGGGGGATAAATTTTGCAAAATTTGAGAAAATGTGTGTAATTATTTTCTGAGCGTTTTACATTTAAAAACCGTCTAAAATTTTATAAAATTGATATTTTTCGTGCTAGGGCCGTAACGAGTTACTTGGATAAAATTTGGTCTCTCCCCGCGATAACAGTCCAGTACCAAAAAATCGCCCGCCAAAAAGCTAATAGCCGAAAAATTGGCAGCAGAAGCCCGGGTCGCGCCACGGCATGGCATAAAAATGGCATAATCGGCGTGACGGGGCGGGTGTTGGGCCATCGGCGGGTCATAACTCGGGGGAAACAAGCCTAATGGCCGGCCACCGTCCTTCCCCCATCCCTTATCAGCCCTCCGGCATCACCAACAGCCCGCTAGAACCCTAGAAAATGGCTGCCACCGAGGGGTCAGCATGCCCCGCGGGTCATTCCCACATCCACTCATCAGCACCGCCAATCAACCATCGGCACGAATTATCTGCCCCCAGGGGGGTAACAGCGTGACGGCTGATCACGCTTGATGATCATCACCGAAAATCCTGGGGAACCAGCAGGCGAATAAGCTAAAGTTAAATCTGATAGAAAGAGGTGCTGGTTCAATAGCGGGGAGGGCAATTTCTCGAAAACCAAAACCTCTAAAAATTCACTTTTCAAACCCCCGCGAAGCCCGGAACGATTTTCGAAACTGCAGAGACCGCGGATTTCGAACATGAAGAACCCCCATTTCTGTCCTCCCGTACCTTTTGTTTCATTTTCTAACGATTTTTCTTGGCCAATTCTCATTGTCTTTAAACAATTGTTTGTTGCGATTGATGCTATCCCGTAATTTGGTTCTTTCGCATTATCGGGGGGGGGCTAATTTGTCTTTGTTAGTTTTTGCTATGATATTTGTTATTTTGTTATACTAAATTTAATTTGCATATGTCTAGAAATGCTTAGTAACTTATAGGAAGCATAATCGTGTTTTAGTACAAAAACTATATTTGAACTAGCAAACCTATCTACAAACCTTTAAAAAAAATTGTAACGTTTTTGCGTTTCGGGATAGTCAAAACAGTTTAGAAACACCTGCTACTGCGAAAGTACCCGTAATTTTTACAAAGGAAAAGCACAGAATAATAACTAAAAAGTCATGGATAGACGCAAAGAACCAATAAGCTTGACCAGGAGATGCTTATGTGGATCGGATCGCCATTGACCCTTCAACGGGGCGCGGCATTTCGAGTAGGTAAACAGGGGCGGTCCGCATCTGAAGCCCCCCCGGGCCCCCATTGATGAGGGGATACGGTAGATGGTGGAGCATATTTTATGAAAATTGCCGTTCCGTTGTGAGGACTCTGTGGGGGACCCAGGTGAACCCAGCCGTAAACGCATCCGAACGGGGCGCTTAGGCGGCGACAATGATTGGGGCGCGATTTGGCGGGTTGGAGAAGCGACGGGGGATGAAGCCGAGAACTGGATACGGTGGGTTGGCAGGTACTGGACCGTTAGCGGGGGATTTAGGGTTAATAAACAAACTTTGTCCACGAATTTTTTGTACAAATCCTTTCGTAATAAATATTAGCATTTTGGAAACATTTCGATTTATTTTGCTCAAAACTGTAGAGCGTCAAAATTGCACATTTTCTAACTTTCTAAAAAGTTAGGAACAAAAACTACTAAAACCCCGAAAAATACACTATAAACGGGGAAAGTATTTACAGGTAGGTAAAGGCTAATAGACAAGTACCGGCTGCAAAACAATGAAAAATGGCACATCATAAAGCTAGAAGCTTCCGCCGGTAATTGCGTACAGTAGATACCCTGCTGACCCCCAAATAACAAAACATCGGCCCCAACCAACCGTCAATCGGCCCGTTGGCGGCGCCCAATTCACACGGGGGCGACACATTGGCGACCGCTGTTTTTTTCTTGCCCCCGCGCACACCACAATTCATACGGCCGGTGTGCTAAGAAGTAAGAAAACTCTGGATCGTCGGGGGCTACCCAGGGATTACCGAGCCGAGAACCCCTCGATCGAGACGATAAAGGTCGTAGCCCGAGAACGGGACATCGGCCAAATAATATCGAAAGATGGATCCCCTTTAAAGGCTCAAAAGACCGGCCTGCGTAGGAAAATAGTGCATACCCCTGACTAGACTAGGATTAAGACAAGCGAATATATAGTGCTTCCGTTCGGCTGCTGCTTGCCGTGTGTCCTCAGGGACCGTTTGGCACACCGGGAATGGCCCCTAGGGTGTCCCCAAAGACGGCACAAAATCGTCAAAAAGATTTGTGGGACTCCTCGATCCTCACCCTAGCCGCCGGAAACTAAAGAAAACTAAAGGTCTACTATATCCAAACGCGCCGGGCTTGAGAAACGTTGCACCTGGGCCTAGTCCCGGCCTCCCCTCATCCCCTATGCACTGTTTTGGGCCGTCGGCGTGTAATTATGGCCTGTGGGGAGGTGTGGCACCAATTACCTGAGACATATGGGTGGCGAGGCGATGGCCCCCAGGGAACAATAGGTCTTTTTGCGCGAAAGGATGCCGACTTCAGAACAGTAAGACCATTATTTGGAAGTCGTGTTGCAGTCAATGGCGGCTGAATGAAAAAATGGACCTGCCGAGTCCCAACCGCGGCCAGCAAATGTTGTAAACGAGCGCGACGGGCACTCCCCTACCCCTGAAATAACATTGACACCTGTTGCCATAATGTGGGGCCGATCCAGATAGGCGGCGGCCCAAGGACAAGATGCCCTGCTTGTCTCATCATGATATATCACCATGGTGTAGCAGCCACTCAATCGCTTCCCAAATCCACTAGCACTCCCGGGGTTCCGACCACTCGAGCAATTTCATAAACTTTATTTAAATCCAACAACAGTTAAAAAGGAAACCAACAAGTGGGGTTATGGAAAGGATCACTGGGGGTTGTAAGGGGTAAGTAAAAAAAGCAGACCCGTCAACAACCATGACAAAAGAAAACAAAATCATGAGGACAAAGCTGCGAAGGTAACAACATCGAGAAGTGAGTGGGGGTAAGGGATATGGTCTCACAGACGGCTGTCGTTATAATGCAGCTGATGGGAGTCGTTGAAGAAGTAGGCACCGCTGAACGGCCCACCATCTAAGATCGCGGATGGGGTGCTTGGATTGGTGCCTTGGATGCGCGAAGACAACGGCGTCAGATTTGCACGATAGTGGTGGCCAGTTGCGTGCATTGCCATCGGGCTAAAAACAATTATCGTCGATACTATCCGCACCTCAATGGGAAGGAGAACATAGGCGACATCGGTGAGTTCATATGCGAGTGGCTGCCGTTTTGCAAAGCCGGCTGAAGCTGCAGCGCAGTCATTCTGCCTTTGACTGAAGAAATAAGCGATGGTTGATAGATTGTATACTTTTCTCTTTCTGCGTCTTGTAGGTGCCATTCATGATCGCCAGTTCGATCAGCTGTTTTTGCTTCAGAGGAGTCAGGGTCTCTTCCTAAAAGAAGTTATAAGAATTGTTGAAGGGATTACATTCGGCTCAAGGAAAGGCTTCAGCATCTTCACAGCATTTTCAATCTTCAGCTCAACGCGGTTCTCACTGTCCTCACACTCAAGGATTATGTGCAGTTCTTCCTCCTCCCGAGCAGGCTGAGGGTCGAAATGATCCTAAATCGCTATGATGACAAAAGGATTAGTTTACCCTAGATTTTTCTTTTGCCGAGCCCTGTCCGCGAATCAAAATCTTGCATCCGCTCTTCTCCTCCAACAGACGAATCGTATCGCCACGGGGGCCGATCAGAAGCCCGACGAAATTAGTCTAAAAACGATAAATCTCAGTGACGGATCGAACCTGTGGGTGCTCTTTCGCCGGAATGTAGAGTTTCTTCTTCAGCATGATCTTGTCACCAACTGGCTCCGGTAGTTCGAAGTCACCACCAAAATCGGCCTTGTGGATGAGGTACTTTACACGCGTAATCTCTAAAGTGGAATGGATGGCGCAGGGGTTACCTTACCAGCAGTCAGAAGACTGACAACGTTGGGGAACATCGAGGTGAAAGTGCCCAGATTGCGCTGTTCGTTGACCAGCTCGGCAAGGTAGTCCATCGAGTCATGGATGTCGGGAGTCTGCTAAAAGTTAATTGTAAGCGGCAACGCGGCAAGGGAAATTACCGTACGAGAAGATGAGTGAAGCGTTTCGTTAGAAGTGACGCCGCACACCGTCGAATCTGGAGTGATCAGCTCGGGAACGATGCGGATGGGCGGTGGCTTTTGAGCGCGTTTGGTGGCGGCACCACAAGATTGCGCGGTGGGCAGCATCTATAAGTGAAAAATTGTGAAAAGTTTGAAAACATAAAACGATTGCAAGAAAAATTGAATTTGACAAAAATAAAAAACAATAAAAAGCCGGAAAAGTGAAATGCGGCATGAAAATTGGTCCGGGCGCGAACGCCTGAAAAACTTCCGTAAGTAGTATCACGCCGTACGCAATACAGTAATCTACTACAAAGTACGATTGAACAAATTCAATATTTTAAACCGAAATTAGTTTTTTTTTGCAAAAAATATTCAAAATGCCATAAACTATATCAGTTTAATTCTTTTAGCCTAACATTGGTTGTCTTTTCCCTAATTCCCGGGTTGCCTAGGTTCAAAAGCGTTTACTTGCGAGACTTTCTAATTGTCTGATGTTGCGCCGCGTTGCGAAATGATTTCTATTAAACCTCGGTTCTTTTGAGTTCGCTTTAATTCCAGCATTTCCAGATGTCGTCTCGCCGCCGTATCGACCATGACGGGACGGGACGCGATCGCCGTCGTGACCGGTCGAAGGAGAAGAAGGAGCGGCTCAAGTCGAGGTCAAGATCCAGATCCCCGAGGTCCCCGAAGCGTGCACCCCTACCAAAGCCTGAACCGGTGGAGAAACATCCTAAGAATGTGATGAACCCGCTCAACGGACAGACCTTCACCAAGCGCTATTGGGACATCTACGAAAAGCGCACGAAGCTCCCGGTTTGGGAGTACAAGGAAGCTTTCCTCGAAACGCTGCACAACAACCAATGTATGACGCTGGTGGGAGAAACCGGATCCGGAAAGACGACGCAAATTCCACAATGGTGCCTGGAGTACGCCAAAAAACATGCTATGCCCGGGAAGAAAAGCCTTGTCGCCTGCACGCAGCCCCGGCGTGTTGCTGCGATGTCAGTTGCCCTGCGTGTTGCCGATGAGTTGGATGTAGTCATCGGGCAAGAAGTCGGATACTCGATCCGTTTTGAGGACTGCATCAGCGACCGCACGATTTTAAAGTACTGCACTGACGGAATGTTGCTGCGTGAGGCGATGAACTGCCCGTTATTGGAATCGTACTCTGTGCTGATCCTCGATGAAGCCCACGAAAGGACTCTGGCCACGGATATTTTGATGGGGCTGATAAAGGAGATAGTCAAGCAGAGAAAGGACATAAAGGTCGTCATCATGTCCGCGACCCTTGATGCGGGCAAGTTCCAGAATTACTTCGACAATTGTCCGCTAATGTCGGTGCCCGGTCGTACATTCCCAGTCGAAATCTTCTTCACGCCGGAGCCCGAGAAGGACTATCTCGAGGCAGCCATCCGCACTGTCGTCCAAATTCATATCTGCGAAGAGATTGAAGGGGATATCTTGCTGTTTCTCACTGGCCAAGAAGAGATTGAGGAGGCTTGCAAACGGATCAGGACTCAGGTCGACCATCTCGGGCCTGACGTTGGTGAGATCAGATGCATTCCACTGTATTCGAGCCTGCCGCCCGCCCTTCAACAGAAAATTTTCGAGCCGGCGCCCCCAAAAAAGGCAAATGGAGCCATTGGCCGGAAATGCGTTGTTTCTACGAACATCGCCGAAACGTCCCTGACCATTGATGGTGTCGTGTTCGTCATCGACCCCGGATTCGCTAAGCAGAAGGTCTACAATCCAAGGATCCGTGTCGAGTCCCTTCTCGTGTGCCCCATTTCGAAAGCCTCTTCGATGCAACGTGCTGGACGTGCTGGTCGTACCCGTCCAGGAAAGTGCTTCCGCCTCTATACGGAGAAGGTCTACAACGAAGAGATGCAGGAGCAGACGTACCCTGAGATCTTGCGATCAAATCTCGGATCTGTGGTTTTACAGCTAAAGAAACTTGGGATCGAGGATCTGGTGCACTTTGACTTCATGGACCCGCCCGCGCCAGAGACGTTGATGCGCGCCTTGGAGCTGCTGAATTACTTAGCGGCAATCAATGACGAAGGAGATTTGACCGAGCTTGGTTCGCTGATGGCCGAGTTTCCGCTGGATCCGCAGCTTGCAAAGATGCTCATCACTAGCACGGAATTGTGTTGCAGCAACGAGATCCTCTCAATTGTCGCCATGCTGTCGGTGCCACAATGTTTCGTTCGCCCGGCTGAAGCCCGAAAAGAAGCAGACGAGGCCAAGGCTCGTTTTGCTCATGTTGATGGCGATCATCTCACCTTGCTCAACGTCTACCACGCTTTCAAGCAGAACCATGGTGCTGCGAATTGGTGCTACGAAAATTTCATCAATTTCCGCACGATGGCGAATGCGGACAATGTGCGTAAGCAGCTGGAGCGCATCATGGACAAGTTCAATTTGCGCCGCATCAGCACGGATTTCAAGAGCAAGGACTACTACATCAACATTCGGAAAGCCTTGGTGGCTGGGTTCTTCATGCAGGTCGCCCATCTGGAGAGGAATGGGCATTATGTCACCATCAAAGATAATCAAATCGTCAACCTCCACCCCTCGACGGTCATCGATCGCAAGCCGGAATGGGCCCTGTACAACGAGTTCGTGCTGACCACCAAGAACTTCATCCGGACGGTGACGGACATCAAGCCGGAGTGGCTACTAGCCATCGCGCCCCAGTACTACGACATGTCAAATTTCCAAGACGGTGAAGTCAAGCGAAAGCTCCACTACCTTGACAAAACGATTAAAGCTAGGGGCTTTTGAATATTTTGCGTTGTTTGTTGCTTTTCCGTTCCATGTTCTGATAGCTAACAGTTTGCCATTTCATCGATTATTCTGTCTTGGTTTTGTTATTGTCGAAAATTGTTTCAAGATAAATATTCTTTATTGAACTTTTTGCACGATCGTACTCAAATTTGTACTGGAGCAAAATACTATATATTGAAACTTATGAACTTTATAGATATTGCTAATCTTGGGATTTCAGTCGGCGATGCAGCAGGCTTCTTTTTTTCGTGTGCTCTTGTGTCGGATCCGGAAGTGATCGGTGAGCACGATTTTCTGAAGCGATTTGTACGTTTTGAGCGATGGGTGCTAATAATACGCGCGCGATAATGGGCGCTCGGTTTCCTTCCGCTCATGGCTGTCCCCCATCTCTGGACTTCGATCTTTCGGAAAAGCCGTTGCCATCACCGGGGGGCTATGCAAATGGCCGCATGGGGGCGCGTTGTGTCGATATGGGGGTGGGGGGGAAGTAGTGGGGGATGCGAGAGGTCCTTTCGTGGGCCCTAGTGGCCCCTTGTGGGGCCCTTTCGCCTTTGCCGCCTCTGCCCATTTTCGACTCAGCTTCTCTTCCCTCTTCCACTAATCCGGCACCAGCCCCTAACCTTGTCGCCGTCGAGCGCCAGCGAGCCCAAATCGTCTTTATGTCGATTGTTTTTTGCCTCTTTAGTGGGGCGCCCCCTCATAGGATATGTATTAGAATTCATTGGCAGCGCTCCCTCTCCAGCTGGCCGCCTACATTAAACCGTTGCAGGCTGGATTAGCCATTTTCGCCGATGAACTTCTTCAAGCGGAAATTCTCGTTTCACGAGGATGAGGGATTTGAGGTGGGTGTTCAGTATCCGGGTCCTCATCGGATCGGCTAAATTCGATTGACAATGGGTCTCAAATGAACCACTCCCAAGAGATTTCTTTTGTTTAGACTGGGTTAGAAGATCCGTCCCCTTCACAGCCGCCGTCCGCCTTTTCATTTCAAGCAATTGCCAACAAAGTGTCGAATACAATCAGGTTTGAGGGGAATTTAGTGCCTTTTTCAAAAAGCAACGAATTTAGCGCTCCAACGTCACCAGCCAGGACGCAGGAATCGTTGGCGGCCGCGGTGGAGCGATCGTTAGCTGGGGAGTCCAGGGCGCCCCAGCGTTTACCCCCGGATGCCTGTGTTCTACTCGTTATTGATGGCCCTTTGGTGGATTGGTAATGGTGTTTTTATTTATGCAACAAATTTTAGGAGTAAATACTTCCGAAATCAGTCTGATTGTCCGATCCGAGTCGAACAGGTTATTTGGAAACATTCATTAATTTAGATACCCGTTTTTTAGTCCGATTTTGATGAGCTCGATATACAAGGCACCGAGCATACCGCGTTAATAGAACTGAAGCATGGTGGACAAATTAGGTCGGCCGGTATTTTTTTTAGCAAAAATACTCGTTTATTTAGGAGCTTTTGCCCCAGTGCCGTCTTCATAGGACCAACTGCGTCTCGGCCACTGGCACAGTCGTCGCAACGGATCATTCGGGCTTTGCTGGCAGCAAAAATACCATTCCTCAACTCTAATCGAGCCACACTGGCCTTTATGGACAAATGTAACTTGGTAGGTTTTGAGCAGAATTTAAACGCTTCTTTCGTTTCAGAAAAAAGAATTGCGACGCGCTACCCTTTCCGACGGGTCACGGATTCCATTATTACCATCCACTCATTACCCCGTCTTTAAAAGATTTGTAGGTTTGCAAGGAATTGACCAAAGTTTCGATTTAGCACCCGTCAACCACGTTTCCGGCCGTAGTTCTGGTCAACGGAGGCCGCTCGGGTATTGGAAAGGTAATTTGACGCCAAAAACCCATTGACGAACCCTCATTTCAGGCCAAAATCGAGAACGCGGAGCTGCTTGGGGACCTCGAGGAGGTGATTAGGGCCATGGGACCCGACGTTGAAGTGGGCATTGTGGATTCCCGCTTTTAGCGCAATTTTTAGGTTGAAGTGGAGCCGTTTGTCGACATAAAATACGACATTCACGTGCAAAAAATTGGGAAGGATTTTAAGGCAAGAGAAATTGATGGAGCTATTGAGGAGATATATTTAGACATTTATCCGACGTGGCATATCCGGCCATTGGAAGAGCAACGTGGGCTCCTCGGTATTGGAGCAAACGCAGACGTCAGAAAGGTTTGTTTCTTGATGAAATTGCAACGAAGAACTTCAGGCATAAAGAATGGCTGCGGTCGATTTGCTCGATCGTGGGCGAGATGCACTTGTTGTCGGTGGATATCCTGATGTCACGCGAGGGCCGAGAATTTGTGTACGGGATCAATGATCACTTGTCGTACTACGGGGAATCGCAAGAGGATGACCGTAGGGCGGTGACGACGCTGCTGGGCAGGTTGATGGCTCCGCATGGTAGGTATTTTCTCGGAAGTGTTGGGTAAAACCCGGTCCCTGTAGCCTGGTCCCTCACACGAAAGATGGTTTTCAACGTAATTTATGACTTTTTAGAGATGTTATAGCTATAAATATAAGCACCATAATTGTTTAGGACAAATGCCGAGGCTCTTTTCACGTGAGTTCACCCCGGGAGATTTTACCCCGTCGTCGTCAACAATGTCGTCGCCGCCAGCGCGAACTATGTCCCCCACGTCGTCGGTTGGCCAAACCCCCACCCTGCAGGAAAATGGGTTCCCACAAGTGGGCCGACAGGTGGGCCAAAAACAAGTGAAAAATTACCCATGCCAGGCGCCGTTCAATCCACCACCCCCGGCTCGTCCGGCAATGAATGGACACGCGGAGAAGGCGCCGGTGTTGAACGGCCCGCCACCGCCTCCACCACGTGGAATGCCGGCCATAGTCCCTCGAAATCAGCCCGAACAAGGTGGGTTGAAAAAGCCGATAGTTTTTCTCTAAGGTCAGTCGGCGGACGCTGATAATTATGCCCAGATTCAATAGCTAAGTTAGCGAGCTTTTAAGTCGAAAACAATTTAAAAATTGTAATTTTGTTCGAAAAAATGTCACTTTAGGTATTAAAAATATAAGGATACCCTCAAAAATACTAAAGAATCCAAAAACCTTTCAGGGACCCTCGTGCGCAGCGAAAAACGTCGTGACTCCGATCGCAACGACCCAATGACAATGTCCGTCGACCGCGAATCCCATTCGTTTGCCGAAGACACGATGGGCCAGCTGAAGCGCACGTTTGCCGGAATTTTCGGAGACGTCTCATAGCTCACACACGATTTTAGGCTTTTCCCAGTTTGCCGCTAGTCAATTTTCAATTACCTGTAGAATATTTGTCGATCGTTGTGAGCCAGGTGACATTTGCTTATGTCCTGTGGATTCGTGGTTTGATGAATAAACCTTTTTTACGATGGGCTGTGAGCAAAATACTCGCGTTATGGTCACATTTGATTCCAGACATGTTCCGCCACCTTCACCCTCTTTTGGGGCACCCGTCTAGACACCAGAGTCTCTGCGTTTGCGCGCACTCTCGCTATCCCGAGTATACCTTTGGAAATTGGCGCTTCAAAAACTGTGGTTTATTAGTTTCTTTTTCGGTGAAAAAGATGTTCAATAACCGAAACCTTCCTGAGCTTCTAAACTTAAAAAACTCCCAAGTTTTGGCGATTTTTCCAGCTTCTCCACACTTCAAAATACTTCAGAACCGCCCAGTCAGTTATGAATTTCCTATTTCAGGCTCGATTGAGGGCAAACGCGATGGCCATCTCCACGGAATTCATCACAACGCCCTTCTACTTGTGTCGCGGCATCAACGCCGGAAATCGGGAACAAGTCATCCACGCGTTGAAGAATTGCATTGTAGGGTTGCCGTTTTTTTACTGTCGCTCCCGGCTCTGTTTAGCCTATTAAAAATGTAGATTTTCGCGTTGATATTCGCCTTTTTTAGAGATGCAAGTCGAACGATACTCGCATAGAGCTGGCGATGGCACCGGCCGGTCACTGCCACAAGCTGACGTTTTCCTGCCTGCATTGTGGAATCCGCACGGATCTTGCCGAGACTGACACGTATTCTGTGTAAGTTGGCGATTTATCATTGGTGAATGTTCATTTTATCGAATGATGTTGATGAATACTATGATAATTAGGCCAATTAGTTGTTAGAGTGTTCTAGAAATAGTCTATTAACGGGATGCAATTGAAGGGACCATCGGTTTTTAAAATGTTCTAGATAAAAAAGTGGTGACAACTTGATCAAAAGCGAATTAGAATTCATAAACAGCATTCAGCGAGATGAAAATTCCCTAAAGTAACTTTAGCCGAAATGAATATGTATCTATGTTTAAATGAAAGTACACTTTCAGCGAAGACACCCCTCCGGAACCTCTCGATGCGCCATCTGCCGGCTTTTCCCAAGAAGACGTCGACCTACGCGCCATCCCACAAATCCCACTGCAGTCGGCCAATCAGAGGATCCAGTGGGTTTTATAAAAAAAAGATAAGCTAATGATCATTTTCAGGATGAACCTCCCTGGGGCGAGGGCTCGCCTAGTCGGCCACAAGGCCTTCGACCAGGATGGTGTGTTGGACGAGAAGAAGCGGGTCTATTTGACGAATCGGGTGAAACGAAGAAGAGCCGAGGTATGTTTTTGTAATCTTGTAATATTGCTATACTTTTCTACAGCGCCAACGACAACGGGATGAACGCGTGGCGCAGCTTGGCCCGGTTCTTTATCGCTGGCGTGTTAATTTGGCGAAGGGCGGCACATGGAAAGAGGTAAGCAAAATTCATGTGTTTAACGCCGCGATATTTCGAAAAACAGTTAGCTTTCACTTTTTCGAAAAAAATGTCTAGAAAAAGCGAGTTTCAAGAATGGAGATGCAAATCACTCTTTCAGATTCTCGACCTTTGCCGCAGCCAAACGCAACCCAGCGGTTACAACATGAAAATGGTGAGCTTTTTATCATCGTCTGCTTAATTTTCTTATAGCTGAGCGACTTCTTCGAGGCGCATCTGATTCACGAAGCGGGGAACGCGCCGTCAAAACAACAACCCGACCCGCTACAACTGGGTATGGCTGCTGAACAGGACGTATTAGCAGTTTTTAGAAGCCGCCAATCTATGGCTAGCCAAGGAGCGCGCCGAGTGCACGAAGGAGTTCCAGGAACAGTTTACGGCTATTTGTGCGGCGGTAAGTTGCTGGTGGTTAAATAAAAAAGATTTTGGTGCTTTCGCATAATTGGGGGGCATTTTTTATCAAGATCCATTTTTAAAAATAGAAGTAAAGGAATTCAAAGCTGTTTTTTCTTTCCCTGATTGCGATTTTACCTTGTTGAATCTTTATAAATTTTCATAAAAAGGAGAAAAATGGGGACGTATATCGCACGACGATTTCTCAATTTTGCAATTTTTAAGCTTTTAGATAGTTTTGCCACTTGAACGACTCAAATTGTCTAAAACACACAAGTAAATCTTTTACTTTTATGTTTCTAGAAATTTCTAGACTGGAAGAAAATCCCCTCCCCCCGGTAATGCGAAAGAACCGATATTTTTAATTGTTAAATTAAATTACTTCAATTTTTACGTCTTACTTTCAGGACCAGCAACGGAACCCACGCCCTGCGCCCGCCTCGCCCTTCCTCCGCCCTCCCCCAAATCGCGTTGGGCTGTGAATTTTTGTTGTTGGCCATTTTTTGGTGATTTTTTTTCTACTAGTACACAAATCAGCAAACCTTTTGGTTACGGAACGCCCCAAAAAGCTATTTTCTTTGTTTAGTTTCGGGTGTTTCCAATATCTCGCGGAATTTCTTCATGTACCATGAGCTTTTTGTTGTCTACTTTCCCACCTAATAATTTGCGATATTTCTACCATGATTTTATATTGCCCCGCTTCTCTTCAGCAGCTGTTTATTGTTGTTTTGTGTGTTTTCGTGCTAGCGGGGGAGCAAAGTAATTTTTTTCATATTTAGTGGACGTCCACCTAGTAATGAAATATCGAATATTTTAGTATTATTTTGTATTTTCCACCAACTACAAGACTAAGCAAGCATTTTTCGCTAGATTTGGTCCTTTTTCCTAGATTTTTGATCAAAAAGTTAGAGTTTTCGCGGCTTTTTAAAGTTTATCAGAAAAAAAGCTACGAAAAATGCTGATCAACTTTTATAGACTTTCATATATGCAATAAGAAGTTGAAAATAGCGTCGAATACTATAACAATGGTTTTTATTTAATTAGTCGCCCCTACAGCGGGATTGAAAAAAATTTTCCACGCTTCCCCGCTAACAGGAAAGCACCATTGTTTTTATCGAATAGTCTCGTTTTTTTCCATATCATTCTGTGGTCCTTATGATGTTGTTGAAATAAAGATACGCGTTGATGTGGCAAAATTTATGTATATTTTCTCTCACAAAACACACATAAAGTACTGTGTACAGACAGCAATAACTGATCGAGCGCCGCCGGGGTGCGTGCCCGGGCGCGCGCGCGCTTCGAGTGCGAGGGGGATAACCGTATCTTGTGTAGCTTAATTAGGTGGGCAGTGTATCTCGTTTGGGGGAGGGCCATATGTAGAATATACATAAATTTGGCGGGGCTGCAAAATCGACGTGAAAGAAAAATAGCTATCACAGTGCACGGGGAACGGGGGATGAGCAATGGATGAGGTGGTGGTGCTTGGGCGGTAAATTTTTAGATTACATAGTTATTGATATGTTATATCTCGTTTTTTAGAGCGAGTCCCGTTAATGGGAGCCCATCGGAGAGCGGACACGGTCGACCGGCGATCGAACGGCACGGATCACGGGCACGTCCGGTCGGGGATGGATCTGAAAGTGTGGGGTTTTTTAATTTTTGGGCCCTTTTCTTTATTTAAATAATTTAGGTATTGGTTTTGGTAAGAGTTTACTTTACCCCCACAGCCGAAGGGTCTCAAAGTTGTCGGTATTTTCGCTTATTTTGTCGGGATTTTTGCAACGCCATTCGATAGAGCGTCGAAAAATATACTAAGAGTTTTAATTTGAGCCTACAATAATGTAAAATAAAAAAGTTATAGCCAAAAACTTCCGGCTGGGGGGGGGGTAAAGTAAACCAGCCTTGGTTTTTATGTTCTAAGCAAATTTCGCACGGTTAACACTCTTTTCAGGTTTTTTCGCATAATCGCGGGCGGAACCAACTTTTTCTTTGGTTCCATTTTGTTAAAGATAAACCTAGACATTCCTAGTATTTTTTTTAGTATCCTTAAACCTCAAAACGTCCAAATTTTCATTAAAGATACAAAAATATAAATTTTCCGACCAAAAATGCGTTTTTTAACTAAGACCTCGATTTTTTGAAATTTTTTGAAGCTTTTAGATGGTTTTTCTAGTCGAGATCTAGTTATTTTCTACAAAACACGATTAAATTACATCCTCTTAGGTTAATAGGCATGCCTAGACTCAAACGAATTTTTTCAGGTTTGAGAGTACGCTACTTACCACATTACGCCCGCTGTCGTGCTCGGAATGCGTGCGGCGGACGGCCTTCTTCTTTCGCATCACTGTGTGGAATATGGGCGACTGGAATCGGATTTTAAATTGAATTAATTTAATTTATTAATTTAAATTAATTTGCAGTTTCCTTCACTTACCTGATCGTCGCTGAGATGGCCGTTGGGCGTGGGTGCGTTTGAGGTGGTGGTTGAGTGAATGGTACGGCGGCCTCGACTTGACGTGCTGCCGCTGATGGAGGAGGTCCCACGGCCAGATGTCTTCTCCCAAGAGCCGGTGGATGAGGCCGGGGAGACGGCTCGGATCGGGGAGGCTCGCTCTTCATCTGGAATTTGAGGTTAGTGAGAGAGAGAGAGAGTAGCGCGGTTTTGTTTTCCACTCTTTCAAGTCTACGCTAGCATAACTTAACGTACCATTTTCGAAAAGGTCCAACTTGGGCCCGTGTGGCGCATCGTAGTCGACCTTGTACTCGACGACGACCGGCTCGTAGGAGAGCAAAATATAGATTTTGGGCCCGAACAGGAAGGCCAGCAGCACCGTCGCACAGGCGATCAGCTCGAGCGCGATGACGCTCTCCTGAAGGTATCCGTGATAGCGTTATGTGGCAAGTTCTGACCTTCCACTCGTAGGGCACGACGAAATACGCCGAAATCCAGGAGAGCCAAATCAGGGCGCAGAGCAACGAGGACACGCACAGCCACTTGGTCTCCTAGAAGACAAAAACGCTAATTTTTTGAAGCAAAACGACTGACCTTATAGTTGCGCTTGATGTTCCTGTTGCGGCTATTGATGAACAGGGCCAGCGCGAGCAGGATGACGACGTACGCGTTCGACGCGACGAATTCCTGTGAACCATTTCATAACGTAATTGGGAAAAGTCTACCATCTTCCCGTACGAGCAAACCATGCGCGAAAAGTCCTCCGACGTGCTCCAGGTGGAGAGGAACGGCTCGGCGGCCCAGCTGTAAAGTAGGGTTAGGCTTTGGCTTGGCTTGGGTTTGGCTTATGCTTAGGCTTAGACATAGGGCTAGGCTTAGGCTTACAAGGGAAGGGCACGTGGACGAAGTGGAATTTCGCAAAACCCTCGCGGCTACCCCCGGGTAATCGACTATGGAGAACACGATGCCGTTTTCCGATTTTCCTGCGGAGGCCTGTGGACAGAGATACAGCACTTCCGGAAAATGAAGATTTGCATGCGAAAAATTAGAATCCGGGGGAAGCTTTATTACGCTCGCTCAGCAGTATGGAATCACCGGTCGAATGGTCGATTGGTAAGCAACTCGCTTGATAGGATACTGACGAGGGTACGGATCCTCACACGATTTTTTTCGTTTTGCTTTTTGACCAGTGGTTTTCGAACAAGGTTTCATTGCTATTTTTGCCGCGATAACTCTAAATTTTTAATTAATACGTACGTACGTACGTTATTGCAAAGTAACCAAATCTAAAATACTTTCACAAACTTTAGGAAACTTTTGCCTGATGGGAGGATGGCTGCCCATTTTCGCGAATATTTTTAATTTTCAATTTTTTTTTGGTGGGATAGCTATATCTATGATATTCATCGCTCTAAAAAATTTTGTCGAAGTCAAAGAAATTCTGGACTTGTCCAAAAAGTTCCTGTCAAAAAGCAAAACGAAAAAATCGTGAGAGGATTCGTACCCCTCGCCAGTATCCTATCAAGCGAGCTGCTTACCAATCGGCCATTCAACCGGTGATTCCATACTGCTGAGCGAGCGTAATAAAGCTTCCCCCGGATTCTAATTTTTCGCATGCAAATCTTCATTTTCCGGAAGTGCTGTATCTCTGTCCACAGGCCTCCGCAGGAAAATCGGAAAACGGCATCGTGTTCTCCATAGTCGATTACCCGGGGGGTAGCCGCGAGGGTTTTGCGAAATTCCACTTCGTCCACGTGCCCTTCCCTTGTTAGACTTAAGATTCGGCTTGGGCTTCGACTTAGGCTTGGCTTAGGCGGCTTAGGCTTAGGCTTTGGCTTCGGGTTAGGCTTCGGCTTGCCTCGGCTTAGGCTTTGCTTAGGCTTGGCTTAGGCTTGGCTTAGGCTTGGCTTAGGCTTGGCTTAGGCTTCGGCTTAGGCTTAGGCTCAGGCTCAGGCTCTGCTGCTACAAAATACCAACCGAACAGAGAGCGCAATCTGCACGCCAAAGATGAAGAACAGCAGCAGCCAGTAGTTCCAGAAGCTGATGTGCACGTGCGAGGTCGAGTAGAGCGTCTCGGCGTTGCGCAGCTGGGCTCCCTAGAGAATATTCGAAAATTTGCCATAGAACGCTGCGCTGACCTTGGCGATCATGACGCCGAAGCAGATGGTGTAGGCCATGCCGTGGAGGATGACGCGGGCTCGGCAGACCTGGAATTGTCGGTATTTTTAGCCTTTTTGAAGCTAGAAACCAACCATGTCAGTGGCGTCAAAAACGAAGAAATACGCCGTGATGTAGAGGAGGATAATGCCGACAAGCAGCGAAATTCCGAGCGATTGATTGCCTAAAAACGGATTTTAAGAAAGAGTCTAATTTCGAAAGACCTTTAACGACGCGGAGGTACAGCTTGACGAGCACGAGGATGAGCACGGCGAGGGCGGAGATTGTCTAGAGTATTGTAGCGTATTTACAGGTTGTCGGGATTGTTACCAGCAAGGAGATGACAGCCAACAGGACGAAGTTGTGCGGATGGGCTCGCCATTCGCCGGCGCTGAGGTGTTCGAGAATCTGGAGAAAGGTAAAACGTTTTTATTTTTATGGTATGATGATTCAATAGCTAATTTTGGTCCTGTTGAAAATAATTTTATCGAAATTTCGTTTGTCGAAAATGATTTTTTCGAAATTTCATTTTGTCGACGATCATTTTGTCGAAAATCAGTTTGTCGAAAATCATTTTGCCAAAAAGCCTTTTTTCGAAATTTCATTTCATTTTGATATTCATTTTATCGAAATTTCTCTGTTTTGTCGAAAATTATCTTGTCGCATTTTCATTTTGTGGAAAATCATTTTGTCGAAATATGATTTTCGGAAACTTCTTTTTGAAATTTCATTTTGGCGAAATTTCAATGCTTTTTTGCCTCGATATTCATTTAAAACAATTCACAAGTTGAAAATTCTAGGCATCCAAACTTCGACAAAATAAATTTCGAAAAATAATTTTTCCGCAAAACGAAATTTCGACCAATTAAACATTAAAAAAATGTAATTTCGACAAAATAATAACAAATCTGCTTCAATTAGTATATTTTGTAATTACCGAAGTGTATTGGACAGTGTCGGCGCCAAAGGCGGGCTGCTTTCGGACGTAGGAAGCGCCAGAGTCCCGCTCGACGATGCCGCCGGCGACGAAGTTGTCCAATGGACGCTGCAGAGGCGTATTAATAAGAAAATTGACGACAGAAATACCTGGAAGAAGTCTCCCTCGAGGAAACATTTGCAGAGTGGCGGCACGCATTTCGAGACGACTGGAGATGAGCGGCCGAAGGGCTGAAAAAAGTGTTGCAGACACCAAGTTAAAATTTAAGGTATACCTTAACTTCCTCACTAAATTCACTTTAATAGCCGGCTTTAAAGTATGCTTTAATACCTTATACAGGGCATGCATCTTGAGCCCCGAGTGCGCACTCCAGTTTCCGATCAGGTGGTACGCCGGTCGCCCGTCCCTGCCCTCCATCCATTCGAACATCTCGACGTCGTCCTCGACGGGGGCACGACGCAGTTGCTCGCTGATTGCCCTTAAATTGTGTTATATTATATTTATATTAGGATCTAAATATTTGTGGTATTAATTCAAAATTAAATAAAAAGATATTAAAATAAATAATCTCCTACTTCCGGCCATTCGCGTAGAATTCGGGGCAAAGCCCGGTCTGCGCGGGGCACAGCCGCTTGTAGACAGCGTCCATGGCGAAGAGCAGACGCTCGACACCTCTAGACAGGTAGCCGGCACGTGTCATACGTCCTGAAAAGGCTTTATTACGTTGGTACATTTTTATTACTCGGGATCGTTTATGGTCGAAAATCGTCACTTTTGTATTTTTTATAATTTATTTTAGTTTTAATTTTTAATTTCTGAAAATTCTGCTTTTAGGAATAGTAAAACAGCTTA
Source organism: Mesorhabditis spiculigera (assembly GCA_958295435.1). Taxonomy (NCBI): domain Eukaryota; kingdom Metazoa; phylum Nematoda; class Chromadorea; order Rhabditida; family Rhabditidae; genus Mesorhabditis; species Mesorhabditis spiculigera. The sequence goes on from CATQJA010002631.1 coordinate 366,222, forward strand.
GAGATACTTCCTTTTTCCACTAGATAAATTGAACTTTAGGGATTTACCCCCCGATAATGCACAAGAACCCTGAATTTAGTGGCAGTGGAACAAGCTCTTTTAGTTGTAATTCGATTTTGTAATTTTTTTAGGTCCAGTTTTTGGTTGTTAATTTTGTTTATAATTTCAACGATTTTTATAAAATTTTACATAGTTTAAAGATATTGATATATTGATTTAAAATGTATGAAAAATGACAAAAAGTCACATTTTCGAAAATTCAGAAACTAGAATTTTTAATAACTTTTTAGCGATCAAAAACCACTAAAATCAGTTTAAAAATTTATTATCTATGATCAATAACAATAGGCGAAAAAAAACAAAAATTAGCCCTCCCCTGCTAAAACCCCCCGCTAACAGACCAGTACCAAATATCGCCTTCTGAGCCCCTTTAAATCACTCACCCAGCCTGGCCACGTCCAACAGCTCGTCCCCGCTGCACATCTTGCCGTAGACGAGCTTGCTCTTCTGCGACAGGGCACACTGGAAACGGTGCTCGATGAAGCCCCAGAACCACATCTCCGGCAAGTTCAACGGGGACACCGTCTCGAACCATTCGCGGAAATCCGGGTACACGATGTCCTTCGGCTGGATGGAGACGGCGCCGACGTACTTGGCCGTGTCGCTCGGCACATGGAGGTAAAAATCGTGGGCGTCGCCGACGAGCACGTGCACCTGAAGCTCCAACCTTTTATAAAAGCTTGAGCTCCAGCTTTCGTACCTGATTATGCCCGGCAGCCAAGTACGAAGCCGCGTCCTTGGCGGTGGCGAAGACGACGGTGACGTTGGTGCTCGAGCCGGGGGAGGCTGGAGCTTCACCTGAGAGGTTGACCACTTCGGCCAGGCACACGCCAGAATCGGCGGCGAGCCGTTCAAAGTGGCGGAAGACGGAGAGGGAGGCGGCGTCGTTTTCGGAGAGGGCGACCGTCACGAATTCCCAGCTCATGCGGGAGAGCAGTCTAGATGCGGATAGAAGTTGGGAGTTTGAGGCTTACCTCAGGATGGCTTGAGCCTGAGCACGAGCTGATGGGATGGCGGAGAAGGATTCGGTTGGGGAAAGGACATCCGGGTCGGCGGAGACCTACAGAAAACGGTGTTTTGTAGGCGGTCTTTTTGAGGTGGAGCCTGAGAGAGAGAGAGAGAGAGAGCGAGAGTTAGAGAAAGCGAGAGTGAGTGAATGCGTGATAGAGTGCGCGACATCGAGAGCGAGTCAGAGTGAGAGAGAGAAACCTAGAGAGAGTGACAGTGAGAGGGATAGATAGAGCAAGCGAGAGAGGGAGACAGACCAACGCTTGGGTTAAGCTCCCCTCATTCAAAATACTAAAACACACCAGCGCCACTGGAGTATCACCAGAAGCGAAATATCCTCGTAGAGCCTGTTGAGCATCACCCTCAAGCGCTGACACATAGCCGAACACGCTTCCCGGGACGATCGTGATGTTCCGATCAGCCTGGGCAAAACGGAAGCACTGCGTCTCCGAGCGCACTACGCATTCCATAGCCTAAAAAAATCATAGGTTCTACAGAATGCCGCCCACCTGCTTGCCGCTGGCGCATGTGTCGACGAGCAGCGCACCAAAGTCGAGCCCGTTCAGGAGACGGAGCTGCGGGAATCGCTGGCGGAACGTCCAGACCGTGTGGATGAATGCCATCGGCAGAGAAATGTCTGTGTCGCGCATCTCTTCGCACGCAGCGCCGGAGTGGAGCGAGAACAGGCCGGATAGATAGACGGGATACGTGCGTGGGATCGAGACAAAGTACTTCTGAAATTAGGGGAAATAAATGGAGCCTAAAAATTCAGGGTACCTCGTTGGAGACGGCCTCCACCTGGGGGCAAACGCCGCAGAACGGCCGATGCGGCATGCAAATCGACCGCGGCTGCGAGCTCTAAAAAAATTGGTATTCCCCCTGGTCATCTTACAAACATTAAATTCATAATATAAACATTAAATACCATATATAAAGTTATATTAACGGTACTGGACTCTTAGCGGGGGATTTTAGCAGGTTTTTGAACCTTTACCCCTTTTTTACTTTGCCGCCTATTAACTTGTCCAAAATAAATACGGTATTCTATCGTGTTTTAGTCGTTTTTTTTTATTTGTTAGAAAGTGACAAAAACGATTAAAAAATTCGAAACTTTTGGACGTTTTTCATACATTTTTGACCCAGAAGTCAAAATTTTTCAAAAATAGTTATCAACTATAATAATTTTGTTGTGGTCTCTGTCCGTCTGTCCGGTCCCGAATTCAACTCGAAGGGGAAAGGAGCTAGAGCTTAGCTCTCTTCGGATTCGGATAGAGCGTGGTCAGAAACCCCCAAACTGATAAAAAAATTATGAAAAAGTTTTAGTTTAAATTATTAAAATTAACTTTGAAAGTTTTTTCCTTAGTAAAAGGGGTGGGGGCCCTCTCCCGGGAGGCCACGCCCCCTTTCCCTTCGCCCCGCTTCCCCAGGCCCCTTCCCGCGCCCAGATAGCTTTTTTAAGTTACTTTAATACTTTTTAATACTTTTTAATTATGTTAATTAATTATTTAAATCATCTAAAGCCATCAGGAAGGTTTCTAGGTAGTTTTTGAAGGGAGTTTCAGCCATGGGGTATCTGAAGCCATCGGGAAGGTAAAGTTACTTTAATACTTTTTAATACTTTTTAATTATGTTAATTAATTATTTAAATCATCTAAAGCCATCGGGAAGGTATCTAGGTAGTTTTTGAAGGGGATTTCAGCCATGGGGGGTATCTGAAGCCATCAGGAAGGTATCTAGGTAGTTTTTGAAGGGGATTTCAGCCATGGGGTGTATCTGAAGCCATCATGAAGGTTTCTAGGTAGTTTTTGAAGGGGATTTCAGCCATGGGGGGTATCTGAAGCCATCAGGAAGGTATTTAGGTAGTTTTTGGAGGGGATTTCCGCTATGGGGGGTATTGATGGAGGTGGGAAAGGATGTGGTGGAGTGGGACATGTAGGATAGCCCGAAGGCCAGATGGTTGCAGTCGCGAAGCGACTGTAACCATCTGGTATTTTGATGTCTCTTTTGTATCTAAAAACGGCATATAATGCCATAAAATTGGGTTATGTTTCGGTATCGAACATTACGGGATTACTGGGAAAAATTTGGTTCCCCGCAACCCCCCGCTAACGGTCCAGTACCAAATTTTATAGCAATGAACCGACGAGGAATGCTGGGTTATTTAATAAATCGATAATTATGTCTTTTAATATAATTTAATACTTTTTAATACACGAATTCTATTAAAATTAGTTAAGTTTTGATTTAATACTTAAGTAAACCCCACTCTTGCTCGCAATGAAGCGACGACGACCGATGGTTTCTTCCCCGTGGTGTACTCGAGAAGTTTATATTGCACGATACGATCATCTTCATCCCTCCACGCCTCCACGGCTTCGATTATCATACCACTAGCCACCAGGACACCATCCCTAAAAATTCGTGTCTCGAAACTCTCTGCAGAAATTCCTAAAACCCCATGTTAATCTCCTTACTTGGCCCTGTAGAAGTGCAGCGTCTGCCCGCCGAACTCCGCCGGGTCGTTGGCGGTAAAGGTATACTCGAGCGTCTCCAGCTCGCGCAGCAACAGTGCCGTGCACTCCGGGTCGGCGTGCTCGCTGGAAATGAGCGGCTAGAAGTTAAAAACCCGATAACTCCCACCAGATCTTGAGCTTCTTGGCGTCGGCGGCAACCTTGGCGCCGAGCGCGGCAAAAGTGTAGGCGAGTCGGATGGCGGCTTCGGTGTGGCGACTCTGCAATGGCCAGCGGTTTCCCGAATAAAAATTAGAGCATTATTTTACCTAATTATGATTTTTTCTTGCATTTTTGCTTTATTTTCTATTTATTAAAACCTACCTGCACATATTTCTCGGCCATCATCGCATCGGCCAGCTCGCAATCGTCTTCCGTGCAATTGTAGACCTGAAAACGCCAGAAATCAGTAATGTAACGAGGTATGGGTACTTTTGCGTTATCGAGGGGGGCTCGTATTCTTACTTATCTATAGAAAAACGAAATAACAAATATTTCTATACGTTTTTAGTAAATTTAACTATGTTTCAAGGGTTGAACAATAAACCTTCAAAAATAGTTTTTTAGTCGAAATTTTGTTAGAAAATCTATATTTTGTGTCATGTATTAAAACGTTGTAAGGTTTTTGGCCATTAAATAAAAATAAAAAACCGATTTAGAAACATAATATTTAGAAAATTATATGGGAAACGAGACTGGCTTATTTTCATTTTGTCGAAATTTATTTTGGTGGAAATTGCGACGGCTTTTTCAATTTCCGCTCACTAAAATTTCGGCAAAATGAAATTTCGGTAAAACGGACCCCCCACACGCTTGTTTACCTGATTAACATATGAGGTGAGCAGCGAATAGCTCTGGTAGTTGTTCTTCAGCACGCGCAGGAAGTAGTCGCGGAATTGGGGCAATTCGGAGAATCGCGGTTGGATCAGCGTCACCTGAACAAAAGATGGTATCGATTTTATATAGATCAAAATGCAGATCAAGGCCCTTTGGCATGATCGGGGGAGGGGTAGCTTTTTTACTAAAACAAAGACAAAAACTTTACAAATTCAGATTAAAAAATAGAAAAATTGCGATTTTTTAATTTAAATTCTTTCACGTTTAAAAAATTGATTTTCCTCCCGAAATATAAATCAATGTTACCAAAAAAATCTATTCGAATACTTCCTATATTTTAGGAATTTCTAGAGTATAGGAAATTCTGTTCCCCCGATAAGCTAACTCCCCCACCGATAATGCCAAAGATCCAAAAGTTTAAGTAATAGGCAACGTAAGGAATAATTTTGCCTTCCGTTCCCCCCCGTAAATGTCAAAGCTCCAAAAAAATTTTCCAAAGGAAAATATTTACCCCCCCCCCCCGATAATGGAAATAACCCTAAATATTTTCAAAAAATCAAATCAAAAAATCCGGCCGACCAACCTGTAGGGCAGCACCCTCGGGAACGAGCGCTGGCAGTTCATCATCAGGCAACGCTTCACCCTCCAGCGCCACGTTCACCCACAGTTTCTCAAGCGAAGACACGAGCGAGTGAGTGGTGACCGAGATGAGCTGATCGAGGTTGAGGATCGAGAGCACGATGGTGGCCTCCGACGTGGTGAGGGCCGGGATGAGAGCCTGTTCGCCGATGGACACCGTCTCGGCCACGTGGATATCGGCTTCTTTCAGCTGCTTTGTGACGGCTTGGGTGAGTGCCGGGTCGGCCCCGCTGTCGACGAGGATCACGAGGTTGGAGCGGAATTGGCCGAGCACACGGATGGCCGCCTAAAGGGAGTAGGGTTGGTTTTGTAAGAAAATCGAAAGTCGAATCCCGCTCGAGCTCACTTCAATATAGACAGCAATTGTCGGGGTGGTGGAGATCAACGTCTGTGGGTGAAGATGCGCGAGGACGGTCGACGATTCCAAGGAGTACGAGGCCACGGGGAGTGCGGCTTGGCCAACGACGCGGCCAAGGAGACCGGAAGAGCCGGCGTCTTTCGGGGCGATCACTCCTCAAAACGGAACGATTTTAGTCGTTGTTTTAGCCATCAAAGTAGTGAAAATAGTGTAAAGTAGCTCACTTGGGTTCTGGTGTATTATCGGGGGGGGGGCAAACTTTTCCGAAGAACTAATTTTTCCAAGATAAATAAAGGCAGCGCTTTTAAACCTTTTTTTACTAGTTCTATAAGCAAAATAATTCCTAATTTCCAAATACAAAAATAGCGATTTTTCGGTCACAAACGGCCGATTTTCGACTAACATTTCAACGAATTTTTGTAAGGTTTTTTTTCTGTTTTTCCACGTTAAATAGAACTATATTTTAGTAAAAATTAAAATTGCAAAAATGAATGATAAACTGGATAGTTTTTTGAGCTTATAAAAATTTTCTGAACCCACCTAGCAATCGGGCGGGTGGAGCATGATTCCGGCACTCCGCCGGCTCCAAAAAGCCAAGAGAGTCGAGGAAACGGAGGCTCTAAAATAAGAATAAAAATAATGCCTTTCAAAAATGCCTGAGAAAGAGCCTCCCGCGACCTGGAGCACGAGTCGCCGGCATAGAGGCCGAGCTTCGCGTTGAAGTTGTTCGGGTTCTGGTTCCAATGGGTCAGCGCCCACTGGATTGCCACGATTTCTGCAAGGGAAAACGGTTAATAAAATACGAAAACAATTTATTTAAATTAAAAAACGATGTGTTACAAAATAAAAACTACAGAAACCGACCTTGAACAGTGTCAGGGCGCAGCTCGCGACAATCCTCGGCGTGCAGCGGGAACGAGCCGCCGATTTGGAACTGAAAAATGGTTGTGTACATCCGGGGAGCATGAGGTACACCTCAATACGATGTACAAAATGGCTCAAGGGGTTGGGAAGTCAAATCAAAACTCCGCTCGCTGCTAAGACCACCCTCCCCCCCCCCCCGCTAATAGGCCAGTACAATTTTTTTGGGTTTTGGACAAAAAAAATCCCAATTTTTCGAAAATTTTTGCGAATTTTGAGACACGTTTTACATCCAGTTGAGCCGTAAAATTCTATTAAAATCTTTCTTTGATTTACGGGGCAACGATCGGAACATGAAAAAGTCTCCCCCCCCGCTAGTGAACTAGTTCCCTCGTCATTTGAACGAGCAATTCGACGCAATTCTCGCTGTAGGGATTTCTGTTGTCGGTATTTTGGCTGTCGGGATTATTGTGGTCTGGATTGTTGTTGCCGGAAATTCGGTTTTCGGGATTTTCGTTGTCGGGATTATGACCAAAATTCCACATTTCCGGCCCCCGTTAACGAGCCAGATGACTTTCAATCCATTTAACATACCTTATTATTGTCGGGCAACACTTTGAAGGGGTCGTATACGGAGCAGAGATCCTGTGAGGAGCCCGAGGCGGACAGTGGCGACAGGGTCGACGGTAGAGGCGTCGACGAGACGACGGCTGCCGCCACGTCCACCACCACCGCCACCAGCACGGCTACGGTAAGAGGGCGCATTTCAGCACGCATAGAGAGGGGGAATTTGGGTCCTTGCGGGTCGAGTGCACTGTGGCTATCTGCTCATCTCTGCAAAAATTGGCATAAAATTGACTTTAGGCATAGAAGTTTTAAAAAAAGAAAACATAAAAAAATAAAACTTAGTTTATAGTTTGTAGTCTGCAATTTCGGATCTTTGGCATTATCAGGGGAGGGGAAAAAAATTTTTCTAAGTTTTTAATTTTTCTAATATAAGCAGAGTAAGTGTTTCTAAGCAATTTAAAAAATGCAAAAATCCCGATTTTTCGATTTCGACCAAAAAGGCCGAGTTTCGACAAAATTTCCATTTTTTCAAAGTTGTGACGTTTTCTAATAAGATTTCTATGCTAAATATAGCTCAAATTTTCTCAAAAACACGATAAAAATACTTACTCTATGAAAATCGGGGTTGTGCGACGAAAATTTCAGATACATTTTTCTACGTTTTTTTTAATTGCTTTCCACTTGAAATCGCGTGGAATTTTACAAAAAAACACGATTAAAATATTCGCAATTACGTAAATAGGCATTTCTGGACCTGCAGAAACCAATCACCCCCTCCCCCCGATAATGCAAAAGCTCCAAAAGTCTTACACAAACTGATAAAAAAAGGACTGGCAACTTTGCATCCGAACTTTCTCGCCTAGCCCAACCCACCCCCCAAAAAAAGCAGTGAAAGCTCGGGTGAACGCGCCTCACTTTTTCGCCCCCGCTTTTGCAACCAAAAGCACCTCCCGAAAATCGGACGGCTTTTTCGCTTTTTCACGCCGTGAGTTCGCGCGCGCCTCGCGGCGCCCCCCGCGGGTATTGTGGCGGACAATCGGATTGGGCTGCTGCGTTGGCTAGGGGTCGAAATTTGACAAAAGATCTGTGGGGAGGGGAGGGTGTACAGGGGAATGGAGCGGAATTTGTGGGGGTTGTTGAAGAGCACCTTTAACCTCTCGGTCGTGGAATTGGTTCCATTAAGGGGTTCTAGATACCAGGCGAAATCGGACGTATGGTATTCAAAGGTACGCTACGCTTCGATACTTCAGAGAACCGGAGCGTACAGAGTACTGTGGCGTACTAAAAGGAATTTACATATGAGCATACAGTCTTCAATATTACGCTACGCTACGATCCTTCCGAGAAGCGAAATGTGTTGAGTAATGTAGCGTACCAGCGGGAATATACAACCGAGTGTATCGTCTTCAAAAGTGCTCTACGCTACGACACGTTACGAGAAGCGAACGTTAGAGTAATGTGACGTATTATATAGAATCAACAACAAACAGCACTTTAAAAGTACGCTACGCTACGTTTTCTGACGAAAAGCGAACGGCTAGAGCAGCGTAACGTACTGCAATGCGTCAAAGGCATGTACAAAGGAGCATAGCGTCTTCGAAAGGACACTACGCTACGACACATGCGTGAAGGGTAATGTAACGTAGTGCAAGGCGCTAAAGGTATCGACCAGGGCGGCGTACTGTAAAAGCGAGTACGCGTCGCTACTTGACCGAAGGGTGCGTTCAGAGGAATGAAATGTAACGTTGGCTAGGGGTCGAAAATTTGACAAAAGATCCGTGGGGAGGGCAGGGTGTACAGGGGGAATAGAGCGGAATTTGTGGGGGTTGTTGAGGAGCACCTTTAACCTCTCGGTCGTGGAATTGGTTCCATTAGAGGGTTCCAGGCCGCCGGGCGACAATCAAGGCCATCGGAATAGCGAGGGGAGGTGGGTGGTTTGGAACAGGGGTTAGGGAGAAAATGCCAGTGACAGATAGAAAAATATCTGGAAAAATTAACATAATGCCAAAAAGGAAGAGGCGAGTTAGCAGAGATCCTTGCGGAAATACAAGGCGATTTAGCGTAAGAATATTGCCGGTAAAATAATGTCTATACATTGGGACTATGAATACGAACTTCGCAACCCTAGCGCGAGAGCGAGAGAGAGAGAGAAAGCGAGAGAGCGAGAGAGCGAGAGAGAGAGCGAGAGAGAGATAGGGACAGAGAGTGAAAGTCAGAGAAAGTGATATCAGGCTGGACCGAAAGTCTTTACAATCCATCTTCAAGCCGGTTTTGTATAAACATTTACCACCCGGCCGCCGGAATTTTTGCACCGATAGTTCAGTCTAAGATGCTACTATAGCACATAAAAATATTTAATCAATCTAGCCTGTATTTATTTTTCTATGATCGGTTCTCCTTGAGACACTGGTTGACCCGAGGCGGCGACATCCGCGAGCCCTCTGCCCTTTCAGCCTTATGAAAATTTCTAAAGTCAAAACCCTGCCAGAATAACTGGCGGTTTATAACGCCATTATCATACCTTTCTAGCTATGGTGCCTCATTCACCAAACAACTGTAGAGCCCGTCGTTATTGTCTATAGTATGGAACAAAATCCGGATTCGGGATGAGGCTGATGAAAAGGGGCTTAACGATCCAATTACGACAGCGAATCGAAAAGCGCTCCACCTATTTTGGAAAACATTTAGTTGGGAACACCGTGTAAACAATATTTATCAAACCGCCCTGCCTTCACGGGAAAAATTTTGCAACATATTGTAACGTCGAGTAACCGACACGGATCTGGCATCGTCATTAAATTTTGCTTTTTATTCTTTAGTCCTTGCCGATCAAATTTTTCATCATGGCACGGCAATTACGCAGCAACAGTAAATAAGGTACTGAAATTATAATTGCCCCAAACCCATTTGTTCACTCTGAGAATACCGAAACAAAATTGTGTTGGAAAATCAGGGTTGATCTCTTCTGCAGCTCGGTATAAAAGATTTGTCCCTAGGCAATCTACGCGTTTGAAACAGTGATAACTAAGCTACATATCGATAAAAACTCTTAAAAAAATTAGCCACCAAATTCGGAGAAAACGGCCGACAAGGGATTTGTCATTTTGGGGCCCGAAATCCCAATTTGACATCTTTCTAAATCGATCAGGAAAAATGTATGAGACCACCTATTTAAATTATGTTCGATACATTGTATAGTATTACTGCTGTTTTATTTGCGATTAATTATTCACGTAACTGTGGCCTCACTGACGGACAAAATTTTTACGAAACCTAAAATGAGGGAAAATTACGACGCGCGGCGTATTTGCCTCATAACTTCAAAAGTAGCAAAGGTTGGAAGTTCAAATCGGGCGTGCAGGAAGTTCATACTTTACCCTCGGTCATGCTAAAATATGGAAAAGATAGGATGGCTGTTTCCATAAATTTTTTGCGTCCGAAAAATTGTAATTACTTTCGGTCCAACCTGATAGATAGATAGATAGATAGAGAGAGCGAGAGAGCGAGAGAGGGAGAGAGAGGGGGAGAGAGCGAAAGTCAGAGAAAGTGATAGATAGATAGTGGGAGCGCGCGAGAGCGAGAGAGAGAGCGGCAGAGCGAGAGAGGGGGAAAGAGAGAGAAAGTCAGAGAAAGTGATAGATAGATAGAGAGAGCGAGAGCGAGAGAGAGCTGCAGTTTTTAGGAGTTAATGCTGAAATCAGAACGTGGTTAGCGCCAAAAAAAAGGAGAATAGTTACGAGAAACGCGCAAAACCGGGGCGGCTAGAAACGGGTACCGCAGCTCCGGCTTTTCCTAGATTCCACGCAAGGAACAGAACAAATGGGGCATAGAATAGAATGGTATGGGGGACGGAACGAGGCTTGTCAGCACCCCGGTGCAAAGCGCGGCGGCTGGCTGGTCGGATTAGCATACGTCTTGGCGCGCCGCTGGACAACAACAAGTGCCCCGGACATGTGGACATGGCACACTTTAAGAAGTCGTGGTCACCCCAAGATTTTAGAAAGCTGGTTTTAAGACGCTAGAAAAGGCTGCTAGGATTTTATTAAAGCTTGGTAAAAACTTTAAAAAAATACCAAACTTGACTGCATCTTTAGAAGCCTAAGCTAAGCCTAAGCTTAAGCTTAAGTCTAAGCCTAAACCTAAGCTAAGCCTAGTCCATACCTTAAGCCTAATTTTAAGCATTGCAAGGAACTGCTAGAAAATTGAAAATTGGGAACCACGAAAAATTTCTAACAGTTTTTCGAGGACTGGAGATGCTCAAGAAAATGGAAAACTCCTGGTTTCGGCCACTCATTCACAGCTGGACGCGCGGGTCAAGCCCTCGGAAAATCAGATTGCGGCATTTTGGGGGGATTTGGAGCCGGACGTAGCCCTCAATACGGTTCGAAGGGAAGAAGGGAGCGAGGAGAGTAAGATCAGAACGGAGATTTGGCTCGAAATTGGCTTCAATCGGGAGGTGGAACACATGGAAATTAACGGAATTAAGCGGAATAAACCGTGAAAATACGACAAATAACACTACACGACGCTACTTTTCCAAAGCGAACGTTTCGAGACATGCAATGTACTGCGACGCATCAAAAGTTCTGCAAGAAACGCTTCTTTTTCAAAGGAACACTACGCTACGCAATTTCGTACTTGCAGGAATATACCAGGGAGAGTTCTTCAAAAATACGCTACGCCACGATACTTAACGGAAAGCGAACGGATGACGTATTGTAACGTATTTGCGTGAAAGGTATGTAAAAGCAGCGTGCCGTCCTAAAAGACTACGCGCCGATACATCATCGAAACGGATCGTTTGGAGGAATGTAACGTACTAGAAGGTAATACCAAGGAGCTTAAGGCTTCAAGTCCGCTACGCTACGCTACTTAACGGCGGAAAGCGAACGGTTTGAGTAGCGTAACGTACTGGAAGGAATGTACGAGCGAACGTATTGTCTTCAAAAGGACATTACGAGCCGATACTTTTCAGAAATGGAACGTTTGGAGGAATGTAATGTAATAGGTCTGAAACGTACAGGTAGGCCGAACCAATCCTTTTTCGGAATTCCAGATCTCACGGGATGGCTGCAGAGAGAAACAAGAAAACACACGCGTCCGACAGGGAGTCCAGCTCATTTTTCGGGCAGTTTTTCTCCCGTGCACATCCTATCGCTTTTGGGGGAAGGGGACGGCGGGAAAGCGATGCCCCGGCTGATCTCGGACGACATTTCTGAGGGCAGGAGAGGGAGAGAGAGGGAAAGAGAGAGAGGGAGAGACAGAGACAGTGAAAGAAAGAAAACAATTTTCGACTGTTTGTGGATGGTGCAAAGGGGAGGATACCCTCTTGGTGGCGGGACCAAATTCGCTAATTGGTGATAGGAAAGGAACGCACACTGTTCGAAAAATGGAGTAAAAAACGAAAATTTGTTGACGTCTCGAAAATGTCTGGGATGATACACAAAACATAAGCGAGAGAGAGAGAGAGGGGAAGGATATAGAGGGATAGAGAGCGAGAGAGAGAGAGAGAGAGAGATGGAGATAGAGAGAGATAGTGAGGGAGAGCAAGCGCTGAAGAGTTATAGTTAAGAGCGAAGAGACATAAGAGGGGAAGAGAGCGGGGAAAGCCATTAAAAAAGCGCGAGTCAGAGAGCGAGCGGGAGCTAGAGAGAGATATAGAGATTCAAAAGCCTGATGTCAATATGCCCTTAAAATCCAAAAACACCACTTTTCAAGGGATGGTGCCGGCAAGGGTACGAGAAGAGAGAGACGCCAGAGAGAGAGAGAGAGAGAGAGAGAGAGAGAGAGAGAGGGGGGGGGGGGGGGGGGGGGAGGGGAGAGAGGGAGAGAGAGATAGAGCTCAAATTTAAACTCCTTAGCTCGCTGTTTTCAAAATCCTAATTTTCCAAACTATTCCAAGTACCCCTCAACCCCCACAACTCGGAGCAGGTCAAGTATCACCGCCCGGAATCAAAAATTGGGCCGAGTGCCCCCGCAAGATGAAGGTGAACGGAGAAGAAGAAGCCCCTTTTTCGAGCTTTGGTGGCCGAGACAGCCCCGTCCGAATCGGGTCACGCAAATATCGAGCGTCTCTCGCCCATCTCTACGGGCTCTCGATTTTTAGCTCTTTTTCCAGTCCCCCGGAGGGTGACTGATCTCAATCAGCTCCGGCCGGTAAAGGCGATCCCCCAGAGCTATCGCGCGCAAAAAAGGGAAGCCTCGCGCGAGCCCGGGATTTCGACAGTCGATTGGAAGATTGGAAGATAGGGGTAGAGGACGTATGTCGAAATTCATATTGCCGACTTGTGGAAAAAATTGGTGATGGCTCCGCTCCAATCCTATCAACACAGCGAGCCAGGGTTCGGTAGGTGTGACCTGGGTTGTCACTCGCTCTCTTTCGCTCTCTCTCTCTCTCTCTCTCTCTCTCTCTCTCTCGCTCTCTTTCTCTCTCCCCAAAAACAACCCATTTTGAGGGAAATGCGAAACGAAAAGTCACGCGAAGATTGGCTTGGGCGATAATTCTACTCGTTATTGGTCAGTTTTAGAGGGGAGTTGAAGGCCGAGATCTATGGATTTTAAGAGGTAAATAGGGCGAGGGATAGGGAAAGAGCGAGAGAGTGAGAGAGAGCAAGAGAGTGAGAACCAGAAGGAGAACGAGACAGTGATACGAAAGTCGATTTTGGCCGTTTAGGGAAAGAGAACGGAAAATTCTAGAAATTTGACTTACTTTAGGTTTCTCTCTCTCTCTCTCTCGCCTCTCTCTCGCTCTCTCTCTCGCTCTCTCTCGCTCTATTTTAAAGGAAGCGTGACAGCACCCCATATCCCGTATCTCCCCGAAAATCGTTTGCCACACTGGGGCTGTTGGCTTTTCCCCGGCGCCACGGGCAGTTCCGCGCCACGGTCCCTTCCCCCCGAAACGTAATTCGATCCAGCAGTTGACTGCTTGGGTATACGGTATCTGTCCACCCTCACGGTCGATGTGGTTACCACCCGCTTTGCTTAATGGAAATCGAGGGGGGTTGGAATTGGGTGGGTGGTGTCAATTGATGGCTGTCGGAACGGGAGGAGGGAGGGAGAAGGAGAAGGAGCAGGAGGTGGAACTGGTTATGATCGTCGAGTCGGTCGAGGGCGGAAATCAGGGCAATCCCTTGAGGAGGTAGAGGCGGGTAGCTTGAGCATGAGGTATTTTCGACTCAAAGGTAGAGTACGAAAAGCGTTATTACTATCTTATCGGAATCTTAAATTTCTGGGTCTTCCGTTTTATGGAATATGTTATTTTAACAAGTGCGCGTTTCAGCAGGAGTAGTGTTCCGTAGCGAAATTATGGAACTAGCGTACTGTTGCGTACATCAACGTACAAACTACGGCAACATATTGTGACGTACGGTCCCGTAGCGTGGAGTAGCGTATCGTATCGGAAATAATGAATACTACAGGGTGTCCCAAAAAACCCCCTCTAGAGGCCGTCAATCGGATCGGATCGGAATGGTTTTTATACCAATCGAAAGCTCTCGGAAAGGCGAGAAAACAAGCGGGTTTCGTTTTCTAAGATTTAATCTGATTCTATCGATATGTCAGGTTTTCCTAAAAAGCCGGGAATTTTTCATCAGGAATTTCGCAATTAGCATGCAGATCTCGCATAAATCAGCAGTTTTCATAGTTTTTGGACATAAAATTAGCAAATAAAAAGGCTTAATTAAGAAATTCAACCCTCCTTGTTTTCTCGCCTTTTCGAGAGCTTTCGATAGATACCTAAATCGTAAAAATCGGAATCGACTGCGGTCCGCTAGGTAGGGGGGTTTTTTTTTTGGGACACCCTGTAGAATAATGTAAAATACCTTAACGTTCGGTAGCGTACTGTAACGTATTCTTTGACCTTGACTGTTGAAAAATAGCTTTTCATCTATTTTTAGAGGATACTGTATCATATTGAAACGTACTGTAACGTACAGAAGCGTATTGTCACGTACAAAAGCGTACTGTAACATTCAGAAGCGCGCTGTCACATATAGAGGCCTACTTTAACGTACGGAAACATACTGTAGCGTACAGAAACGTATTGCAACGGCGTAATCCCGTGGACTACAGCGTAGTGTGATTGAGTATAGTGTACTCAAGTAACGATTTCGAGAGATACGGTAGCGTAAGTAGGTAAAACGCGGAACAAGTGATGGGAAAGTAATGGGAGAAGAGAGTGAATGGGAAGTAGATTGGTCTGAATAGGCTGGTCATTTTCCCAGAAATTCCGGGGCACTCCAGTTGACAAAGGCAGCTGAAAAAAATGCTAAAAATGCTAGAAAAATTCGATCAAAAAGTTCCTAGGTGATCTCTGCCATCTAAGATCTTCGAAAGGTTATTAATTCATAAAAATGGCAGAAACAGCCGGAAAAACCCAAAAAATGTAGTGAGAAAATGGGGCGAGGGATTTTTTCGGGGAATGTTTATTGGGGTGCATGCGGAGCTGAGAATTTAGAGCTGGGCAGCAGAAATGGGATACCGGTGCGAGAAAACGCCGATTTATCACCACGGGTAGCTCCTATCCACCCCCGACAACATAACCCGGCTCACCCACACACACCCGTTCTCCAGTAAAAATCGACGGGTGCGGGGAGGAGGCGGTGGATTTTTAAAGGGATGGTGTCAGCAAGTGGGAGAGCGAGAAGGAGAGAGACATAGAGAGAGATAGAGAGTGCCAGAGAGAGAAGGAGCGAGTGATATACAGAGCGAGAGACACAAAGAGCGAGAGAGAGTGTGTGCACCTGTTCCAGTCCCTTTAAAAATAGAAGCCGTTGGCAGAAATCGTGTGTTTGCCGCGCTGGTGGTCTGCGGCTGTCCGAGGCGTTTGAGACAAAAACTCTGGGTGCTAGGAGAGAGAGAGAGAGAGAGAGAGAGAGAGAGAGAGAGAGCCAAAGAGAACCCAAGAATCAGAGCGGCGGAAAAGCACGGCCACCCCGGGCTGAAGGCCTGTTTGTTTGTATGTCGGTCCGCCATATTGGGAAGCGTCCCCCGGGGGGAACTGTAAAGACAAAGAACAAGAGTGAGAGAGATAGAGAGAGATACAGAGCAAAAGATCCGATCGTAACGGGTCCGAATCTACAAATCCCCGCCAAATAGAGCGCAAGTAACACATTCGCTATTCATCATGAATCGCAGGCAATAGGAACACATTTTAAAGGGATGGTGACAGGCGAATATTGGCGGGCAGCTCACAGAGATTCTTGGGGAGGAACTTTGGAAAACGCAATAATGGCAGAATTCAAAATTAAAGGGCTTATGACGAGAGAATTTCTATCGAGCTAACAGAGACCATTTGAGCTTCGATGCAAAAAAATATGATGAAGCAAAGAGAGAGAAAAGGAGCCATAGCTATAGCGAGAGAGAGAGAGAGAGAGAGAGAGAGAGAGGTAGACAAAATTCTGGTATCCATATCCCTTGAAAAGCAAAAAACATCATCTCCAATCCCAGCCAAGCCGCAAAAATCGAAATTGGAGCCCACCCCAGATCCGGAATGACTCCGCTGGGGGGATCAATCAGGATGCGGCATATTTCACGGAGGGCAGGGGCATGGTAGAGGAAGAAACACGGGGAGCACGGTCTTGTGGCTCCGTAATAAGGGGAATTATGGCATGGCAGAGAGAGGGAGAGAGAGAGAGAGAGAGAGCTGGGCTAGAGAAGCAGAGCAATGAAGCTGCAGCTGAAGCCGCCTTGGGTGGGTTGGGAGAACCCGTTCCACACACAACCACCGCTTGCCCCCCCAGCAACCACCAAGCACTATCGCTTATTAGATGCGCCTCAGCGGGCAATGAGGGGGGTTGGGGGAGAGGATTAATTAAAGGGAGCGTGCCAGCTAGGGAATGGTTGCAAAAAGGTCGAATTTTTATAGCTTTCCTTCTCTGTCTTTCTCTCACTCCCTCTCTCATACTCTCTCGCTCTCTCCCTCTCTCATACTCCCTCTCTCTCGCTCTCTCTCATCCAAAAATCCTAATCACTCCGCTCCCATCCAAATTACGCCCCCCAAAAACACAGCTGACCCCTCGCGGCGTCACTTTTTTTGGGATTTAGGCATCGGCGATGGGGATGTGGATATCGGATCGGGGCCGCTTTTTCGCTCCGTACGCCACGCTCCTACGCACGCATCCTGCATCTCAGGGGTGTACATTATGAAAAATCGGTGTCATCATCCCGTTAAATGCAATTTGCCTTTTTCCGGCTACGGTAATGATCGAAACACGGATTTTTCTAGGCGACAAAAGGTCTTTTTTTGGTAAAGAAAAGAACCTCGAAAATTCACTGGGCAATCAACACCCTCAATTATCGCGTATTATAGTTTATCATCTGTTGATTGCCGAGCGCTAGCTAATCAAATTTCTCTCCCAGGTGTTTCTCTACCCCTCTCTCTATCACTCTGTCTTCCCCCTCTCTCTCCCTCTCTGCCTCTATCACTCTCTCATCTGTCGCTCTCGCCCCTTGTGTGAAAATTCATCAAATTTGGGGTGGGGGCAGAACAATGGAGTCGCGGAGCACCAGCCAACGAACAAACGAACAAACGCTTTTCATTCCGTTTTACAAGAGTTGTGAAATGGACACTAAATTCGGAGAGGGAGAGAGAGCGAGATATAGAACCAAGGCGAGGGAGAGACAGAGAGAGAGGTAGAGAGAGAGAGAGAGAGAGAGAAAGTGAGAGAGAGATAGCAATAGATAGCGCTAGAGAGGGAGAGAGAGAGAGAGAGAGAGAGAGAGAGAGAGAGAGAGAGAGAGAGAGCGAGATAGAGAGAGAGTGGGCCTGAGAGGGCGAGAGAGCGAGAGAGGAAGAGAGAGCGAGAGGGGGAATAAAATTAACACAAATTCACAGCTCCCGTAAGCAAAAGTAGTTGCGAATAATCCTCAAATTAACTTCAGAAGCCGCTTAACGCAGAGGGGATAACAGAAAGAGAGGAGAGAGAGAGAGAGAGAGAGAGAGAGCGAGATAGAGAGAGTGGGCCTGAGAGGGCGAGAGAGCGAGAGAGGAAGAGAGAGCGAGAGGGGGAATAAAATTAACACAAATTCACAGCTCCCGTAAGCAAAAGTAGTTGCGAATAATCCTCAAATTAACTTCAGAAGCCGCTTAACGCAGAGCAGCTAGCCCTAATTTGCATAGAGTTCAGCGCGTTACGCGAAGTGTGAAGTACGAAGGGGTACCGTAGGCAAATACACGTCCATAGTACAGAACGGAACAAGAGCCACTTGAGAACACCCCCCGAAATAGGGTCCCGGCACGAAAGGAGGGGAAGAAATGCCCAAGGCTTGTCACAGGAGGAAGCTGCGCGACACAACGCTTTTCGTGAACCAGCAGAAGCACCCAGGGAGAAGCCGTGTTTGTTCCCTGGCGCGTCTTCAGGGAGGGACCGGACACGAAAACGGGGGTGTCTTCAGGCTTGTTCGGTTGGCTGTGTGTTTGTGCCTCTCACTCCTTACTATCTCTCTCTCTCGCTCTCTCTCTCTCTCTCTCTCTCTCTCTCGCGCTCTCTTACTTCTCTCTCTCGTTCTCTCTCTGTCTGTCTGTCTGTCTCTCTCTCTGTATGTCTGTCTCTCTGTCTCACTGTCTCTCTCGTTGTCTCTCTCATCTCTCTCTCTCGCTGTCTTTCTCTCTCTCGCTACTATGACTGTGTTGATATATTTGTGGGCCCTTTGTCGTGCGTGTGCTGGGCCCCCATCACCCCGCGCCCATCACTCACATCAACGCGCCCGCGCGGTGCGCACCTCGCAACACCTTGGGCGGCGAGTTTTAAAGGGGCCGACAAGGTACGATTATTATGGATTTGATGGGAATCGCCCGTTTAAAGGAGCTGTACCAGTAAGACGAGCGCTGAACTCGTTGAACTCACCGACGTTATAGTACACTTTTACCGGTCAAAAACATGGCACCAGTTAAACCTAACAACCTCCGAAATTGAGAGGCATGCCGCAAATTCACTCTTCTAGGTTTATCTTGCTAACCTTCAGGAAATTACAGTGCTACGAAATTCCAAGCTACAGTAAAGAGTAGCGTTGCGGAACAACCACCGTACTCCCCGCCAGCACACAATGGTAGACACGATTGACGCGATGATTCGTGTCAATATTTGACGGCTTAAAGGGGGCAATATTTTCTCGGTTTCTCTCTCTCGCTCTCTCTCTATCTCTCTCTATCTTTCTCTCTGCTATTTCTCTCTTACTCTGCCGGTCTCTCTCGCCGGTTGCCTACAGCCGTTCCGGATTCGGTGGGGGAAGACGGCAAATAATGAAAACTGGTAGCGTTGCGAGAGAGAGAGCGAGAGGGAACGAGAAAGAGAGAAAGAGAGAGAGAGAGAGAGAGAGAGAGAGAGGGGAGAGAGACAGAGATAGGGCGCGATATAATCTGTCCGGTGTTGTGCCCCGGAACCTGGAACGGAAGACCGGGCCGATTAACCCCGGCGCGGATCTAGAGGTTCACGCTGGGGTCGGCTTAGGGAATTTCTTAAGCCCTTCTTGGGATTTTAAGCTGGTTAGTTACGCCCCCCTTTAAAACTCAATTTCGTTACGGAAATTAAAGGAATGGTGTCAAGGGGGTTTGTGAAATCGAGGAGTTTTTAAAGGTGGCGGAGCAGCTAAGAAACCAGAATGTCGACTAGAAAACGGCATGGAAGAGAAAATTTTTGTCATCACTTCGCTTCTCATCCTCAAACGCTTAGCTTCATTCGAAGCCTGAGCCTAGGCATAAGAAAACCTATAAAAAAGCTTGAGGCCAAGCCCAGCTCTAGCCTAAGCCTAAACCTAAGCCAAACCAAAGCCGGAGCTTAAGACAACTGTAGGTACTTGAGACCAAGCCAAGCCAAGCCAAAGCCCAAGCGAAAATCCAAAAACGGCGGTGCTCGGGGGTCAGCAAAGGCGAGGCGATACGATGCGATACGATGGACAGGACAGAAGGAGGACCCCGCTTCGGTGTTCGGAAGATGATTGTCTTCTTCGTCTTCTTCTCCTCCTTCTGCTGCCCCGCTATCTTCTTTGCAATTCTTTGCCCCACTCCCGGTTGCTGGTTCTTTTCTGGGCCCAACTCCCCCCCCCCCCCCGTCCGTTCTGCTCCTGTTTGCACCGTCACGCCTCGCATACACACACAAAGATGTGCGGGGTGGCCCTTCAGGTGATGGGACTAGAGGAGGGAAGGGGAGACATGGGTTCTTCGCTGGAGGGGCAAAATGGCCCGGAGGGATGGGTCAGGTGATAAGGGAAAAATTTTGGTTTTAGAAAACGGACGAAGCTCGTCTTAGCAACACCGATGCCAATCGCTGGATGGATAGCCAATCGCTTTCTCCTCCCGCGCTCTCTATCTCTAGCTGCCGCCGTCTCTCTCTCTCTTTCTCTCTTTGTCTCTCTCTCGCTCTCTCTATTTCGCTCTCTCTCGCTCTCTATCTCGCTTTTTCTCGCTCTCTATATCTCTTTCTCTCTCTCTCTCGCTCTCTCTCTCTCTCTCTCTCTCTCTCTCTCTCTCTCTTTCTCAGTCTCTCTCTCCATCTCGCTCTCTCTGATTGAAATGAATCTTTAATTCAATTTTGAATCCATCCCGCCCCTTTTAAAGCGCCGGGTAAGTTATGGATTGGCTTTTTTCGTTTCTTGCGGAGTCCTTTAAGGCCCCGTTTTCCCTCAATCGAAGCCCTCTAGCGAAAGCCAACCAGCCAACTAGTAAAAGTCGGAAAGTCGCCGCATATCTGCCCCAGAAATCGGATCAAGATGGAGCGAAGAATGGAAAAGCCGGCCCTCGGGCTTCAACTCGAGATCGTAATTGGTTGTCTTGCGGAGCAGTCTTGATTAAGTTCCCCCATTAAATCGTCTGATGGGTCTCGGAGCGCTTCGATGTCGACGGAGGTGTCCGTTGATTTTGATCCTATTCTTGGTGTTTATGTTGCTGTTAATAGGGGTACTGTGGGGCCGGAAGCATACTGTACATCGAGCGATGAATTCCTCACAGGTCAGTGTTTTCCTGGTTGGAAATGGGTGTTGGCTAGCGGAGGGAGAGAGAGAGAGAGAGAGCGAGTGGGAGAGAGAGCAATGGAGAAAGACAGAGACAGAGAAAGAGCGAGAGAGAGGGAGAGAGCGAGTGAGAGACACTGATGGGGAGAGAGAGCTAGAGAAAACACCTATTTTACCTTTAGGACACCCCAGAAGAAGAAGACTACGTCGACGAGGGCCTACGGGCCATCAAAAACAAGGAAAAGCAGCTGCTCGAAGAGAGGAGACAAAAAGCGGAGAGGGCAGAGAAGCAGGAAAATGTTGTCACCACCCGGAAACCGGTGATTTGAATGGGGGTATAGACAAAAGGTGTATTTAGCACTGGGCTACGGTAAAAAGTATGATATATAATTCTTGGCTTTCCAGGCCTTAAAGAATCAGGTTATAGGATTTTTAGAAACGGCAAAAGCGCAGGAAAATCATCGAAAAAAGCGGTGGGCTTTTGAAGAGTTTGTGGAAGGGCTGGACGTGGGTGAGCGAGTTTAGAAAGGTACGGTATTTTGTTTCTCTCTCTCTCTCTATCTGTTTCTCTCTCCAACTCCTCCTTTACTAGAAACCATTCAATATCACTATCTTCAATTCGGACGAAGATGCGGATATTGAGCCCCAGTGGGCCCAGAAAATGGAGGGACAGGTAGATTTTCCGCATTGTCATTTTTACGCTTTTAGACGTGCACCTATTCCCTGGCAAGCCATGAAAAACCGGAGAAGCGGAAGCGGAAAGCGGGTGGAGACGGGAGATTGCCTTGTGGATATGAATGGATATCGAATGGGATTGAGATGGAGGATACGGCATTGGCTGAATTAGACGCGGAGGGGAGGACACGGAAAGCACCAATAAAGGAATATGCTAAGCATCGGAAGCCAAAGGAGATGAGGTCAGAGAGAGAGACAAGTAAAGGAGAGAGAGCGAGAGAGAGAGAGTGCCAGAGAGAGAGAGGGCCTGAATGAGAGCGAGAGAGAATGAGTGTGAGAGAGTGAGAGGAAGCCGGCAGATCCGCATTCTTAAACGCACAGTCTGACCTTTCCAGCGGCCCAATCGACCCAATCTCGAACGTCCTCATCTACCTGCTCCCCAGCATGGGATTTTCCGAGGTGAGCCTTAAGATATTTCCACAATTTCCATCGTTCCAGATCGTGCAGAGAATGCCCCTTACCCATCGCCTTTTTCAGAAGTATGGCGTCGTCGATTTTCCAGGTTAAATCGGCAAATCGCCACTGCTCGCCTGCTTCGGGCGAGCTTTTGATCACAGTATTTTTAGGTTTTCACCGTACGTCGGATGGTCCGTTGCCATCCCTACTTCCGTTGCTAACTGGGCGGAATATGAGCAGTTTGCCGAATATTTTGTGGGTTTCAGGAACGTTCGCTTTCAAACATCTCTCACTCTCTCTCTCTCTCTCTCTCTCTCTCTCTCTCTCTCTCTCGCTTTTTTACTTCCTCCTTTTTCAGCGCAACCGATCCACCCTCCACCTCCGAACACCTCGAAGACCTCGTCCCTCTAATTTTTGCCAATTTCTCCTTGGCCGGCTACTCGACTGCATTTGCTGAACATGGCCGAGGTATATTTCAATCTTTATTCTACCGTAAACACAATTTTCATAATCACATTATTTCCGTAAAATCCGTCGTACTCTATCTCGCAGCAAAGCTAGCCGGGGTCGTTTCTCCGCTTTTTGAAGCGATGCTTGGGAAGTGAGGGCCCGAGTGATTTTCGTTGTTGCCTAGAATTTTTAGGTTAAGATGGAGAGAAAAAGAGAGAGAAAGACAGAGAGAGAGAGAGAGAGTGAGAGAGAGAGAGAGAAGAGAGAGATAGAGAGAGACTGACCCGTTTGTAAAGTACGCTGGAATGAGCACGGAGCGTGGCGAGGTTTTGTTCGACTAGCATTCCTGGAAATAAGTTTTTAGATAAATCTTCTATCAGTAGCTCCTGCTCACTCTCTCTCTCTCTCTCTCTCTCTCTCACTACCAAAAATGAGGGCGTCCTGGTGAAGCTGTGTGGGGCGGGAATTGGCCAATCTTTTTTGGGATCTCTTCAAATACAGTAGCCGCTCAATCCGGGTCTGAACGGCTTCGCGTCGTGCCGGTTCCATTGTCGAGACGAGGTCAGCGAGGAGACTCGCTGAAAATGTTTTGCTTGGACCCTCACGTTAAAGCATCTCTCCCTCTCTCGCTCTCTCACGCTCTCACTCTCTTTCTCTCTCTCTCTCACCTACCGTATGGCCCATCCACAAATTCCGCTTCATTCCGCTCTTCCACCACCTCAGCAATTTCCGCGTAGGTGTTGTCAAGCTTGGCGACAATGTTCTGAAAAAATCATTTAAAATTTATTCCTATGATTTCGTGAAAAGCAAGAAGTTTCGCATCAGGCGGGGGTCGAACCCGGGTCTTGTGGGTGGCGAGCGAGAGCTTTAGCAATGCACCAAAGGTGAATTCACTTTTTCCGGTTAACTAGCTTAAAACTTACCCTCGGGTCCAGGTTGTAATAATACGGGCGTGGGGAGGAGCAGGGTAAATTTGCATACATGGTGGGGATGGTAGTGGAAATGGAGTGATAATAAACGCTGGGAGTTGGGGCCCAGGAATGGCTGTAGGGGGCGTATCCCAATCGGACTGCAGGTGGGTACCGTACCCCCGGCATGGGTACTATGCCTGCAGGGCATAACACCCACTTCCAGCTGGCTCTCTCTCTCTCTCTCTCTCTGTCTCTCTTTTCTCTCTCTCTCTCTCTCTCTCTCTCTCTCTCTCTCGCTCCGTTTCGCACCTTTGTAATGGTCTGAATAATTCCCAACCACCTCGCGATTCGGGTCCTTTATAAAGGATAATTTCCAAAGAAATTAAGCTTTGTAAAATGGTGTTTTGGATCTGGCTCGCAAGCGATCAAAGACCGGTGAATTTCTTTGAACGATCAAACAATCTCTGCTAGTCGCAAGGGAATTCCTAAAAAATCTCTGCTAGCTGCCTACAGAATTCACAAATGACCTCGGTTAGCTGCTAGGCATTTTCAAAATGGTCTCTGCCAGCTCCTACACTAAAAATTCTCAAAAATTCTCTGCTAGCTGGCCCGATTCTGAAATGATCTCTGTTAGCTTAGAGGAATTCCTAAATGATCTCTGCTAGCTCCTAACCTAAAAATTCCGAAAATTCTTGGCTGCCGGCGTGATTCCAAAATTATCTCGAGTTTCCTGGGAACTCCCAAATGGCCTTTGCTAGCTGACCCAATTCCAAAATGGTCTCTGCTAGCTTCTAACCTAAAAATTCTCCAAAATACTTCGCCAACTGACCAAATTCCCAAATGAACTCTGCTAGTTGTTGCGAAAATCCCTAACCTTTTTGAGTTAGCACTATTTCCGCTTTTTCAGGACTCTTCGAGCCCCCAGTCATTCCATTCGGCACTCGCCCACTGCAAGAACATCTTCGCGTCAAGGGAGAATGCCAGCAACGGGTACGGTAGAATTCCGAAGGTTACCGACGTTTTCTAGCTACTTTTCGAGGGTGTCGAGCGCTTCCTCGCCGAGCAGCGCGCATTGCAAAAGCGACGTTTCGTTTTTGTATCGCTTCACCGGCACCGTGCCGAGGAGTACGGTAGGAATACGGCAAAAAAGTGAAAATCCGTGTTTTTAATAGGGATATGGTAGCGATACGGTAAAATGGGAAGAAGATAGGGTAAAAACAGATAATGAATAACGTAGAAGTAGCTAAAAATTCGTATTTTAGCTGAGCACGGTAAAAATAGAGGAGCAAGAGCTATAGATTAGTGTTCCAGCTAAAATAATGTAAAATTGGGGTGGAAATCGCTAAAGAAATCACCATATTTTTTAGATTCTCACATGTATGATCATCTACAAAAGCTAGCAGAGGGCCGCTTCTTCAATTCGATATTTTCCATTTTCCTATCGCTCGCACCGGGGAAGAATTTGGGGAATCAAAGAGCGGTTCGTACTTTGCCGTAAAAATACGGTTAAAAACACAAAAAACATTCATTCTAGCTCCGCCCCTTTCTGACCATCTTCGCGTCGAGCAGCACGACGAAACGACGATTAGTTGAGTGAGTATTTCGGGGTGCTAAAATGCGGTTTCTATGCCGTGTTTTCAGGAATCGTCATCGGCCGATCACTCCCTTTGATTTGCACGCGACGCTGCTCGACTTGCTCGGGCTCAAGGCGGTAGAGGAGCAACAGCGTACGGGCACCAAGCTCTTACAATGCGCATTAATCGGAATTTAGGGAAAGGGCAATCCTTGCTGGAAGCGATTCCAAAATCGCGGGGCTGCGTTGAGGTTCGTGTTTTTACGGGGTGTCGGAAGCTGAAGTCTAGCCATAGAAATTCCGCAAAAATCTCTGCTAGTTGCCTAGGAATCTCCTAACTTTACAATGTTTTAATCGACCCCAAAAAATATCGATTTTTTTCCGCCAAAAATTCCCGAATTTCAACCAAAATTTCGACTAAAAATCCCTAAGAAGGATTGGACAAATTTCTCTACTAAATACCACAAAAATTCCCCCAAAAATCTCTGCTAGCCTCCTGTCTTCCAGGGCCCTTTAAACCCCTAGAACCCCCAAAATCAGGCCCAAATCCCGTTGCACCACTGCACCTGCCAGACACCGAGGATGCTACGTGGTGAGGAGCTGGCCGGGATTGAGAAGGTTGTGTTTTGAAATTTCCGGAATTCTGAATGTCTAGGCCGGCCTGGCAATCCTGCTGCACACACTCGACTACCGCTGCGCCGAGGAGGACTGCGGGTTTTTGAAGGCGGCCAAAGTTGTATCGGTAGAATGGTGCGTGTCGGCGTTTCTTTCCAGGATTCCAGCCATTAATACCGACATCGAAATTACGGGAATTCTAAATACCGACAACCAAAGTACCTAAATCCAAAATCCCGACAGCCAAAACACCGATAGCTATGATCCAGACAGCCAAAACCCCGATTGCCATAAGCCCGACAGGCCAAAATCCCCCACGGCAAAATACCGACAGCGATAATACCGACAGCCAAAATCCCAAAAGCCAGAATGCCGACAACGCCACCTCTTCCTCTTCAATCCCGACAGCAAAAATACCGATGGCCATAATTTTACGGCCCTTTTAAGCAGGTATTTGGGATGTCGGGATTTTGAACTGTCGAAATTTTGATTGTCGGCATTTAGCATCTCGGGATTTGGTTAAAGGGATTTTCTGTCGGGATTTTGAACTGTCGGCATTTTCGCTGTCGGGATTTCGGCGTCCCCAATTTTTTTGGTTGCTGCAGAGCTGTAGCCGGTAGCCGAGAAAAATTGTAGTCTGTAGAGCGTGGAAGCGTGATAACATTTTTATATCTTTTGTAGTCTGTAGTCTATAGTCTGTGAATTTCCAGGCGTACCCCAAACGAGGATTTCCTCTCGTATTCCGGCGTTGTTTCGAACAGTACCGAGACCCCGGTCTTCAACGCTAAACGACGGCCCGTCGAGGGATTTCTTGATATTCAAATTCGATTGCCTGGCGCAAGGATTACGGTCGGTGGCACAGAATCCAAAAAAAATGATCGGAACTGCTACGCTACATCTGAATTCAGGCGCTACTGTATCTGAACGTGGTGACGCGGCGCGCTAGCATTGATGTGGCCGGGATACGGGGTCGTATCGACAGTTCTTCGGGTGTGCAGAGGAGTGGAGAGGAACCGATCGATTGGAGGGAGATGTTGAATATTCATTGGCAGAAATGATAAAGTTTTTTACTGCTTGGAACGATGATTGTCGATGGGGAGAATGAGATAGAGAGGGAGAGTGCGTGAGAGAGAGCAAGAGAGAGAGAGGAGAGAGAGAGAGAGGCGAGAGAGTGAAAGCGAGAGAGCGAGAGAGAGACGGAGAGAGAGAAATTCCAAATCAGTATTTGTCATTAAATCCCTGCTATATTCTCATATCCTCAGGCTCGATTTTCACCGACCACCTGGCCAGCTGGCAAATCGAGCATTTAGCAGCTCCATTGGCGCCGGGTATCTGCCATAGGCGCCAAATTGCATCCAATCGTTGGCTAAAAATGTCACAAAAAGCATTTTGAAATGCTTAAAATGTATTCTGGGAACGTTTTTTCGTTTTATATGGATAAAGACGGTGTTCCACTAAAAAACGAGAAGAAGTGGTAAGAACCCATCGAAAACAAACACCAATGCTCTATTTTTGGCCATGCCGGCCCATTATCTTATCTCTGTCCGCCTAAAAAGTGACCCAACGCGGCAGGGCGACCAAATCGACACGAAATTATATTCGATCTGGCCCTATTTTGATCGCGTAATCGGATATTTATAAAGATTCCGGCTAGCTATGCGTAAAACATGGTACGGCGACTTTTATGTTACGGAAGATTGGCGGGATGAGCATTGGAGGGAATGGTTTCGGATGATTAAAAAGGTTTGTGAAAAATCACTCTCAGTCGTTCGCTCTCTCTCTCTCTCTCTCTCTCTCTCTCTCTCTCTCTCTCTCTCTCTCTCTACCTCTCTCTTTTAGGAAGGCTGGGTTGCCTATGACAAATCGGCGATGGCCCTCTACCCAAAGTGGGAGGGCGCAAGGCTGGCGGTCGCGCTGGATGGGAAAAGTCTGTTTTTTTGCTGAAATTTCGGTGTTTCACGAGTGGCGGTCGCGTTGCGCTAGGTCTCAACCGCGACGTGGCCGCTGCGCTGCGCTCAACCTCAAACCTAACTAAAATTCAGCCGACAAATTCCTCGGCTGCTTCGTGTGGTCGGAATTCGATGGGATGGCTGCCATGGATGCGTATAATGTGGTGGGTACGGTAGTTTTAGTGTCTTTTAGCGGCATTTCTAGCTCCTATCAAAAGGTTTTTGCTGTCACATCCCCTTTAAAGCCCACTTTTTCAGCTCCCCGAAGCGCAGGGGCTTGGCGTGGGGCGTGGCCTGTGGGACTACACGATGGTCCGCTCCGTTCCGCCCCACCTGACCCGAGCCATGAGGGCCAGTAAGTGAATATTTAGCCCGTTTTGCCTTGCCAATCCCTTTAAAGCCTCGATATTCAGTTCCCGAGCACGTCGAGCGCTATATGAAGCTGGGCTGGCCACATCGAGGGCCGGTACAGTATGAAATGTATTGTAGCCCGGTGGAGTTGAAGGTTCCGTCTCGGGGTGGTATACGGTAATTTGGGAGTATTTTAGGCGACTTGCTCGTCAGGGTTGGCAATGTGCCAAGCGTCCGGTTCTGGAGAATTTGTCGAGATTCAGCGGCTTGAGCAGAAGGGTCGAAAGGCGTTGTTACGATTGGATACTATGGTAGGTTGGAGAGAGAGAGAGAGAGAGAGAGAGAGAGATAGAGAGAGATCGGATGAGAGATCGGATGAGAAAGCTAAATAGAGAAAGAGAGAGAGAGAGAGAGAGAGAGAGAGAGAGAGCGAGAGAGTGACAGAGAGCGACAGAGAGGCTGTAATTTTTGAGGTCACTGGCCGAAATCGTCGCAAATTATGGGCTCAACTTTTAAACTTAGACTTTCTAAAAGGCGGAATTCTACTCGAATGTGATGGGGAGGTAAATTTGCTACCGTAACCTTCCCCCAAGCTTCTTTTAGGCTTCAGCAATGTGCCTATTGATACCAACTGTCGGTGATAGAGATTGGAGATTGGCGCCGGTTTTTGGGCGAAGTCTGGGCGCAACGCTTCGGCTTCTTAAAGATGTGATAGGTTGGTGCAAACGAAACTCGACGGGACGCAACAGTGACGCATTACAAACCTGTTAAAAACAATAGTTCAGATTCAGCCAATCTCCCGCCATCAGCCCGGCTTCACGTCCACTTCACCGACACGACCAGCGGTTTCTATACCATCCACCCACTGCTCGAAAAGTGCACCCAGAGACCCCGAGAATTCTACGCCACCACCCTATACGATCGCCCGTACCGTAACCCGGTCGACACGGATCTTATCTACGTAATCCATGACAACTTTTTGCACTTTGACATGTGAAATAAAGATGATTTTCTAACCTTTTTGCTCCTTTTCTAATTTTTTTTGCTGATTTTCTAACTTCTTTTTGCTGATTTTCTAATTTTATTATTTTTCGAACTTTTCCCCGATTTTTAACATTTTCAGCTAATGTTTTTCTAGATTTTCAGATAGCATTAACGCGATGGCTTACAAATTTTATGAAGCAAGAGATCATTTATCTACAGTAACCGTATAGCACAGACTAACAAAAAAAACAACATGCAATTCCTTTGTACACCACGGCTACCCGTCGTGGAAAATTGTCGACGAGTTCCGGGTCCGGCAGACGACTTCCAGCCGCATCACAAAGTCGTCCCGTTTTGCGACGCCTGAAATTTTCGTTTCCTTACGGTATAGCAAACTGTCTTACCGATAAATTGTACGGGCTTGCTGCGGCCCGAGACGACAATCTCGATCGATTTCCTGGTGCCGGCCAGCAGCGACAGGGTTCGCAGGATCGAGATCTAAAATGTGTGTGTTACTAGGCGCGTAGCGTAGCGTACAGACCTTTCTGACCGACTTGATGTCCTCGACGACGAGTAGGGGCGCCGGATGCTCGGCTTTTCCCTTTTGCTTGAACACCAGCGCCCTAAAATGAACCCTCATTGAAGATGGGTTCTAAAAACCCACCGATCGGTCAGGTAGAGGATGCCCTGGTACTGTACTCTACTCCAGTCCGGAGCTGCGTCCTCAGCGACAAGGAGAAGCGTTTCCCGAAGGGCATCAGCCAGGGCATCCTCTACCTGACCGATCGGTGGGTTTTTAGAACCCATCTTCAATGAGGGACCATTTTAGGACGCTGGTGTTCAAGCAAAAGGGAAAAGCCGAGCATCCGGCGCCCCTGCTCGTCGTCGAGGACATCAAGTCGGTCAGAAAGGTCTGTACGCTACGCTACGCGCCTAGTAACACCCACATTTTAGATCTCGATCCTCCGAACCCTGTTGCTGCTGGCCGGCACCAGGAAATCGATCGAGATTGTCGTCTCGGGCCGCAGCAAGCCCGTACAATTTATCGGTGGCGGCCGACGGGCCCAGGTCGGCCTCCCCGAGGTGGACGGCTTTTCGCTTCTTGCTCTTGCCGAAGGAGAACCTGCAAATCAAGCTTAAAAAGGTTCTTGCGCATTATCGGGGGGGAGGGCAAACTATTTTCCAGGGGTTTTACTATTTCAAAACGTAATAAAATAAAAAGTTTTGCTATTTCCCGGGCTCTAAAGAAGAAATTGTCTCAGATGGTGCCGATTCGCTCAATAAAGGAATATCATAATAACAAAGACATGTACTGCCCAAATTAGCCACAATTCAATGATTTCAAGCCCCCTTCATCCGTACAAAGCTGAAAAATTTGACTAGCTTTAGTTGTTCAATTATTAGGATCTCTCATTCAGCACCTTTTTTACTTCCCAGGACGGCAGAAGTACCCAATTTGACCGTACCGATTCTTTTCCGATGAATATCGGTGAAAAAACCCGGAAGAATGCGGCTAAACGCAAAGAAAAACGCGGCGCACAAAGCTCGTATTTTCGCAATTTTTCCGGCTTAAATCCTAGATAAATCCTTATTTTCACGCTAAATCACCCATAAAACCCCTCCCAGAATGTGCGCAAGAGTCTTCTCTATATTTCGTATCGGTGGACTCCCCACAACAACGTCGTTTTCAAAAGTTATAGGCATTTGAAGTTGAAAATTTGTGCGTTTTTTTGGCCCCTTTCTTTGCCTCTCTCTCGAAAAATCATGGATCGGTAGGCAAGCATAGTGTGCGCGCGGGCATAGGAACGCTACGGAGCGCCCCCACCTCTCATGAGCGCATTTCTTAATATCTGACAGCCAGTGGCTTCGGTGTCGATGATTCTAAATCAGAGCTATAAAAAGTCTGTCAATGATACTGAATCTTCTTTATAGCGTTTTTCAGGGCTTTTGATTGCTGGAAAGTTACAAATACGAAAAATTCGAAAATTATGACCTTTCCTGCATTTATCAACAACAAAAAGCCCGTAATTTTCGAATTTTTATACCTAAAACTGTGTAAACTAACATACAAAATGGTTTATATTCCGCTATAAGGGTTCTAAAATCATATTATCTTACCGTCCATTGTTGGTGAGGTAGAAGATGTCGCGGGGGAGCTGCTTGACGGCGGTGATCACGTGCGTCTCGTAGCCGAGGAAGCTGCTGCGTCCCGAGAAGATGCTCATCTTCTAGAAAACAGAAATATAGTTTGTAACGCTAAAAAATATCTAGAAATTATGAAAAGTATTCGAAAAACATGAAATCCTGTGAAATTCGGGGATTGGGGGTGAGACGCTCGCATGGTCACACGCTAGCGGCACTGGATCTTTTGCGGGGGGGCAACATTTTCTCCGTAATCACGTACGGCCATGTCACCAAGGTTCTTATAGCATTTTAAACGATTTTTAGATATAAAACTCTCCTAAAATCATCATAAAAATTTCGACGACTTTTTGGCCCGTGAAAAATGACCCAAAATTGCCAAAATTTTGGCCATTTCGAAATTGTATATTGTTGTTTACCGGGTCGAATCGTGGAAAAACAAAAATTTGGTTCCCCCGATCAATATCTCCCCTTCCCCCCGCTAGCAACCCAGTACCCGATGGCTCGGTATCGCCCAATGTTTTCGCAGAGATTGGAGCGCCGAAAGTTGAGTTTTTAGCGGTGGATTTGCTGGAAAATCGTGCAGCTTGTAGCCTGGGTGACAGCTTGGGAGTTCACGAAACTGGAGCACTCTCGGTCCAACGAGGACGATGTTCGAGACGGCTGACAGGCTGTATCTCCCGAGGCCACGGTCGCGGGTGGCCTACGAAGCGGTGGCCTAGATGCTTGGATGGCCCGGGGCGTTGCTCTGCCACTCTCTCTATCCCGCTCGCTCTCTCACTCCCTCTCCACTCTCTCTCTCTCCACTCTCTCTCTCCTCTCTGGCCACCCCCTTTGCATATCCGTGCCTCCACCATCTGCCCCCACCAACCCACGCCATGGTTTTCGTTCAATTTTTTTACGGTTCTTTTGCATTATCGCGGGGGGAAGGGTATGGGCTCTCTCTCTCTCTCTCTCTCTCTCTCTCTCTCTCAGTCTCTCTCGCTCTCTCTAAACCTCTACAAGTGATTCTAAACCGTTTTTACCCTTCCTAAATGCAAAAACTCTACAAATTAGCATTAGAAAATACACAAATTATCGATTTTCTACCCCCAAAATGGCCGGTTTTCGACAAAAACAAATAGGTTCGACGTTCTTTTATTTTTTTGTCGACTTAAGATGTAGCTAAATCGACTAAAAAACACGTTAAAAAATTCCTATTCTTTATTCTATTATGCTATTCTTAAAATTTCTTAAAATACTGGTTCTGGGCTGTTAGCGGGGGGGGGCGATTTTCCCTGTGCGTCTCTTAGTTTTTTTGATATAGAATAATACAAAACCAGAAAAAAAAACGGAAAAAAGGGTTCGAAAACTATTTTGTTATACCTTTAAAGCAATGAAAAACTACTAAAAACCCTCTAGAAAGGCATAATCATCAAAAGATGGAAAAAACAGAAAGTGTCTCCGCCCGCTGCCAAAATTCCCTCCCCCCGCTAACAGTCCAGAATAGAGTTGTTATTCGACCCGCGGGTCGAAATGGTCGAAACTTTTGTAGGCTCCCGCAGCGAAAACTTTGTACAATTCATAACTTTTTTCTAAAGTAGAATTCCGCTATTTCGTCTTCAGTTTTGGTTCTGTGAGATCATTTCCTACATTTTGAGCTGTTAAACTATAAGTTTTTGTGCTAGAATCACAGAGAACGGCCTGATTGCCTTGTTCCGCGCGCGGCCATTTCTCGGAACCACTTCCCCCTGCCATGGTGCGCCGTTCTTTGTGATTCTACTCAGCTCCTCGGGTCCACCCAAAATCCGGTTGTATTCCACCTGGATTTGGGGTGGAACGCATGGGAATCGGCTGGATTTCGGGTGGACGCACAGGGAATCGAGTGGAAACACGACGCAACGCGTGCCGCACGCGACGCGGCAAATGGAAATCGAGTGGAAACCGGGCGGATCCGATCGATTTCCAACTGATTTACCGCGCCTCCACCCGCAATCCGGTCGATTTCCACGTGGAATCCGGTCGCGTCCGCTACTGGAATTCCGATCGATTTCGCGAGCAGATGCAGACCGGATTTCGGGTGGACCCGAGGACCTGAGTAGCATGAAAACTTATATAGTTTAAGGACTCAAAATCTAGGAAATGATCCCACGAATCAAAACTGAAGACGAAATCGCGGAATTCGACGTTGGAAAAAGTTATGAATTTTACAGAGTTTTCGCTGCGGGAGCCTACAAAAGTTTCGACCATTTCGACCCGGGTCGAATAACAACTCAAAGTCCAGCACCGACGCACCAATCGTGTTTCAGGCGGAAGGAACGATGGAATGCGAGAGGACGATGCAACGAAACCGTTCAACCTCGCCCGGATGGAAGCCAAAAATCTTCGATGACAAGGTGATACTAGGGTTGGCAATTGAGGAAACCGGTCTCCGATCGATTGGATTGAGCTTTTTTCGGCCCAAAATGAGCAAATTTTCGACTTTTTCAAGCGTTTTTCCAACTTTTAAAAAAGTTTTTCCGATTCAAATAGGCTTAAATTTTGCTAAAAACAATGTGAAAACACTTTATATTTGATTACTATCCCCACCAGGGTCGACAAAAAAAAGTTGGTTTCCCCCCCGCGTCGCAAAAGCCCGCGAAAACCAGCCAAAATCGTTCAGTTTCACGACTATGGAAAGGTATACACAAAACAACAATTTCAGTTGGTTGACGCTCGAAATGTTGGTGATTTGCAGGTTACCGCGAAACGGGTGCGGAGAAGTGCTTCTGTGGGACCGCGGGAGAAGAAGACTTTCGGGTGGACAGTCAGAAGGATGCCGAAAATACCGTAAGAAATAGAGAGAGAAAAAGAGAGAGAGAGAGAGAAATGACCAAACTGGCAGCCAGACTAGATGATACAATTGCTAAAACCTCTCCACAGTACCCCCAGAAGTCAATAGTACCCATTCGAAAACGTGCCAAAATCTCGATTTTCGGGGTGTTCTGCCCCCTTTAACTGGCTAGATCTAGGGATAGGGTAGATGATAGTGTTGGGATGTGAAAGAACTCATTCTCCTCTTTCGAATAGATCATAACAATCATCTACAGTATCCCCAAATGTCAACAGGAATCCCGCGGAAAATCCGGAAAAACGGGATTTTTGCCAAATTTTCGAAATGCTCTAATTTTTTGTAGTTTGTAGTTAGGGTTCTAATTGTTGTGGGATTCGTTAAACTGGCAGACAGACTACAGACTACAAACCTTTCAGTATCTGGTGGCCCTTCTACAGTACCCTTCGTCGTCATCTTTTCCGTCGTGACCTCATCCGGAACACTTTCCAATGCGACGACCGGGTATACTTAGTTGCTTAATTTCATGGCGTAATCCTTGACCTTTAGGCTGATTTGTACGATGTGCAATCGACGGCTTCTATCGTGCTATGGATATTGATGCAGCTCCACGGTCTATATGCCCTCCATCAAAACATCAACCATCAGCTACCGGATTTCAGATTTGTCATCGAATCAGTACGTTACAATACGCGCATTTTGTAGAATGCCTGCCAGTTTAGCTAATCCCGAAAAAATTTGACTTCTAGCTACCAACTACAAAGATTCAGATCGATCAGGGAAATTGCGATAATCTGAGTTTTTCCGATTTTCCACGGGATTCCTGTTGACATTTGGGGGTACTGTAGATGATTGTTATGATCTATTCGAAAGAGGAGAATGAGTTCTATCACATCCCAACACTATCAGCTACCGTATCCCTAGATCTAGCCACTTAAAGGGGGACAGAACACCCCCAAAATCGCGATTTAGGCCCTTTTCCGAATGGGTCCTATTGACGATTTAGGGTACCGTAGATGCCTTAAATTTTATTTTTCGTTGAGCTGGCTGTCAGCACCGCGATTCCGATCAAAATTGGGGCCATTTTCAAGCAGGAAAAAGTTGACCCCCCGGTGGGGGGGTCGAACTTGGGTCCCTCGCCCGGCAGCCTTGTTTTGTAGTCTATAGTCGAAAAGTAACCAATGGAGCTTGTAGCCTGGATGCCAGTTTGGCCACACGCAAAATATTAGGGCTCTCGATCGAGAAATGACAAGGTTAGAGGGAGCCCGGTCAAAGTATTCGACATTACGACACGTAAATCGGGGCCAGAATAGGGCATTTTGCAGGTGATGCCCGGTTGGGAGTACGACGAATGGCGGTGGCCGGCCTTGCTACGCCTCCACGGGTTCTTCATCTATTACGGCAGCTTTCTCGTTGCCGCCCTTGCCTCAGGTGGGCTGGCCGCGGAGCCGGTGCTTATCTGTTAACGGGGGGAGGGCACCAATTTTTCCCCGGTAACCCGGTACGGCCCTCCAACAAAATATAAACCATTTTTAGCGCATTTTACGCAGTTTTTAGGTAAAACTGTGCTCAGGAAACTGAAAATTTTGAAAATTTTGACTGTTTGATCAAAAATGTTTCAAAAATTATCCAAAACAAAAACTTTAAATTTCACAGATTCAAATATTCACAAATTTCTGAGAGATTTAAATATCACAAAATTCCAAATTGGCTCCAATTCTACCTTATATAATTTTGGAGTGTATCTCTGTGTGTGTGTGTGTGTGTGTGTGTGTGTGTGGATGTCAGTTTCGAGGCCCGATTTGAGGGCCTTCCCGTGTCCAAAATGCCCTAATTCTCCGTCACCCGGGGGAATCTACCCTCCTCTTTCCGATGACGCTTTCAGAACCCCGATAAAATACAAGTTTACAAAGTTAAAGCCGGTTTTATTCATTTTTGGGGGTCCGGGAGGGCTAATTTGCATAATGTGAAAAAATACAAATTTCCTCATTCTTGCCAATTGCACTCGCGAGTTTGGTCGTCTCTTTGGATCTGCCTCTCGATGCCTTTCCTTCCCCTGCCCCGGGCAGTCCTCTTGAGGCATAAAACGGGTGTTTGGCGCGTGCTGCCAAGCATTGCATGGCGTAGTGGTAAGCGCTTCGCCGTGCTAATCCAACCATCGGAGGTTCGATCCTCGGATATCGTAGTTGTTTTGCTTTTTGCTCCGAAAGTGCGTTTCGGAGTAGATTTCCGTGTAGGGACGTTATTATGAAGTTAGTCACTCAAGCCGCAGCCTATAGAATGATGCTACCCGCTCAAGCTAGCGCCGCAGGCTTTAGAGCGAAGCCAGCCGCTCAAGCTAGCGCCGCAGGCTTTAGAACGAAGCTAGCCGCTCAAGCTAGCGCCGGAGGCTAACGAATAAAGCCAACCATTGAAGCTAGCGCCGCAGGCTAAAGAAGGAGGTAACCGCTCAAACTTGCGCCGCAGGCTTTATCTCGAAGCAAACCGCTCAAGCTGGCGCCGCAGGCCAAAAAAGGAGGCTAATCCCTCCAGCTTGAGCCGCCGGATGAGGTGGCCACCTAGCCGATCAAGCATGCGCAGCAGGCCTAATAACGACACTAGCGATTTAAGCTTGCGCCGCATGTCAATACAAAGCGGTTTGCATGGGAGATGCGTTTTTCTTTCTGCAGGGTAACTTTATGTGGGAGGGCGCTCGATTCATAGGGCCTAGACGGGGTCCAGCGGGGGAGAGTCGCGAAGCGGCTCCTCCCCCGCTGGTTTTTAATAAATTCAGTGTTCATGCTGGTGCCAGTGTCGGATGGGACTAGTCGACGGACCACACGTATCTACACGTACACCTACACACGCATCCCGTCGCTAAAGGGATTGGTAAGACTTGTTTTTGGGTCTTGTGCATAGGCTTGGCTTGGGCTTGGCTTAGGCTTGGCTTGGGCTTGGCTTGGGCTTGGCTTAGGCTTGGCTTAGGCTTGGCTAAGGCTTGGCTTAGGCTTGGCTTAGGCTTGGCTTAGGCTTGGCTTAGGCTTGGCTTAGGCTTGGCTTAGGCTTGGGCTTAGGCTTGGCGGCAGGCTTGGCGGAAGCGGCAGGCTTGGCTTAGGCTTGGCTTAGGCTTGGCTTAGGCTTGGCTTAGGCTTGGCTTGGCGGCTTAGGCTTGGCTTGGGCTTGGCCTAGGGCTGGCTTGGGCGGCTTGGGCTTGGCTTAGGCAGCGGAGGCCAGGCAGGCGGCTAGGCAAGCGGCTGGGCTAGGCGGGCAGCGGGCTTGGCAGGCTTGGAGCGGCGGGCTTAGCGGGCGGCTTAGGCTTGACTTGGGCTGTGGGCTGGCCAGGCGGCTTGGAACGGCCTTGGCCCAGGCGGCTTGGCTGGGCCGGCAGGCGGCTTAGGCTTGGCTTGGGCTTGGCGGCGCGGCAGGCTGGCTTGGCCAGGGCTTGGCAGGCTTGGCTTAGGCTTGGCTTAGGCTTGGCTTAGGCTTGGCTTGGAGGCGGCTTGGGCTTGGCTTAGGCTTGGCTTAGGCTTGGCTTAGGCGGCTTAGGCTTGGGCTTGGCTTAGGCTTGGCTAGGCTTGGCTTAGGCTTGGCTTAGGCTTGGCTTAGGCTTGGCTTAGGCTTGGCTTAGGCTTGGCTTAGGCTTGGCTTAGGCTTGGCTTAGGCTTGGCTTAGGCTTCGTCTTATCTTGTTGATTGCAGGAGAAGCAGCGCCGATCCAAATCATCGACGCTCAACCCGATTTACCGGGTGCCGTATGTGGGG
Source organism: Mesorhabditis spiculigera (assembly GCA_958295435.1). Taxonomy (NCBI): domain Eukaryota; kingdom Metazoa; phylum Nematoda; class Chromadorea; order Rhabditida; family Rhabditidae; genus Mesorhabditis; species Mesorhabditis spiculigera. The sequence goes on from CATQJA010002631.1 coordinate 403,665, forward strand.
GAATGGTTGCGCCGTGAATGGGACAACTACGAGACGTACGACTGCAACGAACAGGTGGGTGGGTACCAGTCTAGGCAGGGCCTACAGGGTGAGGCATATATACAGGATATCCCAATAAAATAGGTCACGCAGGCATTTTGCTATTTCAAATTCTACACAGCTGTTTTTCTGCCTGCCGCGCTATTTATTATTGTTTTTGCAACAATTTTGCATCATTGTTTTTGCATTTAAACTGCCGAAAAACCTATTTTTCCAAAAATTTTGCGCTTGCAGCGCTGGCTTTTCGGGAATGTATCAATTTTATTTGAAAACATTTTGCCTGCGGGGTTTATTTTACATTATTGTAGGCTTAAATGAAAACTCTTCGTATATTTTTTGACGCTCTATCAAATGGCGTTTCAAAAAAAATCCCGAGCAAAATGGCGAAAATCGCGAAAAGTGTGAGAGGCAAAATCTGTGGGGTGAGGCAAAATCTTACCCGGACCCTTAGGCTTTTCCCTCAAAAAAAATTTCTGCCCGCCCTACGCGCCTGTGGTAGACAGGAAAGTCCAGCCGAAATTTGGAGTGCGCTTCAGCGGGGCCACTACGAAGCGTTCGTCGTCGGACGAATGTTCGGCGGGTTTTTGACGGCCTTCTTCGTGCCATACTGGTACTGGCGATTCGGGCCCAGATCGTTGGACGACGCCTACAATTTCGCCGAAGAATTCCCTCGCCGCCTCGAGGTATCCAATTCAAATATGGTAATCCTAGCCAAGGAGACGTCGGTGAGAGTTTGCTACTCCTCCACCCCTCCCCAACCCCATCCCCCAGCCGGCAGGCCCTGAAAATGTGTCTAAGGCCACCGATCGGCAGCCTTAGGTCGCAGTGGTTATTGCCAAAAAAAAACCGCAGAATAAATTTTGCTAGACCACAGACCATACCAGGCAACATTTTTCTTAGGAGCGGCGTCCGTTTACCGTCCAGCTAGATTGGATCACACTGTTTGTCATGTGCTCCTTCTACAGCCTAATGTTTGGTAGGTGCGCTCACACGCACTCTCTCTCCCTCTCTTTCAAACACACTCGCACTCACTCTCTCTATCTCTGCCTGTGTCTCCCTCTGTCCCACACATACCCACTCTCTCTCTCGCTCTCTCTGTCACTCTCTCTCATTCTCTCCGTCTCTCTATCTCTCCCTATCGCTCTCGCTCTCACTCTCTCTTTCTCTCGCTCTCTCGCTCCCTATCCCACTGTCTCTCACTCCCTCTCTCTGTCTCGCTCACTCTCTCTCCCTATCTCTCTCTGTCTCTCTAGCTCTCTCTCTCTCCCCATCTCTCTCCGTCTGTCTCTCTAGCTCTCTCTCACTCTCTGCCTCTCTCTCCCTCTCTCTGTCTCGCCCACTCTCTCTCTCCCTCTCTCTGTTTCGCCCACTCTCTCTCTCTCTCTCTCTCTCTCTCTCTCTCTCTCCCCCCGTCTGTCTCTCTAGCTCTCTCTCACTCTCTGTCTCTCTCCCTCTCTCTGTCTCGCCCACTCTCTCTCTCTATCTCTCTCTCGCTCTCTCTCTCTCTGGCTGTCTCTCTAGCTCTCTCTCTAGCCGTCTCTCACTCTCTGTCTCTCTCACTCTATCTCTTCGAGCTGTGAGGTATGTTTAGAATTCAACATTTTCAGCTGGCTTCCCGCAGCGACGACCCAGAAATGAGCATGCCCGTCCGGGGAAATGCTGCCCTCGTCAACCGACAAAGCAGATGGTGGTCGCCTGGCGGTACAAATGGCTCAAAATGAGGACCCAGCAATAAATCCTCACCTCATTGCATCAGCCAATCGAAATTCAGGGTATCACGATAAAAAAGGGGAGCGGAGCCGGATTCACGACGCACCCCAGACTCAGACTGTAATTGTCATTTTTTAGTTTTTTACATCTCCGCTGCTAGCTACTGTAATTGTCATTTTTTACTTTTTTTACATCTCCGCTGCTGGCTACTGTAAATGTCATTTTTTAGTTTTTCACCCGACTCTACTATCTACTATAAATGTCATTTTTTAGTTTTTCACACCGACTCTACTATCTACTATAAATGTCATTTTTTAGTTTTTCACACCGACTCTACTATCTACTATAAATGTCATTTTTTAGTTTTTCACACCGACTCTACTATCTACTATAAATGTCATTTTTTATTTTTTCACACGGACTCTACTATCTACTATAAATGTCATTTTTTAGTTTTTCACACCGACTCTACTATCTACTATAAATGTCATTTTTTAGTTTTTCACCCCGACTCTACTATCTACTATAAATGTCATTTTTTAGTTTTTCACCCCGACTCTACTATCTACTATAAATGTCATTTTTTATTTTTTCACACCGACTCTACTATCTACTGTAAATGTCATTTTTTAGTTTTTCACACCGACTCTACTATCTACTGTAATTGTCATTTTTTACATCTTCCCTGCTAGCTACGGTAATTGTCATTTTTTATGTTGTCTAAATCCGCGCTTTCAGTGTGGCACAATGAGAAACACCGGCGAAATTTTATCCTAGTTCGCATCAAAAAAAGACAAATTCGTATATCGGAAATATCATATGACAAAGTATCGCAAGATCACACGTATACACAGCATCACAACGTAAGAACACAGAAAGATGACAAACACTTTGGTCAAGTTACATGAATACATCGGATTAGATTTTTAGATTATACACAGCGGCCCGGCTCCTAATAAAAAGTCCGCCGGTAGCTTTGGAAACGAGGGAAGACCGCCACGCGTGCGATCGACGCGTCGCGCAATTGCGAAAGCAGGCTCGCGCAGCAAGACCACGCACAGTACGCCCCAATCCGAAAGACAATGATTTTAGCGTTCTATAGAGAAAAGAAAACCACGCCCGAGAATTTTTGAAAAAATACAGCTCCAAGAAAAGCTCAATTTCGCAACTTGATACAATCTGCTAGGCTCTCGCTTAGGCGCGGGCGTAGTTCAGTTGGAAGACGTCGTAAAGACAGACCATGAATTCCAAGAAAAGTTTCACGGCATTTCCGAGCACCGCCGAAGTAGACAAGCCCGAAAACCAAAAGATCATGCTCGCCGCGATCCGAATTATAATAAGGATCCATAGACAATTACGGATCACCGGGCCGACGGGAAAGGTTATGGTGGTGAAGATCACGAAGTAGGCGGCGAAGTCGACGACAGTCTGGACGAGGGTTCCCATGAAGTCTTTAGCCATCTAGAAAAACCAAATAATGCTAATAAATGTTAACGAACGTCGATCTCCTGTGGTGCGTACGGCAACTCCTCCCAGGCCTGTCGCATATAATGTCGCCAATCGCTCAAAAATCGGGCGAGCGGGCCTTTTTTCCCTCATCGCTTCGGCGATTTCCGCACATTCCACCCGAAAAGAACAGATAATAATATATCATATGCAAAAGTCGCGTACCGCGATCGGGATACTTAATACACACGCAAAAGCCATCACGGTGAGGAATGCGCGGTAGTTGGTGTTACGCCGGATTTCGGGCGCTGCAGCAGATCGTTCCTCTCTCAGCTTCTTGACCTTCTTGCGTTGGTTCTTTTTCTTCTTCTGCAGTTGCTTCTTCTTCTTCTTCTTGTCGTCCTCCTAAGAAATTGAAATTAAAATAGTTCCGGGCGCTGCAGCATTATCGGGGGGGGGGGGGGATGCAACTTCCTCCAAGTCCAATTTCAGTAATATAAATAAAGAATTGTTTCTAAACTAATTTGTCAAATGCCGAAACGAATTAGCTGTTTAGGACTACATAAATTCAAAGTTTCGACTCTTAGGACCCCAGAAAATGCCTTGAACTTTCCATTTCCGGCAAAAAAAGCGAATTTTTGCAACGAAATAAAATCTGCAAAGTTTTTCAGTTCCGGAATAGTACAAAACAGTTTAGAAACGTGTAGAAACTCAGGGTTGTATCCAGCACCTAGAGAAAAATTGGTCCACCACCCCAATTTATGTAGATTAATTAAAAATTCAATCTCGCACCTGGTCTTGCTTGTGCTTTTGCTCGTTGTCCTCGTTCGGATCGTTCTCCTCCTGCTGCTCGAGCTCCACGACCTTCGCGACCGCCTGAAAACATAACGTGTAAAAACAATCGCGAAATCTTTGGTACTATACTGTTAGCGGGGGGGGGCAGTCAACTTTTTGCCGTTATCTCGTAAAGCTCGATAATCACAAAGTCTAGACCATTTCAATTGTATTGGATAGTTTTTAGCTACAAAAACCTCATAAAACCTCGTAAAAAATTTTGCAAATTTCCGACTTTTTCGGCGAAAATTTATGAAAAAGGAGAAAAACGTCAATAAATTCAGTTTTCAAAATTTAAAAACTTTTTTAATGCCTTTTTGGCCATCAAACACCATAAACACCTATTATTCACGGCATTTACGGGCGGGAACACAAAAATTAGTCCGTCCCGCCAACAGTTCGGTACCAAAAAAATAATTCCAAGTTGTTTACCTGGCCCTGGATTCCCTGTAGCACTTGCTGTTCATCAACGGGGTGAGGGGCGGATGTCTTGGCCGGCTTGTTGGCCTGCTCCTCGTCTGCAGCGCTGCCCTCGTCGATCTTCGGCTTCTTTTCGGTGGCCTAAAAAAGAGAGATTGTAAAGCCAAAAAAGTTGTAGGTACCTTGACGGGCCTGGCGGCCTTGGCCTTGTTCTTCCGCTTCACCGCAGCCTTGGCCGGCATCTGGAACAAGTACAGTAGAAGATAGTAGCAGCACATGAGGATAAACGCGAAAAACGATCAATGAAGCGGAAAAGGGCCAAAAACGCACGGCAAAAAAAGGAAAATGGCTGGATTTGCCGTAAAATGCGGTTTTTAGGCTCCAATTTTTCTATAGAAATCGCGAAAGTGTATCTAAACGGTTTTTCCTATTTAAAAACGTGGAAACTTTCCAAATTCGTGTTAAAAATACAAAAATATCGTCCAAAAAACCCAAATAAAGCCTTTTTCGCCCAAAAATGGGCGTTTTTGAGCAACATTTCGACTTTTTGATACCTTTAGAAGTTTGCTAGTTCAAATATAGTTTTATTTTCACAAAAACACGCTTAAAATAGTTCCAATCAAGTTACTACGCATTTCCAGCCGGCCAAATCAAAGTAAAATCAAGCGTAAAGTAAAGAAGTGAGTGATTTTCCAGTTTTTTTTTGCTAAATTCACAATCAGCATAAAAACTAGCCCAAAACCCTGCAAAAAATCTCGACGAGACGCACGCCGAATGCAACAAACTGTCAAAAAAGCTCCAAAAACGAGGAAAATCATCAAAATATACATTTTCGAAGCTTTAACTAATCTTTGAAAGGTATTGTCGCTTCAAAGTTAGCGTCGTGCTTCCATAAACTCATCAAAATAACAATTTTGAGCAGCTTTCGACGCTACAAACGCGCAAGGCGGCCAAAAAAACTTAAAAATCGAAGCTGTACTACTTTTTCTAAGCTTTGCTATTCCTAAATTACGTATTTCTTTCTTTTCATCATAGTCTAAAAAAACAATTTCAACATTTTCCCAAGCTACGCATGTATTGGAGCAGAAAATCCTCTAGAAGGTTCAAAATTCAATTTTGACGGGTTTCATGCTCTAAAATTCAAGTAGTATCGCATTTTTCGTCAATTAAAATCTATAAAATCATCAAAATAAGCATTTCTTTGGACGCTACGCACGCGAAAATGAGCGCGGAAAAGCGTTAGACGCTTTAAAAATGCCGTATCCACTTTCCTATTTTCCTAAAACAAGAAAAATCGGGGGCGGGGGCATCTTTTCCTTGGATCCAATTTTTCAGATATAAATATGCAGAGAAAGGGTTTTTAAGCCGTATTTTACTATTCCTAAACGTTAAAGCTTTACCAATTAGCCTTACAAATATAGATTTTTTGACTAGAAATGACGGCTTTTGAGCAAAAGTTGGACTTTTTGAAAAATAGTTCGAAAGAACCGAAAAATCTTTTAAAAAAAGGCAGCTCAAGGCAAATACCCAAAAAATACATCAAGAAACTACCGGGCTTAATATCAAGCCAGTAAAAATATAAACAAACCGCGTTTTCACTTTGTAACCATTTATTCGAGGGGCGGGGCGTGAGAAAAACATGAAAATAAACATAAACACGATTAAGCCAAGCGCAAATGTATATGTGAAAAGGACAACGACCAGAAATATCTTAAAACTTTGTACAAATGAAGCGCCAACGGGTGGCTTGGCGGGCTTGGCTTCCCTTCTTGGCTGGCTTTGGCTTGGGGGCGCGGATGTTCTTGGGGTATTTGTCGGCGGGCAGTCCCTTGATGGAGTAGAGACGCGCCGCGCGCTCCTCCAGCGATCCACCGCACTTCAGGCCGCGTGCTGCAAACAAAAGAATGAAATTTTTAATTATCAAAATTTTACGAATTTTTTTATTCAAATTATTAAGCATTTAAAAATCATCTATGTACACTCAAAAAATACGCTATATGCCAAGCTTCACGCTGATCGTAAATATATGCACCGCGGCCCGTAAAAACGTCAATTTTGCCTGGAAAAAACAAAGTTTTTGAGCCCGGGAAATCGCTTTTTTTCCAGGAAAAGCTCGATTTTACAAACTTTTCAGCAAAATAAATACATATTTTCAGCTATTTTAGCGCAGGCTCGAATTTTGCTTATCCCAACGCGTAAAAACGTTAATTTCGCGGAAAAATCCTGTTTTTGCGAATTTAAAACAAGACAAAATTCTTAATTCACAAAGTTTACAACTAAATAAATATGTTTTTTTAATCACAAAAGCGGGCAGCTGCTAAAAATGCGTAAAAGAGATATTTTTTGCTACAAAATCCGATTTATACGACTCAAAAATCAGAAAAATGCTTTTTTATTTTCGAAAAAACGAAAACAAGGAAATTTTCTTAAAAGCTTTGCAACATAAAAATTACCTTCAAGCGAATGCCTCAAATGATCGAGTCCCAGGGCCTGGAGCTGGGCGGGATCAGCAAAGTCGCCGAGCAGTACGGCCGGGAAGTCCTTGGGCGGCTCCTTACGTCCTCCCTTCCTCCTTTTCCCTGGCTAAGGCTTCTGCTTGCGGCTGGGACTTGTCGACCAGCTCGACGACCACTTCCGGCTGCCTGGCGACAGGTTTCTAAAGCTAAATTAAGAGGAAATAATCGCTACTCTCACCTCGCGTTTCCGCTGTTCCACCACGGTCTCCGTCGGCTTGTACACGGGCGGCTGACGGGCCCAGGTCGGCCTCCCCAAGGTGGACGGCTTTTCGCTTCTTGCCCTTGCCGAAGGAGAGCCTGCAAATTCGTATTACAAAACGGTTCTTTTGCACTATCGGGGGGAGCAAACTACTTTTAAACGTAAAATTTTAAAAAGTTTGATTAAAACACCAAAAAAGATCGATTTTGCAAGCAAAAATGACCGATTTTCGACTAGAATCTAAATCTAAAAAGTAAAAAGTCAAATACTGTGTTTTTGCCGGAAACTTGGCCATATTTCAACAGAAAAACATCTAGAAAACTCAGCAAAAATCTGCGAATTTAATTTTTGCGCAAAAAGACGATGTTTTTTGTAGTAAAATCGGTCTTTGCATGGTTTTTGACAACAATCACGCCGTTTTTAAAACTTTTAATTTTAAAAATTACCCGCTGGTGCCGGGCATTTCGGGATCGGAGTCCGAGTCATCAGAGGAAGAAGTCTGCGGCGCTGGCTCGTTTTTTGCTTCTTTTTCTCCTTGTCGTCGTCAGCGTCCGTCGATTCGAGCAGGTTTTTCAGGGCTAAAAAAGCAGAAATACATTTTCAGACCGAGAATTAAGCTACCGTCTTCAAAGGCGGCCTCAGCCTTCTCCTCGAGCTCCTTGCGCTCCTCCTCGAACTGCTCGGACTCCTTGAAGTCGTGCGGGGCCTTCGATTTCAGCTTGGCGATCTTGGCCTTTCTGGAAAATGGGGAGTTTCGGGTAGTCGAAATCAATTAACCTTTTCTCGACGGTCAACCGCTCGCGTTCCTCCTTCTTCTCGAACCACTTGCGGATCTTCTTCTCTTTCTCCACAGCACCAAGGCGACGGCCATCGAGATTCCTGTAAAGAACCGGGTAAAAGTGTTATTTTTTCACCGAGTAAAAAAATATCTTTAAAGTGTTTTTAGTAAATTACGGTCATTATAACTCGATAACTTTTGAAACCTAGCAAACGTCGAGATCACCGCAATTTTTAGGCAATTTTCGCGAATTTTGACCAAAAATAATTGCTAAAAATCGCGAAAAATGTTCCAAAAACGCTTCATAATTGATTAGATTTGAAAAATGAACCTCATCATGTCCTTGTTAGTGCTCTTGTTGACGCGGATGGAGCGGAGGAGGGGAGGAGAGATTGTCTTTGCCAAGTCCATCCAACGCTTCGGTGTCGATAATCCTAAAAAAGATCTGTAAAACGTAAAGCGAAATTCTTTTTACCGTCCATTGTTGGTGAGATAGAAGATGTCGGCGCGAGAGCTGCTTGACGACGGTGATCACATCCGTCTCGTAGCCGAGGAAGCTGCTGCGTCCCGAGAAGATGCTCATCTTCTGGAAAATAGAAGTTTTTGAGGGTCGAAAACGCCGGAAAGAAGGCCGAAATCATAAAAGAAAAGAAAAGAAAAGAAAAAGGAGAAAAGAGAATGATGAAAAGCCCATACAAAAAGAAAAGTATCCAAAATTACTATAGTTCATCCAAAAAAGGCAATTCATATAATTCGACCGCTCGACCGCTCGACCGCTCGACCACTCGACCGCTCGACCACTCGACCGCTCGACCGCTCGACCGCTCGACCGCTCGACCGCTTTTTCGGCTAACCGTTTAAATAAGCTTTATTAAAGCTAATATTACAAAATTAAGCTTTTTATTATTAAAATATACTTTAATTAGTATTTTAACGTATCAGGGAGTACTTTATCGTGAAACCTGGCTTGTAGGGGCCCCAATACGCTTGCATCGGCGCTTTATCGCTCAGTTTTACCCTCGCTTTCATATATTAATAGATTTAGTATCGAAAAAACTTTAATTCAACTGTTGTTGCCGTGGTATACTGTTGTACCGCGTGGTCGTCGCTGTCAGCTTGTACGAATTGACCTCAGGATTTTATTTTACGTCGGCAGCAGAGCATCTTGATAGTAAATTGAATAGATTTAGCGTATCAAACGGTTTATCTGTAGATCATCATACATCAACTCGTTACCTTTATCTTTTTTCAGGCTTTTCTGCACGTTTATGATTGTTTATATTTTATCGTTCCTTATGTCAAAAACGTTTCCATGATAGAAAGATGTTAGCTGAATGTTTTTTTTAGAAAGTAACTTAAACCTAAGCCTAGCTAAGCTCATGGACGGCGAAACGGCGAAAGGGGTGCTTATGCGCTTGGACGGCGGACAGGATTTTGACTACAAGACGCTTCAACGCCGTTTTTTATAACTCTAAGCTTGGAAAAGCTAACAAAGCTGTAATCTACGCCGAAACGTAGTCTTAACTTCATACAAACGAAGCCCTGGCTTAGCTTGAGCGAGGTTAAGCCCTAATCACCCCATTCGACCTCTAAAAGCTATTTAAATATGAAGTTAAGCCTGGGTTAGGCTTAAGCTGCATTATGGGCTTTAGCTAAGCCTAGTTAAAGCTAAGTTAAGCCCAGACTTAAGCAAATAGCAGCAAGAAATAGTTTACACGCCTCTATCACCAATTCCGGACTGCCCCCCCTTCAATTGCATTAGTACCCAGAAGCTGTTTGCCAGAGCTTTAAGATCATGTAAAAGCCACGCCTGAGCTTAGCTTTGCTCAAGCACTTAAGTAATGAAGTCAGTTTTGCTGGCTAACAAAATATAGTTACGCATTGACCGAGAAGCCGTTTCGCACGCAACCATTGCTGTTAATGCCGCAGGTATCACGACTATCATTGACTGTCGTCTATTGATGATTTCAAGATGATGCTGACGATTCACTCTTGGTCATCCGTTCGGCGTCGATAGAGAATTATTCAACGTGAAAGAGCCGACTCGATAGCTAATATACTTTGAAATTACACTCACTGACTTTAAATTCAAGGGCCTGTGATACATTAACCAGAACTGTTATAAGGTGCAAGAAAAAGCGGTAGAGAGTACTAACGTATACATATACTAACGCACTAGCATCTGAATATCTGCCACATGAAGTATTGCCTCCCTTAAGTACTACTACCGAAATTACTACTAAAAATTATTACCCCAGCAATAGATAAATCTAACAATGGAAAGGCCTGAAATATACGACGAAAACGCGATTTTAGTAAATAATGCTCCAAATGAAAAGAACTCGCTCGTAGAACTTACTAAAATGTTGAATATGCTTTAAATAAAGTTTTTTCGGCGCTATTTCGGAATAGGGGACCCACTTTTATTATACCAAGGCTGGGGTTTGTGCGATGTTTTCCTGGATAGTTTTGCGCGCTGGTTCCGAATAAACACCATACTAACTTTAAAACCTAACATTTTCACACAGAAAAATTTGATTACAGTTTAATGGGCTGCTAGGGAACCTAGCGGCGCAGGCTCGACTTTTGGCTACAATACACTCCTGGCTCCGTTTTTGAACCTTAAACGTATGCATAAATAATGCTAAATGCTAGTAAGCCCGATCTTAGATTCATTGGGACGAAGCCTAGGCGACCCTGACTTACGTTAACCTAAGTAGAGCCCACCTGTAAACTAGGCCGGCTCTCCGCCCCTGTCACGTAAAGTAAGGTAGCGATAAGCTGTTATTAAAACACGGAAACGTGTGTGTTCCAATACTTAGCATATACTTAGCGCATGTGTGTTCCAGTCAAGTCAAGTTCAAGCCAGAAATATAGTATCCCAAGTGGGTAGCCTAGCAAGTGCGCTGGCCAAGCCAAGACATCCCGTCTTACGTCCTAACGACATCCTATAAAGATAAAATATTTTTGTACAAATGTACGTTTTTACGGGCTGGGACACCGTTTTTCGGAACAAACGCGCAAAACTACACCAGAAAAAATGGTTTTTAGAGTAATCAAAGTGGGTCCCCTATTCCGAAGTAGCGCCGTTTTTTCGATACTAAATCTATTAATATATGAAAGCGAGGGTAAAACTGAGCGATAAAGCGCCGATGCAAGCGTATTGGGGCCCCTACAAGCCAGGTTTCACGATAAAGTACTCCCTGATACGTTAAAATACTAATTAAAGTATATTTTAATAATAAAAAGCTTAATTTTGTAATATTAGCTTTAATAAAGCTTATTTAAACGGTTAGCCGAAAAAGCGGTCGAGCGGTCGAGTGGTCGAGTGGTCGAGCGGTCGAGCGGTCGAGCGGTCGAATTATATGAATTGCCCCAAAAAAAACGAAAATTTAGGCCCAAAAATGGCGCGAAGAAAATCCGGGAGCTGGGGGAAACCATGCTCCGCGACGCGCCTATGTACGAACAAAATGTACGGTGAAGCCGGGTACGGTCACTGGGTCGTCGAATAGGCAATGACCCCCGCCCCCGCAGTCGCCTTTGTAGAAGTAATAATAACTAGCTTTTATAAACAAAAATATCCTAGTAAGGTTCGAATTAGGCTTTATTTTGTAGTTTAGAAACGGATACGGCCAAAACGAAGCTTAACTCTGTTTTTGCTTGCGTTTTTGCATCTCAAAAATCATCTTCGGGGGCTTTTGCGCGCTTTTTCGAGCTGGCAAAACTTTTCTAAAATTTGAAAAGGGGAAGCGCTTGTTTGCAGGCGTGCTGACGGACATCCAGCACTTCTACAGCATCGACAACGACATGGCCGGGCTGCTGCAGACGGTGTTCATCATCTTCTCCATGCTGTTCAGCCCGGCGTGCGGCTATTTGGGGGATCGGTGAGCTTTTTTTTGAAAGCTTTCTCATGGGTTTCCTCTTTGCAGCTACAACCGCAAGTGGATCATGGTGGCCGGGATTCTGGTGTGGGTGATGGCCGTCTTCGCGTCGACGTTCGTCCCGGCTGATGTACGGTTTTATTCGATTTTTGGGAGCTTTTGCATTAGCGGGGGGATCAATGAATAGTAAATAGGTGATAAAAATACAAAAACATCGATTTTGCGCCCAAAAATGGCCATTTTTCGCGAAAATTTCGAGTTTTTGGAAATTTTTAAAGTTTTTGAGCTACTGTTTTCGCTTTAAATAGTGTTAATTATATTAAAAATAAAATACGAAAATGATGATAAATAAATCATAAAATACAAAATTATCGATTTTTCGCCCAAAAACGATCAATTTTCGTCAAAATTTCTCATTTATAAGGTTTTTGAGCTACTGTTTCCATTATAAATAGTGTTAGTTGTACTAAAAACACTAAAATTAGCCCCCCCCTCGATAATACAAAAAATCCGTCTTTTTTTGGGCCTTAAAAAGCGAATTTTTCAGAAATTCTGGCTATTCCTGCTGATGCGCGGCATCGTCGGGGTGGGAGAAGCCTCGTACGCCGTCGTCTCCCCCTCCCTGATTGGCGATCTCTACAGCGGCAAGACGCGCTCGCGGATGCTGATGCTCTTCTACTTTGCCATCCCCTTCGGAAGGTACAGATTTTCGTCGATTTTAGCCCCCAAAAAATCTGATTTTTACAAAATTTTGACCCAAAAAGTCGGATTTTTAGAAAATTTTTGCGTTTTATATAGATTTTTGTGTCTTTCGACTTTCCTAGATACTAAGAACCGCTTTCAAAAGCTTTAGTTTGCTTTGAGAAAGTTTCCCGTTTTTCTAGTGCTTTTCAAAGCTAGTTTTATCGTTTTTCGCGGGTTTTTTGGGCCAAAAAATCACATTTTTCAGGAATTTTGGATTTTTCGATGCTAAAAACGCTGTAAATTGCGATAAATAGCAGTATTTTCTAGAGATCAAGCTTGCAAGCCTTTCGAAAGCTTCAAAAAAGTAATTTTTAAAGTTTTTGCGAAATTTTAGGCCAGAAAATCGAATTTTTGAAAAATTTGATTTTGGGCCCTCAAAATCGTCAAAACCGTGTGTTCAGGAGCTGTCGTTTGTAGTAATAAATTTTTCCAGCTTTTCGAAAGTTTTAAAAACGATGTTTCCCCCCTTTTTTGCAAAATTTTAGGCCCGAAAAAAGGAACTTTGGAAAATTTAGGAAAATAGGAAAAATTTCTGCCGAATTTTCGATTCTTGGATTTTTACGCTCGGTAATCTAAAAAGATGAGGCTTCTTCGCCTTTCTTGCGACTTTACTTGGCCAATTTTTCTGTTTCCAGCGGTATCGGCTACGTGATCGGGGCTCAGTTGAGCGCGGCGTTTGGCCGCTGGGAATGGGGCATGCGGTTGACGCCCTTTTTCGGTATGCGGATTTCTTTTTTCTTTTTGCAATTGTCACCAGGTTTGAAAAGCCGCTATGTGGGATTTTCATCCCGGGGTCAGCGCTGGTATAATTGGCTTTTCAGGTGCCATCTGCGTGATTCTGATCGTGCTGTTCGTCTTCGAGCCGGAGCGCGGGTTGGCCGATGAGGGGGTGAGCTAGTCTCTGACTAAGAGCTAAAATCCCCTTTTTTTCAGGCAAAAGCCGAGAAAACGCTGGCCGAGCACACGCTCTCCGTTGTCGAGCCGCCGGAGGAGGGCGGCAATCTGCTCGGCTACCTGAACGACCTGAAGACGCTCGTCAAAAAGTAGGAGTTCAGCAACTTTCGCGAAATTTCCATTTTTTTAGCCCCACCTACCTGTTCTCGACGTTCGGCTACACGGCGCTGGTGTTTGTCACCGGCACGCTGTCGTGGTGCGTTTTTATGTTTTAATTTTTAAACTAATTTTGATTGTATGGTTTATTGATTCTCAAAAATTAAAAAAGTCAAAAATTAATTAAAAAAATGCTTAAATTTTGTCAGTTTTAGCTTCTAGAATATTTTTGTCAATGTTTTAATAATATTTAATTTTTAGACTGCAAAAACTGTTTTCTAAGAATCTATTTTTTTATTTTTCGATTTTTTCTAGCTTAAAAAATTAATTTAAGAAGATGAAAACTATGAAACATTTGTAAGTCTATTTAATAAGTAGAGTAGTTAATAATTAAAAATTAAATTTAAGTAGATTTTAGGATTTCACGTCCTGTGCTTTTTTTAATCAGTTTCAATACGTTTAAAAAAAAGTAAAAACGCGTGTTTTTCGCTTTCTTAATAGCTTTACCAATTTTTTTTGCAGGTGGGTGCCGACGGCGATGAGCCACGCGAAGGCCCACGAGCTCGGGCTCAACTCGACCGACTCGCTGGCCGACACCTACAAAAAAGAGTGGGCTTTAATTAAATGGAATTTATCGTTTGAAATTTTGAAATTTTTAATTAGACAAACTTGGAAATTAAAATAATTTCGGTTTTTTTTGGATCATGGTGCGTTTTTAATTTTTTTATTTAATTAATTTTAATTTTAGACCTAATTTTTTTTTTTTACATTTTGTATTTCAGAAATACACCGTTTCGTCGAAATTACGCTTGATTTGATGTTCTAATTAAAATGATTCATTTTTTGAGTAAATTTTAAAATTGTGTTTAAATTTGCTGCTTTAATTTTCCGCTTTTTTCAGCATCGCGCTCAAGTTCGGCACGGTCACCATCGCCGGCGGGATCGTCGGTGTTTGTGCAGGGTCGCTGCTCTCTGAGGTATCGATTTTCGTGGCGTAATCGATTATTCGTAGCCCGAAAAAGTTGATTTCCGTTGCGTAATCGATTCTTTTGTAGTATTTTAGTCCTGTTTCGTCTCGTAATCGATTAAAAAGTTCATTTTCATGGCCTAATCGATTTATTTGTAGTTTAGAAGGGGATTCTCCTAGCGTAATCGATTATTTTTAGATTCCCCCATTTTTTAATGGCTTAATTAATCAATAGCGCCTCGGAAAAAGCAGATTTTCATGACGCAAACGATTTTTTTAGCTTTTAAGGGAGTTTCCTAGCCTAATCGGTTCTTTTTGGGCAAATTTGCTATAGTAATCGACTCATTTCATGGCGTAATCGATTATTTGTAGCTTTTCCCATTTTTTAATGCCGTAATTAATCAATAGCCGCTCGAAAAATGCTTTTTTCATGGCGTAATGCTTTTTTTGTGATTTAGTTTAGCTATTTTCATGGCGTAAGCTACTCTTTTCGATTTTCCCATTTTTTTAATGCCGTAATTAATCAATAGCGACTCGAAAAATGTTTTTTTTTTCATTGAAAAATCGATGCTCCTTTTTTTCAGCTGCTCCGAACGGGCCGCCTGTGTTTCCGCTTGTGCCGTACCGCCCGTGCCGATCCGATCATTTGTGCGGTTGGGGCTCTGATCGGGACACCCACTCTCTACATTGCCATGCACTTGATTGGACACTCCGAATCCGGCAGCTATGTGAGTTTATCTCTCTCTCTCTCTCTCTCTCTCTCTCTCTCTCTCTCGCTCTGATTTCGGCAAAGGGTCTCTGCTCGTTTGCCTTCAGGTTCGGCTTTTCTATTTTAGGAACCCTTTTTGTGGCTCCCCTACGTCCTTTTTGCTAGCTTTCAGGTTTCGGAAAACTCCGCAAATGGTCTCTGCTCGTTTGGCCTGGTTCTGGGAGTTTCTATAATTTTTTCTCTATCTCTCTCTTCCCTCACTCATTTCCGCAAACGGTCCCTGCTCGTTGGCCCGGGGATTTTTGAGCATTTTTTCGGCCTCTTGCTCCGTTTCTGACAAAACGCCGACTCCGCAAATGGTCTCGGCTCGTTTGCCTTCCATGTCGGCCTTTCTGGATTTTTGGGGGCTTTTTGTTTTCACTAGGTTCTTTTTTCTAGCTTTGGAACCGCGCAAATTCCGCAAAACGTCTCTGCTCGTTTGCCCTGGGTCGAAGATTTATTAAATTTTGGTTCCCTGTTAACAGAGAAATACCCCTTTTCTGCTCTCTCTCTCTCTCTCTCTCTCTGTTTCAGGAAGGCTGGGTTGCCTACGGCAAATCTGCGATGGCCCTCTACCCAAAATGGGAAGGAGCAAGACTAGCGGCCGCGCTGGATGGGAAAAGTCCGTTTTTTGCTGAAATTTCGGTGTTTCACGCGTCACGGTCACGTTGCGCTCAACCGCGACGCGACCGCTGCGTTGCGTTCAACCCAACTTGAAAAAAAATTCAGCCGACAAATTCCTCGGCTGTTTTTTGTGGTCGGAATTCGATGGGATGGCTGCCATGGATGCCTATAATGTGGTGGGTATGTACGGTAGTTTTAGTGTATTTTAGCGGCATTTCTAGGTTCTTGCTGTCACACCCGCTTTAAAGCCCGCTTTTTCAGCTCCCCGAAGCGCAGAGGCGTGGCGTGGGGCGTGGATTGTGGGACTACACGATGGTCCGCTCCGTTCCACCCAACCTGACTCGAGCCATGAGGGCCAGTAAGTGAATATCTAGCCCGTTTTACCTTGCCAATCCCTTTAAAGTTCAAAACCACTAATTTGAGTCCCCGAGCACCTCGAGCGCTATTTGAAGCTGGGCTGGCCACATCGAGGGCCGGTACAGTATGAAATGTATTGTAGCCCTGCGGAGTTGAAGGTTCTGTCTCCGGGTGGTATACGGTAATTTTGGAATATTTTAGGCGACTTGTTCGTCGGTGTTGGCAATGTGCCAAGCGTCGGGTTCTGGAGAATTCGTCGAGATCCAGAGACTTGATAAGAAGGGTCGGGAGGCGTTGTTACGATTGGATACTATGGTGGGTTGGAGATAGAGCGAGAGAGCGAGAGAGAGAGATAGAGTGAGTGAGTGAGTGAGTGAGTGAAAGCGAAGAACGAAACGAATCGAAAGAGAGCGAACGAACGCAGGTGTTGAGAGAGAAAGTTAGCCAAAGAGAGAGAGAGGGAGAGAGAGAGATTGAAAGAAACTGTTTTTTAAGGTAACTGGCCGTAATCGTCGCAAATTATGGACTCAACTTTTAAAATTAGACTTTCTAAAGGGCGGAATTCTACTCGAATGTGATGGGGAGGTAATTTTGCTAAAGTAACCCTCCCCCAGCATCTTTTAGGCTTCAGCAATGTGCCTATTGATACCAACTGTCGGTGATAGAGATTGGAGATTGGCGCCGGTATTTGGGCGAAGTCTGGGCGCAACGCTTCGGCTTCTTAATGAAGTCATAGGTTGGTGCAAATGAAACTAGCCGCCACGGGACCGCGACGCAGCACAAAAACTACTTTAGATTCAGCAAACCTACCGCTATCAGCCCGGCTGCACGTCCACTTCACCGACACGACGACCGGATTCTATACCATGCTCCCACTGCTCGAAAAGTGCACCCAGAGACGCCGAGAATTCTACGCCACCACCCTATACGATCGCCCGTACCGTAACCCGGTCGACACGGATCTCGTCTACGTCATTCACGACAATTTTTTGCACTTTGACATGTGAAATAAAGATGATTTTCTAACATTTTTCTCGGTTCTGCAACTTTTTACTGACTTTCTAACTTTTTTGCTGATTTTCTAACATTTTCCGTAAATTTTCCGCATTAACCCGATGGCTTACAAATTTTATGAAGCAAGAGATCATTTATCTACCGTAACCGTATAGCACAGACTAACAAAAAAAAACATGCAATTCCTTTGTACACCACGGCTACTCGTCGTGGAAAATTGTCGACGAGTTCCGGGTCCGGCAGACGACTTCCAGCCGCATCACAAAGTCGTCCCGTTTTGCGACGCCTGAAATTTTCGTTTCCTTACGGTATATCAAACTGTCTTACCGATAAATTGTACGGGCTTGCTGCGGCCCGAGACGACAATCTCGATCGATTTCCTGGTGCCGGCCAGCAGCGACAGGGTTCGGAGGATCGAAATCTAAAATGTGGGTGTTACTAGGCGCGTAGCGTAGCGTACAGACCTTTCTGACCGACTTGATGTCCTCGACGACGAGCAGGGGCGCCGGATGCTCGGCTTTTCCCTTTTGCTTGAACACCAGCGCCCTAAAATGGTCCCTCATTGAAGCGGGTCCTAAAAACCCACCGATCGGTCAGGTAGAGGATGCCCTGGCTGATGCCCTTCGGGAAACGCTTCTCCTTGTCGTTAAGGACGCAGCTCCGGACTGCAAAAAGGTGTGTTTCGTACCCAATAAAATTCGCTTACATGCGATCACATTGTCCAGCATCGGGTCGCTGCCGTTGCTCAGGCTGTCATCATCCTGGAATTAAAAACATAGATACAGAGCCAAAATTGCCGCGTGTCGAAATCGTAATTTAGCAATTTTGGGACATTATTTGGCGAAATTCCCGAAAAACCTGGTTCTTGAAAAACCTCGATATTGCCGTGCAAAATTCCGAAATTTCGATACCCTGAATTTTCCAAATTCTGATTTTTTTTCGCTACATCTCTATAACTCCGATACCTCAAGCGAGCTGAGTCCGGCGTCTTCCGAAGAAGCATGGAAAATCACGGGCTTCGACGGTGCCTGCGGGCTCGGCATTGGAGAGATAGAAGACTTCTTCCTCAGGCCCGGCTCCAGCACCTGAACACGACATTCAAAAAGGATCTAATGAGTATTAATGATTTTAACACTATTTGTAAGTTTCTCATGCCTTTAGTACGTTCGGCGAAATGCTAAAAAAGATGTGGCATGCGAAACTCACGCAGAAGCTGCGGGTACTTTGCGAAGCTGTTAACGTCTGGAAACAAAGGGGGAAATGGGCGTAGTGTTAGGGAAGGGGATAATTATCGAAATTAAATGAAAATACAAAAAAGTGCAAAAATACGAACATTGACCGTTGACAGCTGATTCAGGTCAAAATTGCTGCCCATTTTCGACTGGAATATCTCGCCGTTGCAGATGGAGCGGCGCGGGGTGTGAAGCCGCGATTGTAGGGAGTGCAGGCTGCCGGCGGCCGACTAAAAAAGTTGATTTAATAAGTTCTAGAGCTTAAGCTAACCGGGCTTTCCGTGAAAATCTTCGGGATCGACTTGTGTTCGCTTATCGCTGGTCGCAGCGATTTTTGCTTGAGCGGCAGGTTGCGGTAGAAGTAGCTGAAAAGACTACTCAAAAATCGCTATCAGAAAACCTACCCATAGGTGTCAAGCCGATAGCGAAGCAGCGGGAATTTCTTGAACAGGAATGTCGTCAGAAAAATTCGTACGCCGAGTGCGGCCACTAAAGGTGAAATGGTAAACGTAGCAAAAAAATACAAAAAAAAAATGTAAGAAAATATAGCTAACAAAATAGAAAATATTTTTCAACACGTACCACACCATCCAATGCACGTTCCAGTCGTGAAGGCGAGCGACCAGGCGAGCCAGTAAACGAGAAGCCCGTAGAAGATCTTGGTCACCTCGGGATCTCGCCAGGTCAACAGCCTAAACCATGGATTGGAGGCAACAAAAAATGGACTTACGCTTCGAGCTTTTCCAAGAACCCTGCTGCCAAACTCAACAGTCGCTGCCCGACCTTGGCCACCTCGTAGATCACCTGGGCGCCGGTGATGTCAAATTTTGGCATCGGGATATCTTTTCTGGGCAGGAAGTTGAGGCCGATGTCGATGTTTCTAAAAGACCGCCAAAATTAGGTACTGAAAAAGCGTTCACTTATTCGACTTCAGGTAGTTGAGGCTCAACTGCAGCCAGAAGAGCGCGATCAGCAGCGAGGCGAGCCAGCCGCGGTAGAGGGAGTAGAAAAAGACCTGAAAACCCCGAATTTAATTTCTACACTCAGAAACTGACTAGCATCAGAAGCAGCGTGGCTAGAGGATTCTTCCAAAGTAGCAGATCGTAGAGGGCTGCTGCGCATTGGATGAATGGATGGCTGGCGGCGTCTAAAATCATACATATTTCGAAAATAAACAACCACAAATTGCATTGGACAGATATAAAAGCAAATACTCGCTTTTATTTTTAAAAACTCACAGCATCTCCTGATATCCCGTCTCAGCTGGACGGCACTCAACCGTGTGTTGTCCGCGCTCATGTCGTGGTCTTTTTGTGGGCTCTAAAAACCAGATTTTTTGAAGAGCAAATTTTACCTCGAATGCTTCAACAATGTCTTCCAAGAAGTGTGTACCCTCAGCCCGCACTCTCGTCCAGATCGAACAAGACGGTCCCGGGGAACATTCTAGAGCTTCATCGGCGCTGGAGATGCTGGTGCTCTCATCGAGGAGACAGGGCAGGCTTTCTCTATAAAAACCAGATGGTTACAGTCGCTTCGCGACTGCAACCATCTGGCCTTCGGGCTACCCTACATGTCCTACTCCACCACATCCTTCCCCACCTACAACAATACCCACGCTAACGGCTTCAGCTACCCCCCCCATAGCCGAAATCCCCTTCAAAAACTACCTAAATACCTTCCTGATGGCTTTAGATACCCCCCATAGCCGAAGTCCCCTTCAAAAACTACTTCGATACCTTCCTGATGGCATTAGATACCTCCCCTAGCCGAAATCCTTTTAAAAAACGAAAATAACGACCGACAGGATGGAATGAGAGAAAAAAAGAAATGAAATCCCCCGTGAAAATTTTCATCCACGAAACGCGCGCCACCTAGCTCACTATGTCCAAAATCCCCCGAACCTCCGTCCCCCACCCCTTTTACTAAGGAAAAAACTTTCAAAGTTAATTTTAATAATTTAAACTAAAACTTTTTCATAATTTTTTTATCAGTTTGGGGGTTTCTGAGGGCGCTCTATCCGAATCCGAAGAGAGCTAAGCTCTAGCTCCTTTCCCCTTCGAGTTGAATTCGGGACATGACGGACAGACAGACAGACAGACAGACACCACTACTTTTTTATTATAGTTGATTGTAACCATCACAAAAACCGTAAAGGCCAAAACCCTAAGCCAAAAAAATTCGAACCTGATGACATACGGGCGTGGCGAGGAGTCCTTGGGCCGGTGAGCCGAGCGAACCATTTTTCTGAATTTACGATGATGTCTGGGAATTTGTGGGGCCATAGTAGCCGGGGTTCCAAGGAAATTCTATAGTTTCAGGGTATTTGAAGGGCGAGGCGATTTGTTTGTTGATGCGTCATTATCAGCGTGGGCGACTAGAGGCTTGCCGATAATAAAAGGCGGCGGTTTTGGAAAGTACTCCGGTATAGTCGGAAATCAGCAGAAGCATAAACACAAAACAGCAGCGCGTCGCGTGAAAATGAAATTTCTTCTAGGTAGAATTCCTTCTATTTTACAGAAACTCCCCATCATCATTTTGAAAGTATGGCGCAGGTAATTTACGGCCAAAAGCTTATCGTAGTCTCAAAAAAACGTGTTTTACATATATTCTACAAACTTTAAAACCCCAAAAATTGATACCTATTATTATCTTCCTGCTTCTCCTCGTCCCGGTCCTCGTTTCCGCCGTCGAAATCGGCGGTGAGCGCGGAGACTGCAAAAATATATATTAAACATTTTTAAGGTGCGAACGGCACGAGACGGATGAAATGCGCTGCGCTGTGTAATAGCGGATGTGGAAGAGCCGCTGAATTGAGTGGACATGCAGGCACAGACAAACAAATGGCTGTGACAATGGCCTGGAGGGGGGATGGGGAGAACAAGT
This sequence comes from Mesorhabditis spiculigera, assembly GCA_958295435.1. NCBI lineage: Eukaryota > Metazoa > Nematoda > Chromadorea > Rhabditida > Rhabditidae > Mesorhabditis > Mesorhabditis spiculigera. Next base: position 425,107 of record CATQJA010002631.1, read on the forward strand.
TTGAAGCAGCTTTTGCTTGTGAAGATTCTAGCCTACTTTTTAGCCTTCTAGAAGCTACATAATACAAGCCAAGAAAGCTAAACCAGAAATTTTCGAATTTTTCGGTTCTAAACGCGAGAGCTTGTGCGAGCCCGCGGTTGATCTTGTTTTTGCTTGCCTACTTCCTTAGCTTTATAAAGAGTACAAAAACTAATCCAGCAAGATCTAAACCAACAATTCCCGAATTTGCAGGGTCTGAAAACGAGAGGGGGCGAGAGCGCGCGCTTGGAAACAAGTTTTGATGCAGCTCAGCCCTGCAACACACCTAATCACCAGCGCTAAAACAGCTGGCTGGTATGCGTGGAAGAAAAAGTCGCAAAGTGAATGGCCTTCAGGCCGGAGGCTCGAGATTCGGAACAGTCTAAGGAAGAGCGGGTGCAAAGAAAAAGCCGATACGATGATTGAACCGGTCCCGTAGGCACCGGCGCTCCTTGAATCCCCCCCGGCGCCGCCAGCTTTCCGTTCCCCGCGGCAAATTTACATATACCAGCAGCTGGCGGCTAAAGTGTTTTTGGACGATATAAACTTGATGAACGTCGCTAGAGGGGAAAATTAGAGAAAATAGGGTTCTGGCTCGTTTGCGGGGGAGGGAGGGGGGTAGGGCTAACAATAAGTTGCCTTATTCGGCTTAAGTAGTAATAAAACAAACTAGATTTCTAGTATTTTTTAGCAGTTTCCGGTTACTAAAAATCTAAAAATAGCTTTAAATTTGCAATCTTGAATTTTTGGCTGCAAATTCATGAAATAAGAATTTTTTCGAAAATTTGGGTCAATCGTTGTCTCTAAAAACGGCGAAAGTGCTATGACTGCCATTTTTCATTCTAAAGCGTTGATCGAAAGATTGAGAACGTTAGGTTTCTCCGCGCGAATGAATCACGGCCAAAAATACACCTAAAATGTAGAAAAAACGATACCTGGCAAAATTCTGGGCCCATCAACGAGCAGTCGAATAGGAAAGTAATTAGTTGACGGCATTTTTAGGTAAATAAACCAGAAAACTCTATGGATAATCGGCCACTATTATACCCCGATAAAAACGTTATCTAGCGCAAGAATTTCCTAGAAAACCCTACAAAACAGCCACGCGAAATGCATTGCCAATCTAATGACTCAGTGACGAGCCATAACGTCCCACGAGGTTTTGCCAGAAGCGCTTGGTGTCGAAATCGGCGAAGGTTTTGGCTTGTTGAGGGAAACGTCATTTCTTCTCATTTTTCTTCCCGATGTCCACCTCGGCAAAAAAGGGCTGAAGGGGGACAAAGTAGATGGTTATCGGCCCCCGCAGCACAGTCACTCCGTATTTTCTCGGCTCGACAAGCAAGCCGAGCCGAAAGCCCGAAATTTATAGCAAACAACGCGTATTTTGAAGAGGAACCAGAGGTTAGGGTGACGAAGAAGACGGAAAACAAGGAAAGGACAAAAACTGTAGCGAAGTGAGAATTTCCAAGGGGCGCACAGGTACTGCACGTTGAAAGGAGCAGGGTCTGTAGTCTGTTTCGAAACGTAGGGCTATTACAGGATACTACGAAACCGGAACTATATTCAAGATTTTATGGCAGTAAAATTACACAAAATCCGGAGAATGTTCCAGGCGCGCGCAGAGTCTGCGTGCTAAAAGCAGCATCGTGTAGTTCAAGTTCTACAAACGCAGTGCTACTATGTACAGTAGAAACTTGCGGTTTTTGCAACTCCAAACCGGAAAATGAGAATATTCAAGGCGCGCGCATAGTCTGCGTGCTAAAAGGAGCTGGATGTAGCCTAAGTTATAGGAACGCCGCGCTACCATGTACAGGAAAAGAAACTTTTTTCAGCATTAAAACCCAGGAAATGATATGATTATAGGTGCACGGCGTCTATGATAGGAGGAGCTTCATGTAGTCTAAGTACGTTACTATGAACAGTAGAAAGATGTGGTTTTTGCAATAGCGCAAAAAATGAGGAAATGACCGACAGCCTAGTGGGATGGGGGGGGGCTATTAGCAATGTCTCGAGAGCGCCGACCCGAAATGGTCAGACCGTACGGTTCAAGTGGTCTCCTTTCCGCACTTTCTTTATGTTCCGAGGGGAGGAAGCGAATGGAGTGCGGGGGGAAAGAAAGCACGAGCTGTCCCTCCCCGCTCCTGAAATGAGCCGGAAATGGACTGTGAAGAGGCTGAGATTTCCAAATTTGAACTCTTTAGGTGGGTTCGGGTGGTTAGCTAATAAGTTTCGCAGATAAAGGTATTGGCGAATTTCGGCGGTTCTTTCGCATTATCAGCGGGCAACAATTTTTTCTAAGGATCCAATTTTTGGAATATAAATAGAGTCGAGGTTTCTAACCTGTTTTTTTTTTACTATTTCTAGACGTAAAAACTTTACACATTTTTATCAAAAAATCAAAATATAGATTTTCGGCCAAAATCTCCTCCAAAAATTTTCTAATTTTTTTATTGTATTTTTTTCGCTTAAAATGTCGTTAAATTTTACTAGTGGCACTATTAAAACACTTATTACAAGATATTTCTGGACTTCTAGAAAAAATTTGCTCCCCCGTTAATGGGAAAAGAACCTGGCCGTTAATTTTGAAGTTTGAGCAAACGTTTCGCAGCTCTCGATTTCTACCCAAAAATGTCTAAAATTTCAAGTTTTTCTAACCTGTTGGGGTTTTCAAAAACGTTGCTGATTTGGAGATGTTTTAACTGAATCTTTGAAAGTTGCGGAAAGGCTTTTTGGCATGGCCAAGACTTTAAAGCGATGGGTAACCCCGTTTTCAACTACCCAAAATACCGAAACACAACCAATCCGTGGCAATAAAACAAAAACGAGTAATCTTACGAAATTATTGCCCAAAAATGGCCAGGTGCAGCTGTGCATAGCGCCAGCTAACCAGCTCAAGGGGTAAATTATCGTGAAAAAGTATAGCGCCGGCTGGGAGCCGTCGCCGGGGTGATGCGTATCCCCGCGTAAACGAAAATAAATATGAGGGATCTCGGGGTGGGGAATTTCGGAGGAAATGAGGGGAGGATATCCGTTCCTCGGCGGCCCTCGTCCCCATCCTCTGACCTCCAAAGCGCGAAAAAAAACGAGCAGCAGCAGCACCGGGATTTCGCGACCGCGGAATTGGGGCGGTCCCGCCGCGGTGTGGATATGCTATATAGCGATGCTATACACATCAATTTGCGCGCTATGATAGCTGGTTCGTGGGGTTTTTTACCAAAAGCGGAAACAAACACAAAAATCAGGTCATGCTGGCGCTGGTAGCGCTGGTCCTGGTTTGGAAAATTATCTGGAAGTACGAATTATACGCAAAAACGTTCCGAAAATGTCCATTTTTCAATGCAGCTTTCGCACGATTCTATGGACCTTTTTCTACAGAAATAGGGGGCTATAAAACCCGCTTTCGTCATTTTATAAAGCGCTGCTGGGAAATGGCTATGTGGAGGAGAACGAAACCGCGAAAAAAACTGAAAATTCCTGAAGCAAAGACAGAAACTAGGTTTAAAATGTTAAAAGCTACAGTAGCTTTGGAAAAAATGGAAAGAAAAAGAATATGAAACACAAACAAATAAAAGAATAAAAACAACGAGAAAACGCGTTTACAGGAGACCCTCGTAGCCGACGCAATCGGGACAAGATGCTCCATTAGACGGCTTTAAGTATGGATTGCGTTTTCGAATTTTTAACTGAGAATTTTATAGGAAAGGGCTACTTTAGCCAGTTTGCTTTAAACCTAACAACTTTACAAGATTTGAGTTAAAAAATACAAAAAAATATCGATTTTCCACCAAAAATGGCTGATTAGGTCAAATTTCAGCTAAAAAGTTTCTCAATTTTTTTGTGGATTGCTTTTTCACTCAAATATAGTTATTTTTCTTCAAAACACTACTAAAACATTTACATCTTAGGAAAAAAACACTTATTACGTCACTATCCATTACTGGGGTTATACGAAAAGTTGGTCCCCCCCCCGATAATGCGAAAGAACCAATTTTTCAAAACGCGGGGATAGAGAATCGTATCCGAGCTCGATTTCTTAACTGCCTGCAGGTGAGGATCGGTTACCGTACCATTTGACGCTTACAAAAGACGCCGATCTCACCCAATTATAAAACGTCTAATCCCGATGCCTGGGGACCAGGTGCCTCTTGGCGGCGGCGGCGGTATTGCGCGGGGATCATCCTCCCCGGCCGTCATCTGCCACATTCCCCTAGTAATTGTCATCAGGTCTAGAGGGCTTACTGTTTTTGTAAAAAGGTAGAAAAGTAGTCTAGAATTTAGGAAATGAGGATTGGAAATTTCTAGGGTACTTTGTCGTACTATAGGTCACTGTAGAGTTGCTGTAATTCCTAGCAAAATGCATCCAGCGCACTTCGTTAAATTCCTATAAACTGACGCCTATGGTCTACTGGATCAGAAAAAAGGCTGGAACATGGGCCCATAGCCCTCACGCGCATCCCAAAAACCGTATCTTCGCTAGAATCTGAGCCTGGAGATGATTATCGCGCGGTCCCTCAAACCCTTTGAATCTCAAAAAACACGGAGCAGGCTGAAAATTGGCGAGGAAGGGAGAAGGCCAGAGATGATCGGCAACCCGAGGCGATTTGGGGAAAGATATTTCTGACGAGGTAGAAAGTAAAATACGAATTTGTGTGATACCTTTCGAAAATTACTGCGCGGCTCAACGCGTAAAAAACGCAAAGGAATATACCTTTTTTGACGATTCAACGTTTAACGCTGGTGGTCTTTACCCTCAACAGCTTTTAAGCTTTAACTTTTTTAGTACTTACTTTTATTTTAAGGTTTAACGCATATTTTAGCTGCAGGCAAAAGTGCTAAAACTTTAAAGTGATAATTTTCAAGCGATACCTACACGATAAAAAGGAGAAAGGTAAAATCGAAATTTGCAAAAGGCGCACAAAGTAGCGTGTACTGCGGAGCACGACGTACTCGAGTCTCGACTACGCTAGGTTACTTTCCCTTGTCTAGGTTCCTTTAGTTAAAGGATCTCTGAAACCTACACGCGAAATCGCCAAATTCATTGGGTAGAAGTCACAGAGTTTGCGCGTTAATGGGCGGTTCGCGTTGCCAGAGACCCGCTGGCTTCATTAATACTTTGCCAACGCACTTAGCTTTGAGTCAAGTATTAGTATAGAGCGTTAAAAGCATCCATTTCCACCCAAAATCGCCCACCAAAGTCGTAGTTCTTGCGGATAATCTCGAAAATGCTAAAGTCGATGCCGCGTCGCTGCTGAAATAGCTAGTAGGGCTTGGGATTGTTGTCAGGCGACTGACTTGATCCTTATTTTGGCGTTCCTGTTGCTCCTGGTGTTTTCCTTCGTGGTCCATTTGGTCAAGTTGGTTCTCGCTGCCGCTACGCCTGCAAAGAGCAGAAGCTTTTCTCCGTAAGTCGATTTTAAGATATCACGCGTAGCGCGTCGCGATCGTACGGGTTAACGTTAAAACTGCTACTTCAATGAAACTCTGGTTGTCCCTGATGCCGTTGGGTGCATGTTCTCACCCCGCCCCCAGCCATCCATTGCACTAACCTTCGGGCGCCGATCATCTGGGGTACTTGCAGCATAGCACTTCCGACTTTTGGTGAGCTGTAGAAGGGTAGAAGGTAGAGTATGGCGTTGTGAGGCCACCTACTAGGAAGTCTACTTTGAAGGTGGCTTTGTTTTCCATGCGCACCTCTTGTCAACCTGCCCACCGTCTCACGGATTCCTTACAAAAAAAAACTGGTTCCCCGTGGGCTGTTGGGTGCACATCTGGGGGAAAAAGGAAAATCAAGGAAATGCAGAAATAGCAACCGTTGGCGTTTTTTTGTTGTTTAGAGGGGGTGGTTGCCCTTTCATGTCTGCATGATGCCACAGTTACACACAGCGTAATACACACTGTTTGAAGTTTTCTTGATTGTCTAGAGGCCAGCCACACCCTTTAGAATTCGCTAAAATTTAGGAGAAAGTACAGGGTAACTCGAAGAAATTTTTGGGGTAGATAGAGCTTTTCTCGCGACGCGGCGTGCTCGCAGAGTAAGGGTGTGCAATGACGCCAGACGTAGTCGAATTGCGGGCAACACGATGCGCTAATAAACGCTCTGAATGTGTGACTTCTCTGCAAGGTGTTTTATGAGCCTTTAAAAAGCTTTCTCGTGCTAAGCGCTTCCCATGGCAAACCCATGGCGTGCGCACTAGGGAAATTGTGCAGGGAAGCCAGGCGTAGTCGAGCGTGGGGCAACGCGATGTTCCAATAGACGGACTATCTTTGTGCGTTCTTTGCATTCTTCGCCTTGTGCGCATCAATAAATAAATAAATTAAAGGGATAGTTTCATCTACAATTCGCAAATTGCCGGAAATGCTAAATTGAATTGAAATTGAAATTAAAACCGGCTTGATGATTCGTTTATCCGAGCTTTCCTGATCCCTTTCACCTTCAGAGAGATTTTCCTTCGGCTTCCTTAAGTTCCACAGCGTCCTGCAAAGTTGGGTGGTGATGACGACATTGGGACACGGGCTCGCAGCCAAGCTTTTGCATCTTAAATGCGCCGCAACTCGAAAACCAACGTGCTGGTTCGGACGCAGGATATTCAGCTACTGGCCACTGACGCCGTCTTCCTCGTTGTTTATGATTTTTTTATGTGAATCATAACTGAATTAAATAGTCCTTCAAAACCTGGTTTACTTCGAGCGCCGGGCTTTTGATTTTCGGCCGTTTTCGCCTCAACCCAGCCGGCAGATATTTTGGCGTGGGTGCCGCGGTGGTGTGGCTTGGAATTGCTGATGCAGCCCCCGGGGCGAAATCACTGCAGTTGACCCGCGATGGCCTGAATTCGGAAAATCGCCCGGCACGCGAGCCATCGGGCGAGGATGGCGGTTTTTTTTGGCTGCCCACTTTTTCGCATCACCTTCTTCCGGATGGCCGGAGATCTATGAAATTTCGGGAGCACTTTACGAGTCAGCTTTCTGGGTACTGTTTCGTTAGCGGGGGGGGGGATTTGTCGAAAGTTTTTCTTTGTGCGTGGGATGTTCTAACACTTAATTTTTAGCTGTACTTGATGCTGATTGAATGACGTTAGACAGAATGTCGAAAAATTAGCGAAAATGCCGAAAAACTAGCTTAGCAACCGCATTCTCAGGGTTTTTCTTGTTTTTCTATAAATATTTTAGAAACCCTTGTTTTTAGATATAATTAAAAAGTTTAGTATATTTTTTATGCTTGATCGAATTCAGGGCCCGGAAAAGCCAAAAATATCGAAAAAAGAACATTAGGCTGCCCCGATAACCCCCCCCCCCCTGCTAACGAACCAGACCCGATTCTTCTATTACAACCAAAGCTTATAGATACAAATTCGTAACCCTTTTCTGTCCATTTTGCGGGCCCATTTAGAAATGTTTAGGCCAAAAGAAGAATAAGGGGCTGGTGAAGGCCATTAACGTCATGCCATAAAAGATGGTGATGTTCCCGGGGAGACCAAGAACCAGGCGGTTTTCGTTTATTTTGCGCTCGCCATAATTCTCTCCAGTTTGAGAAAAATGCTACAGGGTGGCCAGAAAAAAAAGTGCCTGGTTTGCACTGAAATATCTCGCTGGGGGAAACGAATCGGACCATCGTTACCTTGTCAGAATGCTTAAATATGCTGGGTATGAAGAATAAACACAAGTTGTTTTTTACGATTTTTTACGACCCCCTACTCGTTAAGAATTTTTGAACATTTTTGAAAAAGTAGTAAACTTTGAAGAGGAAAATCATGGACCTTTTGATGAGTTAGGGGGACATGAAGGGTATCAAAATGTAGCTCTCGGAGTGTGCTATCAAACCAGTGGCAAAGAATATTGATCGGTTTAACTAGCCGTCCATAGGAGCTTTCGGAAAATCGGCATTTTTTGCGGGATAATTCCAGATAAAATTTCTTTGCCATCCGATCTTTCTGATATTTTGCATTTAGCAATGGATAATTCACTACTAAATTTCGGCGTCAAGGTTTTGAGAATCCCGATCAAAAAAATTTTTGGCACTTTGCCAAGTCGACGGAATTTGTGACTTCTATGCTCCTATAGTTTAGAATGTGACATATCTATCTTTGGCAAGCATTATTGCATGTAGCAAGTACAAAAAGTTATGGCGACAAGGTGCTTTTTATGGTCAATTGGGAATCGCCCCTTCTGGAAAAACGCCGATTTTCCGAACGCTCCTATTGACGGCTAGTTAAACCGATCAATATTCTTTGCCACTGGTTTGATAGCACACTCCGAGAGCTACATTTTGATACCCTTCATGTCCCCCTAACTCATCAAAAGGTCCATGATTTTCCTCTTCGAAGTTTACTACTTTTTCAAAAATGTTCAAAAATTCTTAACGAGTAGGGGGTCGTAAAAAATCGTAAAAAACAACTTGTGTTTATTCTTCATACCCAGCATATTTAAGCATTCTGACAAGGTAACGATGGTCCGATTCGTTTCCCCCAGCGAGATATTTCAGTGCAAACCAGGCACTTTTTTTTCTGGCCACCCTGTATAAGCGCACAGTGCAAATGCGTTGTCTGGAGCACACTGTAGTTCATCTCAGCAACGCAATGCTCCAGTGTACACGCCTATTCTATGCGCCTATCACGCGTTGATTGGCGCATCGCGTAGCTCAAACTCGACTACTCAGGGCTCCTCCAAATCGGCTCCGGTGCGCGCTTTGCGTTCCAGATTTTTAGTGTTATTTGGCTTGTTTATCCTCAAAAATTGTAAAAACCTCCGTTCGCTTCTCGAGTTTGCGCGTTCATTGGCGCGTCGCGTAGCGAAACTGGGCTACACCTAGCTCCTCTAGGCATTCTCATCCAATGTGCGCTTCTAGTTTGAGATTTGTAGCATTATTTGGCGTTTTTCTCTTTGAAAACTTGTAAAAAAAACCCAGGTTTTTCTCCCCGGTCCACCACGCTTAGAATTTGCCGTCAATTTACGGAATTTCGAGGAGAAACAACATTTTTTTTTGCGATTTGGGGCTTTTTGTGGGCGAAGGCGGGGCGTGGGCCCTGTCAAAACATGGGTCCCGCCCCGTACAACCGGAACAATTCCGGAAAAGAAGTAGGGAGGCGACGAGGGGAAGCAATCAAAAATGAGACCCTAAGGGGCTCTATTCACCTGACATGAGTATAGAAAGGGGGGCTATGTGTGGGGTGAGCTATTCTCACATCCATTACACCCACCACCTACTTCACAGCTACCACAACACTGTGAAGCGCGAAAAACTGGTTTAGCGGGTCGGTAAATAGCTTTTGCAAGTTATAACAATCCTACCCTATATCCTACCCTATATAATTTTGGCGTGTAACTGTGTGTGTGTGTGTGTGTGGATGTCACTTTCGAGGCCCGATTTGAGGGCCTTCCCGTGCATAAAATGTCCTAATTCTTCGTCACTTGGGGGAATCGACTCTTCTGTTTCCGATGGCGTACTCAGAATTTCGATAAAATACAAGTTTACAAAGTTAAAGCCGGTTTTATTCATTTTTGGGGTACCGGAGGGCTAATTTGCATAATGCGAAAAAAAATAAAATTTCCTCATTCTTGCCAGTTGCACTCGCGCGTGTGGTCGGGAGGTGGAGGGGTCCGTAGGGCCCGAACTATCAGAAAGTCAAACTTTTCATGCAAAGGCCGCATTCCAGCGCCCAAGGCCCGCGAAGCGGGTTTTGGGCGTTGGTAAAATAATAAAAATGTCGAAATGCCGACAACCATTTCGTCGAAATTCTAATTTTGTCGAAATATGAATTTGTCCAAAATTTGAATTTGTCGAAATTTATTTGTATTAACCTTTCGAAATTCAATCTCTTTTCGCCTGGATTATTCATCTGACACGTATTTTTGTAGTGTTTTTAGTAGTTTTTGACTGCTAGAAACTTGCAAAAATACTTTTAAAAAAATAGAAACCGTAAACTTAATGAGTTTTTTGAAAAAAGCCAAAAAACCTGTTAATTAATTTTTTTTTATATGAGGGAGTAACGGGAAAATAGTTCCCTCCCCCCCCCCCCCTCTTTTTATCTAGTATTTTTATTGAATTTTCAGCGTCCACCCCCTCCCCCTCTTTTTATCTAGTATTTTTATTGAATTTTCAGCGTCCACCCCCCCCCCTCGCAAATGGAACAGCGCCTAAAGTTTGAACTATTTTGCACTTTTCCGGTCTTTTTCAGGTAAAGTCTACAACTTTTCCGCAATTTTTTTGCTTTAATTATTTTTTTATTTACTGTCCAGCATTCACCGCCTGGCTTCCCCGGCCCTTTATTCTTTTCCTTTTTTTGGCCGCCCATCTGCCCATAAGAGAATCCGATTTTTCTCCAATTTTTCAGCGGCTTCTTCAGAGCCCAAGAGCCCCCAACCCGGGGCCCGAACGACCCAAAGCTCGGAGATCCCGAGTGAATGGGGTGGAACGGGGCGCTTTTTTCTCCCGGGATTCGTCTACGATTTCAATAGCATATTATTGGGGGGAATTGGTCATTGAACGCCTCGTCGTCGTCGCCCGGGGTTCCCCGCCAAATTTTTGGGCAAATAGGTGGGGGTGACGTTTTTGGAATTGGTTCATTTTGGCGTGATCTGTGGGTCGAAACTGAATCTATTTTATGTATACCCAGAAATGCCTAGAAACCTGATAATAAAGTTTTTAATAGTGTTTTTAGTAGAATTTGACCAAATTTCGCGTGGGCAAAATCGAAAAATTTCAAATAAATTTTATAATTCGCCGTTTCCTTAGAAAAATCTATCTTTTTGTCGTTGTCGGCAAAAATTTGAAAAGTCTGTGCGTTCAGCAGCACTAAAATCAGTCTGGAAATATTTTTTCTATTTCTTTTAAAAAATCGGACATAAGAAAAAAAAATTTCCGCTCTGATACCCTCGCCTCATTTTCAAATCAGAATCTACATTGTGCGCACAACGGATGGGTGTTCGGTGGAGCGACGAGTAGTCGAACGTACAGGAGTTTAACGTGTACATGCGGTCTGGCGTTATGAAAAATCCACTACGCAGCGCTCCAAAACCATCTACATCATGTGCGCGCTTCGCATTAGCTCATTCTGGGTTTCTCACAATAACTTAGCTTGTCTTTTGGAAAAAAAAATAGAAGCCGTTTTTCTAAAATGTTTTCCAGTAGCATGAAACTTTGCCTGGACGTCTTCTGGAAAGGGGGCCTGGGGGCCAAGTGCCCTGAGGTCACGAAGGGCCAATTTCCCCTTCCATTTTTCAATCATTTTCGTGGGCCCGCCGCCTGTGATGGCTTTAAGGGGGGACGCCCCGACTTTTGTCGTCTCACGTTTCGCGGCCCCAGTTGCCAAGTGACCCCTCCAGGGTTGCTTCAGATTTTTGCGTATTGGCTGTTTGCCCAATTCTGATGCTGCTAACCTTACTTACCGCCACCTTTAAATGGCCTTCAAGGGACGGGCAAAGCATGATTATGGATTTTATTTGAGATGCCGTTCGCCGTGCAGCGATAAAGTCGTGTATCTCGGCTCCCCTTGGTGCTACAGGGCTGTAAAATATACCAAACCACTCGCCAGGCCCGGACGAACATTTTGGTATACTTTACGACCCGGCAGCACAAGGGTGAGCTGAGATACAAAACCGCGGCATGCAACGCGCCCGCACGCGTCACGCCATTGCGGAATGAATTACGATCCCTCTCCCAAACGGGCACCGGGTTTCTGCGAGTGCATAGCTATGCCTTGATGATCCCTTTAAAAAGATGCCATCACCAGGACATCCCCAAAAAACTCGAAAATCGCGAGTTTTGTTCGTGGCCAGTGGGCCGCCCACAACAAACACCAATGCATGCCGATCCGTGGGGGAACCCGGGCCGCGGAATATTCGAGCATCCGCTTCACCCGGACGGCACCGCCGCCACCGCCCACGGTCCACTTTTGCATTGATTCAGGGATTAGAAGTTTTTGGCGCTTTCTGACGTCTAGACTCGATGAGAACTCTGAAATTCCTGTTGCTTTTGTTGCGCGCGCAGAAGGAGTTGGTGCACTTTGGTGCGTAGCGTAGCCCTTCTGGCTGACCCTTGTTGTTTTTAACGTTCATAATTACTTTTTGTTTTACCATTTCTCTATTAAGGTCACTTCTTTTCTTATGTCTCTATCAAGGTCAAATCTTGAAGCCAAAAATGTGCCCATGCTATTTGTCCGGATTTTCTAAAGCTATGATTTTTGACGATTTTTAAAGCTTTTTTCCAGATTCGAAGTTCTTCGACGCTTCGGTCTCTTGGCCAGCGTCCAAGCGATAAGCCCACATTTTAGCAACCACCCTGCAAAATATGCAAATTCCTGCACGGGATAAGCCTGATTTCTGGCCGGGTCCCAATTCCCCGGACTCGTTGGTGTCTTGTTTAGCCGACCATGCCCGAATCGCTGGCAATCAAATCGACGGCTTTTTCGCGGAAACCCGGATGATGGGGCCGGCTGGGGAAATATTTTTGCCCGAGTGGGCCCTGATCAAATTCCGGAGAACGAAGGCTTTTTGTTCGCGCCTTACGCGCACTTATTATTGGTGCGATTTGGTTAGCGTTTTTTGTCCAATTGGGTATCTGGTTTTTAGAAATATAAAAATCGTAGTTTTGTTCTTTGTTAATTTTTCACTTTTCTAAAAGCTTAAGTAGGCTTTTTGTGCTTTAACAACCATGATTTCACCCCCAAAAATGGCCTACAGTGCGTCAATCGACTGCAGGTGCATTTTTTGAGTGTTGTCATTTCGATTTGTAAGTTTAGCGCCAAGCGCAGCTCTCAGAAATTCAGTGACGAATTAGCGGCAAAGAACCTAAGATTGTTTTTGCATTTACCTCTGCTATGACAAAAGCGAAATTTTCTAGTGGTGTCTCAGAACTCTTTTGTTCAGTTAAGAGAATAGCGCGTGGAAACTGCACTTTTAAAAGAGTTGTTGCATCGAAATTTCTGCACTAGAAATCTGCAGCGCGCGCACAAAATACGAGCGTCGATGGCAGCGGGGTGTAGTCGAGTATTTGCCAACGCCAAGCGCCAATTGACGCGCTGTTCCTTGAACTTTGCGCACAAAGTAAGGCGTTCATTGTAGTGGTGCGTAGTCCATTTTTGTCAAAGCCTATTGACTATTCGTTTTTTAAAAGTTTTTTTGACGAGTTCTCGGGCCCAAGCCGCTTAACCGGGCGAGTTCTCATATTCATCTTTCAACCCCATCTGCTCATCCTTCCATTGAACACCCGCGTTTCCGGGCGGGTCTGAAAGCCGTCCTTCCGGCTTTTGCGCATTTTCCGGGTTCCTCTCTCTCGCTCTCTCTCTCTCTCTCTCTCTCTCTCTCTCTCTCTCTCTCCCTCTCCCTCTCTCTGGTGCCATTTTTGAAAGCAAAAATTCATCTGGGCCCACATTTTTTGGGAGGGTGGATGATGATGGATTGAATGGGTGTTGCCCGATGATGGGCCAATGTCATGCCAATGTGGCCGGGCCATTCCGATGATACTAATGACGCCTCCCCAATTTCCGCCACGATACTCTCCAGGCGACGGGATTTTCTTGGATTGTTTAAAGGGTCTGGGAAGCCCAAAATTGGTTTTTAGACGTTATCGGGGGGTGGTTTCAAGGCGGAATTCAATTTTTTTCTTAGTTCCCATTTTGATAATATAAATAGAGAAATTATATTTAAGCGGTTTTTGGCCATTGAAGCGCAAAAACTTTTATTGCCATTTTTATTAACCAAAAATAAAAATGAAAAATTTGATTTTTCCATCAAAAATCCGCGCTTTTGGATAAGAAAATTAGTATTTTGAAATTCTAAATTTTTTAATTTTTAATACGCTTTTTTAGTTGAAATATAGTTAGATTAGGCTAAAAACACTACTAAAATCCTAATTATTACGGTTTTCGGACTTTTGTAAAAAATTTCGGTCCCCCCCCCGATAATGCATAAGGGGAATCATTGACGGGGGCGGAATCAACAAGCCTTTTAGCCTCCTAATCCAAAATCCTATAAAAATACATAGTTCCAGCGCAAATTCCGATCAGATTTTGCCCTGAAAACGCTGTGGCCGGCTTGTTTTCCTCTAACACGTTGAGCAGTGCCGTGCTGTGTTCCCCGTTCGGCTAGAAGGGCCCTTGGCTTCGATGTCTTCGCGCGGGTCAACGGGGGGCAAGAAAGGGGGGAGATCAGAAGACAACAAGAAGGAGCTCGATGGAATCGGAGGGGATCGAGTGTCTGCCTCCTATAAAGTGCCCTCCGAAGCACACGATTTCCTGGAAGCCTGGGGAGGAGGAGGAGGAGGAGGTGGAGAAGGCGGAGGACAACCGATATGGCCTCACCCCGGCACGCTATGGCTTTCCGTTTTTTTTTGAGGAAATTACCCCAACGTTGAAACTGCGTTTGACTCCTATTGACAAGCTTAATCTGCGCTTTTTGAGCAAAATAATGCCTAAAAACATGGTCGACTACGTTGGACTCCTTTAGCCATGTTAGTTTATGGCAAAAAGACGTTTGTTTGAAGGAAATTACGCGAAAATCACGCGGAAACTACGTAGGACTCCTTTCGACACCCTGGTTAAGCGCTTTTTGAGATAATAAAGAGACAAAAAGCACGAAACTACACATGGCTCCTTTAGCCAACCTTGCTGTGTTTTTAAGGAATTTACGCCAAAAACGCGCCTTGAAACCACGCTGAACTCCTTTTCACGACCTTATTGTGTGCACTCGGCAACAATTAATGCCAAAAACGGACGATACTACGTTTGACACCTTTCTACAGGCAATGCTGTGCTTTTGCAGGAACATTGAACTACGTTGTGCTCCTTTTGGCATGCTTAACTTGTTCTTTTTCAAAAATTTTGTGCTTTTTGCAACAATTAACGCGAAAAAGCCGAGGAGACTACACTTGACTCATTTCGACACACTAACCTGTGCGTTAAAGTTTTTCAGTGTTTTAATACTCTATTTCGCTTGTTTTTCCCTTTAAAGTGTACATTTTAAGCTATTAACGCTAACAGCTGTTTCCGTTCATACTTTTTGGGGCCAAATTTTCTTCGACATGTTCTAAGAAACTCCAAGCTCCTCATTCGCGTGCCATTGCAATATTCACTCATCAAATTATGGCGGCCGAACGTGAGATCTTCGCCCCCGGCAAATTTATTCCACCTCCCTCGCTAATGACGATCAGTGGCTTACGTCGCTACGGTGCCTGGGGGCGCGGGATGCATAATAGAATTCGGGGCGTGTCGGCGATGTTGCGAACAGGTGTCTTTTAGGGCACAACTTCGCGCGAAGGTTCAGTCAAGTTCAAATCCGGCTCAAAGTTTTCCAGAAGGCGCCTTCGGCACGCTCGAATAGACGGAAGTTCCTCATCCCGCGTTGTCCCCTATTTTACGCCCCATTTCAGGATTTGAGCGCTTCCAGAAAAAAAAACACGGGCTGAAATTTGCTCCCACGCTGGTTGAAAGTTTTTTCTGGTTTTCTGGTTTCGCACGCTGGCCTTTGGGGAGGGTTTTGTTCTAATTTTCGAGTTTTTTTTTGAAACTTGAAAAAAGACAGGCATAATCCCCATCGCCAAAATCCCGACAGGCAAGATCCCGACAGCCACAATACCGACAGTCATAATACCGACCGCTAAAATACCGACAGCCATAAACAGCTAAAATCACAACAGCTATAATCCCGTCAAAACTAGTCTTAAATCTTTTTCCGTCCTCAAAAAAACCGGAGGCCTATTTTCACCTTGCCAACTTTTTACGCTTTTTCCGGTGGGCACACAGACGCATTTGTGACGCCGGAAAAAGCAAGAGTCGGGGGGAGGGGGGGAATTCCCGCGGTATGTGTGGGTGGGAAGGAAGGGGCAAGTTTTAGGAAAATGAGTGGCACTCGGCCGGAGCGTGGGACACTTTACTAAAAAGTGCTTTTTGCCGTGAAAAAAACGCGAAAATCCCGAAATCCCGACAGCCATAAGCCCGACATTCAAAATCCCGACATGCAAAATAGCTGTTTAACAGAGAATGGGATTGAAGTTAGCGTCAAGAATATGTCGGGATTTTCTCTGTCGGTATTATTTCTGCCGGGATTTTTTTTCTGTCGATGTTATGGCTATCGGATTTTTGTTGTCGGGATTTTTTTCTCTCGGGATTTTGGCTGTCGGTATTTTGGCCCGTGGGGATTTCGGCTGTCGGCATTTTGGCTGTCGGGATTTGGGGGTTTTCTGGCTTACACTTGCAGGTTCCTTTAATTCCTCCTCTTGGGACTAAAACCCGTGTCCAGAGGTGCAGCTACTCCCTAAATATGGGCGAGTGGGTCGCGTAATTTTGGGGTTTGCAGATTTCGGATGCTGTCACTTTTTTGCAACGTACAATTAGTGGAAAACGGGTTTTTAAAGTCTGATCTATATTGCCAGATTATAGTCTTTTGGAAATTTTGAAATGTCGCTTTTGCATTGTCCCCCCCGATAATGCGAAAGTACCGATACTGTAACCTTAAGAGCCGGGTTTTCTTTTCGCTAGAAAATAGCGGTTAATTGGCGTTTTTCCACCTCTTTTTTTCAGCGGGCCGCCGATTTCTATAGCTGTAGATTCGGGGCTTTTTGGGTATTTTGTTGAGGAGACGTTAATTGGGCATCCCAGCCCGGAGAGAGAGAGAGAGGGAGAGAGAGAGACCATTGTGTCTTGGCACGGGCCCAGGTGTGGGAATTTGTGGCATATTTGTGAGCCCCGTAAATCCGCTCCTCATCTTGCCCCATTTGTTTTTATGATCAGGCGGTATCATTTTTAATAGCTTCAGTTTTGTGTTTTAAAAACGTTAAGAAGCCTCGTTGCTGTAATGTAGTAAATATTTAAATGCTTTTCTTATTAGTAAAGTTTACCTATATTACAACTAGAAAAACCGTCGAAAAACTCAGAAACTTTTTTCAAAATCCAAATTTTGGTCGAAATTCAGCGATTTGTGCAATCGTAAAAATTGCCCGGAAATTCGGTGCTCTAGAGACCGTTACGACATGTAATTCCCGCGCACCCGAAAAGTCAATTTTGTGCCGAGATGCGTTCGTTGTCCGGAAATCAATTTGTCCGGGCTTTTCGGCTGTTCCGCGTTAGTTTTTGACCTATTCTCGGTTCCGCACGCAAACATGCCATTTTGGTACCGGACTTTTAGCCGGGGGGAGGTTTTGATATTCTTGGAATTAATATATAATGATTTTTAACTTTTTTAATAGCTTTGGATTGCTAGGAAATTATAAAAATCTGCTTAAAAAAATTGAAAAATTGAAAATTTTGCTTTTTTAGGCCGTTTTTCATACATTTTTGACTAAAAAGTCAGGAATTTCCGAAATAAAACTAATAATAAAATATGAAAAAATTGACCACGCGTTAACAGCCCAGTGCCCATTTTCCACCTTCCAGTCCCTATGAAATGTATTTTCTAAACAGCACTGTCTGGAATCGTGTTTTGGAGTTGCTCGTTGGCTACGAAAGGCACCTGTTCACGCTTTTATCCTATGCCCTGGCTGCTGCGGCTCTTTTTGTCCCCCCCCTCCTCGTCCTCCGCAGCCCTTAAAAATGTCAATTTTTCCAGAATTGTAGCGCCATTTCGCCAAAAAATTTCATCAGCGAGCCCGACTCCTGCAGACCCCCGGGCGTTAAAAACGTCTCGTTAGCAACGGGTGCCAAAAATTAATTCGTATTCCCACTGCCGGGAGTTCCAATCAAGCCGCGGCTTGGCCGAAAATCCTCCTTTTTCGTGGCATCAGATCCTTGGCTCGGCGCGACATCATTCGGAATTACGTTGATGTCCTTTTTACACGGTCGCTTCGCAGACTCTATATTACGATTTGGAAGCCTAGGTACTTTCCCATTTTTGGGTCTAAAGCGCCAGTAAAAAAAATATGAATTTTAGGCCAAAAATTACCATAAAAAATTTAATTTTTTTTTAATTATTGGCGATTTTTAATTGTTAGATTTTAATTATTTGATTATTTAATGGCAGTGGTGTGGGGAAAAGTGGAAAAATGTCGACAAGCGAAAATCCCGACAAGCCAAATCACCGCAGGTCAAAATCCCGACGGGCAAAAATTCTGACAGGAAAATGCCGACACGTTCATGACGCGAGTTTGAGTGCCAATTCGTTTTTAAGGGCTTTTTGCTGTCTGGATTTTGGATTTGGATGTCGGGATTTTTGGCTTTCGGTATTATGGTTGTCGGTATTTTGCTCTGTCGGAACTTTGGCTGTCGGGGATTTTGGATGTCGGTATTGTGCTCAGTCGGGACCTTTGCAGTCGGGATTCTGGCTATCGGCATTTTCCACTCTTACCTCATCACCTTCCCCCACCATTTTGTGCTTTTTTGCGCTTTTTGAGTGTTGAAGTGGGAAGGCAAGGCAAGGCAAAGCAGAAGCTGCCTCGTTTTGCCAGCTAATCCCCCCAGACGGGCCCCATTCAGGTGTGCTTCTCCACCTCCACACCGCTTCTCCTTCTTCTGTTTTTTGCTATTTTTCCTCGGGCCCTCGCTTGCCCGTCCCTTTAATCCATGCGCTGCGCTTTCCACGCGCTTTTGGCGGTCATAATTCGTGCGTCGGTAAAAGTTCAGCTACGTCTCCGTGGTTGTTGATTGTTTTCGAGGGGCATTCGGGGTTTTTTTGAGGCATTTTTGGCTCCATTGAGCTCCTTTAAACGTTTTTCTTCTTGCTATGGAAAATTTTCAGCTAAATTTAGATATTTTTTGATTGAAATATGCGCAAAAAGTTGGATTTAATGCTCTTTTCCATTATGGGGGGTCAGGCAAATTCTTAGCTCAATCAAGAAATGCCTAATAATGTAATTAAAATTGGTTTTTTTTTTTAAATGTAGCTACATTTCAAGCGGAAAAACTATCTTAAAAGTTTAAATTTGTAAAGTTCGAAATTTTGGTCGAAAATCGACATTTTTTCGTATTTGTAAACACACCAAATTTTAAATTTTCGCCTTTATTAATAGTCGGAAAATAGATTAAGACACTTCCTTAATTTTATTAGAAAAATTGGACATTAAAAAATGGTTCTGCCAGATACCCCCCCCCGATAATGCAAAAGAACCAGAATTTGCAAAATTTCAATTAGAAAGGCTATTTAAGACAGCCTTGAAAAATATAAAAATTTTATATTTGCCGAATTTTACATGTTGCACTTTTTAATAAAAAAGTTTTTAAAAGTTTTCACCCCTCACCCCCCGATAAATCATTAGTTTTCGATTTATTCAAAAATTTTTCAATGCTTGGCTGTATTCTAAAAGCTGTCTTACCTACCGTAAGCCAATAATTCGCAGGGGCGCAACCGTGATGTGCGTGGAGGGTTCCCCTCCCCTACTGCCCATCCGCTTCTGGCTGATCGGGGTATGCGGGTGCGCGCTGGCGTTATTTGGGTTGATGGCCAACGCCATGCTCGCCGCCCTCTTCCTCACGCGCAGTCATTATAGGTATATTTAAGGATGTTAATTAATTACAATAAATATATAAACTTTAGGCATTCCCCGTTCTTCTTCCTCGGGTTCGTCGCGTTTTTCGACACGCTGTTGGACGCGACATATGTCATTTTATTGGTAAGCTGCCATATTTGGTGCTTTGGCAATATCGGGGGGAACAGTTTTATTACCGAAATGATGATTTAAATACCAAAAATATCGATTTCCCATCTAAAATTATCGATTTTTGCTTATTTTTTTAATTTAAAATTTTTCTAAATAGTTTCTTGTGCTTAAAGTATAGCTAAGTTTTGTAAAAGCTAGATTTATTTTTGGCTATTCCTAGACGTACAAAGGGTACAAATTTTTATTTACAGAAAACCGAATATATCGATTTTTCGATGAAAAATGGCACCAAATTTCACAAAAATATGACTAAATTTTGTCAAAAACGGTATTAACTACATTAAGTGCGTTTGTTTTCTATGAAAAACTTCGGTCTCTCCCCCCCCCCGATATTGCAAAAGCTCCGGTTATTTATGTAAATTTTCTGATATTTCTTTTAAGGCGGTCCCCGTCGAGGCGCAATACTACCAAAACTTGGGCCTCTACCTCTTGTGGTTACAGTATATGCCCGTCATCTACGTGCTCGGGCAAATCTTTAAAGTATCATCCGTGCTTTGCCTCGTCGTAGCATCTTTCGAGAGGTAAGTCACGTTATTTTAACGTTAAGAAGCAGGAATGGTGCTTTTAAACTTAAAAATATCATAAAGATACCTCACTTCCAGGTACTGCCTAACGAAACACTGGACATTCACCGGTTTTGAGAGCCGGACCCGGTGGATCGTGCTGGCGATCGCGCTAATTTTGGCAGTTTCGCTGAAAGTTATCACCTCGGTAAGTAGATACCATTTAGCGTCTTTCCCTTATGCCTAAAATTCTGTCCCAGACACGCGCTTTTTGCTCTAGGGATTAGTCGGAGGTGGCCGGAAGTTCAGCGACAAACGTTGGGGAGCCCCAAAAATTTATAGGCCGTGGAGAAACGCCAACTTGTAAATTCTGACACGATTTCTGGAGTTATGACGTAATTCTATCAATTTTATTTATTTTAGCTGTTTTTATCATCTAAAAATCCGTTTCCAGAAAGTCGAGATCCAGGAGTACATCCACTGCACAGGGTTCGAGCGATATCAGGTGAGAAAAAAGAGACAGCAATTATTTTGCTTTTTAAAGCGAAAAGGCCGAAATGCCGACAGCCAAAATGCCCACAGACAAAATGCCGACAGCCAAAATACCCTTACGCAAAATGGCTGTTTTAGAGAAAAATTCAAACATCGGGAATTTGGCTGTCAGGATTTCGAACTGTCGGATTTTTGGCTTGTCGGGATTTTTGCTGTCGGGATTTTGGTTATCGTTTTTGTTGCTTGCCGGGATTTTGGTGGCTGTCGGCATTTTAGTCTGTCGGTATGATGACTGTCGGTTTTTGGCTCGTCGGTATTTTTGCTGTCGGGATTTTGGATATCGGTTATTTCGAATGTCGGTATTTTGGATGTCGGCATTTTCGCTGTCGGCTTTATGGCTGGAATTCGCCTCTAGACTATAATTAACTTAGTTCCTTAAAAATATGCAGGCATTTCTAGATTGGAACACTCCGCTCGGGGGCGGTGATGGGCGTGGTGAACGGGCTGGTGTTGGCCGTCCCGTTTTTGACGCTGGTTTTTCTGAACGGCGGCATTGTGCTGATGCTGCGGAAGCAGAACGTACAGGTACGGAAATTACAAAATCCAAATAAAAAGTAAATTTTACCCAAAAAAAACATTTTTTGCACAAAATTTTCACGACAATTAAAAATCCGAAAATAACGTGGCATTTTAGCAACTCCGCTCCCTGATCACCCAGCTGACGATGGGCAGCGACGTGATGAAGATACGGTCAGTTTGACATAGCCTTTTTTTCTTGTTTAAATTAATATCATTTAATTAATAAATTTCGCAACGTCTTTTAATAACAGATTTTAATTTCATTTTTTATTAATTTTATTAGTCAATAATTCTTAATTTATTAGTTAATTTTATTAACAGGTAATTTAATTTATAGAATAAATTTTTTAATTTATACAAAGTTTATTACAGCCGTAAAAACATCCGGGCGGCCACGCACACGCTGCTGGTGATCATCAGCGCTTACTTGTTGTCGAACTTCTTGAACTTGTGCCTGACCGTGGTGGAGTACATCGATCCAGGTTGGAAATTCATGTTTTTATCTTAAAAAAAATTAGATTTCCTGCACATTCAGCACCCCCTAATCTACCAGCTGGCCGCCGACAGTTCGAGTCTTCTCACAGGTACCGTAAATAAATAGCATTTTTAATTTCTAAATAAAATCTTCAAAATAAAATTTATATTAAATTATTATTATTCCTAGACGTAAAACTTTACACATTTTCATAGAAAACTACAAAAAATATCGAGTTTTCGACTAAAACTCGCCTAAAAATTTTTTCAACTTTTTTTGCGGTTTTCCACGTAAATTGATTTAAAAACACTATTAAAACGGTCTGAAATACGCTCAATCTAGCGTATCCTTTCAGTGGTCGGGAACGCGATACGATTCCCCGCCCATTTCCTGTCGAATAAGGAGATTCGGCAGCAGTTTGCGCTCATGATTTTCGGGGAGCCGCGCGAGAAGGTCAGTGTAATTTAAAATAATGATAAATGAAAGACATTCTGCAAAAAATTAAAAACAGATTAATAAATAGTAAAAAATACAAAAAAAATAGATTTTCGACCAGAAATGGCGCATTTTTCACAATTTCCAAAATTGTTTCGAAGTTTTTTGAGTCTTTTCCCATATAAAATATAGAATTTTTAGTAAAAAATTATTAAAATACTTATTGTTAATTTACAAGGCATTTCAAAACTTGTTTTAAAATTTTTCAGGTATTTTTTTATTCCGTTAAAGTGATTCGAAACTGCTAAAAAGGTATATGTATCACCATATTAAAAAATTTCCTAGTTCGTAACACGGAAGCACCTTTAATTTGATGGTTATCGCATTAAAAAAGTGTTAACACTGCCCTTTAGGCCTATCAAGAATATACCGTGAAAGAAGCGGCACGACGGCGCTCGTCCGTCCAGGACAGCCCCTGGATTTCACTTCTGCTGTCGGCAACGCAGAATAAAGGTATAGTTTTGGGAGTATCAATGGGTTATAAAAGTTCTAAAATTATCTATCATTCTCTACAACTTTTTAGTCCACGAAGGCGATCCGCACCAAGCCCTCCTCTCTTCACGGCATCTCATCAAGCGCCATTCAGCCATTGCCATTTGTTGAAATACTGCCGAAATTTATTTGTTTAAATCAACACATTTCTCTCTCTCTCAGTCTCTCGCTCTCACTCTCACTCTCGCTCTCTCTATCTCTCGCTCTCTCTCTCTTCTTTTGCCTATGTATCTCTCACTCTCTCACTCTCTGTCGATCCCACTCTCTCTCGCTTCTCTCTCTCGCTCTCTTGCTTTGCACTTTGTCTCTCTCGCTCTCTCGGTCACTCGCTCACAGACTCCCTCCATCTCTCTCGCTCTCTCTCTCTCCCTCTTCACTTTGTCTCTCTTCCGCTCCCACTCTCTCTCGCTCTCTCACTCACAGACTCCGTCTCACTGTCTCTCTCACCCTTTCTCTCTCCCTCTCTCTCCCTCCCTCTCTCTCTCTCTCGCTCTCTCTCTCTCTCACTCCCACTCTCATCACTACGGGTCTATACTATCGACGATCTTATTTCCATCAAAATGGGTATATTCGGTACAATCTCTTCGTATGCGTTTCCATAAGTTGTCTCCTGGGGAATAAAGTCTCCAATATCAATTTTATCCGCAAAATGGCAAGAAAATCGCGAATTTGTGGGTGTGGGGGTTTATTAGAAATCGATGAGCTTTGAGCGTTTCCGGTGGAGACTGGGCAGCTTCTTACGGCGCAGCGGCTCGGGATACCTTAAAAGGAGGATGTCGTTTTGATTATAGAATTATTCTTCGAAAATCAAGTTTAAACTGTATTGGTTTTTACTTTTCCGTGTCGGTATTCGGCATCGAGCGCGGCTGGAAGAGAGTGCAGGGCGGGAAGAGACGCAGAGAGGTCACCACCGGACGAGCTGGCAGCTGGAAGGGGATGTTGTAATGAAAGTTGGGAGCTGGGGGCTGGGAGTTGGGAGTTGGGAGCTGGGAGCTCGTCAAAAACGTTCGCTGCTTCTTTTTTTTTAATTGTTACCTCCGGGCGTACATCAGAGACATGTTCCTCCAAATCCCCCTCATCATCCCCAATCTCTTCGTAGATATTGGCAGAGGGGTGCTTTTTCAGGATTGACCTAATCGATACAGGTGTCTATAGGAGCGTAGTGTAGCCCTGGCAAACCTCGGTAAGCTTCTGCCCGAAATTGCCTCCGGCGGTAGTGGCGGGGCTCTTGAATAGTCATTCGCATCGAAGAACACCACCGACGAGGCATCGGGCTCGACGATGGAAAGCCGTTTCCGGATCACGGAAGAAGCCGTGGAACGTCTGGAAATGCACAAAATTTCATTGTGAAAATTTTAAGTGTAAAATTGGGTGATCATAGAAAAAATAAGCCAAAAAATCCATTACCTCGATGTCGTGGTTGAATGGCCATCAAACTTCTTCGGCTTCTTCTTATATTTTGGCAACAGCTCGGAGAGGATGAGAAAGTCGGAGATGTCCGAGCAACCATCGTCAAAGCTCGCGTTTAATGGGTGGACGTTGAGGCCGAACTCGGCTCTCGGGAATACGCCGGCTTCCTGGGATTGTTGCATTAGGGGTGGCAATGAAAAATCGCTATTCTGAAGTTTAAATTCGATTTTGTTTGCTGTTTCTTGAATTCTGTCGTAGAAGGTCGTATCTTTCGATTCTCCATGCTGGAGCTACATTTTGGTATACCTTACAACTGCGTAGCCCAAAGGAGATCCGAGATATAAACCACAAAACCTACCACGCGTGGAAATGAAAAGGATGACGTTGATGATGAGGCAATGGAGGGTCGACAGATGAACTGAGATCTGTCGAGTGAGAATATTGGGGGTCTTCTGGTGGATCGACCAGAGAAGGTGGACGAGCCAGAGGTCGAGGCTGTCGAGGCAGAGGAGATGGAGCACGAGGGGGAGGAGCAGACGCTAAATTCGCTAGTTTTTAAAGACCACAACTTCTTCAGGAATTTTCTACAGCTCGAAAGTACAAAGCTGAGACTTTTAGCGAAGCCATGCGCACTAGTCTGGGCCTGACAACTCGCCGCGCCTATAGACGCAATTGCTTTGTGAATTTCCTACGTCGAATTACGCTTTTTTTCTACTGCAAAGTCCGTACAACAGGCATGAACAACGTAGCGTCGCGTAGTACACGCCTTGGCTGCACGACGCTCCAATCAACGCGCCTACACTGTGCGCCCGAGCCTTAAATTCCACAAAACTTTGTAATTCACACGCAAAGTAGGGGTGTTAAAAGGCGCCGCGCGTAGTACAAGACGGCACTACGCAATGCTCCAATCAACGCAGCAGCTCGGTGATGTGTGCTCTGAGAGTTTTCGAATGAGGTTTATCTACGCAGCGCTCCAGGCAACGCGCCGGTTCTGCGGAATCTATGCATAAAAATTCATATTAATCCGTTAAGATAAAAGCTTGGTTCCCAATTTCAATTTCACCCGGTTTGAATTTAATAACCTTAAAGTTTTCTTTAACCTATAATTTAAAACCGACCTGCCACGCCGGAAGGCGCGCTTCAACCGTTCCATCGTACCAATCGAGCGGAAAAATGAAGCCCTGGGTCACGGCCAGGTCATTCGTCCTGACGGATAAGCTGATGCGGTAGCGCGGAATGGGGGGGAGGGCGGCTTCAAAGACCGGAATTCCAATTAACCCTCCGATCGATTGTCGATTGGAGCGTTGCGTATTCGGGCCAATGCATGGATGACGATGCGGGCATTCAGATGACACTTTTGACAGCTACGCCACGATCCTATGTACAGTCGCGGCCGGGCGGGCGCGTGCTGTTGATTGCACATTGCATCCCAGCGGCCAGGCGCAAGAATGTGGCTTGTGAAATTTGTGAGCTTCTGGGGGATAAAGTGTGAAAAGGAATGTGTAGTCAAATATCAGGGTTTATTTGGTAAAGATCAAAGTATACTTTTTGAATAAATTTCAGGATCTTTCGCATTAGCGGGGGGGGTGGAAATTTCCAGAAATGTCTGTAACGTGTGTATAATAGTAAGTGTTTATGTTTACGTAAAATGTAAGTGTTTTTGGTTAAATGTAGCTCTATTTTTGATGGGAAACAATCCAAAAAATCCTAGAAAAACACTTTTTAGGTGACATTTTGGAGAAAAATAGCTATTTTTGTATTTTTTTAATAAAAATAATGGAAGTGTTGCTAAATGGTGTTTTACTATTCCAAAACGTGAAAACTTTACAAATTTTTATTAACAAATACAAAAAGATCAATTTTTTTGACCAAAAAAGCGAAAAAAGAACCGCTCCTTCCCCCCGACAATGCGAAAGAATCAGAGTTTTGAAATTTAATTAGCCAAAACTTATAACTTTAGCGTTAGTAAAATTTAGTAAAAATACAAAAATACATAATTTAACGTTGACAAGTCTGTCTTTGCGCGTAGTATTCCTTCATTTTCGGCAGCCCGTTCACCCGGTTACGATAGTCGACAAGCTGGAGCAAGCCTTAGGCTAAAAAGGTTAACCTACCGTCGGCCATTCTTTCGTATACCCCGGAATCGCCAGCTCAAAAACGTCCATGTGATTCACCAGCGTCAAATCCACCCAGGATAACTTATCGCCAACCTGAACCCGATTTCAAGCTATTTTTCGGTTTCAAATTACCATATATCCGGTTCCTTCCTTTTCTAATAAATCGGCCAGCTGTCCCAGCCATAATTTGCGTGCCGGGTCGACCGTCGTATCAAATTCCTTTTCTAAAAAACGCCTAAGTCTCCGAAAATCCATCCCACCTCGTCGCCCGGGAAAAATTTGAGGTGGATCCGGTACCAGGGGACGATTTTGTCGACGTAATCCTGAAAGTTGATAAAAAGTGGATAGAAACGCGATTTCTCGAAAACAAATTGCTAAATACCTACGCTAGCAAAAGCAAAATTTTCTAACAAAATTAGGGGCGCGGGGAGTCGAAATATGGCCGTATCGAGGCGCACTTGCCTGCTTTGCCCCTGATTCTACCAAAGAAAACGTAAAAATGAACCCTAAAAGCCCCTAGAAAAGAAATTTCCGGAAAATACCCTCGCTACATCCCTGTCCTAGAAAAAAGCAAAAGGTTCCCAAAAAAATTGCCCGAAAAAGCAAAAATTAGGGGGCACACGGAGTTGAACCATGGACCTATCGGACTGCAGCCGATTGCTCTACCACTGAGCTATACCCCCGGGTGGGAGAGGGGCGAGCGGGGGGGGCCTCTTGTCCCCAGGGGTGAGGGGAACGGGCGGGCTGACGCAATCCCCGAACACGGCTCGGTCAGCCTGGTGGTCAGCGCTCTCTTCACTCTCGTCAGGAGCGCTCTGGGGGTGAGTTGAATAGTTTTATAGAAAGTTATACATGTTTGGTATATATAAAAAAGCAGATTCATAGAAAATAGGTTTTAGAACCTACAAACTTTACAAAAAACAAGGTTTGTATTTTTTCTACTATTTTATAGGCATCTATTCAAAATTACGTTTAAAACCAGCATTTAGCCAGTTTCGGGTGAAAATTTTGACGGGTTTTAGCTTTTATATTTTATAAACTTTATCTATTTTTCTAGTTTTTTGCTAGTTCACGCCAAAAAATTTGCTTAATTAATTTCTCAGGATTTTCTAAACATTTTACACCCAAAATCAAACCGTGTACGAGTCGCAAATCGCGTCCATTCGAGCGTTGTCAAATTCGTCGCTGGCCGAGTAGCCTAGACTCGTTTTAGTGACCTTACGTTAATTCGGGCTACCAAATTTTCGGGCCAGGTATCGCGTAATGGCCAGCGTTTGGGGCAACGGCTTTCCATCCACCTCCAACACCGGCGCCTGACCAAACACGAAGACGGGATCTGAATTTTATTTAAATTATAAAGGTATTATAACATAAAATACACTTTAAAAACCGAATTTTGTTTCAATAAGGTTGCTATAAAAATAAAATGCACTTTACAGACCTTTCTTGACTTCCGGCCACTCGGGGATCTCCCAACGGCGATCCTCGTAGGGTTGGTCGGCCAAAAAGAAGAGCATCCGGATGGGCTCGGCTCTACCGTAGAGGTTGAAATAGTGCAGTTTGTACTGGGGCATCCTAGGGAGTTTTAGGTTTCTGTAATATGGCAAAAAAGTTCTGAGAAAAAGGGGAGCCGGTATTTATACACTCGACGGGACAAATTCGAAAGCAGCGAAAAATTTCGTATTTTCGAAGCTAGCGCGAAGGTAGTGTACACTAAAACGCGCCCATTACGCCGGCGGTGTGGGCGATCAATGGACAGAAAAGCCGTGGTTGGAGACGGGCAGCAAATAATTCGCCTGCGAGCACAAAGTAGCAGAAAAAGGGCGGGTACAGAACACAAAAACGGCACTTGACGAGCACTTACACCTAATATAATTCATTTTTAATCGACAAAAAAGTTCTGAAAATTGTTTACATTGTTTGACTGTAGTTTGCCGAAATCCTCAACTAATGAGTGTGCGAAGCTTCTAATTTTAATAACTTTTATTAATGCAATAAATATGGCAAGCGTAATTGTCGAGCAGTATTCCGTGGGTGTCAGCGGCTTCATGGCTTGTAGGTGGAGGCCTCCTTGTCGATCGGGTAGCACTTGTTCTCGGCCTCCTCGCAGACGTGGCTGGCCGGGCACTTCAGGTTCACGCATGGGCCGATGGCCTCGGCGCCCTTCAGGCGAATCTCTGCAAAACATTGTCTTTTAGGTAAATTATAATTGTAAATTAACGACGTTTCCCCCCCGCTTTTCTGTAGCCGATACTTACGGGGTGGCCGGATGCAGGCATCTTCGACGCACGAGTAAGACTCGGGGCACAGCAGGTTGACGCACTCGCCGACAATCTCCACTAAAACGCAGCATAAACATCTTTCCAAAAATAGGGCAAAAAGGGCGGCTTTTTAGTATTTTCTGGAACCCGGGCTTTCCAAATTTTTTAACATAATTAGAGAATACTTACAAAAAACCCTTACAAATTTCGTAATAAACCTTACAAAACCGATTAAAAGTAAAAAGTTTCCTCCTTTCGACCAAGCTCTCACGCAAAATTCGAAATTTTCGAATTTTCTAAGGTTTTAATTAGTTTTTCCGCTTGAAATCGAAATAAACTTTACTAAAAAGTCGATTAAAATTCTTCTTTTGACGCTACGATACATATCAGGACACATAGGAAAAGTTTTAGATACAAAAAGACTATCTATTTTTTCAAATGAGTTTTTATAAAAAACAAGCACTCACGCGTCTTCCCAGCAATGCCGATGCACGTTTTGTCCTCCTTTCGGCAGCTGTATCCACTGGGGCAAATGGCCTTGTTGCACGGCTCGGTGTCACGGGTGGCGACTAAAAGTTCTATCCGTAATATTCGTAGGCGTCTAAAAACCCACCAGCCAACCCAACGAGGCAAACGAGCGGGGCGATGCGGATCGCGTACATGGTGTTGCAGTGAAGTGCTGATGCGAAGTGATGTGAAGATGCCGAGGGAACGGCTGTTGTTATGTGATGCCGTGGCCAGGGTCCTTGGCCCGCCCATTCCGGTCCATTCCTTTAGATGGCGATGGAATGATTGTAGTGGGTGGAACTGGCCGCCCATGTGGATCATAGAATGGCCGGGCCCCCGTCCTAAAGGCCGATTTGTTTGTCCGTCCTCCTTCCGATCCGCACGCATGTATGTACATCCCGGAAACTATGTACAAATACGCTGTTTTCCGCACCGCACCCCCGCGGATTTGGCCAAAACCGGATCGCTTTCCGTCAATCGTCTTATGAAGAAGGTTTGGTTCGCTGGTTTTCGGACGCAGTGCGTCGCCAAATGGACTTACCGCCATTTCCGCCATAATACCAAAATTCCAACCTTCATAAATGGAAAATTCGATGTCTGACAGAAATGCTTGACTTAACCGGCTAAAAATGCAAGTCACAACACGGCGAAATCCCGCACGGTTGAAAACCAGGCTACTATAAAAACTGTAAAAAAAAAAAAAAAAAAAAAAAAAAAAATATTTATTTTTTTTTTTTTTAAAAAAATTAAAAAAAAAAAAAAAAAAAAAAAAAAAAAAAAAAATAAAAAAAATTTTTTTTTTTTTAAATAAACGCTCATTTGAAAATCGGGATCAGGAGATCGAAAATTAAATGGATAGTTTCGGAGCGGTAACCCGGATAGTGCCAATTAAAAATACCGGCATCGTCAACTGGTTGATAACCGCGCTTTAACGTTAGTCTCTGCAAAATTCAGGAGAGGAAATCAGTCGGAAAATTTTATTCACATTCACAAATATAAACAGGTCAAAGATCAATTCGAGTCAATGCCGCTCAGCCGTCAGTGTTGAGGCGGGCCAACGTCGCGGTAGCCGAGCGCACCCGCTCCGCGCAGATCAGCTGGCACTTCTCCCAATAGTCCAACTAAAGGAAAAATCAATTTGCAAAAGCCCCGAAATCATTACCGATTGCTGGATGACCTCACGGGTTCGTGGCATTGGCAGCGGGAGCCCGGCCCAAGGGTTCATCTCAGCATCCACCACAGGCTCCGGCGCCAAATCAGACGACACGGGTGCCTAAAAAAACGTTAGAGCAGAAAATGGCCGCGTACGGGGATTGTGAAGAACGCCGAGGACACGGAGCGAGTGTAGCTGTATTTGGTGCCGAGATCCGAGGTCGATTCCGTGGAGCTCGACGTGTTGCTGTTCTGGCGGAGGAGCTTCTGCTGAGCGATCGGGCACGAGGCCAGCACTTTCCTGCAAACAAAAAAATAGAAAATTAAATCCAGATATTTTACATGGCATCACTGCAGGCCTTGCAGTGACATCCCTCGACACCATCGGCGTAGAAGTCAAGCAGCAGCGACGAGATGGAAGTGGCCGCTGTGGTGATGCTAGAGTTGCTGCTGCGAGCCATCAGCTGCTGCATCGCCAGCGGGCAAGCGGCCATCGACAAGCTGAAAGAGATTAGAATCTAAAGGCAAACCGGTGCCTACATGACACGGCAGCAAGCCGAGCAGTCGCAGCCATCGACCTCATTCGGATAAAAGCTGGTGCCAATCAGCGACGCGTTGGAAATGGTCTGCGAGGCCTGCGACTCGATCGGGGTTGGGATTGGCGTACGGCCGGCCGATGAGTGCGTGCTTGGCTCCGAATCCTCAGTCGTCTCAGCGTCGTACTCGTAGAAGTGGGCCTGCGATTCGAACTGCACCGAGCCGATCGACGACTCCAAATCGGCCACGTAGCCGTCATCAGAGTCGACCGAGATCGTTGAGGCGCTGCTGAAGAAGTGGCGGCAAGAGACAGTTGAAGTCGTGGATGCAGAGTCATCAGCTGTAAAAATTCGAATAATTAAAGTACTAATAATACCGGCTGGAGCGTTGCGGAACTGGTCGAAGTAGCGGCTGCCCATCAGCACGGCAAAGTCAGCGCCACCCTTCAACACTGGCGGTGCCGGAGGAGCTGTAAAAAAGGTTAACGGAAGTAAATCAAATACAAACCACAGATGGCAAGAAGCGGCTGGCGGAGATGGGGAAGGGCTGAGATCAGCTTCATGTCGAGCGGCAGGCCGACGGTGTCCACAACGTGGGCCGGGGTTGGCGCGCAGAGGTGGTCATTCAGACGGAGGTCGGCACGGGGGTTCGGCAGCTCTGAAAAAAAATCGAATGCAAACGCGGCTTCAGAAAGCAGAAAACACGCAAAAAAAGTGCGCTTACCATATGGCCAGGTGATGGCCAGCTGAGGAGCGTTGATCGTCGGCAGCTCGACCGAGCTGACGGGCGGCACCGGTTTGTTGGCAGCTTTGTATCCGGCGATGATCTGGGCCCATGGCAGCCTGGCGGGGCTGAAGGCGGGCACGGCCCTGCGGCGATTGGCCTTCTTCTGCTGCGCGGCAAGACGGAGGTTAGTGAGGGTCTAAAACAAAGTTTCGACCAAAAAATCAAGCTCACCATTTTGCGGTTAGTAGCGGAGGTTAGTCGTTGTCGAATGTCGAATGAATAACCTCTTGGGGTAGAGCCGCATTTTTATACTTGCGAAAAGCCATGTTAATTGACATTGCCTTTATTCTACTATTTTTTATGTAAATCTAAAAATAATGTTTAGTATTTAGCGGCTTTTGCTCGAGTACGGCTGAAAATCCGAATCGAATACGCGTTGTTCTTACACGGCCAAAACGGAATTATCCGGGAGGGGCAAAGCGCCCATAGGAGCCGGGCGTAGCGCGCCTCAAAACGTTTAAGCTCTTAAACTTTTTCAAACCGACTTCATATTGAAAACCCAATATCAATTATTGCAGAGTAGAATTTTACGTCTCGAACGATACCAAAGACAGCAATTTAGCCCTCCGAAAAACCACGTTTGACAAAGTCGCCAAGCAAAAGCGCCTTCGTTAGCATACTTTCTAAATACATTTTTATTAGTGCTTGGTATCATTATAATCGCCACCTTCCTTTCTACCCAGTCCCACAAATGTCCTTTGAAGATTCGCCTTAGTTTCAAAGTTCGAAGGCTTAGGCGTTTTGTCCCGATACATTCTCTTGACGAACGGAATGCTTCGTTGCCTAGCCCTTACACCCCGAGATTTCGGCGCTAAAAACATAAAAATACCGTCCGGAAACAAAAACATTTTTGTTCATTTCAATTGAAACTATTTCTCCAAATTAATGGAGTGCATCGAGAGCTGTTAGAAACCAGTTTCACCGTATAACAGCGTAGCCCTTTACAAAACTGAATTCCTTTTTAGCTTTATCAGCTCTTTTCCTGTTTTTTAATGTATCATTTGGAATTGCAGTTTTAAACTGTCTCATTGCTGTGATTTTCGTGTTGATAGAGTGATTAGGCAGTTTTTATTGGTGAGCACCTGTGATCAAATCGAGACCAATGTTTTTGTGGGGATTTTTTGCATTCCTAAGCGCGGTAGCCGGAAGCCTCGGTCTTGGCCTCTCCGCAGGGGGCGGGCTGCTCGGCGGCCTTGGGGGCCTCCTCGGCTGGGGCAGGGGCGGGAGCGGGAGTCTCGGCAGGGGTGGCAGCAGGAGCAGGAGTGACGGCCTCGTCTCCGTAGCTGTTGCTCCTCTTGGCACGGTATCCGGAAGCCTCGGTCTTGGCCTCTCCGCAGGGAGCGGGCTGCTCAGCGGCCTTAGGGGCCTCCTCAGCGGGGGCGGGAGCAGGGGCGGGGGTCTCGGCGGGAGTAGCAGCGGGAGCGGGGGTCACAGCTTCATCTCCGTAGCTGTTGCTCCTCTTGGCACGGTATCCAGAAGCCTCAGTCTTGGCCTCTCCGCAGGGGGCAGGCTGCTCAGCGGCCTTGGGGGCCTCCTCAGCCGGGGCAGGAGCGGGAGCGGGAGTCTCGGCAGGGGCGGCAGCAGGGGTGACGGCCTCATCTCCATAGCTGTTGCTCCTCTTGGCGCGGTATCCGGAAGCCTCAGTCTTGGCCTCTCCGCATGGAGCCGGCTGCTCAGCGGCCTTGGGGGCCTCCTCGGCGGGTGCGGGAGCAGGGGCGGGGGTCTCGGCCGGGGTGGCGGCAGGAGCGGGAGTCACGGCCTCGTCTCCGTAGCTGTTGCTCCTCTTGGCACGGTATCCAGAAGCCTCGGTCTTGGCCTCTCCGCAGGGAGCGGGCTGCTCAGCGGCCTTAGGGGCCTCCTCGGCCGGGGCGGGAGCAGGGGCAGGAGTCTCGGCGGGAGTAGCAGCGGGGGCAGGGGTGACGGCCTCATCTCCATAGCTGTTGCTCCTCTTGGCGCGGTATCCAGAAGCCTCGGTCTTGGCCTCTCCGCAAGGAGCAGGTTGCTCAGCGGCCTTGGGGGCCTCCTCAGCGGGTGCGGGAGCAGGGGCGGGGGTCTCGGCCGGGGTGGCGGCGGGCGCGGGCGTCACGGCCTCATCTCCATACGAGTTTCCTCGCTTGACGACTATAAAGAATCATTGGAGCAATAATGGAATGCGCACTGAAAGCTCAGGGCGGCGGGATAGGTTCGAACAACAAGGTCATGCTCAAAAGCTATATTGTGATTTGGATGATAATAAGTCGAAAAAGCTATTAAACCTAAAGGATACGTTTTCTGGGCCAATAGAATAAAATTAAGCGTTGATCTTTTACGAAAGGCGTGAACTAAAGGGTAAAGCAAGCTAACTTACGGTGGCGAGAGGCGGCGACAGCGCAGAGCGCGAGGAAGACGGCGAGGACCTTCATGGCAGCCGATAGACTCTCTGTTAGTGACCATCGAGCGGCTTAAATAGATGCCCTTCGTCTTGTCCTCTTCTCGCTGCCATCGAGGGAGGATGGAGGGGCGGAGTCAGCGTCTCGACTGGCCATGAGCATTCGATGATGGTTTTTTCCCGGGGGTTTCTGATACGGGTAATTAGATAAGCCACCAAAGCAAACGGCTAGCGCTCGCCATTTTTAGGGCAAGGCCACCGGGCAAAGCTGCCCCACTTTCGATAGCCAGGCGCCGTTCGCCTGGAGCCCGACAAAACATCACCCAAGCACAAAATAACGCTGGTTGTTGTTTGTGAGTGCTCCCGGAAGAAGCCAACTGAGCTTGACCTAAATAATCAGACAAGAAGGATGACTGAAAAATTGTTCTGTTCACAACAATGACCGTGTATAATTTCTTTTTTTCTTAGCCAAGCAGGGGTCATTCACTTTCAGCGGCCAAGATCCGGTTTTGAGTGTCAGGCGTGGATGTTGTGCGAAATTGACCTATTGGCACCGATGATACCAGGTGAGGTGAAAAACGTAAAAAGAAACTTTGGTCCAGTCATTCAGTCATTCTTAACAAAAGGTATTTTAGGTACGTAATAGGAAGGATTTTATTAGTGAGTCTGGTAAAAGATACCCATATTTCAATTAGCAAAACTATTTAAAACCTCAAATCGAATTTTTTTGTGTAGATTTGTAAAGTTTTTGCGTTTAAGAGTAGTGGAAAACAGTTTAGGAACATTTCCGCCATATTTTTGTAAAATCGAAGCCTAAGAAAAAGCCCCCCCCCCCCCGATAATGCGAAAGATCCAGCTTGCACTGTCTATGCACTTAAAATAAGTGATTACTCTAGTGAAGTAGCCACTTTCCACAACTTTTTGGCGATGCTTATCACTTCCAGATTTTCGATACCCAGCCATCGCTTTTTCGATCATCCTAGCACATGCCGTTGGCCGAGTACCGGTCGCCCAGATACCAGCTCGAGAGCTAGGCGATCAAACATAAACCCTGCCCATTCCGGGGTTGATAATCCTCGAGCTGATTGCGGCTTGACGTCAATCCCCCGTTCGCAGCTCGTACTACCTGGGGGGGCTCCCCGGGGGTGACCTTGAACAGCCATTGCTAGCCCTCTCATCGAAGCGGGCCGGTGGGCT
The DNA here is from genome assembly GCA_958295435.1 of Mesorhabditis spiculigera. Lineage (NCBI taxonomy): Eukaryota > Metazoa > Nematoda > Chromadorea > Rhabditida > Rhabditidae > Mesorhabditis > Mesorhabditis spiculigera. The sequence continues at coordinate 460,075 of CATQJA010002631.1, forward strand.
TGGGCAGAAAAACGGATCGCCTGATACCCCGGCGAAGATTCCATCTCCGGCGGGGCCGCGCGGCTTTTTCGGCGAATGAGCATGGGCCGTGCGTGCTTTACTTTTTTGTGTGTGTGCTCGCATTTTTGGCGCGGGTCTAGATGGTATCGGGGCGGCCGGAGAGTTTTTCCGGAAAACTCGTTTCCCCGGGTGTTTGTGTGAGCTGAACTAAGAGTTGATAGTGAGAATGTAGTCTGGCGGTAAATGATCGTTGTTGTAGTTTTGATTTTTATGAGACTTTTTAGAAACGCCGTCTTACTAGCGAGGAGACGTTTTTTAGTGTCGTCGAGCTTCAAGTTGGACCAAGAATAAGTTGTCCAGAATTTTAAGCTGATTCCGAATATATTAACCAAATTTGCGGAATCGGGATTTTCCGAAAGTTATGAACCACAGAAAGTCGATTTTAGTCAGGAAAACCATAGAAAGTGGTTCGTCTTGCGCGTTTTTCGGAATCTCGTTTTCGCTTTCGTTCATAACTTTCGGAAAATCGCGATTCCGCACAATTGGGAAACATACGGAATCAGCGTAAAATTCTGCACGAGATATGCTGGCTCCGCGCTAGAAGAAATTTTGCTTTAACTTGTCGCTCGTTTCGAACAAAGTTTTCAGCAAAATTACACTTTATTCAAACATTTAATTCATGAGATCAAATTTACTTTGGCTGCTTGCGTGGCCGGCTATACGGACAACGACGAGAGATTCAGGCGGTCGATCGTGATCCGGAAGGTGTCGTCCAGACTCTCCGGCACGCATTTCCAATCGGCCGACAATTTTCCGGGCACCTCTTCCCGTTTCTCGGCCTCACAGTCCAGGTAGAGGGCGACGATATGTCCTGGAAAGGGTCGAATTTCGCACTTTTCACGGGGGCACCGCCATTTAGGCGGCCAACCTTGGATTCCCAAGTTTAGGGAGGGGGATTTTGATGGTTCCGCGTCTCGGACCACTCACTTCGCGTTACCCTTGAACCCATTCTTGTTTTCGGGCCCAAACAAGCGCCGAGATCTGGGTTGTCTACTACGGGCCCCGGCAGTCAAGAAAGAAAGAAGGTGAAATGAGAGGCAAAAAAAGGAGGGAAAAGAACGGCGGGGAGGTATCTCCTTTGACCGAAGGCGAACCGATGGTCTTTTTCTGGCTCATTGGCTCCGAAGGGAGGAGGAGGAGGAGGAGATGGCTGGCAGCAGCAGCGCGCGCACCGAGAATCCTGACGGGGATTATGATAAATCGAAATCGGCAATGCCAGCGAAGGGATGACCAGCCGTTCCAAAGATCCCGTAGATTGTAGTCGAACACCGGGAGGAGGTGATAGTAAACACAATGGCTAGTTTTTTATGAGCTGCCTCGACTGGGTAGTTATTGTGAAAACGCTTAGAATTTAACGAATCCGGTACTGGGCTGTTAGCGGGGGGGGGGGGGACGGTAACAGGAAAAAAAAATCAATTCTGTCTATACCTACCTGTTTATAATCATTTTTATAGTTTTTCGTCGTTTTTGATTGTTAGAAACTTGGAAAAATCTTTTAAACATTTTTGAAAATTCGAGAATTTTAGCCTTTTTGGCAATTTTTCATACTTTTCACACTACTTATCAGGCGAGACGTGAAACTGACCAGATGTAAATTCCGGGCATGAATCCATACAATGGATGAGGTCGTTTTTAGTGGCGAGCACATCACGAGTAGCCGTGCAGCTGACCCCGTCAATTCGCAGGTCGGCCAGGCCCGGGAGGCAGCGCGTGAAGAAAGCCTAAAATTTGTGTATCCTCGTGGACTCGCGGCGGGACACGTTTTTGTAGAGGATAATTCAGATTTTCATGGGATTACTTTAGAAAATATTGATTGGTATTAGAGCGCTTGTCCCTAATTCCAAGCCCAAAACCCCCGTTCCTTTCCTCCTTACCTCTACCGTTTCCCCCTCACTCTGCGTCACATAGATCGTCAGGGTCTAAAAAACGAAACCATTTTCACGCGCTTCAAAATGCGGGTACCTCCGTGGGGCCGCCGGCCGCTCCATCTTCCCGCGGGGTCGCGATGAAAAAGGACGAATTCGACTGGAACGAAACGTCCGTCTGCTGCGGGCTGAGCAGAAGGCTCAAGGGTTGTTGCTGCAAAAAATAGTGGATTCGTTACTGCTGTTGGGGAGGGGGATTTATTTATTATGTAAGTTTATTATCACTTACCGGTAGCAGCATCTTTTTAGAAAGCGTATAATTCGGCGTATATTTGTCGGGCGTAAAATCGTGCACCGAGTGCGCGTTGTTCAAAAATGGTGACAATCGGGCGGCGATTAGATTTTCTAAAGTTTTGTAATTAAAGCCCGAGTCGTATGTCAAGTTCTAACTGTAAAGTGTTTTTACTCAACTTGGAGTTTCGATTCGGGACCAAGCGCATCTTGTGCAGAATTTTTCGCTGATTCCGAATATGTTTTCCAAATTTGCTACGGACCGTTATTCTGAAAGTTATACGGCAATTATGACCCTAGTTTTCACCAAAATGCAGGTATCGTTATAGTTTTCGATTTTCTTCATTAATTTCAACGTCAAAATTGACTAGACGTTGGCTCGACAAGCATCCTACAGCTCAAAACAAGCATTTTAAATAAAAAATGAGATTTTTATGCAAAAAGCAAAAGCAATGATGCACGGCGGGGGTTCGAACCGCCGCCCTGCGCTTGGCAAGCGAGTACTTTGCCAATGCACCATGGTGCCAACTGGGTAGGGTGCTGTCAGAGGGTACTTCAGGGCCCCTAGGAACCATAGTCCCAAACACGGAATAGTGGGCCAGCGTCTGAATTTTTGGAATTTTTCGGCCTAATTGTTACCAAAAATGATTTTTTAAATAAAAGTCCGTAGCAAATTTGGAAAACATATTCGGAATCAGCGAAAAATTCTGTACAAGATGCACTTGGTCCCGAATCGAAACTCCAAGTTGAGTAAAAAAACACTTTACAGTAAGCCTAGGAAGTCTATTTTTACACATACCTCGAATCCCAGAATAATTCAGCGCCAGCGGGTGAAATACGACGAGCCGCGTATTCTCAATGATCGGCTGCGTGGCGCAGTGCAGCGCCAACTTCAGATCGTGGCAATCCCGCGTACGCAATTGCTGGCAAACCGCCCACACGCTGCACTTGTTCGTGTCGCGGATGAATACGCTGAAAAGGATACGAAACTCATCTCGTTTTCTTACCTCCCTGCACACGGCCCAATCACGATCAGACAATTCTCACAGTCGTCCACGGTTACTGTTGCAGAATTATCGAGCAGCAGGATGACGCTGTTCTAAAAAAAAGCTAAAAACATTTGAAAATTTCTCACTTTGCAGTTTTCGATCAAAAACTGTTGGCCCTTGATGTCGGTGCGTTTTTCGAGGGCCCCGTCGACCTGGGCCACTTTGTACTTTGACAAATCGATTTCGGCTCGCTTTTCCCTAAATCATTTTGGGTGATAACGAACCGCAAAATCTAGATTTTACCGCTTTTTATAATAATCAGACGTCACAAAAATTGGCCGCTAATAAAACCATAAAAAGAGCTATTTGCCACTACGGACTTACCACGAATCCCAGGTCATTACAGCCAGTCTGGGTCTCAAGGATACGTGACACGGCAAGTCTTTTCAAGCTTTCGGCTACCCGGGAAACGGCGACCCAAATAGTCATGAAATATTCCCCTGACGATCGAAATAGAAACGGAAAGGGCCCAAATTGGGCCCTCATTTATCTCCCGCGGCACGGAGACGCTCCCCCCTACGTCAGCAATCAGCCTTTTTAGGCTGAGAATTTTAAACGTGCTATTTGGAAACCAGTTCAGCGGCGGGCGCATGTTTATCGGATTCGAAAACGCTGCATCTTCTCCTAGGTGATGTCTTCTCCTGGATTTTATCGCATGGGGTCCAGGCCTCATTGCTATCTAGCGGCGTCTTTGACGCTGTGCGCTTACCAAGTGTACTTTTGAACGGTAGGTGTAGTACTTGCTTGATCCCCGGGACTCGGCTCGTCAGCTGCTATCTAAAAGCCTTTGTTTTGCGGGTAGAGAGCCTATAGATCACCTTGTAGGCGTCCTCGCGGTTGTTCCTTGCTCCCTTCATCGATGAACAGCACATCCATGCAGGCATGCCAGGCCGCAGCTAACTAGTGGCGCCTTAAAATCAGGGTAAATCTGTCGTAGCAGCCTAGTAAGAGAATCTGTATGCGCGTTCTGAAGTTATCCAACAGCGACACGTTGAAACCCACTTAATTAATCGTAAAACTGAAATTAGGTTGCCCGGCATTGACATTTTGCGCCGACGGCCGACTTTCCAAGGCCCGTTGTCATGACGACCCAATCTGGCAAACGGCAAATAGCCTCCCATCTTCTGCTGAGCCCGGACCTGGCACAAAGCGCTTCCCCCAGAAGATACAATTAAAGAGATTTATCACGAAAACACGTCAAATTCACCGTAAAAATGGAGATAGGAAATCAATTTCTGCTCATTTTAATAAATAACACGCGAGCCGGTTGCAAAAGTGACAATTGTTTTATGCATTGTTCTTGGCCTCGACGTGAGCGGGCCAGCTGGGATAGGCGGCCGGGGGACGGATCTAAAATGATAATTTATGAAAATTTGTTGCAAGGCTACCTTCGGGAAATCGGCTCCGTCCGGGCGATACAACGTGATGTTGGTCCCGTCCTTGTCGACAACACCAATACGAATGACACCACCGGAAGAACTGAAATCCCAATAAAATCAGGCGAAACTTTGCACGTACCCATCACGGAACGTGGCGAGTCCGACAGCCTCCTTCACCACTTTGATGCACTCCTCCTTGGTCATGTTCGGCTTCCACATGCTAGAAGCATAGGTTGATCCACACGAAAAAAATGCAATTACCGGTCAAGGTATCCGCTGACAAATGTTGACCCGGATCCAGAAGCTGTGGACTTTTGACGTGTGACGAAGCCGCCAATGGGCAAAGCATAGAGCTGGAAAAAGCGTATCATACACGGAAGTCAAAAGCCCAAGCTACATTGCAAAAACGTCCACATTGCAAATATACCTGGCCTCCGAGCTTCTCATCCCAACCAGCCACCAACACCGATGCGCTCAACTGGTCGCGGTAGCTGTACAGGAACTGACGGAAGATCTGCGTGGCACGGTAGATGGAGATCTTGTCGTTCTCCAGCATGCTAAACAGTTAATAAATCAAGCGAAGAAGTGCCGTAATACCTATAGACTTCCAGGTGATACTTGACGATATCGGCAATCGTCTGCGTATCGGCCGCATTTCCAGAACTAAACAAAAAGAATGTTTGGAGCTTGGAAATGTTTAGCTTACCGGCAGACAACCAAGTGATCAGTCACAGGGGTGATTTTGTTGGTGACGCGCGACGAGATGAAAGAGCTAAAAAAACAATGAAAAATTAAAATGAAATTTACCCTGCGGAAGTACGTGAATCCGTGCCCACGACAACGCCGCCCTCGTATTCCATGGCGATGAGAGTGGTCTAAAAAAAACAAGTATACGTAAAGCAGAGCAGAATCTAATAAAAAAACTGGTTGCCTAGCAAATCTCGCCGTTTCACGCGATATAGTAATGTCCGAAAGTATCCGTATTTGGAACCAAATATGGCCTATTTTCACGATAAACGATGGCGTGACGCCCTCAATCACCATTAATGAATAGCCTAATTCGGGAAAAGATACTGTTCGAAGCGATACACATTTTCTAATTGTCTAAAATAAAAAAAGAAACTTACACCAGTGCTGATCGGTTCTTGGGGGTAATGCCCAAGGGCCGGGACGGCCTTGACAAGATCCTCGCGCATCGTATCCATCTTCTAAAAATAAAATGATAATTTTCGACAGTTTATAACAAAAAAACTTGAGAAAGTTTGATAAAAGAGACTTTTCAGTTTTGAAGCCGCCGGCGAGAGGCTGACAATACTTTTCCGCCAGACTACTAACTACTACCGTAGGTCCCCGATTCGAACTCCCGCCACGGCCTGATATTCAGGGCGGGTGCCGGCCCCAAATTTCACGCAGCTGATTTTATTTCAACCATCCCACGTGCTTTTCTGGATCGCGTTGCTCTCATAACTTTCGCAACTTTCTTTCTTTTCAAGCTTTCCGGCAACTATACTAATCAAATTGCGCCTTTCTATTTCAGTTACCGACAGTCATTCTCATTTCCATTCTCCGTTCCCTGACCCCCGACCACCTACATTTTCTTTTTCCAGGCATGTCGGAGCGAGCGTGCTACAAGTGCAACGAGCCGGGCCATTTTGCTCGCGAATGCCCGAATTCGAATGGGGATGACGGCCCCCGGCGCGGTGGCGGCGGCGGAGGTTATTAGCCATATTCACTAATGGTTGGGGGAGTGTAGGCCAAAAGGTAAATCCTGGGCGGTTTGCACTGGATGGGTTTTGGCCTTTTAGTATTGTTGATTTATTCATCGTGACTTTCTAGGTTCGTGCTACCAATGTGGTGAATCTGGCCACTTTGCTCGCGAATGCACGAAGGGAGATGGTGGCGGCCGCGGCGGCGGATACGGTGGACGTGGTGGCGGCGGCGGCGGTCGCGAATGCTACCAATGCGGACAGTCTGGCCACTTCGCTCGCGAGTGCACTCAGGCTGGAGATGGAAGCCGCGGTGGTGGCAGCTACGGCGGTGGACGCGGAGGAGGAGGCGGACCTAGGTGCTACAACTGCGGAAAGGTAATAATTCTTAGTGTTTTCCATCAATTATTTTGCTTTTAGCCTGGTCACATCTCTCGCGAATGCCAGGAGAACGGAAGCGTGCAGGACAAGAAATGCTACAAGTGCCAAGAAGTCGGCCACATCTCACGCGATTGCACGAGCGACTCACAAAATTAAGTAAACCGACTCGATCTCTTTGTTACCGCCTGTCATAAACCTTTATTGTTATGTTGTTTTGTTTGAGCATATGCCAGATGGCATCAATTAGATTGATAAAAATTACATTTTGTTAAAAAACATCGTTAAAAGCACCGGATTGTGTAAGCGCATGGTAAAGGGGACACATTCGCTTCTTTTGAAGTTCGGTTTCACTCGGCAGTCTTCATAGCACTGATTCGGCTCTGATGCTTTCGTTGCCCTTCGCCCCCGGCTTTTTCTGCGAGTTCCGTTCCGCGTTGCCGTCCGCCTGCTGATGAGTTGGCGTGCTCCCGAACCTTGGCATCTCCTTCGACCCTACTCTACCAAGCGCAATGAGGTTGTTGTTGACCCTATTCCTTTATTCTACCGTTGGTTGTATCAAAGTTTACAAGGATATTGTCTTGGGTGAGGACTGTTTGGAGCCTAACATTCGGGATGTAGGCGAGACTTTCGTAGAAGAATGGGAGCCGCACAAGAATATTTCCGAGCACATTGTGGAGTTCGCCTCTGAGATGGCACCATACTACGTGGGGGAAACCCGGAAGGTGCCATCTAGTTTATTTTAGTTTGCCGCGAACTACGATGATGACGCCGAGTTTCGAACTGAAAAAGTGAGGGACACGCGATATGAGATCGACAAAGTCGTGAAACACCATTGGAGGGTTGGGCTTCGGGTGGTCTCGGATTGATTTTAGGAAATTACGTACCGCAATATTGACGACGTCAAGGAGAAGTTTCACAATTCCATCATCCCGTACGCCAAGGAGTACCGAGCAAAGGTAGGCCAGCCTCGACATCCCAACATTTTTTTCAGAACAATCAGCCCATCGCCGAGAATTTGGAGGAGGAAGTGATGAACTTCTTGGAGGATTTGCGCTTCAAGTACATACGAATGTTTGTTAGTAAGTGAAAGGGATAATTGCATCTTATAATTCGTTTCCAGGCCGCAACTCCACTCGCCACGATGACGTTTACATCCCGGTGTTCGTCGAAATGGCTCTGATTCGACAGAAGTTGACGCCACGCGTGATGCTTATCAAGGTATCAAAATCGTCGCCGCTCAAAATGGTTTTTAGGACCTCTACGATCTCGTCGAGGAAGACACGTTCGCTGCCCAGGAGTCGCAAGCAGCTGCTGCGTTGAAGGAGGCTCAGAAGAAGGTGGATAAGGAGTTGCAGGTGACGCTCGCTACCCTTCTAACCACCGGCGCCCCGGAAGTGACTAAGCCTGTCACTGTAGAGGCTGAAGCAAAGGTGAGAGGCCGTCTAAGTACTGACCAGACATCAAGGAAACCACCGCTGAAACCACGACGGCACCACCAACTGTTGAAACTGAGGCACCAAAAACAACCGAGGCCATCACCTCCGCTACGACCACTACAGCGGAAGTTAAAGAAGCGGAAACGACAGTGGCAAAGAAGCCAGTTGCCGATTCGACAGCAAAGTAATTTTTGCAGCTTTAGTTATGACTTTATTCACATTGTTTTTTAACGAAGCAAATCCAGGCCAAAAGCCCCGGGGCGCATCATCGAGGTGTTCGATCTGCCGACAACTTACACGAAGACGCCAAAGACGATTGTGGCGGTGGAGACGACCGAAGAAGCCACCACCGAAGCCACGACTACAGAAGCTGCCACTGAAACCACTACCGAAGCCACGACGACAGAAGCTGTTACTGAAGCCACTACCGAAGCCAAGGAAGATAGCTCAGAGGTTTGTTCACCCTTTATGTTCGATGCTCAATTTTTTTTGCAGGAAACGGCCACTGAAGAGGCGGTTACGGAAAGCCCCGAAGAGGAAGATTCCGAGTCTGGTAAGTTTAAAATGGCATTATTTCGAGATTTACCAACTCTGAAAGCATAACTAACGCTAGGTTATTTGCTAAGAAATCGAAATTTATCATGAGAAAGAAATCGAAGTTTATTATGAGAAGGAATTCTTAAATTGACGACAAAAATCTCACCATTATTAAATTTAGGAATTTCAAAAATAAATCCTTCTAATTCACTTACATAATTTCTAGCCGCCGTAGAAGGCGGACAAGGCGATGGCGCTGAAGATGACGAAGAATTGGCGAGGGTAAGTCAACGCGATACCTCAGAGAAAAAAACAATATTTAGGCCTCCGAGGTGAAACGGCACGACATCACCTATCTGATCCCACAAGAGGCTTGAGCAAACAAACCAAAGACAAAAATAATGTTGTGTGCTTGTTTTTTCATATTTATTCCGGTTGCCTGCAATTTTCGTGCACTCTCCTCCCCCCGTTTGTGGCGTTAAATAATTTATGGACGAACGGAAAACGGGAAAAGCTCGTTAATTGCACGACACAGATCGATTCGTGGGTTGAGATTTAGTAGGGGGAATTTGAAAGACGACGGGGTTCGGGTGGGGTTTTAGGGATGAAAAAGGACTAGGGCAGGGTTGCGGCGAGGTTGTATTGGTTGTAGGCAAATTGGAAGGCATTAATAGGTGTTTGAAGCCATTTTCGAGTTTGAAAGGAGGAGCAGGAAGTGTGGATACTGCTTGCGTTTTCGAGGACATTTTTAAACGAAGCTTTTTTAGGGTTTCCGATGGTTTTAGATAAATTTGAACGTACAGATGATTTTTGGGGAGTTTCGGGTCGTATTTTAGAATCGACAATCGACGAACTGGAGGATGCGGCCGAGGATTGTCCACGTGTACTGCGAGCCGCCGACGTTTGTGCAGGTGGCGAGCAGGGATGGCGCCGCAGAGATCGAGGCTCGTTGCTATAAAATTGAAATATAAATTGTGTTTATAGGAAAAGTTTGTATTTCGAGATTTATTAGAGTAAAATTTTTGTCATAATTTATTTTGTCAACAAAAAAATTCTAGCTATCACGTTTTTTTTTCAGATGGGTGCCCAGTTTTCCAAAAGGCTTACGACTTGCGAGAATGTTGCGATTTTAGTCCATCGATATTGAATTCTTTTTATAGTTTTTAAGCTTTAATTTCTAAGTTTCTCGAACCGTTTTGTTCTGCACCCGGCCGCCTAGTACGTTTTTTTTCGTTGCGCGCCCCCCCCTATTTTAGGGCGAACAAATGCAATGTTGTTGGCGCGCCTCCATGGAGATCGTCGACCAGAATGGGTTCTTTAGAGGGCAAGGCCCCCGGGCCAGCTGTACGAAATGCTACTTTCAACGATACTCCGACGGATGTTGGAAACATATAAAAATTGGCCAGATACGAACAAGTTGTGGTCACCAACCTGATCATATCCTTCTACCGTCGCCGTTTGCCCTCCCGTCGTGCACGTGATGGCCACCGTCGCGCCCTGCGCGTGCGTGTTGCCGAAGCTCACGTCCGAATAGTCAAAGCTAAAATAGAAATAAAATTAAGCGTAATTTTAGCAAAATTCGGCGTTATTCTTGATTTGCATAAAAACTCACCGGTATTGATCGCTTTGGTCAACGGCAGATACTGGATAGAGGATCAAATCGGAACATCGTGCGTTTACAAAAGCTAAAAATAGGGGTTGGGTACCTGAATCTTTTGGAGACAAACCTGGATCGTTGCTCTGGACAAAGCCGGGCGGTGCGCATGTGCCGGCTAGCCCGACGAGGGCTACAAGGAAAAACGGCAGCAGCTCGCCGGCACGAAACGGGACGCCGCGGCGTCGTCGCATTTTTGCGGGTTTTCAGGAGGGTCGGGCCTGGAGGAAAAGTTTTTAGATGAGCAAATACGCTATGGGGTGTAAAAAGAAGCTCGACAGACGTCAGAAAGATGAAAATTTGACAACTGCGGAGGGCTGACTTCGTTCCCAAAAATTCTAGGATAGGCTTGCAAAGATTGTTGAGGAATCTGAATTCAAGGGGAAAGGAGACCGGGAAAAGAACGCAGGAGGACACCAGAAAGAACTGTTTAAGACTTCTATGAAGTGAAAATCATCAATGTTTAGGGCTAATTTTCTGGTCAAAAATGTGAAAAATTGAAACTGAAAAAAAGACTAGTTCTTGAGATGCCGGTTACGGCGCTTGCAAGCTCCTTTAAAGCCGATATTTGGGACCAATGTCTTCGGAGATTTTTGGCAAGAATTGTTAGAATGAGCTTGGTGGCCCATATCGGAAAACCGGGAAAAATTAATAGCTAGATATTTGGATATAGATATTCCAGAGCTTCCAGGTGCCTTTAAAGCTTCGAAAATCTGAAGCAGACTACGACGCGCGACTACGCGAGGACTACAAGTAAAAGCCGGGGTACTCGTTGAATAGACTGTTTCCACAAGCTCGTCACCCCCGGCGGCTCGGGCCCCCAATACAACTGGATTTCGGAATCGAAAGTTAGGTTGTCAGCGCGGGGCGTCGAAATGGAAAGCAGATATGGACTAGATTTGTGGGCGTGCGGCACCGATCCGTAGTCATTGGAGCGTTTCGGGCGGCAGAATGCCATCGAGGGGGAGGAGGAGGAGGCAGAGAGGTTGGCTGCCCCCGAGATCGCTCGGGTACGGTAGCCCGGGGGGACCAGCCCTCACTCACTCACTCGCCCTTATTGCAGAGGCCCTCCGAAAAAGGCAGACAACCACCACAATACTATTGACGTTCGTGAAGGAGGGCAGGGAGAAGCTGGCAAAAGGGGGGAGAGTTCAAGTGCTTCTACGGCATGAGAAGCATCGGAAATTCCGATAATTGCCGGGCAAGGCTTTCGATGAGTGGTATTTTTGTAGGGTAAAAGCGACGTTCGTATTTCTCATTCATATTATCCGTTTTTAGCGGCAATTTCGATTTTTCGACGATCCTACGCTAAGAACGTCCGCTTCGGTAGAACTACTAGGCCCAGCTTAACGAGGCGATAAATGAAAAATCGGTTAATTGGAGGAATCTACGCTAGTCCTTGTAGGTCTAAAAGAGTGGCCAAAAAGATAAAGTCAAAAACATTGTGTATTTTTGAGTTAAGCGACAATTAGGCATTTTTTGAGTTAATCGACCCTCAACAGAATCCACGAGGCGCAAAAACTTTCAAAAAACGCACGCCCACCCCACACTCCAATTAAGGTTAACCAGAATTTAGGAAATAAAAAATGTACGAAACAAACCACTACAAAAATAGTATCTTTAAACGATAGCACGTCGAATTTCCTACAGCTTGAAGAACTAAAAGCCCCCGAAAGCGTGAAAACCAGAACTCCGTACTAAAGGAAAAGTCGGAAAAGAGAAACCGAGAGCATGAAAGCAAAAACAAAAATGCCCTAAAATCAGGGCAATTTCGCGGGCGAGCAGCCAGCGAGTTAGTTTCCGGAGCGGCTCGGCCTATGCTCATCCCGGCCAATGTGGGGGCGGTTGGTTGTGGATCTGGTTATGCTGTGACTAGAAGGGGGGGACGGTCTTTTTCGATGTGTCCAGTTGGACGAGCCGGGCAATTGGCTCGGCGCCCGGAGGGAGCAATTTCCACCCATTCAAACGCACCACCACCCACCTCCCGTACCCCTTTCCATATGCCTCTACCGGTGCGAGGAGGGGGAGCCACAACTATCCCCCGAAAAGCTCAGTTATTTGCGGGGCGCCGGGCGGAGTGGGGTGACAAATTTGGTGCGACAGTTTTGTGGGGGTAAGTTTCAGGGTTTTCCGTGCTTCGGTAGGCTGTAGCTGCTTCGGTAATCAAAATACGGAGAATAGGGATCTAGAATTTTCCGAATCTCGACATTTGCGATTCTGAAAATGCAAGATCTAGAAAATCGAGATTCCGTTAGGCAACCCGAACCTCTAAATACCCCAATGCACTGTCCTTTTTCTCGGGATGTAAACCTTACAATCAAAAAAATTTATTATTCTAACTAACGACGACTACCAGCACTAATGAAAACGGAAATGAGAAAACGAGTTTACACTGTACACAACACATTGCCCAGGGCCCCCTCATTCGATGCCCAGCTTCTTCTCGATGCGCTTCAGCTGGTCCTCGATGATGGCGTCTTCGGCGTCCTTCACCTCGATCACATCCTAAATGTCAATTTCGATAAAAATCAGAATTTTACAAAATACCTTGACTTCCGGCACGTAGAATTGCAACATGTTCTGGATCCCGTTCTTCAACGTCACGGAAGATGATGGGCAACCGGTACAGGATCCCTGCAAAAAGTTTATGCACACGATCTTTATAAATACCTTGAGTTTAAGCTTCACCACTCCATCGTCAAAGCCGACGTACGTAATGTCACCGCCGTCCTAAAATACCATTTTTTTTTTCTAAAAAGCGCGCATAAAATACCTCCTGCACCATTGGGCGGACTCGAGACTCGAGGAGCTCTTTGATCATTGCCACTGTGTCGTCGTCAGTGTCGAGAATTGCTGCAAAATACCATTTTGACATCATCAAGTCTTCTAACCTGTATCGGAATACTCGGGCACTTGTCCTTCCGTAATCAACGGCTTCCCGCTCTGGATGTAGTCGGCAATGGTGGCAAAAATGTGTGGACGCATCAGGCCCCATTCGGTTTCTTCGTTTTTCTAAATGACTCAGGTAAAACGCGTAAATCTAGCGGCTAAAAGAGATAGAAAAACTTCTCCAGTTACTTTTCTACGATAAAAAGTACGCACCTTTGTGATCGTGACAAAATCTTGCCCAAAGAACACGGATTTGACACCATCGATTCTAAAAACAAATAAATATTAGCTCTAGTAAATCTTACCGGAACAATTGTAACGCCAAAGGGCTGGCCTTTGCCGCGGAAACATTTGCAAATTCGTAGGTGCGATTCTCTTCACTAAAGCGGGATTTCTGGTAAAACAAAGCAACTCACTTTATTAATGTTTGGCCGGGTAGGAATTTCAGTGTCAGCGGGTTGGGCGTGTCCTGGACTTGGATATACATGTTGCGTCGAGCTAAACACGGAGATAATCCTTGAATTCGCAAGATGCCTACTGATTGATGTTAGAATTGAGGAGGAGGACCCAGGCCGGACCCGGGCCAAGCCACGAACCACCGAACTGAGCATCTGAAAACAATAAACCTCAGTTTTCCTGCCAGATCCTATTGTGTCTACGATAAAATCCGGTAAATACGTGATTGCATCGTACCGAGCATATTCGAGTGTAGCGTACAACGCGCAACGGATAAAATCTTTATATTATGAAAATAAATATATTGCGAGCGCATGCAGCGCGCTCAACGTTCGCAACATGGGGAACCAGGGAAGAAACGATGACATGAACTCTGACTAAATCGGAAGGGCCAAATAAGATCAAAGTGGCCGGGGAATGAATATGGGAATAAGGGGCAGGTAGGGTAGGGGGAAGGAGGAGGGCGAAAAGACCGGAGAACATTTAAAAAGAACCAGGGTACAACGAAATCTGAGGCCATGTAGGGGAGGTGGATAAGGGACGGGGGGCGGGGAGGGATTGATGTGGCTTGGGGGCATAAATGACCGTTTGTACACGCTGTGGAATTGAGTAGTGTGGAAGAACGTTGAGGGGCGGATTCGGAAGTGTTGGTGGGGCAGTGCTAAAGGCCTGGGAAAGGAAGGAGCCGTCCGTGAACTAGGGAGACGAGAAAGGCTGCTTGCTCATTGGAGGGAAAGGCCGATGCAACCCTGGGGGAGGCGGAAGAGCGGAAAGCATAACAAAGATCATCACCGTCGGCCACGTGAGAATGGTCATATCACAAGGTTGAGCGAAATCGAGGAAGAATGGAGGACGACACATTCTGGCTTCGGGACGGATGATCGGGGTGTTCGCAACGAAGCTCTCTCAGCTCCCCACTTCCAAAGCCAGATCTGTGTCAAAAACCACAAGTATATAGAAAATCATGGGCGAACCCCGGGGAGGAGGTGTGATGACAACACGACACAAAAAGTATCGCGTGTTAGTGGAGAATACAAAGATATGGGGGGCACACGCATGAAAGTTGATGCAAGCGGTAGATCAGGGTCTCGGGATATATACTCGGATGTGGAAGACACGACACAACGCACCTCAGCAAACAAACGACAACAGTAAATGGCAACAGGACACACATCAAAAAAAGCGGCAAAGTCAAGGGGATAATTTCGGGTGGCGGAAAGGAGGAAATAGATAAGGCGATTCGGTTACCCATAATGTTGTACAACGGTGTATGTGTGGGTGTTCGGAGACGATGGGGTGAAACGAAAGACGACCGGGGGGTTGAACGTGTCGAACTTGAACGTTGAAATGGATCAGTTCCATCCGCCCCACGGCGAGCCGGGCGGCGGCTGCGGGGTGGACGCCGGAGGCTTGTTCCACGTCGGGCCCGATGGTGCCGATGGGCTGAAAAAAACGTTCAAAATTGATAAACCAGAGCCCAGAAGCCACTTTGCAGTCAAAAAAATTTAGAAAACTCACCCATTGTAAATCGAATACACCGGATGCATCTGCGACGACGGCATCGGGGGGTTGTTGGAGGCGGGCGGTTGCGGATAACCGTAGCCGCGCATTTGTTGACTCGTTGGGCCGTTTTCAGGTCTGCCGGGGCCGAAGCCTGGTGGAGCACCCGGGTAGCCGCCGTAGCCGGTGGGCCTTGGGTGACGATTGCCCTAAAAAAGCTGGATAAGCAGCCAACTGGCAAAAGCTGTACTTGGCGAAGAACTACTAATGCTATGCCGAAAATCGTAACGTAAAAAATTTTCAGCGAGCCGACATCCGCTACATCGAAATATCGATCCAAGATGCAGTAAAGCCAAATTTTCGACGCACCTGGAAATCGGCGCCGTTGACAATGGTCTGCTGGTGATGTGTGCTCGTGTAGGTGGGCAGCACATGGGTCAGCGGGTCGAACTCCTGCTGGGAAGCCTAGAAAAAAGTGATCCACAAAAACAGCACAAAATACCTGATAGGTGTTGAAGTGTTTGGGCGCAGCCTTGTTGACAGCAGTTTGCTGATTGTAGCTGGGCACCACGGGAGGCTGGGGGCGTTCGGCGGGGCGGACGGGCGGCTTCTGGGCCGCGGCGATCTGGGCAGCCAACTAAAGGGTGGGAATTGCAATGATGAAGCGAGAACAAACCGAATAGAATTGTTCGGGCATCGGGGGCTGCGGGCGGGCCTCGCGGGCAGGCTGGGCAGCCGGCTGGAAGGTGCGCGCCTGGGCCAGTGATGCAGCTAGGTTGCCGATAACGTTGTTGCTGTTCGTCGCCGAGGGGCCGGGGCGCGCGAAGCTGCTCGTGGTGGGTTGTTGCTGTTGCTGCGGCATTGATGGTGTTGGCTGAAAAAAGGGGATTGGTACGGTCGTTGGTGGCGGCACTCTCGTATTCAGCCAAACCTTCAATGCAATAAAATAAATGATTTTTATAGTTTTTAGTCGATACTTATGCAGAAAAAGAAAGAGAAAAAAAATCTATCCAATACCATAAAAACCGCTATTTTGTACAATTCTGACAAAAAAAAGTGAACTTTCGGAAGTTAGCATAATTTTTGGGAGGTTTTTTTCTCCAAAAAAAAGACACCCGAAAGGATACCTTCGCCGGCACAGTCCATCCATTCGAGCCCGAAGGCAAGGCCGGCTCCCGCGATCGATTCAGCAGCGATCCATTCGAAGCGCTGGGCGTCGAAAAAGTCTTGGAAGCCGTGGTGGAAGTTTCAGCGAGCGAGCTCGACTGGCTTGGCGCCTGGTTCTTTTGCTGCGTGAAGGCGAGCTGTGGGTCGACGGCGGCCGCCGCGCCCCAGTCTTGGATGTGGCTCTGCAAAAATAACTATTATAAAGCAAAGGAAAAATTCCGGACCTCGGCTGGATACTTCATAGCCCCGAATCCGTTGTTCACCGGCTTGTTGCCCCAGTGTTCGCCGATACCGGGCAGGCTGCCCCAGATGTTGGAAATCGAGAGCCCCGGAAATGCCGTGGCGCCGCCGTTGCTGGGTTCTTCACGGGGCCGACTGGGGCCTGGGAGGAACGACGTGGCGGGGTTCATGGGCTCCAGCGCAGACGACGTTGGGGTTGTGAAGTTGGCAAAGCTGGCGGCCAAGTTGAGCTCGGGCAGGGTGACCTTGTCGAATTGCGTCAAATAGTCGAATGAGCCGGGAGAGACCGGAGCGTTATCTGAAAAGTGCCATTATATAAAAAATTTCAGCGCTTTCAAGGGGCCTAAATTTAGCAGACTTTTGGTCGAAAAATGTTCGAAAATCATCAAAAATGTAAGTTTTATTCAAAATGCTTTATCACGTCTTAGCTATCGCCAAAGGCTAAAAACAATAAAAAACTCTTCTCACCGATCATTGGCAATTCCCCGAGGGCCGGCAGGTGGTGCGACTTGACGCCTTCTGGCTGGGAAGTGGGCGCGACCGAGGTCGAGAAGATGTTGGCAGACACGTTGGGAATTTCTTGACGCTCAGGCACGGTAGTGGCTGGAAGATCGGCTGAAGGAACGGCAGCTGGCTCCTGTCGCACAGGTCGCGCAATGGCGGTGACGACAGGTTGTGGAGCTGGTTTCTCGGCTAAGATAAATGAAATTGTTTCAGCTTGCGTTACATACGCGGAAAGTTCGCTCCCAAACTCAAATCTTAAAGTGCTTGACATACCTGGCGTCTCGACAGGCGGTGAAACTGGAGGGGAGGGTGTGGTCAATGAAGAGCTGCCGCAAGATTCCTCCAAGTGTTCGCCGTGGAAGCGTGACATGGCCGACGGTCTTGAAGCCGGTCCTTGCGCCTTCGCCGAATGAAGCATCTGCCGCCGGTGCTCGAGGGTGGGTGATGTGGAGTGGGCAGCCGCTTCCGCTTCTAAAGATCGAGTTTTTGAAGGAGCCTCAGAAAATGCATTTTTTTTACTCTGTGAACGCATTACAACTGATCATCAAAAAAGGGGTTTGAATATAGCTAAAATAATCCAAACTAAATAGCGTGAGGAAAAAGAACCATCGACAAAATCCTGCCGCTAACGAACGAGAACCGAAACCCCTACCTTTAGCCATCGCCGCTGCCATTCGTTGCTGCCAAATGTTGGTGGTGGGCGCTGTGGCCGTGGCAGGGTCGTGGTGCTTGCGGCCGAGGCTGGGGCTCTTCTAAAAACGAGTGGTGAGCATTCATTTCTAGACAATCACCTTGAAGTCGGCCTGCGACCTGTTGCCCTCGGAGGAATCGGCCGATCCGGTGGAGACCGAGCCGCTGCGCATGACCTGGCGGATGATGTCGCCGACTGATGATTCCTGGTCGATCACCAGTCCGTTGATCATTTGAATCGCATTTCTAAAGGTTAAATATAGATAGTCTTAAAATTCTGCTTCTCGAAAAATAAGCCATAATCTTTAACAATGCCAGCTAATAAAAATTAAACCCAGTCTCGCAAAAAATTTTTGGATAAAGATGAGAGCGGGTGACTGACTCTAAGTGGAGAATCGATGGGAACGCGCATAGAACGACGGGCAGAGAGCAGCCTGCTTTTCGTGCGGAAGGAACGTCTTCTGCTTCTTCTTTGCCCCCTTTTCGCGCTGGCCGGCTCTCTAATGCCCAGTCGGGGAGAAGAAGTCCCAAATTGCACTCTTTCAAAGCCGCGGGTGAGTTGCACGAACGTTCCCTGGCCACTACGTTGCGCGATAACTTTCAGCGGTGGCATGCGGCCGGAGAAATTCAGGACAACATTCCCCAAAAAAGGCCCATACCTGACAGTATCGGCCGTGCCGCGGATGGTGATTTGGCGTTCGGTCTGCTCGCGCTTCGTGTTCTGCTTCTCCACCTCGATGGACGCTTGCGTGGCTTCGCGGATGGCGTTGATGTTAGCGCCACCGCGGCCGATGACGCGCGCGATCGCGTTTGAGGAGAGCGTCATCACGGTGGCTTTGCGGCGTGTCTAAATCAGCAAAAGTGTGGAAACAGGAAATCGCATACCACTTCAACGTCTTTCCATCCCGAGTAGATCCCCGCTTCGTCTTGGTAGAAATCGGGGCGGTCTAGTGGCCCGCCAGCCTGCTTTGCCGTGATTCCCGCGGCAAGTCGACCCTAGAAAAAAGGTTTATGTTACGGAAAGTATCTTTATAACAATGACATAGTTTTAAATAGGATTGTTCTGCCTATAAAACGGCTTCAAGTACATTTTCGACGTTCTACTGAATAGAACTTTTTTAAATGTCGAAAATTGACTACCTAGTTGGTCCCAGATTGGAAATAGATCTTACCTTGGTCTTCTTAGCATTCGCCTTCACCCATTCCTCATTCTGAGCAGCCGTCAATCCCAGTGGGCTCTTCTGACTTGGCATAGTGGCTGTTGCAGGCACGATTGTGGTGAGCGGGTGTTTGCCACTCTCCTGACGACGGCGGTCACGTTGCGACTCCTTCTTATCCGATCTCTTATTGCGCTGCTTCTCGGATTGCGCGCCGCCTGCTGAAAATTCAAGATTATAAAAATTACGGAGAACAAAAAAGATGGTGAAAGATGGCAGAAAAAGGGACCATGCCAGTTACGCAACTGGGGCAAAAACGACGTTTGAGCAACCCCGTTTTCCCGCGTTTACTAAGAAATCATTGTTGCTCAAATGTCGTTTTCCCCGAGTTGCTCAAACGTCGTTGCGCAACTGTCATGGTCCCCAGAAAAATATCTGTGACGCGCGAGGTCAAGCGTAATTAAAATTCACCCGTAGCTTGATCGCTGCCGGAAGACGGAGGGGATGCAGACTCCAAGGTGGTCGTTGTAGGGAGGACAGGTACCCGTTCTTCGATGACTTCTTGTGGGGAAGACGCACGTTCAAGGCTGGGTGTCGGATCATCAGGCTCGGGCTCGGGCTCGGCCTTCAGCTCCTCGGTTTTTTCCTCCTCCTTCTCAACATCCGATTCACCAGCTTTCTCCTCAGGCTTTTTGGTTGCCGCCTGCTTCTTGGCCTTCTTTTTCTCATTCTTGCGTTGCTTGGCCTGTTTTTTGCTGCGAATCTGTTCCTCCTCCTCCTCGAGCATCTGCAGCAGGGCCTCAGCGGCCTTAGCGGCTTCTTTGGCCTGCTTTTCCTTGGCGGCGAGGATCTCTTGACGGCACTCGTTGCATTTCGGGTGCAACTCCTTGTCGCCGACGATGGTTGTGAGGTATCGATCCAGATCCTGATCAGATGGGAACTGGGTGACATGACAGACCATGTACTTGACCACCGGCGAATGCCCTTTGCGGAAAGCCACCATCAAGGGGGTGCTCTTCCGGTTGTCCGGAATTTCGACATCGGCGCCGTGTTCGACGAGTATTTTGACGGTCTCTGTGTGTCCACTGTTGCAGGCCAGCCACAGAGCCGTACATCCCTTCTTGTTCCGCGCATCAATTTGGGCGTTGCGCATCACGAGCATTTCGACGAACTTGTCGTGGCCCTTGTCGGCAGCAATCGTCAGAGCGGTGTCTCGAGAAGATGGCACGGGCCCAGTGTTCGGATCAGCACCGTCCTCCAGCAGCAATTCGCCCACTTCTGTGTAGCCACCATTGGCAGCCTCCATCAGGGGTGTGAGGCCAGTTTTGGCGCGATGCTCGACGTTGGCGTTGAACTGCAAGAGGAGACGGACAACCTCAGTCCTTCCCTGGAAACAGGCGAGGGTCAGCGCGGTGTTTCGGTTTGTCTCGATCTGGGCGTTAATGTCGGATCCGCGTTCGAGCAACACTTTGGTGGCTTCGCTGTGGCCGTTCATCGCAGCCAGCATGAGCGGAGAAATGCCGAGCTTGCTCCCTGTCCTCGAGTTGATCTCCGCGCCAGCATCGAGCAGCGTCGTCACGATATCCACATATCCACCGCTGGCAGCGAGGGATAGCGGGGTGTAGTCACTGACGTTTCGGTGTTCTTTATCGGCGCCTTTTCGCAACAAGAAGTCGACAGTCTCCTTGCGGCCGCTTGAACAGGCCAGCGACAGGGCAGTGTCCTTGGTCCGTTCGCTCTGCGCTTCGAGTTCAGCACCAGCATTCAGCAGTTCGTCACACAAAAGCGCATGTCCGTGCGACGCAGCCATGATGAGAGGGGTGAAGCCCTAAAAGAAGTAATGAAAAACTGTTATTTTAAATTTACCTTTTTGTCGCGATGTTCGAGGTTGGCGCCCCTCTTGAGCAAAGCCAACACAGTCTCGACCGAGCCGTGCTGACAGGCGAAGGAAAGGGCAGTGTCCTGGTTCGACTCGGTCATCATGTCCACGCCCATCTTGCCGCCATTTGACGCTTCTCGAGCCGCCGCCGCCTTTGCCGCTTTGTCGATTTTACGGAAGCTAAACTAATGAATCCGCAAGTGAACGGTAATCTACCGGAGGAGGTATTCCTTGATTTGGGTGATGGCAGACTCGAAAAGCGAGGCATCGGCCTCGTCGATGGCGTTGAAATCTTCGCTGGGCGCCGTGACGTCGCTTTCGCTTTGGGTTCGCCGTTGGTCGTAGCCCTGCAAAAAAAATTTACATCGCAAAAAAGTACGAGATACCTACCCGAATGAGATCCAAATTGTCGCAGTATCCCTTGATGGCCAGGCGGCATTCGGGGTGGCTAACGAGCAATGTCTTGATGTCAGAATGGTGGAGACTTTCGTCGCGGGCGGCACCAAGGAAGACGGTTTCGTGGACACGTTTAATTTGGGCCGGGCTGAGGCGTGCCATCACTAAAAAGAGGCGGATTTTGCGAATGCCGAAATTTCGTAATCCTGAAAATTTGGAATGCCGACATTTCTGGCATGTTATTTGGGGGATTACGCGGAGATTTTCACATCGAAAATTTCGACCTACTAAAATTTCAAAAACCTTACGAAAAATCCTAAAAAGGTCTGTTTAAATTTGACAGCGTTCGGCAAAACGATAATCCTTTATTGATACAGCCGACAACCACTCACTTTTGTCGACCATCGCGGCCGTGGTGACGGAAACGCCCTCCGGAAGCTTGTCGGCGGTGGGAGGTGGCTTTGTCTTGGAGGGTCCAGGCTGATTCTTGGCGTCTTTGACATCGGGCTTCTTGCCAACGGAATCCTTACGCTCGGCGGTTTTGGGGTCCTAGAAAAAGTGATTGGCGATAGGAGGTTAAACTAACCGGTGTTCGGCCAATCGGCAGGCCGGAGAAGCTGCGCTTCAGGTTCTCGTAGGCCGTGTGAAAGTAGCTGGATGGCGTGTTGGAGGGGAGGGGTGGGTCGGCGGGGGTCCGGGTGGTCGTGGTGGTGCTTTGCATGTGCATTCCGTACTGAGTGGTTGGGTTGCGAGCTGAAAATTAGGATTGAAGGTAGGATGTTGCATTTTGGAAGCTGTCGGACCTTCGAGAATCAGAAAATCAAAATTTTGGCAATGTTGAATTTGTCAAGTTCGATATTACGATAGGTATCATGTCTTAGCAATAACTGACCTCCACCATGATGTGCTTCCGGCGGCACGCTTCTGAGGTAGGGCATCCAGTGCTGAATCACCTTGTCTATCATCGAGCTGTCGGTGAGCAGGTCCGGGTTCCGGGAGATCTCGCCTACTGCTAAAGCTAATCACAATGAATCCAAAGAGCACGAGCTGCGCCCAACGCCCAACTCTCACAAGCCCTTACTCGCAAAGTATTTGGCCAAGATGTCGGGCAGGTTTTCACCGTTGCTGAGCAGACTCTCCAGGTCGAAGAACGCGTCGTTCGGGTCCGTCTCGCCCTCCTTCTGAACCTGGGATCAATTGTAGGGTGGTAATGTTCTCACCAATGGATCGATGCTGATGCCGCTGAGCATGTGCTGCTGCAAGAGGGTACGACGGGTGGTCGCATCGGCTGTCTGGTTGGCTTTGACAAGGGAGGGTGGGGCGGCAAGGGGATTGGTCACCAGCACCTTCTTTCGGCGCTGAAAATAAGAGTTAAGATACCCCCAGGGCTAAATGTGTCGCATTAATGGCAGGGCTTGAAATTTTATTCGCGCCTAGGTCGAATATTTCCGCCTATCTGTCCCAAAAAGTGTTTATCAAAACTTACAGCTGTCGATCGAATGGGCCCGGCAACGTTGCTGCCAGGGAGGGGAGGAAGTGGTGATTGTGGGTTGCCCGTGGCGTCAGTAGCAGAGCTGGCGTTGACAATGGTAGACTCGTGGTCGAGCAGTATCTCCAGTATCTCGGCATGCCCATTCTTGGCCGCTTCCATGATGCAGGTGTAGCCGTCCTGAAAGAAGCTCGGTTGCTTAAATTTTCATACGAAAGAACTACTACTAAAAAAGGCAGCAGGAAAAAGAACCACCTTGACAATAACGCCCGGATTGGCGCCGTGTTTCAGCAGCAGCTCGACGATTTCCTTGAAGCCGCCGCCACTCGCCAATATCAGGGCAGTCATGTCGTTGTTGGAGGAGAGGCGGTTCACGTCAGCCCCGTGTTCCATAAGATATGCAGCAACGTCCCGAAATCCGTGCTTGCACGCCTTCATCAACGCCGTGCGGTGATCGACCTCGGTGTTCTAAAGCAATGGGGTAAGCACAGACATTAGCAAAATACCGGATCGGCGCCGTGCTTCATCAAAAGCTCGACAACATCGACATGTCCGCTCTCGGCAGCTATCGCCAACGACGTGTTCAACTTTTGCTTGTAGTCGATGGACTCCTTTTGCTAAAACATCCTGGTTTTGGAATATAGAAATACTGCAGACCTCCTTCGTGGCCCGATCAACCACCATCTTCGCAATATCGAAATGGCCTTCCTGGCTAGCCTCCATCAACGGCGTTTGCGTTCCCAGCGTCACATCGCCACCAGCATCCGCGAGGATCTCGAAAATCTCCCTAAATTCAAGGACTCGTACTATGAATTATGGTATACCGATGGCCACTGCACGCCGCCAACGTCATCGCCGTCTCGCCGTGGTCTTCGGTCGTCGCGTTCACGTTGGCCTTGTTTTCGATGAGGAACTTGACGATGTCAGCGTGACCTTCGCGGCTTGCCTCCATCAATGGGGTATAGCCCTCATCGTTAGGTTCTTCGAGTGAAGCCCCGGCTTCCACGAGCATCTCGACCTGAAGGAAAAGTTTATTCGTGGCTGATGAAATTTCGATAATAACGAATAAGTCGATTTATTTTATGCAATGTCAATTTTAAGTTTGCGACGAGACACCCCAACACATAAAATTTACAATTTCCATATGTCCACCGCAGCAAGCGAGGGTCAGCGGGCTTTCGAACGCTTCAGACGCCATGTTGACCGGAGCCTTGTGGTCGAGGAGGAGCTTGGTAACCTGAAAGAAGCATCGTCCAATTCCAAGAGCTGTAAAATAAAGCCTAATAAAATAAATTAAATCCTTCATTTTTAAGTGCTAATCATACCTGAGAATGACCGTCCATACAAGACTCCATGAGAGCCGTGTGAAGTTCTTCCTCGTGGTCCGGGCCCTTTTCGATGGAGAGCAAAAACTCGACCATATCCACGTAGCCCTTGTACGAAGCAAGCGTCAAAGGGGATTCCTAAGCTTCTAGTTAAAAAAATTAGGAAAAACTACCTTGAACTCGCTGGTCGTGTTGACGTACTCGCTACGGGCGCCGTACTTGACCAACTCCTTGACGCTCTCCAGACAGCCGGCGTTGGCGGCTTGCATGAGGGCGCAGTGGCCGTTCGCGTTGCGGATCGTCAGGTCGCATTTCTTGGAGGCAAGGAGGGCTTTCAGGCACTGAAATTGGGCAATCTTTGAAAGAAAGGAAAGGTCAAACCTCAAGGTGTCCGCTAGCGGCTGCAAAAACCAGGGCGCTGTTCTTGGCCTCGGACAGGGTGTTGACCTCGGCGTTATGCTGCAGCAGGGCTTCGACTGGAAGAAAATTATATTGCTTGATTGCCAAACAAATTATTTTTAACATTTACTTATCTGAAGGAATTTTAAAGCCTAATTAGGGTCTATGTTATTAAATATGTTTTTGAAAAGAATTGCCGTAGCGAAAACTTCGCGCTAATATCAAAATTAGTTTCCGCTCTTTTTTATTCTGCTAAAACAAATTGAGAGAAGAACTTCTCAAAAAGCAACAATCGTTAGAAACTGACGACAAAACAAAACGAAATTTATTTAAAAAACACTCACCGACATCCGCCTTGCCACCGGCACAGGCTTCCATCAGGGGGGTGTATTCGTTTGGGGCTTCGTATTCGGCGCTCCCACGCAGTTCGCAAAGCAGGGCCACCAAATCCGCGTAGCCGGCCATGCAGGCGGCACCAAAAAAATGGTCGTCCTGGGTTATCAGCGGCTCGTCAGGGTCGAGGGAGTCTTCGTCGGAGCCACCTTCGCCCTCCGTCTAAAACGGAGCGTTTGATTAGCCGAGAAAAGCGCATGAATTCGATGCCAAGTTAGATTTTTCAAATAGATAAAAACACAGAAATTAGTTCAGAAAACTTTGAAAAACTCGCCTCGGAAGCTTGGTTGTCGTTTGGGTCCTGGCCGGACGCCATCAAATTTTCGCACCGTTGCGCATGGGAGCCACTGAAAGAAGGAGTTATTCGAAACTTCACGAAAAACCAACAGCAAAGAGCGTTGGTTGAGCACGATCAGGTACTCGGCAGCGTCGAGCGGTTGCAGCAGATCAGGGCCGTCGCCCGATCCGGGGCTCTTCTCCGGCAACGGTGGGAGATCAGCCGACATCATCTACACAGAAGGTTTGAAGCCTAGTCAAAATTACCAGTTGATGAAGGTCGAGGTCGGCAAAGTCTCCTTGAGCAAGGCCCTCCTCAAAGTTATCCAGGAGTCGCTTGGCCTGTAGAAATGATGTAAAGCGCTAAAAATTATTTTACCTTGAGGCCAGCCGCCATGAGAGCATGGAGAAGTTGAAGGAGGCGCGCCGGATCGACGTTCAACGGGGGCAGCAGACGACGGAAAGGGTCCAGGCACTTCATCACGTGCTGAAAAGCATGCATTAGCTCGAGTCATATTTTTGGCTCCATGAAGTATTCCCACGGCCTGGAGCATAGGCAAAAGACCAAAATGAAACTGACCGCCTTGGTGACGCCACCCTGCGGGGCGCGGAGAAGGCAGGCGTAGGGATTGGCGTCGTTGCGTAGACGTCGGGCACGAGAAGCCGACGAAAGCGGCGACTCGCCGGGGAGGGAGGCCGAATCCTTGCCCTGAGGCACGTCCAGTCGCGCGGCCAAGTCGAGCATTTGGCTCTGCAAAAATGGAGTTGAAAATTAGAAGATCACCGATTGTCAGAAGATAAATTCGTTAAATTCGTTAAGACCTATGATGTGATATAACTACAGGAGCAAAGCAATTCAGTGTTCCCATAAGCTTTAGATTTATCTTCTATTTACTAAGAAAATTAGCAACACTGTCAGAAGAAGCTTCAAAGAAAGGTATTTCGAGGAGGTGCGCCGTGAAAAACTGACCATAGGTTTAGCGGGAAGTTTCTTTTTCTCGTCTTCCGCCATTGCGCTTGAGGATTGGACGGTACAAAATTCTACCTAAAAACCGAGAAATTTGCTGGTGCTCAAAAGCCTCGTTCA
Organism: Mesorhabditis spiculigera; assembly: GCA_958295435.1. Lineage (NCBI taxonomy): Eukaryota > Metazoa > Nematoda > Chromadorea > Rhabditida > Rhabditidae > Mesorhabditis > Mesorhabditis spiculigera. Next base: position 486,280 of record CATQJA010002631.1, read on the forward strand.
GAGAAATGGAGCAAGAACTGTGAAGCTTTCAGGCTTGCAAACGTGCAGTTGAAGCGTGAAAAGATATCATCAGCGGAAAACGCGCGAAAGGGGGGACTATCGGTTAGATTCGAACAAATATCATAAAACCTAAGCGCAATAGGTCGTAAACGAAGCCGGCATGACTAAAAAGCTTCAAATTAATCGGGCCGACTATAAACTTTTCAAAAAACTACGGGTCACGAGGGGCATTCATAAAAACGTGCAATACTTCGAAAGTTTTCAAAACACAAGTAGCTATCTAATTGCCAAGCTTTTTTCAAGAAATCAAAGGAAATAGTGGGTGCCCATTACGTCCGGCTTTTCCCCGTCGATGACCCCCATTTCGGGCGGTCAATTCGTGCTCAATTTCGCGGCGTAAATTTTCGGTGTGGACAGGGGCTGAATGGTCACGGGCTACGCCAGCACCACAGGGGCGTCATGGCGTGAATCGATTGCGCCCTCACCCAACAGCCAAAGTAGCAGCAGCCGATCCCCCAATGCCAGCTGAAAACATGTGGGAGCAACGTTTCGGAAAGCCGCGAGCGGACAACATAATTAATTGGAGGCGTTCAATAAGTGAAACGAAGGAAGGGGAAAGGGGTGGAGGGAACAAGGCGAGTAGTGCTTTATAGAGTGCGCAACGGGGCGAGGGTTGCAGCGTATGATCCGGGCTTGGAGTTTTTGAAGTGCGAGTAATAGTAATAAAAATTGTACAATAGTAAACCTATTAAAAGACGCATTTTACAGGTCATCTTTATAGTTTTCAAAACCGTGCGAAAAATTATTATGCCCCGTACACGCTGTCCGTCCGTACAAATAGTATCTCATTTGCACAACTGTTATCGTAAAAACTTGTATAAAAATCAAGTTGTACTTCACGAGTCCTACTTTCTAAATTTGTTATCTCAAACCCGCGCGAAAAATTCTAATTTTCCGGAAGGTATTGTTCTGTACGGAGAATCCGTCCTTACGCAATACGTCAATTGTACACATGTAATCGTAAGCACGTTTTGTAAAAATACGTACTACACAAGTCCTGTTTATAAAAAGTTGAAAAGTGCGCAAAGTCCTTCCCAAAATACAATTATCTGTACATGCAATCCGTCCTTTACATAACACGTCATTTGTAAAAACATGTACCTTAGCAGTCGATGATCCGGAATCAACCAACTTTTACAAAAGTAAACTTCATCATACAACCGTGCAAGCAATTCTTTATTCCCAGAAATGTAATGTTTAAGCGATAAAGCAGACACAATTCATGTTAACGGTTAGGCGAGTGGGTTGAGCTTGTCGGGGCCACGCAGTTTGAAGGGGAAGGCGAGGACGGGCGGTGGGGTCCGGCCAAGTAGCCAATCACGAAGCAATCAAGAAGACAAGCCTTTCTCCTCCTCCGAGCAGTAAGACTGAAAGTGAACTGTTGTGACCATCGTCGTGTCGTGCACACCTTGCTCGGCTTCAGGCGATTGATAACGGGGCGCTTGGGGGCCTTGACGATTGCTTTCAACTGGTCGAACACCTCCTTCATGTCGGCGCGATTCTCGGGGTCGACCACCCTGCAACGTGGTAATTGGCGAGGGTGAGCTACTCACCAGACACGGGTTTGGACGAATTCCTTCAGCTTTGCCGGGGTGCTCTCGGGGAATTCGGGCATTTTTCCCTTGCGGATGTAGGTGGCAATCTTTTTCGTCTCCCAGTCGGGCCACGGCTTGATCCCGTTGTTGAACGTCTCCCAGATCATCTGCAATTTCCGGTTGTGAAAACCCTGTTTTTATCTCACGTATTATAAGGAATCGAGTTGACAATGTGACCCACCACGCCCAGGCTCCACACATCAGACTTCTTCGAGTAGGTGCGGTTCTTCTGCAGCGCTTCCGGTGCCATCCAACTGGATAGGACGTTGATTTTTAAGGTTTTATATTTCTTATGAGTTTTTATAGCTAAACGGCGTTCTTAGGAAAAAAGGCAAAGGGATATATTTTTTCTCCGTCTCCTATAAAAAGGATTTATAGCGAAAAATGGAGTGGTCGGACAAGCTTTTTGACGCTTACCGGATGGGAAGGCCCATGTCGGCCTCGATGTCCTTCTCCTTCGTCTCGTCCTTGCCGCAGTTCTTAGACAAGCCAAAGTCGGAGATCTTGATCCAGCCCGTCTCGGCGATCAGGCAGTTACGGGCGGCAATGTCGCGGTGGATGCAGTTCTGGCCGTGCAGGTATTGCATCCCGTCTGCCGCCTAGAATTTTGCTTTTGGTGATGATCATAGGGAGAACGAAGAAGCTGAAGAAGCAGCGCCTCACATCCATCATGTAGACGACACGCTCGGTAGACTCAATACGATCCCTGTATTCCTGGAGATGACGGTCGAGACTTCCGCCCGGGCAGTACTCGAGCACGATCTGCACTGGCGGGTGATCGGCGGCAACACCGAACAGCTGAAATTTAGTTGTATGTTTTAGGCCTATACTCTCTGTATCTTTTCTGGTGGTTAGTTTAGTTTTATTTTTGCGTACTTAGCTTGTTTCCAAGGCTTTAGTCTTTTAAAATTAAGCAAAGAAATAACGGTTCGCTATCCGCGCCGAAAATTACCCGAATGACATTGGGGTGCGAGTAGGAGGCGATCAGCTCGGCCTCCCTGAGCATGCTCTGCCGCTCCCTCGTGATCTGCTCCGGCGTTCGCTCCTCGGCCAGCGGGAGGGCCACCTAAAGCCGGAAGAAGCATTAGCGTTAACAAGGCGAAACACACCTTCACCGCCACAGTATGCGCCCGGGTCTCATCGCGGAAAATGCCCTTGTAGACGACACAGTAGTTGCCGCTTCCCAGGCGATCCTGCAAGGTTTGTTAGGTGTAAAAGCATAGGGTGCTGGAGTGTTAGCGGGGGAGGGAACTGATTTCTGTTTTTTTTCTACGATAACTACCGGTTTTAATCTATCACGTAGGGTACTATTTTGAATTGTAATAGTTTTTCGTAGTTTTTGATCGCTAAAAAATACTTTCAATTTTTTAACCCTTTTTGGACATTTTCACAAATTTTTCTTCAAAAAATCAAAATCTTCTAAATTTCATTAAATTTTGTTATTTTTAATTTATCATGGCGCGAGGAGCGCCGTTGGCAAGCAACGTAAAAGAATCAGAGTCAGAGTTATGAGCCTTTGATATCTAGATAGCATCTAATAAAACGTTTAAAATGCCATAAAGTTGTCCCAGAATTTTCAAACGGCGATACGGAATTACGGGGAAAAATTTGGCATCCCCGCGAACAATCCAGCACCAAAAATAGTATTAGCGAGAAAAATACCTTTGCCTCGTCAAAGTTGACCTGCTCGTGCTTGAGCATCCAATTGGGGCGATTCTTGCTTTGGCCTAGCTTCAGCGCACCGATGCCACCCTTTTTCTGGAAAATCTAGGGTCCGATAGCAGAGTTGAAATGAACCGTGTAGTGCTCCATGAGCTCGACGACGGAGGGGAACGGGATCCGGTCCTTCTCCTTGAGCGCCGACACGAAAAAGCGGCCCTTGTCGTCCTTGCTAAAAAGGATGGCCGTTTACCAAGCAAAGCTGGGCAACGTACGCGATTGTTAGATGTTTGGCCACGCGCTTCGGGTCGACGATACTCAGGATGATTAACAGTCGGCCGTCCTTGTCGTTGTCGGTGGCGCGGACGAGCCAGTCGCCCTTGTCGACCAGCAGCGCCCTAAAAATCGGATAAAAAGGTGGGTTATCGTTGAAAGCGCAGCGACGCAAGAGCTACGTGGACGCCTATTTACGTAGCGAACGACACGCAGTCGTAAATCGGCGCCCGCGAAGCATGTGCTCCTTAGCGCAGGCTGTCGTGCTCTCTGTCTCGACTGCCTGTTGGGCTAAAGGGACGTAAAGTATACCAAAATACTCGCCAAACTAAGGCAAACATTTTGGTATAATTTACTACCCCGATAGACAACTCTGAGCCGAGTTACAAAAGCTCTGGCGCAGGCTGGGCGATGATTTGCCCAATAAAAACCGCAATTGTGAGAATAAGCACATTTCTTTCAATAATGTAATGTAACGTACTCGCACTCCTTCCTCGGCCTCATCCCGTGATACCATGGCTTGCTCTCCAGGTCGGTGCTCCGGGTGGGCGTCGTCGGGGCAGCTGATGGCGGGGGCGCCATCTTGCTCTCGCGGCCGCTCATTTGGCCTGTAAAAATCGGGTGATTCCAAGGAGCAACAACGTACGTACTAGCCAACAACAAAACTGACCGAAATCGGCGGCCAAACGTGGCAATGACGTTTTAGGGCGGTTAGCCAAGCAATTTAAACCCGTAAACCAAGGTAAAACGTGTTTTTTTTCCGGCAGAAAACGATTTATTATGCAAATCAATTCTCCGAAGCTGTTTTCAAACTCGAAAATAAATGCCAAACCTTTTTCCAAGGCGACCATCATTTTGATGCTGGCTAATTTGGTTTTTCACGATGTTTTTCAAGATCCGAACGGATGTAAAAACTTTTTTCGGGGAAATCATACGTAATATGCTAATTTTTTGAGTTTCATGAACGCTCCATACTCCGGAAACCTATGCAAAATGTTTTTGTTCCGGTTTTTCCATAGCTTCCCTGCTAATTTGTTCAAGTTGTATGGCGTTCTTTGTCCACGAACTTTTGCAGCAAAAAGTCGACGCGAACGGGGCTGGCTTTTGGCCAGCATAGGAAATTAGGGAATGTGGGTAGGTACTTGAAAATGCGCAATCTGATTACTACCCAGGCTCGTGGAGGCCAGAAACGTGAAGCTTGATGCCGATGAAAAAGCGGATATGGCCCTAGACTCTTCTCAATTGCTCATTCGGCTTATCGGAGCAAATTTTCGGGCAATTAAAAGATGTCGTACGTTTTTTTTTTGCTTTTTCTGTACGTAGATTTTGTGTATTAACGGCCATTAAATTAAAAAAACTGTACAAATTTCATGGTAGTAGCAAAGTGCATACTTTATATACTGCCTTAAAACATGCAAAAAAAACTTTAACAATCTGTTTCAGGGTCTAAATACTTAAAATTAATGCCTTACAAAAAGCGCGGCGCGTGGGTATTTGCTAATTGCCCAATTTTATCGCAATTTTCAACAGTTGTGACCACTGCTAGACTCTTGTTTTGAGTTTTCGCGCGTGTGAGTCGTATTTTTCCGGATGCCGAACTACAAAGACGTGCCAAAATTATTTTTCTTTCGATTGCTCACCACAGACGCTTCAGAAGTTTGAATGTCGGCAGGCAGGCTAGTTTTTTCGGCCTTTATTACGGCGATTCCCACGGGCGGCTAAGACGTCTTTCCGGGTGGGTGCCGATGGATAAAAGGGAAGTTCCGCCACGCGACCAAATCCCGACCGAGTCTAGCGTTTTTTTTTCGGAAAAATTGGGTTTCAGTCGACTATGGATTGCTCTAGGGTTACAGCGCCTCGAGTCGCGATAAACAACGCGCGGCGCAGGCTCGCGTGGTCGTCGTCGAGGTCAGGCGTAACGGTTCCGTTGCGTGTCGCGCGTGCAAAAAATCCAGTTCCTCGCGATATCCAGTGCGCTTTAGATAAAAATGTGCAGTGGGGCGCCGCGTTTTCGTGTCGTCAAATACGCGGAGCTCCTTCACGCAGCTTTGCTCCGTGCGTTCGTTTCGGGACTCAACCCTTGAAATTTCCTTGTTTTTCCCAGCTAATTTAAATGTTTAAAACGTTGAATTTGTAAAGCCGTACTTTTTCAGCTTGTATTCATGTCCGTCTGTCGATATGGGCCTCTACATTCCCTGATTTTGGCCTTTCCCGTGGCCAATTACCGAAAACACCTGCCCAAATCTCCAGCCAGAGCTCCCAAATTCTGTACCCTATTTTCGGGAACGTTGCAATCGAAAACCTCCCGGGCTAGATCCAATAAACGGCGACCATTTCTCATTATCGGCCAGGGGGAAACAAACCTTTTCTTCCGATCCACAGATTTATGATTCAACGGGGTAATGTATCGTTTTTAGCAACCGTCGTATGAAGATTATACAAATACTGGTAAAAATTAACAAAATACGGATTTTTCGACCGAAAGGATCCTACTATATATAAAAAAGTAGTGTCTGTGTGTGTGTCTGTGGACACTTTGCATAAATGACTCGAAAAAACCGGGTTACCAAGATATCGCGAAGGGGGAAGGTTTTTCGGGCCCAGTCTAAAGGTATTTTGGGGTATTCGAGGGCGTAGATTACTGCACGCTTATCAGATTTTTAAGAAAATGACGATTTATACTTTATTTTAGTGTTTTAAAAACATATGGAAATGCCCTCATTTGCATACGAGGCGCTAGGAGGCTCATTTTCGATTTTGTCACGCTCCGAGTCGGTCGCTTTTGTGATTGTTAAGGTTGAGAGGTTGGCACTAATTCGCTAGAATTATGCAAAGTGCCCAGCGTCTTAAGATCCCCGCGCAAAGGCCAGGGGTGAAAAGCCGCGTAGCGGCTTTTCAACCCTGGTCAATTTTGAAAATCTCGACGTTTTTCAATAGTTTTCGTTTTTTTTCACCCATTGAAAGCAAAACTGTACAATTTTCAGTTCTGTTTCGTTAGCGGGGGGGGGGGCACGGCCACTTCCCATTCTCAAAAGGCCTGTTCTAAACACGGATAAAACAATTGCTCTCCCTCACGCTCCCTCTCTCGCGATCTCTCGCTCGCTCTCTCTAGTTGTAGCTCTCTCTCTCTCTCTCTCTCTCTCTCTCTCTCGCTCTCTCTCGCGCGCTCTCTCTCTCTCTCTGGCTCTCTTTGCTCTCGCTCTCGCTCACTCCTTCTCGCTCTCACTCCCTCTCTCTCTCGCTCTGAGGTTCTCCTCCTTGATTTTTAAACTCATGCTCACCCGTCGCGGTTTGAAATATCGATTTCAAGCCAAAAATTCGATTTCCCCCTCCGATACTGAGCAATAGCCGGCTTTTCGATTTGACCTTGTGCCGGGTGGGGGGCTAGAAGAAGTGATTAGGGGGCCTTCCCTTTCATCGGGCCCCTTACCTTCCTTCACAAATCCTGTCTCGTCGTCAGTGGCAACAGCAGGTTCTCCCCCCACAAGGTGGGTGTTGCCCATTTCGGCTTGGCCGGACGGGCCGGGCTCGAGCTCCCCACGGCCCATCACGGGATGTTGGCAAAGTTTTTTGGTGGGGTTCACGGTCTAATTGTTGTAGTCGGGGCGTTTTATGGCCACTTTTTAGTGTCCACACATCCGCCCCAAGCTTCAATACCCTTGGAAATTCAGCTTCTTACTCCTTCTAGCAACTAGCAACTAGCAACAGCATTTCCGCCGACAATCGATCTTGGTTCTGTGGCATTATCGGGGGAGATAAATTGTGGTACTGGACTGTTAGCGGGGGGGAGTTAGCACTTAACAAGCAATTTTTCGAAGTAACGTGCGGCCTTATAACGAAATCCAGTTTATTTTTTAGAGCATTTTTGCCCGTTTTTACGCAAGATCTAGGAAAATCCCCCCGATATTGCAAACGAACCCGGTTTTTCTATTTCAAAGCACGAATTTTCGAATTTTTCACCTTTTAGAGTTGTATTTGCTCAAACCCTCAAAACCCCGTGATTTTTCTTAGATGAATCGCGAAATTGTTTCAAAGAGCGTGCTGAAGACGCTGGAAGCCGTGTTCCACGTCCACCCGGGCAGCGACGACGAGAACATCAAGGATTCGGCAAAATTGATCGCGTAGTGGGTTTTTCACAGTTTTTTATATTCCTAGTGTTGTATTTTATTTCTAAAATCATCCTTTTAAAATGATTTTACGTATCTTATTGTTTTCCGGCGTCCATTTCTCTGGCCCACAAACTTCTAGCTCGTTTTTGCGACGCGGGCGCTGATTGGGCGTTGGGAAAAACTACGCATTTTCCTCGGCACAACCCAGCAATTTTCATTATTGAGGGCCTCAAATAGAAGTCAGCCACCCACTACGCAATCACCAAAGGAAAGGGCGCCGCGTAATTCGGGGCTTTGTCTTTTTCCTTTCTTTTTTTGGGGGGCGCATCAAGACAATCTAGACAATCCCAACGGGCGTGGTGGACTTTTGGGGGGTGTGGAGAAACTCCTGCGTCATGAATTTTGGTAATTTGGCGGGGGTTTAGGGTTTTGCAGAAATCTTTAAAGGCTGGTAGATGACCAATTCTCCCCAGGGGGACATTGATAACATGCAAAAATCAAGAATCAAGATTGAAAATCCATTGACGTCTTTGAATTGATCTAACATTTCTACGCCATGGTTTTAGCGCGGCTATGCGGAATATTTGGGCTGAGGGTTGCTTTCAAAATGTCGAAAATTTCAGAATACCGACATTTCAGAATGCCGAAAAAAAAGCAAATCTCCCGGAAAACACCCCCAAATTATTTTTATTTTACAAATTTTCAAATTTCGACATATTGAAATTTCAACAATTTTGTATGTCGATATTCTGAAATTTCGACATTATGAAGATTCGAAAGTACGATTTTCGATATTATGAATTTCGACCCGGAGAAGCGTCGATATTCTGAGTTTGGACATGGAGAAATGCCGGTATTCTGAATATCGCTTTGTTATGAAAACAAAATATGCGAAACTCGTACCAAAAAAGTAAATAGACGCAGGGATGCAACGTGCGCATAGGACGAAAATGTGTAGTGGAGTGTCCCGTAGTCGAGTTTACGGAAACGCGACGCTCCACGGTACCATTTTACCTAATGCTCTCGAAGCATTTCTGGTTTTATTTTTTAGCAGATGGCGCGTTTACCGGAATTTATTGCAAGAAATGCAATAAGCGCATATTATGAACGTGTGCAGAGTAGCGTAGCGTTGTCCTATTTCACGAAATTCAGACGTTTCGGACCCCAAAAAAAGCAACTCTCTTTCAGCATCATCTCGAAAAGCCCAGAGTATAAGCAGGCGTTGTCAGGGGTGGCCGCATTCCAGGAAAAGGATATCGAAACGAGTACGCGGTAAGTTTTCCGGCGTTTATTGTTCCCTTTCGTACACGGTCTGCATAAGAAATTGTATCTATTAATTTATTTTTGTTTTCTATTATATTTTACTCTGATTTAACTAATTATTTCACCCAAAAATCTTCAGATTCCTGACCCTGGGCGCAAAGGTGGTGTCCGAATTCGCGCAGCTCGTCGAGAACTATTCAAACGAGAATCGGTAACCGAAGACGAGCAAGCTTATCTAATTTAATGGGCGCTTCAGATGGCACAGTTTCGTGTTCGAGGTGATGGCCCGGCACGAGAAGTACCACCTCACTTCCGGCCATTTCGACGAGTTTGCCCGGCATTTTCGCGATTTTGTCTTTGCAAATACGGTGGTTGAGGTACGGTAGGCTCCAAATGACATGGAGAGTTATAAAGTAACGGGCATGACTGTGGTTTTTTACGATTTTGACGCAACGCGCGGAAGAAGCGGAAAATCGCTCATCGCATTGCGCGCCACGAAAACCGATAAAAGCCGAGTTTTGTTGCATAACGCGCGCGCCGCTTGCGAAAGCGCCAAAGAGAAATAGAGAGAGCGAGAGAGCGGGCGAAAGAGATAGCGAGAGAGAGCGAGTGATAGCGACAGAGAGGGCGAGTGAGGGTGTGAGAGAGCGAGAGAGAGAGAGCGAGAGAGACAGAGGGAGAGCGAGAGAGCGAGAGAGAGCGAGAGAGCGAGAGAGCGAGAGAGAGGGGGGAGAGAGAAGAGAGAACTCTTTGCTTTAAGCACACTTTTTTTTGTGGAATAATTGCGGAGTCACAAGCAGAAAATGAAAACTGACGCTTTCCGTGCGAAATTTTTGCGTTGGGTGGGACCGGTAGCACAAAATCCATATCCTAGAAAATCCATAGCCATGACTTGTCTGGCCCTTTAATCCGAAATTTGTAGGAGGAAGCGCGCGTGGCTTGGGAGCAACTGTATGGCGACTTTTGCGAGCAGACCCGGATGCAGTTGGCGCTGCTCGGGTTGAAGGACCGTGTCAAGGAGCTGCCATAATCTACAGTGGCTGAACGGAAAAATAATTTATACATTTGATACCTCCATAAAATACAATTTATCGCTTCCGCTATTGCCTGGCACAGTGAATTGACACGGCGATATATCACAACATAGAGATCGACAAAATCAACAAGGAGAGAGGGAAAGAGAGAGAGAGAGAGAGAGAGAGAGAGAAAGTGAGAGAGAGAGAGCGAGGGATAGAGAGAGAGAGAGCGAGCAAGTGATTTTAGCTTGAACTCGCTGTTATTGCAATAATCAGCGAGCCGCAGCTACAAAATACAAGTGAAAATCGGTGTTTTCCGGTTTTCCGACCGACTCCAAATAACGTCCCCCTCAAAATAGCAAAACACAATTGTTAGTGCTAAAATCTGTTGATTTAGCATGCCGGCTCGTCGATGGTATCGGTCAGCGTCAAGTTCATGATCCGCAACGAGCCCAAGTCGAGTGAATGCTCGGAGAGGCGGCCGATCAAGTACACCTCAAATATTGAAGTTGGTGCTTAATTAATATAGGTAAATTATATTTATTGCTTTAGACCAATGTGCCAGAATAGGCTACGCCACACTACGGTACGCTACACTACGTTACAGTACAGTAAGCTACGGTACGGCACGCTTTGTTACGCTTTGTTGTTACAGTACGCTATACGCCACGGTACGCGCCACTACAGTACGCTACGGGACGGTACACGTTACAGTAAGCTACGGCTAGATACTCGATGTACCTACCACAACAGTACGCTACGCTACGATACGGTACGCTACGTTACAATACGCTAGGTTACAGTACGCTACGGTAGCCCAAAGTATCGCTCGATAATTCACCTTTGTATCACTCGGCAGCAGCTCGATGTAATCTTCTCCATCCGAGCCTTCCACCTGCAAATTTTTAGTCTTTTTTGAATTTTTAAAGTTTTAGGGTATTTTTACGGTTAATTACCTTGAAGCAACTCTCCAGCTCCTTTTTCACACTGTCATTGCACACATACAGCGAAGCATCGCCCTAAATTACACTTAGAAAAAGGCAAAAAATAAAATGTTACCGTAGTGGCATACGTAAAGTGCAACCGTCCAATGGTATTCAGGCGGAATGGGACCGACTCGAGGACGGCTACCGGGCGCCCTTTTGAGATCGTGGCTCGAGCACCGGCATTGGTTACCTGGATTCAATTAAAGGGATCGGTAAGGCACGGATTTTTTAAGGATTTGAACAGCTCGCGAGAAACAGCGCTTCAAGCTTAGGTTTCGACTTAAGCTTGGCTTAGACTGGCTTAAACTTATCCGACTTATGATTGACTTAGGCTTGGCTTAGGCTTGGCTTAGGCTTGGCTTAGGCTTGGCTTAGGCTTGGCTTAGGCTTGGCTTAGGCTTGGCTTAGGCTTGGCTTAGGCTTGGCTTAGGCTTGGCTTAGGCTTGGCTTAGGCTTGGCTTAGGCTTGGCTTAGGCTTGGCTTAGGCTTGGCTTAGGCTTGGCTTAGGCTTGGCTTAGGCTTGGCTTAGGCTTGGCTTAGGCTTGGCTTAGGCTTGGCTTAGGCTTGGCTTAGGCTTGGCTTAGGCTTGGCTTAGGCTTGGCTTAGGCTTGGCTTAGGCTTGGCTTAGGCTTGGCTTAGGCTTGGCTTAGGCTTGGCTTAGGCTTGGCTTAGGCTTGGCTTAGGCTTGGCTTAGGCTTGGCTTAGGCTTGGCTTAGGCTTGGCTTAGGCTTGGCTTAGGCTTATGCTTACAGGCTTAGGTTAGGATAGGTTTAGGCTTGTCTTAGGCTTGGCTTATGCTTGGTTTATATGCGGCTTATGCTTCACTTAGGCTTCGCTCAAGCTTGGCCTTAGGTTTAAGTTTGGCTTAGACTTGGCTTAGCTTTAGGCGGATTTAGGCTTGGCTTAGGTCTGGCTTAGGATTCGATTAAGCTTAAGCTCAGCCTTAGGCTTCGCTTCAGAACATGACATTCTTGAGCCTTTCCCGCCCCTTTAATACAATGACTACGAAACAATACCCTGAACGGAGCCGATCCGGGTACGGTATTGTGCGTATAGAGACAGGCGTGGCCATGGGAGAAGTCGCAGGACAACAGGCGGCACACGTTCGGGTCCGGGTGCTCGACGGCTGGGCTGAAAAGTGGGGAGGTAGGGAGGAGCGTTACGTGGTTGTACCTGAAATGTTTGGAGGCGAATTGGCGTGCGAAGGCCGGGCAGACGGAGCCCTGAAAAACGTTTTAATGGGGCTGGGAAGGTCAGAATCGAGCCCATGGGTCTCGACAACTACGCGGCGCGCGAAGTTACGGGTATCTGTCGATACCTAGTCGACATTTTGGGTTTTCTAACCCCTTTAATTCCCTAGACTACGCAACGATACCTGCACGTCAATGTCGTCGACAATAAGGAGACCCTGGTCTTCGGCGTCGGCGCGAAGAGCTATTCTGAAGGAGGGTGGGTTTTATAGATTGCATAGCGTAATGTAATCAGGAAATAGCGGAAATGGACCAATTGTTGACGTACTATAATTAATGAAGGGTTAAAGGAAATTTTCGTCATTAAATGACGTATTCTACAACAGAAAAGGTGGCAAAAAGTGCCTTAACCATTACATGACGTAATGTAAGCGGTAAAAAGCGGAAATAGAGTTTATTTTCCATTACGATACCTAATTTTAGGCAGTAAAATGACTATTCGATTACGCTCCGTATCATCATTATAAAAATCGGAAATTAATGACCTGAACGGCTTCTTGATGGGCGGCAAGTCGACGACCACCGGTCCCGAGGCGGCCGGCTGGCAATCGAGCAGCGATGGCGACGATTCTTCCACCAGACACACCTAAACACCCCCTGTTTCATAGCGTAACCGGACAAGCCACCTGCAACGACGCCGTCCCCGTGGCCCACATGTTGAACGAGATCGAGACGTCGTCCAGCACGCAGCGGATCACCTGGAAAATTGGCCTAAAAAGAGCGGAACGCGGCAGCAACAAGTTCAGGTGCACCAAATTGGTGCAGAATACCGAAAATATATATTAAAAAAATAGGAACCTCCGAGAGCAACAGCGACGAGCCGCCCGTCTCGAACTTGGCCACCGCGAACTCGCCATCTGAATGAAGCTTTAAAAAGACCTAGAAATTATCGAGACCTGGAGTCCGGGTCTGGCCACTCAACGAGTACAGCTTCTCCTCATTTAGCGGACCATGGCCCACCTGCCAGACGTCAGGAACAAGTTCACTGAAAAATACTTATATTTTATCATTTTTAGCATTTTTTACTTTGTTTTTGGCACTAATATACTTATCATTTATGCATCATTTCGACTTTAAAGGGTGCAGGACAGATTAATTTGCTTAAATTACGGTATTTACGTGGTTACTTTACCATACAAATCCTCAAAAAATTGTATATAACTGATTACGGAAAGCTACAAAATTGTAAGATTCCACAAATTATTGGGCCCTAATTTACGCTATCTATTTGCTTACGATGTCTCAAAAATTCATGAGATTACGGTAGTTAGGTAATTAACGTGACTTAAGTTAGAATTTTCAGGAATACCGTATTTGTCTGATTACGACATCTTAAAAATTCACCCTATTTCGGCATTTCGAAAACGCACAAATTACGGTTTACTTGCAGAGTACGCCACTTTCCAAATTACTACTACCGTACCTGTCCTCAACATTGTTATATTCCGTCGACCCCCAGACGCAATCGGCTGCTCGTTTCGAGAAGTCGCAGGACAATTCCTGAAATTTTAGCTCTTAAACAAAAGTGAAAACTATGAAATCCTAAATCCCGACCCTTCTACCGTACCTTCCCAGAATTGACGTGGCGATGGAGAAGTAGAGACAGCATTGGGGTCGAAACAAAGTGTTCGCCGAGGTCAAACACAGACAACGGGTCCGTACATAGCGTCGCCCTGGAATTATGGAATCTACCGTAGCCCCATCCACGCACCTGTACGTCAAATCGTCAATGATTACGACGCTGTCGAAATCTGGACTGAAGCTCGCCACACGGATTTGGATCTGCAAAATTCAGAGTTTATCATTTTAGCTTTTTTACCGGATTTTGATGTTGTGTACTATGCGTAGCATAGCGTACTCAAGACTGGGTGTTGCGCGTAACAAACGTATAAAACGTACTATCCTGTACTAGGCCGTACAACTTACGGCAGACAGCTTCATACGGTTTATAGTATACCGTACTAATATGCCGCGTAAGCTAACGTATGCTGTTTTTATCACAGCCAATTTCCTCATCATAACTTTGTCGTACGGTAACTTGCGGCACATGATACCATATAATTGATGCAATACCGGTTTAACCGTAAACAATTATTTTAGCGTAATACCCACCGTAAACTGCGTGGACGCGGTCCGGAACGATACTTCGGCCGGTGCGGGGCTCGTTTCGGCGGGCAAAGAACGGCATTCCTCGGGGGTACCCGGCGGCCCTACGGCACACACCTCGAGACGGACGTCCCGGGTTGCCCACCATCTACAGTAACCCTACAGTACATCTCACTCTCTCTATCGCTCTCTCACTCTCTCTCTCTCTCACTCTCTCCTGAATTCTCTGAACAACTTATAAAACTGACCTGAATGATAGCTTGTTCTCGGTCTGGCTTTGGCACGGGATCGGGTCGGCTTTTAGGACGTCGAGGGGTCTCTTGGAGCCCTGATCGATGTAAAGAACAGCATAGGCTCCCGATGGACCTGAAAATGGAAGATTTTTCACTAGTCTCTCTCTCTATCTCTCGCTCTCTCTCGCTCTCTCTCTCTCCCTATCTCTCCCTCTCTTACCCATATAACTGCCAGTAGTATTGTAAAGGAATTCTCGAGGTAGAGGCGAGGTTGACCGACGCCACATCTAAAAAGCTGTTTTAAAGGGACAGCGACACCAGAATTCATCAGCGATGCACCCGCAACGCGTTCACTCACCTTATCTGACTGGCCGCCACTCCTCCACCGGCATTTCTCGTCGAAATCGGCGCAGTCGAGCTGGCTTGCAAGAGAGATGTCCTAAAGGGCCGTTGAAGGGTGAATCTAGGAGCCCTCACCTTGCCCATAGCTGCTGTGATCAGCGGCTTTGTCGAGAAGTTGTCGCCGAGATCGACTGAAACATAGAATTCTCGCTTTTTTGAAATTTTTCAAAAAATGATTTCTGCTGGTTAGCCTACCTCCAACATTACACAACGGTGCCGAGTACATGATTTGGTCGACCATCACGAAGGAGCCTTCCTAAATTGAGGAGATCCAGAATGTATGAATTCAGATTAAAGGGACCGGGAAGCCAGAGGCTTTAGAGTTTTGGTGCTGGGCTGTTAGCAGTGGGGGAAATTTTTAGCAAGGGAAGCTAATTTTCATAGTAAGTTCCGTCTTTACCACTGACACACACAGCATGTCACACTCCCTTTAAAAGGCCGTCCGCGAGTCACCCGAACAGACCCCATTATGGCTTGGCACAGTTTTTTTCGACCCTGTTTTTTTTGACGCCATCTGAAAGAGCATAGTCGAATTAGTAGGGTGGGAGGATTTTTAAAGTTTAAAAAGTTTAATTTTGGGGTTAAAATGGGCCTCAAAGTCGCCGACACCGAAAAATTATCTCGAAAACTACTGAACCGATTTTACTGAAATTTTGCGACAAACCATAATTTGGAACGGGGATCATTTCTCTAATACATTGCAACACTTGAAAATGGCAGGAACATAGGTATACCGCGTAGTGCAAACAGTTTTGCGGAATTAGTAGTTTTACGGGTCCCCAGAGCGCTTAGCCACTCATGTTAAAAGATGCGCGCGAAATTTCTGCATAAAATGGTATATCTTCTGGAGCGCTACGCGCGCCCGTAAAAAGCGAAAAATCGAGTTTAATGTGGCGCCAACGCACCAAATTCGGCAAATTTTTGCGGGGGCAGCATGGATATACCTCAGGAGCCCAAGTCAGGAAACTTGCAAAAAAGAGCAAAAAGAAATTCGCTTTCTAAAGGTAGGCTGGGATTGATCTAGAGCCGCCCCAGCGCAAGGATCCCGACCCACTACCAATGCACCACAGCGACAGCCGAACAGGCCTGCAGCCAAATCGGCCCCCGGAGGCCACTCTCTCTCTTTTCCCCACTATCTCGCCTCCTCTCGCCTGTCTTATGAAAGAAAATAGCCGAATTTGGTGCGTTGGCGCCACACTAAACTCGATTTTTCGCTTTTTACGGGCGCGCGGAGCGCTCTAGAAGATACACCATTTTATGCAGAAATTTCGCGCGCATCTTTTAACATTAGTGGCTAAGCGCTCTGGGGACCCGTAAAACTACTAATTCCGCAAAAACTGTTTGCACTACGCGGTATACCTATGTTCCTGCCATTTTCAAGTGTTGCAATGTATTAGAGAAATGATCCCCGTTCCAAATTATGGTTTGTCGCAAAATTTCAGTAAAATCGGTTCAGTAGTTTTCGAGATAATTTTTCGGTGTTGGCGACTTTGAGGCCCATTTTAACCCCAAAATTAAACTTGTTAAACTTTAAAAATCATCCCACCCTACTAATTCGACTATGTTCTTTCAGATGGCGTCAAAAAAACAGGGTCGAAAAAAACTGTGCCAAGCCATAATGGGGTCTGTTCGGGTCTCTCGCGAACGGCCTTTTAAACTCTCTCCCGTACCTTATTGGCAATATCATAGGCCCGGATGGCCAACCGGAAGGGCGTCTGCCGAGCTGGGATGTCGGCGTGGCACTCGGTGTTCAGACTGATTGTCCCTGAAAGAAAATGGATTCCATTTTAAAGGCCTCGGCAAGCGTACCGCAATCAACATACGGCTTCTCGGCCAGCTCCTTCAGCTTGCCGCCCGGCCGATCCTCGAGGAGCAGCACCTCCACCCGGGCATCATTGTACACCCAGAAGCTGAAAAATAGCATAAGAAATTTTTTTCAGAAAGAGGCAAGCGTTCTCTCTCTCCCGCCTAACTCTCGCTCTCTCCCTCTCTCCCCCGCCTCTCTCTCTCGCTTTCTCTCACACACTCTCTCTCTCTCTGTCTCTCTCCCTCTCTCTCTCTCTCTCTCTCGCTCTCTCTCTCTCTCCAAACCCGGTGCCGTGGTAGGCTTTAGAAAACGTACGTAAACGTCAAATTCCCGGTGGCATTCTGGCAGCCGATGGGAGAGCTGTAGTAAATGGCAGATTGTTCTTCTCTTTTCTGGAAAAAGACAAGGTTCTCGCAGAGCGCTAGCTTACCCTATCGCCAGTGAAGATCATCTTATCGCCCTGGGCCACTTTGCTGGGGCCGGGTCTGACTTGCAGAGCTGGGAATTCCGTCCAGTCCACCTGACATTTTCTAGTTTTTCTTGATTTTTCTAAATATATATAGGGGAGGGAGAGAGAGAGAGAGAGAGAGAGAGAGAGCGAGAGCGAGTAAGAGCGCGAGAAGGCGAGACAGTGTGTTGTGAGTGCGAGAGAGTGAATGAGAGATATACGGTGAGTACGAGATCTAGAGAGAGCAACAGCGAGAGAGAAAGAGTGAGAGAGTTAGAGCGAGAGTGTGAGAGAGTGAGAGAGAGCAAGAAGTGTTGTGAGTGCGAGAGATTGATAGAGAGAGAGAGAGAGAGAGAGCAAGAGTCGGAGAAAAAAGAGAGGAGAGAGTGGGAGAGAGTGAGAGATAGAGACGGTCGCAATCACCTTTTCAAAAAGATGAAAATCCAGCGAATCCATCTCGTGCCTCGCCTCCATATTTTTCCACCTGAAAGCGAGCTTTTCGAATGCCGCCACACTCCAATTACCGGCACTCCTTTGGGCTGCTAAAGTCACAATTCAAATCTGTCGACCGGCGGATCGTCTTGTCGCTAACGGCTGAAAATTTGATTCAATTGAGCCTGGTGATCGTGAAAAATTATTTTAAACTCCAAACTACAACTTTTGACTACATCACGTTACAGTACCAGTTTTATCCAACCCGTGCGGCAGCCACTCGATTCCGAGATGTTCCCGCAGACGATCCCGCTCGTCCTCGTAGCCGGCCATACAGCCGAGGGCCGCTGTAATGTAAAGATGAGTGGAGCGTAGGGGTGGAGATATCGGAAATTTTTAGAGCTTTTGAAGAGACTGGTAAGCGAATCTCCTGATATTTTACCTTTTTTGCATTCCAAGTCTCTTTAAATTCCATAAAAAAGCGTAGCATACCTGGCAAGAAGCCGGCTAGCAGCCCGATCACCAGTATCCGATTAGGCATTCACTGGCTCTAATCAAAAACGCAAATACGTTAATTTTAAAGGTGAAAAGCTAGAAAAAGGGTAAAAACAAAATGGATACGATAGGGAAATCCGGGCTACGGTTTACTTTACACCCCCAGCCGGAAGTTTTTGGCTATAACTTTTTTATTTTACATTATTGTAGGCTCAAATTAAAACTCTTAGTATATTTTTCGACGCTCTATCGAATGGCGTTGCGAAAATCCCGAAAAAATAAGCGAAAATACCGACACCTGTGGGACCCTTCGGCTGTGGGGGGGGGGGGTAAAGTAAACTCTTACCGAAATCCGGAAAAGAATGTTTTCATGACGTGCAAAAAATTTAGGCGATGTTCCGGTTCTTACAGTCAGCTCGCGCTATCAAGGGAAAGGGGTGGAGAGAGAGTGAGAGAGAGATAGAGAGAGAGATAGAGATAGAGAGCGAGATATAGAGAGAGAGAGAGAGAGAGAGAGAGAGAGAAAGAGAGAGAGAGAGCGAGCGAGAGAGAAACAAAGCCGCCGGGGGTGAAATGCGGGTTGAGCCTCGGAATGGCAGCCCTGTTTTGGGGGGTGATCGGCATTTTCTACTGGCTGGCGCGGGGTGGTAGATCTTTGAATCAATGGCTAGATGCCAGAAAAAAAGCTATTGTGATGTCGAAATTACTAATATGGAAATGTCATATTGCCGAAATTCATAGTCGGAAAATTATAATGCCGACAAACTCGCTAATTTTGATGGATTCAAACCCAAAGTATGCGACTAGGCGGGGAGAAAGAACTTTCGCCCGGCTATCACCTACTTTCCATTCCCGCCGTAGAGCGATTAATTAGGCGAGACAGCAGGTATCGTTCCGGCTGATTGTGTGTGATTTTAAAGGGATTGTGCACCGAATCTAATCAATTACGCGATGAAATTCTAGCTAAAAACATTAAAGGATCGATAAGTCAATTACTTCTACGCTACTTTCCTTAATCGTTTACGTCACTAAATCAATTTTAGCGGGACCCGGAAGTAACCAATTTTATCACGGACGTAATTGATTACGCCATTAAATTCTGTGAACATTAGCTTAAAGGGACCGGCAAGCCAGGCATATTAGATACCTTTAACTGATTACGCTCGGAAATTCTGGTCCGAAAGCAAGTTTAAAGGTGTTGGGAAACTGAAATATCGTTAAAACACGCGGATTAATAATTTTCAAGATACCAGGAAGCCAGATTTATTAACCAAATCGATACTAATCCCGCCGGAAATTCCGACTAGCTACTATGCATGGCTGATAGGGGGATGTGGATATGGATGGCGGCTGGAAATTCACTTTTCTTTGCCATGGCTGTGAGGATGGGTTGGTGATGGCTGCTTGAGGCGGCAGAATTCAGTCCAAAAGCATACCCGAAAACAGGGGGGACAGGGTGATAAGTTCGGAAGAGAGAGAGAGAGAGAGAGAGAGCGACTACGCGCCACTCCCAAATGACAGTTTGCCAGTGGGGGACAGCCTCACACCCCCCAGCGGATTGACATAAAAAAGGGAGGAAGGCTGAGGTGCGCTAACAGGAATCCGCTGTTCCGCATTTTACGGATCAGCACGTTCTGGCATGAAATTAGTCGTTTTACGGACATCTCGAACCAATTACGCCCCGAAATTCTGTTCTACGTATTTAAAGGGATCAGGAAGCTGGCAATCATCGTTTAGGCAACTGAATTTTTACCGGGGGTTGAACGTAGTGTCACTCAAAGTCGATTACGCCATGTTTATCTCATAGCAACGTCATGGTATATCAAAGTTGAGAAGCTTAAATTGAGATCTAGCGTTGTTTCAGGCTTAGCTTAGGCTTAGGCCTAGACTTGTACCTAAGCTTAGGCTTAAGCGTAGTCTTGGGTTTAAGCTTAGCTTAGGCTTGGGCTTAAGCTTACGTTTGGGCTTAGGCATAGGCATAGACATAGGTTTAGGCTTAGGCTTAGGCTTAGGTGCACGTTCAGGCTCAGGCATAGGCTTAGGCTTGGGCTTACGTTTAGGCGTAGATGAGATATGCTTAGGCTTAGGCTTGTATTTAAGCCTAGGCTTGGGTTTAGGCATAACCCAGGCTTAGGTTTAGGCTTACGTTTGGGCTTAGGCATAGGCATAGGCCTAGGCTTAGGTTCACGTTCAGGCTCAGGCAGAGGCTTAGGCTTGGGCTTACGGCTATGCGCAAGTTAGGCTTCGGTTTAGGCTTAGGCTTAGGTTCAGGCTTAGGCTCAGGCTTAGGCTTAGGTTTAGGCTAAGCCTGGGTTTAAGCTTAGGCTTAGGCTTAAGCTAAGGCTTCGGCTTATCTCTAAAAAATACTAACAATAAGCAAAAAAAATTGAACAACATCGATTTTGTGAAGGGGAAAGAAGGAACGGCAGGGTGGTCAGCGGGTGGTTGAAGCGATGGCACATACCCAGTCTCTAAAGGAAAATCCTTTGGGGTGGGTGGTGGCAATTGGCGACAAAAGGGGTATGAGGAGGAGGAGGGCTGTCGATTGCCCATCCCTTTAATTGACTCTCAATCCATCCCCTTTTCTCACATTCACACAAACTGACAGACAGACAGACAGAGGAGAGTGACATATACCCACAGTGGCTAGCAAACTAGCCCTTAAACTGACCCCCAGATGAGGAGGGGGATGAGGCGAACGGGAACGTTTGTCGGTATGTCTGTCTGTTTCTCTCGCTCTCTCTCTCTCTCTCTCGTAGTGCGCACAAAATCACAGTTTGCATAATTTATCGCAGAAATTTTTTCCAAGCACTTCCACCCAGAATTGAGACCATTTTTGTGGGTTAATCAGCGGCAGTGAAGACGTCACCAGAACAGCAGCCTGAAATTCGAATATCTCTCTCGCTCTCTCGTTCTGTCTGTCTCTCTCTCTCTCTCTCTCTCTCTCTCTATCCACTCCACTTACTTCCTCTCCTCCACCATATCCATCTTGTCGTGCAGAGCACATCCGTTTTCGACTTGGTGTTGCTGGAAAATATTTCTATAGCGAGAGAGCGTGAACGAGAGGGAGAGCGAGAGAGAGCAAGAGAGAGAGAGAGCGCGAGTGAGAGTGAGAGAGAGCGAGAGAGAGAGGAAACATTACCACAAATTGCTTATCGACCGTCTTCAGGTCGGCGAGCATATGGAGTTTGGGCGGATGCTTGTGATTCGCGCGACTCAAGTCAATTCGCCCGTACCTAAAGCTCGAAAAATTCGATACGATCCACGGACACATACTTTAATGAAGAATCGGCGACGTTCGGGTCGTGGCGCGCCTTCCAGTAGGGATCTTCTTCAAATGGGGCTGAAAAAACGGCACGTCAATAGCAGTATCGTACTGTAGGGTGTATTGGAGTGTTGCGTAGCGTAAGCGCGGTGTTCTGGGGTCTGGCGTACTGTAGTTTGAGGGAGTGTTACGTACTATAGCTGGAGCGTTGCGTACGGCAACGTTAATTGGAGTGTTTTGTACCCTCTTTCTCTGTCTATTTGACTGCTTCGTAGCTTTAAAGGGACTTAGCAGTCGCTATTTTACGCTTTCCTAGCCTACAGTGCGCGAGTTCCATTTTTTTCCTCGATAAAACCCACGTGGTGACCTCGTCTGCAACGTGTTAGCTATCGTAAATGACGTCAAGATGTTGCGGTCGAGAATGTAGGACAATTCAATGTCATCATCGTCGAGCCCGAATGGTCGCATCAGATCTTGGCCCACCTATAAACGTAGACGTCATCGAAACGTAGAAAGACAGGTCAACGTCTAAACCTAGCCCAAGTCTCAACGCACTTAAACCAAGGCCAAGCCTAAGCCAAGCCTAAGCCAAGCCTAAGACAAGCCTAAGCCTAGCCTAAGCCAAGCCTAAGCCTAAGCTAAGCCCAGGCCTGATACGGAACTTAAGCAGGCCTCAATCAAATACCTTGAACCACCCAACGAAGAAGAGAAATTGCACGACGGTGAAGATCGGAAACCGAAAATCCACGGTTTCCAGGCCTAAAGAAATCGTTAAATTGCTGGTACCGATACCATGCTTTGCGCGCAGCTCCGACTCGACGATCGTCTGCCGGCCAAAGAGACAGAAGAAGAAAAAGGCATATGTAGCTAGAGCAGCTACCTAAAACAGGGGTTTGGCAACGCGTTCAGGTCCCACGTGCGGCGTTTGATAATTTTTAAGGCCAATTGAAGCAAGGTTTAGGCACCTACTTGCGTATAGACCAACGGCACACACACCCAATCGTGACAGAACAGCCGCCGGAAGCTGATGCGGAACGATTTGAGCTCCTAGAAAAGGTTGTTAGCGTTTTTCGGTCGTTTACATGATAATGTGGATGCTATTAAAATTGTTGCAAAAATACATTACTGGGGGATTAATGCCCTAAAAAATTGGCCATAAAAATTTAGATATCTTTAGTTGGTGCTTTGGCAATATCGGGGGGATGTTTTTCCATGAGTTCAAAAAACTTAGCAGAAAGATAAATACTGTAATAGCACTTTTATTAAAAGTTAGCTATGATAAAATTATTAAAAATTTAGAAAAATTTTTTGTCGAGATTTTTGTCGAAAATCGGCCATTTCTGGTCGCAAAAGCGACATTTTTGTGGTTTTACTGAAAATTTGTCGGTGTTTTTACGTTTGGAATAGTCGAAATCGGTCAATAGACGCGTTATACCAAAAATCAGATCTTTTAAAAAGTCCCCCCCCCCCGATAATGCAAAAGAACCGATTAGTTAATTCCCTGTTACGCGGATGCTTGCGGTACTTACGGTTGTTATAAGGTAGAGCGTGTCAAAGACCACTTCCTGCAATGGTAACGAAAAAAGGGGGGCGGGGTTTCGTGAGTACAGGGGTGTACTGTTTACGCACGTTTGCGTACGCTTGCGTAGCGTAGCGTACCTGGTTGAAATTGTTGACGTAGGCGGGCAGGGCACCGCTTTCGGCCACCGTTTCCGAGACGATCTGTTGGACCCAGTGTAGGGGGGTTAGCCACACGCAGCCTTGGCTGATTTTCTGAAAATAATTATAAATTAATCTTTAAATCAATTTTTAATTACATGGCGTAATCATACTTTTGATTAAATGGCGTAATCGCAACAGGGAACTTATTATTTTAGGATACGGTATCCTTTAATAACATGTCGTAATCGATTGGCTTATTTTACGACGGTTACGGCGGCGGCTTATCCAAGAACTCGCCGTTTTTCGGTGCTTTTAGCATTTTAGGGGGGTTGCAAAAGGCGAAAATTACCTATTACCGTAATAGTAAGTATTTTAATTTTGTTTTTAGCTATAATATGACTATATTTAATGTGGAAATTAAAAACTTCACGCAAAAATCGAATAGAACATTAAAAACTACTTTAAATTCAACATTTTGAAGGTTTTAAATCTTTAAAAACTATTCAAAATTGTTAAGCGTTACATAAATTGAATTCCTTGTAAGTGATGATGTATATATTATACACTAACCGCAATATCAATCAACTGCTCATATTCCGTCTCCGTCAACAGACCGCTGTCGATGATATGGCGTAGCGTGGGGAAGCGGAGACGAATTTTTGACGAGATTTCTCGCCTGCAAACGGCTATAAACCACAGAAAATGACGCACCACGCGAGGGCGCACGTCAAATTCAGATATCTGGCAACGCGATGCCGGACCCTGGCCTGCTTCATGTCGTCGGCCGGCACGACGAAGCACAACAATGACAGCAAGTCTTCCGGCCAGCATAGGCACTCGAATTGGCGCCACCATCTGGAACCGTCAATTTAAAGGGACGAGCGAGGCAAGGCTAGTGGTTCGATATTATAAATTTCGGCATTTTGTCGGCATTTGGGTGCTAAACCAAGAAAACGCACCTCGACACCACATTCGACACGTAGAAGCCGAGGAGAAACGTGAGCGGTATCAACTTTGTATACTCGTTGCACTGCTGGCAGACCGAGATGAAGTTCTCCCTAAATTTCGGTTGGTAAAAAAAATGCCGACACGGGTCGAATTCCGAAAACCAAAATGCCGACAACGCAGGATGCCGAGAGCCAAAATTACTGCAAGCCAAACAGCTAGACAGCAAGATACCGACAAGGGAAATTGTGTAGTGTCGAAATTCCGACAAGCAAAAAAATGCAGACGTTAAATGCCGACAAGAGTGGAATGCCGACAGCGATGATACCGACAAAAATAGAATTCCGACATCCGAAATCACCATAAACGAAATGGAGACACTAAAAATGCCGACAAGGATCGAATGACGCGATTAGAAATGCCGACAAGCCTGATATGGCGACAGCCAAAATACAGACAGTAAAAAATGCCGACAAGGCAAACTTATGCGCGAAAATTCAATTAACGCGATTCGGTGTCGGCATTCTGACATTCTAAGTGACGGCATTTTCACTGTTTACCCCTGCTCACACTACAATCCTATAAATGGTGAAGAGTACGCGTAAGTACCCTATCTTACGCTTACCTGTACTTGTGCGTTCCCTTCGGATCGGCCCATGGTATGGCGTGCGTGTATGAGACGCGTACAAGGTAGTACAGCGTCACCCAAACGAGCAGCTCCTTCCAAACACTCCGAAATATCGACCCCTTCCATCGGAGGAGCAGCTGAACGAAGTTACCCGAGTACGAGATGGTCATGCTCAACGACGGGGCGGTGACTAGAACATTCTAGACATTTTTTACTACTTTCTTTAGTTTTCATAAACATTTTACTATTTTCTAAGTGTAAAATGATGCAAAAAAAAAATTATAGAAACGCTTTTTCAAAAATTTAATTTTCTAACAATCAAAAAAATGACCTTTAGTTTTTTGTGACGCTTCTGGCTGTTTTTCTACTGTATCCGCGGTGCGTAGATTCTATAGTATGGGCGGTCCTTCGGCTCTACAGGTTCCAACTCGGGCCCAGATGCCCACTTCAACACTCCAAAACGCACACCAAATGCGGCCAACGACAAACAGTAACCCTAAAAAAATTTTTGGCGTGAAAATTCAAGTGGACCTCTTACGCGGGGCAAGCTAGCAAATAGCTTTTTGGAAGTAAAGGACGTGAGATCAGTTTGGGAACAATTTGAAGAGGTGCGGAAAAGTGAAGAGTATTTATTGAAGATAGGGCAACGCAGAAAACTAAAAAAATGGCTTTTCAAACTCTTTAAAATTCGAAAAAAGCACGAAAATAAAGTAGCCTTTTAGATTTTTAACACCGAAATTCACGATAAAATGACTCCCGGCGGGAAAACAATGCAAAAATCCCCGTTTTGGGGTGTAATCTGTAATTATCCAGGGTAAACAAAAAAACGGATAACAAAAAGTTGAAAAAATCCGCTAATTTCCCGAGGTAATTCAGAAATGATTTCCATTGTTTCCCGCACCCGCGACACGCAACGCGGCCGCTGCGCAGCGTCATTAATCATTTTGAATTGCCGAGCCCTTTAAACCCTACAAAAACAACCAAAAAAAACTGAAAATAAGCGCGATGTCGATGGAAAAAAGACGCCTCTCCGCGACGCTCCAATTTGCCCACGAATCGTCGTTAGGTGTCGGGCGGACGAGAAAATTGGCGGGCCCATCGAGATGGGTTGAATGGGATGATTCGAGGTGGAGGGAAAAAGTATAAAAAGCAAAACGGTCTGATACACAGGGAAATGGACAATTTGGAGCTTTCGCATTATCGGGGGCATTTTCCGAATGAATCAACTTTTTGTAATATAAATAAAGTGCTGTATGCCTTTTTTGCTATTCCTAAATGCTAAAGCTACATAATTTCTATCCGCCAATTTTAAAAACACCGATTTAACCCACCCCCGATAATGCAAAAGCACCAAAAATGTATATGTTTTTTACCATTTCTACCAGCCATGCTAGGGCTATTTCTAGGGAAGAGAAAAATTCAAGAAAAACCTTGCCAGTACCCTCTTCGAATATTTGCTTATGTAAATTGGGCAAGCCGTAAATGGCCAAGGTCTACAAAAGCGCGGGAAAATGATAAACTTTTGCGTTTTTCGAGTGAAGGTCAAGTTTATGGAAGGATTTGGGCGCGGAAATATTGGGTGCTTTCGCATTATCGGGGGGTATCAGAGGAATTTTTTTTTGTATACGTAAAGTAAAGTAGTTTAAGAGTGTCTGTAAAATTTAAGTTTATTTAAAGTGGAAAACTATTTAAAACATTGCGTAAATTTTAAAATTCGAAATTTTGGTCGAAATATCGCTGGTATTTGTATTTTCTAAACTATCTAAAAATTTTAGAACTTTCTAAACTATCTAAAAACTATCTATAAAGTTTACAAAAAATCGACAATTTGGCGAAAAATCGATATTTTTGTATTGTTCAACAAATTTGTAAAGTTTTTGCGTTTGCAAAAAGCAAACTTCATCTATTTCTCTTAAAATTGGAAAAGCAGAAAAACCCCCCCCGATAATGCAAAAGAACGCAAACCTTTTTGTAGCACTATTTCAGGCATCAACTAAGAAAAGCTTCAAAAAAGTTCGGCGTGCCGTTCCCAAAATATTCCACCGCTTTCGAGACGTTGTTCAGTGACTGGGCCTATGATTTGGCATCAGTGAAAGAAATGAAAGGCCTCTTTCAAGACCGTTTCAACGCGATGAAAAGCCCCAAATTTCGAACGTCGATTCGCAAGATTCGTAAAGAGGGACCGGAAAGATAGATGGCGGCTTGTTAGCCATTCTAACCCATCCTCGAGGGACCAAATTTTTTGGTGGTGCCGGCAAAATTAAATATTTTAGGCGGTGATGCCCGTAGACTTAGGAAAAAAGGGAGCGGAAGTGGCTTCAGGTGATCTCTGAGGGTCAACAAAAAAATCCATCGATCCCGACAGTTTTTATAGCATTGTTAAGCCCAGAAAATCAATAAAAAAAAGAATTTTTAAGATGCCTGGACGAGTAAAAAAACATAAATGTTCATTTTCGCCGAGTGACAAAGTAAGGTTGTTTTAAAAACGTATGTTTCCATGCGAAACATTGGTACTGTGTTATTAGCGGGGGGGGGGGGCGGGGAGGGCAAGCTATTTAGTATATTCATTTTTTATAGTGTTTTTATGCTTATTCATTTTTTTCGATCTCCAAGAAGGCAGAAAAATTCTTAAAAATGAAATTTTGACTATGTTCATTTTTTATGCATCCCCCCGCTAACAGTCCAATACCGAAAGGTAACAAAATTTTTATAAACAACAATAATCAAAAAAGTTAAGCTATTTTAACAAAGGCAAACAAAAAAAGTTGATAAAATTTTTATGTAGGTTTACATTTAAAATTGTGTAAAATGCTATTAAATTAGTCTCTTATTTATTTTCGGAGCGGTACGGGATGCAAGAAACAAAAATTATTTTTCTCAACGATGAGTTTTTATTCCTCCCCCCGCTAAAAGTTCAGTACCGCAACTTTAATAAAAAAACACACAAATGAAGGCAATAGAAAAATCAGGGTATCGAGGTTTATACCTGCAAAATTGTTTATTTAACGCATAGGTATAAATAAATTGTTAAAGGCATGTTTCCCCTTGGGAAAATCAATGTTTGTGGACCTGGTGAGGTGGATACAGATATCTTGTGAGGGTGGATAAATGGAGAGAGAGAGAGACAGAGAGAGACAGAGAGAGAGAGAGGGGCTATGGGGTTCTGATTGAGAGCGTCGAGCGTCACTTATTCCACATCTACTGTTTGACCATCTCCTCATCTTTCGAAAAGAACGCGAGACGCCAAATGACGCGCCATCGCCCACCCCCATTACTAATGTCTATTTTGATGTGTTGCACGCGCTTTATTTTCGTGGCTAGATTTTTAAGCAATGTCCGTTTGCTAACTTTTTTATAAAGTGCCAGATAACTTTTATACCAGATAACTTAAATTTAGACTTATATAATTTAGTGTTTAAAAAGCGCCGCTTCCCGGGCTACAAAATGGTATCAAAATCATTGCGATACGGCTTTCCGAGGCCGAAAAAAAGCTGTTTTTCTCTAGGACCTCTCAAACTTTGTTGATTTTTTTATGGATCTTTCTGTGTGTTTTTCATGTAAATTCACCAATTATTATGGTAGAAATAACTTTTTATTAGCATAACAAAAAAACAAGAAGCGAAAAATCGAGGCGGCAAAGGCACAAAATTTGTTGGGGATCACCGGAGGAGGGCAAGGTGGAGAAAAAATCCCAAAATTCAAGGTAGAAATTATATAATTTAGTGTTTAAAAAGCGCCGCTTCCCGGGCTACAAAATGGTATCAAAATCAATGCGATACGGCTTTCCTAGGCCGAGAAAAGGGCTGTCTTTCTATCGGGCCTCTAGGACCTCTCAAACTTTGTTGATTTTTTATGGATTTTTCTGTGTGTTTTTCATGTAAATTGACCAATTATTATTTTAGAAATCTTTTTATCAGCAAAACAAAAAAAACAAGAAGCGAAAAGTCGAGGCGGCAAAGGCACAAAATTTGTTGGGGATCACCGGAGGAGGGCAGGGTGGACAAAAAAATCCGAAAAATCAAGGTAGAAACGTTCGTAAAATATCCAAAAAAAACGTGGGATAATCGTGATTTCGTAGCGTGGCGTATTTCGTATAGAATATATAGGCAGTACGGGGGCGAAACAAGAGGCGATCGTGGTGGGGAATAAGTGAAGTGAAGGATGGCTGGGCACGCGAAATGACAGGTTTTTTATAAAATTGGCAATGGTCCAAAAATTATATATAGGCTTCCGAAAAATCATTCGGCATTTCGACGTTTTCTAGACGTTCAGTCGGAAATTTTGGTACTGTTCTGTTAGCGGGGGAGCCGAATTTTTGTAATCTTACGGCCGTACTAAAATTAATCATGTCATGAAATCGTTTTCATAGCATTTTGCACCGTTTTTAGATGCAAAAAACACATAAAAATCGTACAAACTTTACAAAACAGTATTTTTTGCTCAAAAATGTATTTAAAATGGCTAAAAAAGTAATATTTTTCAATGCGTTTTAAATAAATCATCACTTTCTAGCAATCATTAACTACGAAAAGCAATAAAATACATGGGTATAAAGTTGCCCCCCCCCGCTAAAAGACCGGTACCAAAAATTCAAAAAACTGCTTTTTAGCGATAATCTTTGTTTTACAAGATCGCCGATAGAAGGCACCGAATGCTGAGTGATTTTCGTGACACCTTATAGCAGGTAATAAGTAGTACTGAAACCACATAAGGCAACGTGCATAGGACGTACTCGTAGCGGGTGGGAGGGGGGCCAAAATGCTGCCAATGAGGGGTTACCGGTCCCTTGAAAATTCTAGGAGAACGTGGAAAAATAGAAATGTTTTAGAAAATCTGGATTCTGTACAAAGAAGGGCAGAATTTGGATAGTTTTCTAGAGTTTAGCTGCATGCAATTGGCAAGCTGCCTGGGGTTGGCGGAGGAATTTAGGAGGTGATGAAAGTTTCTCGCGATGGAATTTGTAGTTTGTAGCTTTCGTTTGGAAGAATTATAGGCTACAAACTTCGAAATTCAGGTAAACTGTCGCGTGATATTGTAGGCTACAAACTACAAAACCAGAGCTAGCTTGTAGGCTACAAACTACAAAACCAGAGCTAGCTTGTAGGCTACAAACTACAAAACCGGAGTAACTTTTTAGGCTAAAAAGTGAGAACTTATGAAGAGGATTGCAGACTACAAAGTTTCGAAAGTCTCGAAAAAGATCGTAGGCTACAAACTACAAAACCGTCTTTGGGGCGCAGAATTAGAGATTGGGGAGCGCCGGAAAACCCGTCAAGTTCTAGCCGTACTCAACGCCGTCTCGTGACCATCGTCAGCAAAGAGGGCATCCTCGTCTTCCTCGCGCTCGCGTTGCGCTTGTGCTTTCAGCAGTTCCTTGTAGGAAATGCGCTCGCACAGCACCGACGAGGCGATCAGGAGCGCGATCTGAAATCGGATAATTTTGGTACTAGTTCGTTAGCGGGTGGGGGAAAGATTGGTTTCTCGATTTTTCGTCAGGGGATTTGGCTCGGCTCACCTGTGCCAACGTGCACACTGAGAAGAAGACGATGAGGAGGGTCTCGGAATGTTGGAATCGGCTGACCGGCTCACAGCCGAACCCTGTCGAGCACCGCGCTTTCCCGATGTAAACGTCTTCGAGTCGGCGGTGTAACTGAAAGCGGAATGATAGAATTTGGCATTTTTATTGTAATTTCTCGCGCTCAAAAAAGGATAATATCGACAGGGGCAGTATGCCCACCGCTAAGGAACAAATACCTAAAAAATCGGGCTTTATCAGGCCCTTGGATTGCAAAACGAGCCGAAAATTTGCCTACCCTCGTCCGAACCGTCAACGTGAAGGCCAGGATGACAAACTGGGCACACAATTGCCCAAGCTGGTACAGAATGAACTGAAAAATTAGATACTGTACGTCAGTAGTATTTTTGCGTACTATTGAGAGTAGAAAGGAGCTGCTGATCGAGGTGGCGATGACGCCGAGGAAATGGAGAGAGAAGAGACTCCAGCCGAATAGGGCAAGCAGCCCGATCGTCATCAGGTACTGTAATGGAAGTGGGTTATTAATCTTGCATTCCGTACATATACCGTAGCGCAAATCGTAATCGAGTAAACATAGATTTTTTACCAAAATTACGAATTTTTGAAAATTTAAAATTTGTTGTTTGTTGTTACTTTGAACGTCGTTAAATTTTACCAAAAACAATGATAAAAGTTGTCTCGTAAATTCTATAGCACTTTTAACGATTTTTGACATTTTCGTATTATCAGGTTGGATAATAAGTTCTGTCACAATTTTTTGAAATAGCTCGTTCAAATCACAGATGTTGCCAATTTTGGAGTTTAAGATATGGTTCGATAGGTCTTGCAGCTCTCTATCCTGGGAAGAGCATCAACTGACCCAAAAACTGATGGGTTTCGAGATAAAGGCCCGAGAAGTTTTTCGCAAAAGCATACGAAACGGATTTTGCAAATTATCTATGCATAGAGGCAATTTGCATGCGATACCTTTAATGTCAATCGATAGCTCTCGAAGAGTAGGTACTGATAGATGTTGAGATCATCAAAATCGGACATCGGATGGCCGAGATATGGTCCCCGGAAATTTGGCCCGTTTCTTAGAACTTTTCTCGAAATCCCATACATTTGGTCAAAATGCTCCCGGTACTTTCAAATATCAAGCGATCAGTTTTGGCTCCGGTTGATCAAATGTATGGGATTTCGAGAAAAGTTCTAAGAAACGGGCCAAATTTCAAAAGGCCATATCTCGGCCATCCGATGTCCGATTTTGATGATCTCAACATCTATCGATATCTACTCCTCGAGAGCTATCGATTCGCGGTAAAGGTATCGCATGCCAATTGATCTATGCAGAGATAAATTGCAAAATAGGTTTTTCATGATTTTGCGGAAAACTTCTTGAAGCTCTATCTCGGCGTCCCTCCAGTTTTGGCTGCTAGGAAGGTCTACCCTAAATAGAGCTCGATGAGACCAATCAAACTATATATTATACTATCAATTCGGGTACGTCTGCAGCGTTAACAGACGATTCCAAAAAACTGTGACAGAACTTATTATCCAACCTGATACTTCCAGCGTTTCTAACGCTCCCTTCCCGAAAGTCTGGATGTTAATTTCAGTGGGGACTGGCGACTGGGAGTTTCATTTAGTGGCCGGCCACTACGGGACACTCCGCTCGAACGGACTGGCTGGAAAGGGGCCTCCAAATTGAATAATATCCATCCCCCCAGGCCGCCAACTTTCCACCCCCTGCCCCATACATACAAACACGCAAACATACGCCCGGAAAAATGTATTTCTTCCCGGCGATTCGGGCTTGAGGATTGCTGGAGAATTGGAGAAAAAAAATTCGATTGAACATGTATCTTCCCAACGTAGGGATCAATTTTCGACCTCAACTTCGAGCTGTTCAGTATATCTTCCGGTTTCCCCGGAAATTAGATTGGATATATCCACCCAAACCCCCGAAAAGACCCTTCATGACCCGTAGTAGCTCATCTTCTCGCGGTTGGATGGGCCGTCCCCGGGGGGGGGGGGGTTCTCGCTATCTCTCTCCCCCTCTCTCCTCTCTCTCTCGCACTCGCTCCCCGTCTCTCTCTATCTCGCTCTCTCTTTCTCTCTCTCTCGCCTGAATATTCGACGAGACCCCCTATCCTTCCCCTTTTCGGGGCTAGCGACGAAACGACATGCTCCCCTTCTGCTATTTTGCCTCCTCCTCCTCCTCCCCATCCGCTTCCCGAAAGGCATAGCGCTCATTTTGCAGAATGACTGACTGACTGGCTGGGCGGGGTGTGTGGATAAATATGTGACAGGATAAGTGGTAGGGGAGTAGGTGATAGCCCGGAATCCAGAGGTGTATAGCTTGTAAATGGAATTTTTAAAGGGACTAGGAATCGACAGAATTTACATTCCATGGAAGCTGTCGACAGCTAACCGATGAACAACGTCGAAACTACCCCCTTTAGTCTTCATAAAAAGCTAAAAAGCATTTTGTACACAAAAATCTGTACAATACGTTTGCGTAGCTACCCTCTCTTTCAGTGTTTCCTACCTGCGGGTACTCGTTGACCTGCTTGGGCGCAATATCGGCGGGCGGTGGATTTACAGCCGCCACCACCACCATCCCCAGCAGCCCCAACGAGCAGAACTGAAAAAAATAGAGTTTACATCTTAAATATTTTAATACATTTTATTATTTTTATTTTCTCCATTTCCACGCGCAATTCTTGTTTTACCCCTAAAAATGGAATCGGCCAGTCAACCGAGGTTACACGATTGTCTCAATGTGTACATCGGGGTTGACATCCAGTTTTAAGGAGAGAGAGAGAAAGAGAGAGAGAGAGAGAGAATGATGGGGCAAGTGCCGAATTATTCGCACCCTTTCCCCCAAAATGATCGGCCGCCCTCCCCCATCGATCGATAGCCGACGCGCCGAAAAACGGCACAGAACCTAGACCGAAAAATACACAAAAAGGCCGACCGACAAGAGCAATCGACGCCAAGGCAGCCTGGGTTGAGTTTTAGAATTTCAGGCGGGTTCTTTGGCGTTATCGGGGGGGTCCTACTTCCAGCGATTAAAATAGTAGCAAGCAATTTAATGGGTTTTAAGAAAATTGACCTATCTTCAAGCGGAAAAGTATTGCGAAAACTTTTTAAAAGGTTTAAAAATGGGCATTTTCCTGGAAAATCGCCACTTTTTGTTGAAAACCCATTTTTTGTACATCAACCCGCCCATTTTAAATGCGTTTGTAAAATTTAAGTAGTATTAAATACTATTTGGAAAAGCAGAAAATTTTTCATTATAAATAGAAAATTCGGCGCTTTTGGTCGAAAAATCCATTATTTTTCAATTTTCCTTCAAATTTTGTGAAATTTGTACGTTTAGAAATAGTAAAAAAAGGTGAAAGCACTCCTCGTATTATATTAGAACTTAAGAAAAAGTTTTTCCCCTAACCGACAATTTTTAACCAAAC
This sequence comes from Mesorhabditis spiculigera, assembly GCA_958295435.1. NCBI lineage: Eukaryota > Metazoa > Nematoda > Chromadorea > Rhabditida > Rhabditidae > Mesorhabditis > Mesorhabditis spiculigera. The sequence goes on from CATQJA010002631.1 coordinate 519,902, forward strand.
CTGCCCCCCCCCCGTTATTGCATCAACTCCGCCCGGCGGCGAATGTTTAGCAGCAGCCAGAGTGACAGGGTCGACAACAACCAGCCTCCCCAAAAAAATGCTGCATGACGACCGACGGGGGGAGACGAGGAAAATAGTGGAAAAAGGAAAAGGGAAAAAACGGAAAAGAAAAAGGAGAAAAAGAATCAATGGCTGACGGGGGCCCGGCGGGGACGAATCCCGCGCAGATCCGGCACACAAACTTTTTGCGCGACGAGGAAGAAGCTGACGGATTTTTTGGGGAAAGCCGTTCAAAAGTGGAACCGAAAAATTTTAAAAATGAGAAATTTTGGTTTTAAATGAGGCATAAAGATACTTGGACAATCTAATAGAAAATCAGATAAAAAATTTTGCGAAAAACGTCGATTTAGAGTTCTAAAAACGGATAAAAATGACGTAATTTTATAAGATCATTCTCAGATCGCACAAAAAATAACACCGGAAGAGGAAAATTGATCAGCAAGGTCAACGAAAGCAAAAGGATACGGAAAAGAACTAAAAACAAAAAATACGACGGTAATTTGCCATAGATAAGCTAAGAAAAGCAGAATTATGTAAAAAAAATTGAGAAAACGTGCCTTTCCAAAATGAATCAATAAAATAAGCTCTGAAATCACTTACGAGGAACAGCAGGTTCAAAAAGAATGTGATGGCCCATGGAATTGTGATGGAACGGGGCTCGGCCATCACGGCCCCTTCTGAAACAAATCAAAATAAATCAAAATTAATTTGCGAGAAACGCGTAAATAAATGAAACAAACATCTTTTAGAGACCCAAAATTCCGGCAGTTAAGTTTATTACATTATCGGAGAAAAAAACCCGGAATCTGTGGGAAATCAGGCTAAATCAACGACAAAATGCTCCAAAAAAATTAAATAATCAGATTTTCAAGTGACAAAAATTGCATAAATCCATGTAGTAAACTTTATAACATAGTTCAGAGGCTAAAAAGGCGTAGTAGCGTATGTTTTTGTTAAAACAACGCGAAAAATGAATAAAACTACGAGTTTTCTTAACCTTTTAATGCCGTAATTTATTAACATTCGGTTTCATGGTCTTTTTAACGTGAGTTAGTTTTAAAGTGTGATACAAATAATACGAGAGCTAACCCAGAATTTTTAATTTTGGGCGTACAACAAGAAATATGAGAGAAAATGAAGAGTTCTTCGGCTAATTAGCTGTCTAAAAATAGCTAAATCATATTTTGAGACTTTTCAAGGGTGCTAATAAAATAGAAAATCAACAAAATATAATGGTTGATTAAAGACTTCTAGTTCTGCGAGCAAAAATAAGAAAAAAGCGAGAAAACGACGAGTTTCCGAGCATTTTAATGCCGTAATCTATTAGCATTCGACTTTATGGCCTTTGCTTGCTGACAATAGGCCAGCAAAAGTCTCTGCTTTCAAAACAAATCTTTAAAAGGTCAAAAACGGGCCAAATCCGGGGATTATAGCGTTTTTACACCCCGGCCCGAAAAGCGTTACCTTGGCCGGGGGAAAAATCGTGTGCCCGCGACGGGGAAGGCGGGGGGAGCAATGAAATGGAGAGGGCGGGCGGGGGAGAGAGGCGAGAGAGCACGAGAGAGAGAGAGAGAGAGAGAGAGAGAGATACACATACACTCCCATCCATCCCCAACCACAACCGCCCTACACACAGAACACTAACCGACAAACGACGACAAACAGCTGCGTACGACGTACACCCTAAGCACGATTATGATAACGGCGGGTCAGGCGTATAAGCCCTCGAATGATAAGGGGAAAAGCTGTGTTGGGAATTTGAAAAGTGGGGTATAGAAGCAAAAGATCTGCCGAGTCAAGGCCTTTCATGCATCATTTAGTGTAGGGCAGAGAACCCCGATTTTTGGAGACCCGTACTAGCGAAAACCCAGATTTTTTGCACTATTTTAAACTTATTTTTGACAAAGCGACTGCCGACCAGCGCGGCTAATTGACGCCTAATCTACAGTAACCCGCACTGATTCATCGAAAAGCTCGTTAAGTATCGCTAAGAATAACGGGTTATAGCCGCAACTCGCCAGGTTTCGCATTCGCTAAAACAAGATGTTTAGAGAAATAAAATAAGGCTTTCTACTCTCGTCAAGAGTATGCTGATCAGCGTGGCTAATTGACGCCCAATCTACCGTAACCCGCACTGAGTCATCGAAAAGCTCGTTAAATAGCGCAAGATTAACGGGTTATAGCAAGAATTCGGTAAGTTTCGTACTAGTTAAAAACGAGATTTTTTAGAAATATGAAAATAATAATTTCAATGCCCTCTCCATATAACTAAATGGCGCCCAATCTACCGTAACCCCCCGCTGACTCACCGGAAATCTGACCTCCCCCTATAAAATATCTGGATGATTCATCGCTTGGGGGCTGGACGGCGCGGAAGTGTCCTTATCACGCCAATATCATCTCGATAAAAACTTCTAGATTTCGTGGTACGTATCGCCTTTCAAAATCAACTCGAAAAAACCCTCGAAGAACTCGAAAAATGTCCAGAGCGCTCAATTGTGTAAATCGATAAAGAAATTGATAATTATCGCGTAGAATTGAACCGTTTATTATTTATTATGAGGTAGTATTATTAAATTGGCGTTATCCCGTGCTGATCACCCGTGTCGCACGATGAAGCCGCTGTCGGGACCGTTTCTAAAAGTATTTTTGTTTGTATTTATTTAGCAGTTTTGCATTAATTAAAAAAAATAGTTTTATTTGTAGCAAATCATAAAATATAGCTCGCGATTTATAAAAAGGCACTTTTAATAAATATATACCTTTCGACAGCCATCCCCGAATCGTTTGGCCCTTCCTCGGCTAGTCCATTGTCAACGATCTCGTCCTCAATCCCTTAAAAAGGATAAATATACTATAAATATCCTAAAAATAACATAAACCAAAAACTATAATATAAGTACCATAAATAATATAAATACAACTAAATTCTCGACCCCTTATCGCTAGTCCCAATCCCAGATACATTTTGTTGTTGGCCAAAAAATACTTCCGCCCTGACCTTGTTTTCAGGGAAGCCGCCAAGGTATCTTATTTGCTAACGGAACTGTCAGACGATTTTTGGGAAAACATCACTTTCAAAACAATTTTGTTTAGTCGCGCCCGTCTAAAATCCAACCAAAAAGCGGAAAACGAACCCTCGCGGAAGAAGTACGACTTTAGCGCGAACGGATTTTGGGGGAAGTTGTTCTGGATGACGGCAGTCACCTGAAAATTCGCTATTTATAATTTTTAGTCCTTGCATCGGTCGAAGTTGAGAAAGAACAGATTTTTTTGATTTCTGACCGCTGATAAGAAATCGGAAATTAATTTACGCCGCGAATTGCGCCGCCGCGAGCTTGGTACACCGATTTTGTATTACACCTTTAATAAAGACTATCATTTTCAGATAAAAAAACGATAAAATAATCCTACCGTATATAATTTTGGCGTGTATCTTTGTGTGTGTGTGTGTGGATGTCAGTTTCGAGGCCAGATTTGAGGGCCTTCCAGTGTCCAAAATGCCTCAATTCTTCGTCACTTGGGGGAATCGACCCTTCTGTTTCCGATGGCGTTCTCAGAATTTTGATAAAATACAAGTTTACAAAGTTAAACCCGGTTTTATTCATTTTTGGGGGTCCCTGAGGGCTAATTTGCATAATGTAAAAAAAATACAAATTTCCTCATTCTTGCCAGTTGCACACGCGCGTGTGGTTGGTGGGGGGTCCGCAGGACCCGAGCTATCGGAAAGTCAACTTTCTCATGCAGAGGCCGCAATCCAGCGCCCAAGGCCCGCGAAGCGGGTTTTGGGCGCTGGTTATTTATAATAAAAAAACCTGATGATAGTCGGGGCATTGGTCCGCACTCGCATCCAGGCAGCAAAAGTAGTCGACCTGGTTGTTGTAGCAGCACACCGTATCGGCGTTCGGCTAGAAAACGTAGCAATACGTGTACAGATACGATTCTTAACCTAGATATTATTATACGTGATAAAAAATGATTTTTTGCCTCAAATTCCAACGATTTTAGTGCCTTTCGGCTGGCAAATGGACCAATTGAAACATTTTACGATACATGCCCAGTTTTCAGAGTTGAAAAGTATCGCGGCGTGGTTTAAAGGGATAGGGGCGGCATAAGTCAATCGATTACGCGCGGGAAACGAAATGTCTCTGCGCCTTCCCCTCTTCTTCTTTAAAACTTTTAAAAACGTAACGAGTAAAACTCACATTGTCGGGCAAAGCGTTTACGCAAAGCGAATTCTGATGTGGCAGACATTTTCGCGGGGCCCCATCCGGCCTCAAAAGCGGCCTGGAGCCAACTGGACAAGGTGGGATCTCCTCGACGGCAGAAGAAATATACAATAACCCTTAAAATAAATTATGAAATTGAAATGTGTTTGTAAAAGGGAAATAACGTTGCTATTGACAGCTAATAGATAGCAGTGAGATAGCTTCTCACTTCCCGGTGCAGTTAATCAGATGTTTTTTTTTAATTTTTATCCTAAAAACTGAGTAACAAACCGGCAGAAATGAAAAGTGCCACGAGCATCTCGGCAATCGTCGGCCGTTTAATGGAGAGTGTCGGAAAGCGAAAATGAGAACCGGCCGTGAATCGGGTCATCCGGCTAACGAACCTGCACTCCGCCCCCGGGGATGAACCGGATCCAAAAGCTTGGCTCAGGAAAAGGCAAATTCCTCGAAAAGTCAAGAAAAAAAAGAGCAAAACGCTTGATGGGCCCTACCAATGAGGTCCATGGGATGAAGCCGGAACGTTTCCGGGCCATTTTCCGGTTAGAAGCTTGCTGGAACGGCCTCGGCAAAGCTCATCCAGTAATAAACGCTCGGGCGCACGATGTAGCTTATTCGATTCGCCATTTTTTGTCATTCTACCGTATCGTAGCAACTAAAACTTTTGACAAAGCCAAAACCCTAATATTGAACATTCTAGAGGTATTTAATTAGCAATTTATCGGAATTCTTGATTTTTCAGGAGCTGACCAAAACATTATCATTCTAAAGAGACAGCCACATACACAAAAAGAAAATCCAATCGGCGGAAATGCAGCGAACGCAAGCTATAAACGCGTACGGGGCAGCGTTCCGTACTCGCTTTGAAGACGCGACGCTCCACAATGCCACTCCCTGTATTTTGCACTATTGGAACTAAAGTGTTTCTCACTTTTTCTTTTTCTCGTTTCCCGGTTCTTTAGGATTCCCGGGGGGGGAAAGTATTCCGGGGGAAAACAAATTTTTTTCGGCGAAAGCCTAGATTTTTGTATAAATTGCGGATGCGTTTCTAAATTGTTTTTAACTATTCCTGTGCATAAAAACTCACAAAAATTTAAAAAATGAATAAAAAAAGTCGAAAAAAAGCCCAAAATGGCCAAATTTTCGACTTTTCAAATTTTTCTAAATTTTTCCGCCTAAAAATATAGTTACTCCGCACAAATATACTTAAAAACAATTCAAAAACATTCGCACTTTATATTTGATTACTAGGCCACCCACCGAAAAAAATTGGGTTCCCCCGGGAATACTTCCCCCCCCGGGAATCCTAAAGAACCCGTTTCCCTTTTAGATCTTTAAAATTCCACGTTACCACCAATGCTTTGACCTTCAAAACACCGAGTTTTTGATTCTTTCAAAGATCGCTCCCCTGAAGCATTAGCCCGACCAAAATTACGTCAAAACCTGGCTGATCGGGGGCACGAGGTCGTGGCCCGGCTGTTCGCGGAGGGCCCACCTTCTTCGCCCTTATCTCGTCCCCTCTCATCTCTTGCCCACACTCTCATCCCCAAAAAGACCCACACTTCACGGCCGTGACTGCTTTCCCGGGCAGCCCCCCAATTTTCCAATTGTCGGCCGTTGCGGTGGCGGTTCTTGAAGCATACATTCTTGGGAGAATTCGATTTTGTCGGAATCTCCTTGTTTTAGACATGCTTTCCGATTTCTATTTGTCAAAAAAAAACTGCCGGATGTGGCTTTTCCGAGGAAATGCTATCTTTTTTTAAGCCTAAAGCTGCTGTATACATAGCTTAAATCCTTGAAGCATAAATACTTGTTCGATAGTTTTGGCTTCTACTGTTTTTAGTTATGCAGTTTAATTTATGCTGGTCAAAAACTGGCGGCAATCGCTTTTCTTCCAGAAGGGTTCGTACCGAAATGATAAGCTTATACATCTTGAAGCCTTGAAGCTTATATTTTGGGAGTATTCGACTGTTTTGTCTTTTTGGTAACGGGCTCTGGTTTTTTGGATAGGATACTCAATTTCTACTTTTGGAAAATTGCTGGAAAGCACACTTCTTTTGATAACAGGATTTGTCTTGGTCTAATATGCTTGCTGGTTCCTTTTTCAGCTTACGACTCCTTACGATTCTTCTTTATCGAAACCGCTTTGTTTTTGAAGCACTAAAATTCTTATCGGAAGCAATATAGGAGGCCAAACTTGGCCTTTCTACGCCAGAACGTCGCAAAAAATGTTGCGGCACCTTCATATTACCGTTATCATAAGCTTCTTCCTGATTTCCACTTCCCCTATTCTTTTTGAACTTCGCGGAGGTTGACCCAGTGCTCATTGGCGTTGGCTGCCACCAATTGATCGGACCCTGCTGCTGTTCTCTGCTTTCCCCAGTTCCATCTTTTGCCCAGGCTGATCCAGTTTTTGCAGATACTAACCGCTAACGATACTCACCATGGCCACCCCACCTCACACTCCCGAAGAAACGGTGGGTCTTTAATTTAATATCGATAATTTTTCCTTTTAGTCGCCCGGCGAGAGATGTGGCTGCACTTCCGTACCCCTCGTCGGCTCGCTCGTCGCGAACACTTTAGCCGACTCACTGGGCGTTTCCCCGCTTTATAAACAGCAAGAGTGAGTTTTAGTATTCTTAGGTTTTGTCTTGTTCAAATCTTTAGATTTCGATTAGATTGTTTTCCAATAGTGATTTTTCAGCTCGGCGCGATGGAATAGCGCGGCTCAGGTCTACAAGTCGTCCCGCTGTGTATCACCGACCTCGGGCACTGCACAATTCGATTTCGACGGCGTTGACCCGACAGAGGTATTTTTTTTGGATAATTTACTTCCCTTGCTTAAAAAGTGCCGTACGAAATTTGTGGTCGACTCTGGTGGAGCAAAAGCCTCCGCTCTCGCTTCGATCTATTTATTCTTTAGCTGTAGCGGGGGGCGCACTCCCGTAGTGATATCATTTCCCTGTGAACACGGAAACCTAGGATGCCCTTTATTTACGAGAACCATGATTCTAGATCCCGCTCGGACGACCGAAGCACTTGGCCGCTAGCCTTCGACAGACCAGCCAGAGCAATGTCAAGTTAGCGTCCCACTTTAGTGTGAAAATAAATTTAGGACCCCACTGAATCTCGAAGAAATCGGCGAAATGAATCGGCGGCGACATGATGAGGTCGGGGGCTCGATGCAAGAGGAAGGAATTGGCGCCCTGGAACTCGAAGCTATCGCAGCGGTCCACGAGCTGGCGTTGGAGGTATTTTTGGCACATGGTTTTTCAAAGGATCGGTAACTTTTTAGGTCGAAGCGATCAGCGTTTCCGAGATCCTCCCTCGCACCTCCGATTTGATCTTCGTCAATGTGAAAACACACGAAGGTTTGTGGCATACCTAACTGTAACGTGGTTTGATCAGATTTTTGCAAAATTTCTGGTTTTGTTTAAAGTACTATTTAAAAAGTAAATTGTTATTTTATTCGTTTACAGTAATTTGCAATCTATGATTTCTGTTATTAAAGTTGCAAGCCGAGTTCCTTTTAAACGTCCTAGGCAGAACTATTAACTCTTTTTAGGACACGTCTACTGCCTCGAGCTGACGATGAAGGGTTGGCGAGTTGCCAGCGAGCACTCTGATTGCATGAATGGCGATTATACCAAGGTTTACATTTGTGAATAATTTTTAGAAGGGATTTTTAGGTCGAGCTCCACACGGTGTATTATCGAAACGCCCGAGAACTCCTGAACACCGTCTCGCCCAACCACATCACTCGTTTCAACGAGTCGTTAGCCGAGAAATTGATGCTTTTACAGGTATCTCGCAATTTTCGAAGTCGACGTAAAATTTGATTTCGTCCTCACCTATAAATCGTTTTTTAGAACACCGAATCCCAAGAAATTGCGGCGAATTAGGCCACTTCGACGTGCTGCTCAGATTTGCTGTGGACGGGTAGGAGAGTCGACGAACAAGTGCTACTATATCGCCCGAGGCCTTTATTTTTGTCACTTTGTATATGTTGTATGTAGAAGACACTTGCGATAAACAGGTACTCGCCTTGAGAAGTATTGGAATAAAATGAGGGGGCGGGGCCCCAACGGGCGGGGGGGGGGAAAATTTAAAGGGGGGGGGGATTTTATTTTTATTTTTATTTTTTGGGGGGTTTTTTTTTTTTTTTTTTTTAAGGGGGGGGGGGGAGAAAGAGCCTTTTTAAAAATTTTTTGGGGGGGGGTCTTTTTTTATTTTTTGGGGGGGAGGGGGGGCCGGGGGCCCCCCCCCACCCCCTACACTATCCATAAAAATAGGGAAGACATTTTGTAATAACTTTTTGGCGTTTTTGTATAAGAGCTGGGTCATCAAAGATGTGACAAGTCTGCATCTCACTTTAGTGCTCGCTGTTGCACAAGAGACCGTAGGCGCTCTTTTCCGCGGTAAAAATAGCCCCGCAGAGACGCAGATGGCCCTTCTATAAACTATAATGAAACTGAAGGTGGTTGATAAATATACAGAAATAACGCAGAAGATTATAATTTCTTCAAATGAGCGGGTTCTTAGGTAAGTTAAAACCAAGCTAAAAATCAAGGATAATTTTAGCCCCACCGGGGTTTGGCTCGGCGCCCGGTGAAGCGTCCACCAGCGATTTGCCCGGTCTCGTGGAACCGCATAATATTTCTATACAACAGGTGGGGCAGCGTTTTGTATTATAAATCTTCTATTATTGCAGATAGAGCTCCCGGAAGCGGAGCCGATCGAAGAGTCAGCCTTGGAAAGATTAGCTCACTACCCGTACCAAGTCTTTGTGCTCTCCGAGTACGGGCGGCCGATTTATGTATCGTAAGTGGAGCCTTGAGGTGGAAGTTATATACATAAACTTAGATGTGGTCAGGAGGAGCAGCTATGCGCTCTTTTTTGCGCTGATCGGCATCTTTGTCAACCGGGTGCGGCACTGGAGCGGCGACATGCTGCACTCGATCTCCAGTCGCAATTTACATGCCCATTTCCTCTTTAGGAAACCGCTGATTTTGTGTATAGGTTGGTAATTTGCCTTGGGTATTAACGATTTTACATGGACCTCTTGGTATTTCGATACTTCTCTTATTATTCTTATTAGTCTTATTCAGTCTCAAAGCGCCGCGAGCAACTTGCCGCCCAGCTCGACGTCCTTTTCGATCAAATTGTCTCGACGATCAGCCGGAAGCAGCTGGAGGGCGTCTACGAGAAGCGCGGCGACAATTACGATCTGCGGAGATTGCTGCAGGGCACCGACAAGTTGGACCTTCGAGTTTTCTAAAAAAGGTTTCTTTTAGGTATATGGATAGTTGTCTGGAAAGCTGGCAAACGGACCTCTCTCAAATATCTTGCGCCATCCGCGTGTTTCCGCTGCCGGTAACTTGCTGAATCTTAATAGAGGGGTTTTGAGCAGTTCAATGAATTGATAAAAAATTAATAAATCGAACAAGTATGTCTAAGTCGTAAAATAATTATTTTGAATTTTTTAGCATTTTAGAGTTTTATAAAAAGTTTTGCACTTCAAAAATGCCTAGATTTTGCTAAAAACAATAGAAAAATCTCACCGGAACTACGAAAAAATCAAAAAATCTAGCAATTTGATGTTTCAGGCCCCCGAACGCGATTTCCTCTCGACAACAATCGCCACCACAATCACAGCCGCTGCTCCGGAGGCACGTTAATTACGATAATTGCGATAATTCTGTTTTCGCTTTCAGGGCGTCCTCTTTGGGATCGTGTTGGCTCATCGGCAGCTCGTCTCGATGGTCCGCTACAAGAAATACACCATCAACCCAAAGGTTTGGCGCTGAGAGCTTGGCGGAAGGACATCATTTAGGATCTGCACATCCTGATCAACTTTGTCTCCAACAATTCCACAATCTCGGTATGCCCCATTTGGACGCCGATCTGCCTGCCGTATTTCAACGATAAGTAAGTGTTTTTGCGGTTGAAACCGGCTTAATCGTCAATTTAATCAATTTTCCCGTTACAGCGGCTTCCTCCACGCTTACATTTCGTCGCTTTGGGAGGGGTCTGCTGCCTACTTACTACTGCTGTCTGTCGACCGGAATGCCTTCAACACGCTCAACACGATCAAGGAGGGCATTACAGAGAAGCTGAAAGTTAGTTTGGTTTCTCGGTTCTTTCGGATCTTTCGCATTATCGGGGGTGAAAGCGAACGGAATTTTTCCCATAAATCCAGATACACCCAAATTTAGCTATTTTTCGGGTGGAAAGCTCTCAACAAAACCTAGAAAATTTTTTTAAATTGGAAGTTTTTACATTGGAATACCCCTGATAATGCTCAAAATCATTCTTTTCCAAAAACATAAAGCAAAAATCAACGTCCTTTAGGCGAACACCAAACTATTTCCCGGCATCGAGTCGGCGATCAACACCCAGCAAATGTTCCAGATATCAAATGTAAGTTTTTGGCGAAAGCAGAAACGTATCCCCGTTCTAAATAAACCTTGAAAAATGTTCAGATTGGCGCCGGATCAGACGCGATGTGGAACTTTTTGTACAAGAACCGCTCATCGCAGCAAGTTTGCCTTTCAGCACTGCGCCCGCCGATTGCCAACGACGAGGAGAGGCAGCACATTGTTAGGTGGGTGAGCATCAGGTCTCTCTCTCTCTCGCTCTCTCTCTCTCTCTCTCTCTTTCTATTTCTCTGTTTCAGCTAAAATCCCGTAACAATTTTCAAACAAATTCTAGGACTGTCGGCCGGCTATACGGTGTCCTCAAATCCGTCGAAGGCACCCGTGTCATTTATATGCGAAGAAAACGGGACGTCCTCCTAGTTCGGGTAAGTAAAATATGTAAAATTTTAAAAAGTAAAGTAAGTAACTTTTTAAAAAGTGTAAATATGTAGAGAAACAGATGTAAAAAGAGTAATAAGATCCTGACATCTAAATTAAAGAAATCAATAAAATTTAGGCCGAAAATAGCTACGACTTACAATGCGTACTCTCCCCATTCTGCACCCCCGCAAACGCATGGATTTTGGGCGACAAATTGTTGAAGGTGAGTGTCGAGCGATTCGTTTAAAAAAAAAGATTTTTAGGCTCTAAAGACGCACGAGGGCAAACACTTTATCACGCATACGTTGTCGTTTTAAAGTGGTTTTTTTGGCTACATTTTCGATTAGATTTCGCGAATCCTACACATTTTCCGTTCTTTCCATCCCTTGCTCACCCACCACACGCATTTGCCAGTACTTATCCAACTGCTGTGATCGTCTACTGGCCTTTCACTCTTTATAAATACTTATTCGGGTTACAATTTCAATGATTGTTCTTAAATCACGCTATTTTTTGTCGTTCGATAAACTGATTTTCATAGGGCTAAATACCCTCGCTTCCATGGCCCTTTAGAAGCCCACCCGGTTTGCGCGGCTGGATATCGACGTCCGGCTTTCTCAGCGGGACCCTGGCTCTGGGGGGCGGCTCGACCGGGCTGACCCCGCCACCTTTTATCCTGGCGTAACTAGATGTTTGCTTAGCTTTTTCTTTAAAATAAATAGGGTTAAAATATTGATTCAAAGCCCAGAAATCCATATTTTTCACGGTTTCCGACAATACGTGAAAATAGCGCCCAGCGCAGGGTTTTTTTGTTTGCGCGCTTACGTCATCGTATTGGGAAATTCTGAATCATCGGATAACTCTCGCGAAATTGTCGCAAGTAGCATTTTTCAGCGTTTTTCAACGATCGCCCGCCTCGAGCCTTCTAGATTAGTAAAAATTAAACTATATAAGTTTTGAATAAACCGAAAATTTGATAGTATAGTGTCGAATAATAGGTTAAAGAGTATAATAGTACGCTCTAATACATAATTCTAACACATCTTCAAGAAAGTTACAATTTTTAGCGGGGAATAACCGATCAAATTCATGTGATATCTTGGAGTACGAGAATGTACAGTTTGCACCATTCTGTAGTCATTAGTAAGGGGCGTTGCGAAAAGTACTTTATTTGTATTTAAAATTAGCCAAAATACCTTCATTATGTTTATTGAACGATTTGGCGGTGTTTTTCGGTCAGTTTTATAGTTTGTGCCGTTCTCTATAACTCAATTTCGCTATTATACTTTAAAACACTGTTTTTCAGGATGGCGTTGTCCCCGGCCGCCTCCAGCTCCGACGACTACTATTTCATGCTCGGAGTGGAAAAGACGGCCAGCGAAGTGGAGATCAAGGCCGCCTACCGGAAACTCGCTCTAAAATACCACCCGGATCGGAACCCCGGCGATGAACACGGTAATTTCGTCCTGTTTTTTGAGATTACCTTTCGTTTAGCCCAAGAAATGTTCAAGAAAGTGTCGCTGGCCTACGCGATTTTATCGGACCCCAACAAGCGACGGTACGGGACTTCTTCTATATTATTTTATGCCTGTTTAGGCAATATGACATCAGCGGCCCCAGCGCCTCACAGCTTGATTTCGAGGCTTTCGACGTGTCCGGGATGGGGGGAATCGGTACGGTGATTTTATTTTGGTTCTGGATGGATTGACATGGGCAGTAGTTTGTATTTCGTAGTTTATTTCGTAGTATATTCTTTTTCTCTTTCTAGAACGTGTCTTCGGAGCTCTATTCTCCTCGCTGGGCGTGCCGATCCCGACCCAGATTTCAACAAAGGTAAAATAGGGAATTAGAACTCTTTTTCATACGATCTTTTAGGTTCTGGCTCAAGCCCGCCATCTTACAGAGGGGACGCCGTGCAACGACGCGACCAAAGTTCCGCTTACTCCTGGGCAAGCTATTTCGGCAACTGTTGGGAAGCAGGTACTGTTTTAAATTTAACGATTTTAACATTTGATCAATTAGTAAAAATATGTAAATAATTTTTCCAGGAAGCCGCTTTTTACTCGATCGACGTGCCCCAAGAAGCGTACGGCGTCTCGATTCTCGTCACCTCGACGTCGAATAGCAATTTCAAGCTCGTCCTTTTTGATAAGGAGGGTGGCGTGCGGATGATACAGGTAAGATCTTACGTCTCGTCCGGCATCAAAATTTTAGGAATCTCGAAAGCGGAAAAATTGTACGCAGGCCGATTTCTATTTTGCGCCCGTGCAGCGCGTGAATATCGGCGAATTTAACGCGATGAAATGCCATATGGAGGACAAGGAGACGCCCGTTGTTTTTCATTATTTGGATACGCTCGAGACGCAGGTTCGTTCTGTTTTTTTTTTGTTGAGTGGGAGGAGCTAGGAAATTTTAAGCGTTTTTTTTAGCCAGCGCTGACCCTCGATAAAGGATCCCGTCATTTACTCTGTGTTTACGGCGATAATTGGCTGAGGGCCGTCAAGTAAGAAAATCTAAACCTTCCAACTTTTTGATTAGATACACGATAACCTTCCTGCCGCTTCAACACGAGACGGCGCCCGTTATGGAGCAGATTTCCGGGGTCGAGCAGAAGCTGTTGGAGAAGAAACGAGAGCTAGAGCAGCTGCATCGACAGTTCCAGGAGGCGAAAACAAAGTTGGTCCTCAAAACGATTCCTCGGGTTTTTGACAATCCGTTTCTGGGTTCTTTCGCTCTGTTGAGCGTGGTAGTAAGTGTTTGTGCTAAATTTAACCATAGCGGAAAAATAATAACAAAGTTTTTTATTTTGTAGGTGAATTTCGGTCGAAAACCGTCCGTTTTTCGTGGAAAAATCGAATTTAAAGTTTAGGACTAGTTAAAAACAGTTTCAAATATCCTCCTCCTATTAATACTAGAAAGTTCTATTGCCCCCCCTCCCCCCCCCTCCCGATAACGCGCAAGGACCCGTTTCTGCAAAATATATTTTCTTCTAGATTCGAAGCCGTGATAGCGCGAGTAGCCATCGAAGATAAGGCCGTCACCGAGATGCTGAAGGACCGCGAACAAAAATATGACGAGGTAATGTTCCTAAAATCGTCATCATTTTCTTTTTTAGGTGGTCACCACCGCGTCGGCCCCATTCAACAAGACGGTCGCCAGCAGTCCCAAGAAATCCAGCAGATTCGGCCTTTCATTGTTTTCATGATCTCATCCTCCCAGTTTTGCTAGCACCAATTTTTTTCCGTTTTCATGTTTTTTTCTTCTTCAGAATTCTATGGGCGTGTAGTTTGCTTCTTCCGTGAGCTTTTCTTTGTCGTTTTTCACTTCTAGTCATTGCCCGGCTCGGTAAGGGCCGATAGAATAAAGCATTTTTGGAAAATGATGAAGTTTTGCAGGAAATACGCAAGCGGATAACGGTCGAAAATAGTTTTATCTTTATCGACTATATTTTCTGGGGGTCTAGAGGCGGAAGAGGTTGAAAGCACACGCAATACAGGCACAAATGAAATGGCCCAGAGCCGGCGACGACGCGGTCAGGGTATCATTTTGAGGGAGATCGGATGGGGATGGGGATGGTGTGGCGACTTCAGGGATTGTAGCTTCTCGAGTGGTCAAATGTTCACGATGGTGATTCGCTCTGCAACGTTGGTTTTTGATACATGACATTCTATTCTTCGCTTTTGACGCTGGGTTTTCATGATTTTAGAAAGTGAAGAAAAGAAGGACCTTCCGATAGACTTTACCGTTCATTGTCCATAGGCGAATCTTGAGTCTCGTTTAGCGCATCCTCTTCCTCTTGGTCCGCTACGCCGACCGCATTTACCGAGAATTCATCTTCTGGCCGCTGAAAGACGGAATGATGAAGTCTGTACGTCTTTTTGCGCTGTTCTGTTATCAGGGGAGGTCATTTTTACCTTTCACCCATTACCTATCCGGTAATAAAATGTAGGATTTTTATAGGCTCTTTAGTAGGTTTGGTTTGATTGAAGCTTAGAAAAGCCTTTCAAAAATTTTTGAAATAAATTTTTCGAACATTTTCATGAACTTTTGACCAAAACGTGGAAAATTTTAGGTACTTTACGAACTTTTTCAATCTAAAGGCAACGTAAAATGGTTTAAAAATGATTTCTATTTGTTTCTAGGGACGTACGGAATAGCAGGGTTCCCCACTGCTAACAGAGAAGTACCGTCTTTCAACCTACCTCCTCTCGTGGCGCATCAGTGACCCTAGGCTTCGGGGTGCTGGTGAAAACCCGAGCTGTCGGCCTTGCCGTCGTGCTACGAGCCCCGGAATTCACCCGGTTCGACGCCGACTCGTCGACGTCGTCGTTGACCTTCGGGTGGTGTTCCTTTTTCCGTTGTGGTGCTGAAACCACCTCGTTGTTTTCCGATGTTTTTTTTTGCTTTGCTGCCCTTGCTACGTTTCCGGCAAAACCTACAGAATTTTGGCAGCGGCTCTTCTGTCAACTTTTTGATGATCGATATCCGGACGACGCCAATCTTGGCGGCGAAGTCGAGCTGGGCGATGCAGCTCATCCGCGCATTCCTCACGCTACTGTTGACGGCGTAGAGGAAGGTGGAAGTTGCGAAAGGGCCCTGATCGGATGTTTGGTTCTGAATTTTGTTACTTACAGCCCGCTTTTCCTCGCCGATCAGCACCAACGGGCCGTCGGAAGCCACCGAATTCAGCTCGGCCGCCCCGCCGAAGGGGTTCTCCAACTGGCCGCTATCGGCTTTGACGGATTCCGGGCTAAAAAACATGCTGGATCGTTATCGGGGGTTGTAATATAGGGCTTAAGACCCCCCCCCCGTTAATAGCCCAGTACCAAAAGCCCTGTACTTACCGGAAGAGCAAATCGAAGAGACAAGCTGTCGTATAACTTCTGGATTGTCTATTCACCGTGACGAGCGAGTGACGAGACGAATCGCTGCCGATGACGAACGATGAGGCGGGCTCTTTTGATTCTTTTCGATCTGAAATTGAAGGATACGAGTTGCTACAAAATGACGTTATTTTAGAACCGCTTAGACTGTTTAAATTAGCGATAAAGCTGATAAATAGCGTTAGCTCACCTTGCGCATAGTGATCAAAATTGACGGTGCTCAACAGTCGGAGCGTTCCGTTGCGCAACACGATCTGCTTGGCCGTCCATTGGCGCCCGGCGGAATCGCCGTCGACGGCGTAGAGTACGTCCTGAAACGTATTTACGTTTTTTAGGACTTAGTCGACTTTAGGAACCTAAGTTAAATGGCTCACCTGGAATGCAGTGTCGAGGAACGTCTGCGCCGAGTCGAGCCGGAAAGACTCGGAATGTGAGCAGACGAGGAAGCGAATTGAGGTGACTAGTGAGTATCTAAACGTACACGTAGTCACATTTAACCCATTTTTATACCTGAATACATGAGAACCAAAGAGGATCTCGGGAGGCGGGATGCTCACTTCAAGCGTGCAGAGGCGAGATGGGCCCTGAATTTGTAGTTTGTAGCCCTGTAACCTGTAGTCTGTAGTTGATACCTGTCGCATGAGCAGCAACAATGTGGTTGCCGAGAGGACATGGAGCTGGACGACCGACGGGGAGCAGTAGCTGTTTCGAGGGTCAACCTAAGATTTTAGAGTTTGTTTGGTGCTTGCGCATTATCGGGGGTGGGGGATTTCCTATCAGCCCAGAAAGGCCAAGTAATGTAATACAAAGTATTTAATAAAGTTTATATATTTAGCTAGAATTAAAGTCTAAAAACTACTAAAAACCTTACAAAGCATGAAATTCTGGTCGAAAATCGGTCATTTTTGGCGAAAATCTATATTTTTGTATTTCTAACCAAATTTGGGTATTTTTAACGTTTAAAAGTGTAAAAAACTATGTAGAAACAATTCCTCTATTTATTTTAGAAAAAGTGGATACCAAGTAAAAGCCCCCACCCCCGATAATGCAAAAGAACCGACCTTTGTAAAAACCAGGATTTTTAGTGTTGTGAAATCGTAAAGTTAAATCTGTTCAGCCCACCTGAATCCCCCTCAAATAATCCAACTGGTAGGGCCGGACGAAGAAGAGCTGGCAGTCCTAAAGCTAGGGCTTCAGCCAAAAATTAAGCACCGACCTGCGTGAGCCCGTAGATAATGTAGTCGTCCTTTTCGGCGGTGCCGATCACGTCGCGGAATCGATTGGCCGCACAACTGGAAGGGGTAAACAAGCGTAGTATGATCATAAAAAATGTTTTTTTACATGAAAAACCAGAAATAACGTGCCACCGACCCTGTAATGAGAGCATTTCCCTGCTGTATTAGTAGAATGCCGAAAAATAGCAGTAGATAGGCCACTTTCGTCCAGGCTGCCATCACGTGCCAAACATTGCAGGATTGGCGCTGGATTCTAAATCATGAACATATTCAGATAAATCGTTGAAAATAATACCACGGAGCATTAAAAGCGAAGAAGAACCATTTTAAACAGCTGTCGGAACTCGCAAAAAAACTAAGGATTCTAAAAAGTGGCCGTTCGTTTCGAAAAGCCGAACGGCAAGCCAATTGGACCCATTAATTCGGTGTTCCTAATTTTATTAGCCCGTCGGCACCGAACGTTTTCTAAAAAACGCGCCATTCGCTTCAAAGCCAGGGTCGGAATGCCAATTTTATTCGCGAGTAGTGCAGTGGGATTCGCGGCCCTTTTCCATTAACGGGGGGGGGGAGCGGATTTTTAGATTAACGTTTAAAGAATTCGAAGTTCGAAAAAATTTCGGTGTAAAAGCTAGTTTTCATGATTTTTGAAAAATTTGAAAACAGAATTTGTATAGCTTTTACTTCTCTCTAACAGATTGCAGTCTAAATTTTTGGTATTTTTTGTCAAATTCGTAAAATTTAAGGTGGCATTGAATCGCAATTTTTATAAAAAAAAAAGTCAAGTTTGGTCGAAGCTGCGCATTTTTAATACCTGTAATAGAAAAGCTGTAAAATTTTTGTGTTTAGCAATTTTACAATTAGAATTTAAAAAGCACTTTTCGAAATATTTTGATGAAATGGAAATAAGCGGCAAAAACAGTTTAGAAACGCTTCCTGGTTTTATTAGAAGAATTCGATACTAAAGAAAAAGTTACCCCTCCCCCCGATAGTGTAAAAGTACCCGCTTGTTAGCTAGCCAATTCTCGAAAGCAACAACGAAAATGCAAATTTGATCCCCGGAGGAACGGCTCGTCATCAGGAGGGCGGACAGGTGGGAGAGATGAGGGAGAGTGATGGGCCTGAAGGGCTTTTCCCGCAACCAGAAGCTGTGCTATGCTGGGGGATTGCTGTCACAAAACAAGGCTATCATCGGCCTCTAGGGACTAGACGTCCAGTTGGGCGAACATTTCGAGATATACTACATAACAAGACGTATGCACAAATCACCGGGTTCGCAGAGAGCGTAGAAAATGGTACTTTGGCATTATCGGGGGACCGAATTTTCGTTTAAGTCCAGAAACGCCTTCTAACGTAATGGTAAGTATTTTAATAGCACTTTTAGTAAAATTTAACAATTGAGAAACTTTCAAAAATGTTCAACAATTAAAAATTTTGACGGAAATTTGATTTTTTTGTGCACTTTTCTCAATAATAACAAGTATTTTAATATTTGCAATAATATTTCGCAATTTTAAAGTCATCTAGAAGGCCTAAAAAGAATGCAAATACAAATATTTTTTTCAAAAAAGCCTTTGTGCCTAAAATCGTCAAAATACGGTTCTCCCGATCGCTAGAGCACCTCGAAAAAACACGCAGCAACCTCAAGAAATCTGGTATCAGAAAAGGAGAAAAATCTTTCAAATAATACCCCGTTCGCTCGCCCGCTTCCCATCCAGGTGCCCTAGCCGGGGGAAATCCGGAAATGCCCAATTTTCCCCTCCGGCCATGACCTATGGACGGCCAAATAAGGGGGGGGGGAGTGTGGAATGGATCATTGCTGAACGGAGTTCTTTGACTGGCTAGTGAATTCAGTAAATTCTAGTCTAGCCTTTACTAGGGATGCCTTCGAACTTACCATCGAGTTTCGACTTGAAAATTGGTGAGCTTATAGAGTTTGAGCTTGCGATTCCGATGCGCTAAAAATTTTAACAAATCGTCCATAGGCGGCTGAGATACAACAAGTTTAATTTTAGCAAAAATGCATGATTTTTGCGCGTTTCGTCCCCGCCGGCCCTGAACGGGGCGTGCGAAGAAGAGGCCTCTCTGGAACCCCTCCGGCATGGCAGCGTGGCCTCGAGGTAGAGCTCTCGCTTCAAAAACTTTTGGTCGGGGGTTCAATTCCAGCCACCAACTTTTTTTGAAAAAACTTTTTAAAGTTTTTTTGCCAAACTTTTTGCGATTGTTTTACGATGCTTTAGCGAAGGATGAAGAAACACAGGAAAAGCTCTCGAGCATTTCTATGAACAGAGCAAGTCATTTTATCAGATTCGAGAAGCTTCACAGCCCGCTCGCTATCTTTTGATTCCGACAAAGAATACAAAATAATAATGCAGGTAAAAAATTTGGCAAAAAGCTTTAAAAAGTTTTTTTCCAAAAAAGTGGTGGTCGGAATTGAACCCCCGACCAAAAATTTTGAAGCGAGAGCTCTACCTCGAGGCCACGCTGCCATGCCGGAGGGGTTCCAGAGAGGCCTCTTCTTCGCACGCCCCGTTCAGGGCCGGCGGGGACGAAACGCGCAAAAATCATGCATTTTTGCCAAAATTAAACTTTTTTTATCTCAGCAGCCTATGGACGATTTGTTAAAATTTTTAGCGCATCGGAATCGCAAGCTCAAACTCTATAAGCTCACCAATTTTCAAGTCGAAACTCGATGGTAAGTTCGAAGGCATCCCTAGTTAAACAAAAAAAAATAAAACTCTATGACGAGACGAAAAACGCAGATAGATGAAGCTGACTAAACCGATAAATTCTTGTCGTGTTTTTGGTCGTTTGGTATCACGAAAAAGTTAAGGGATTTATACGAGTTTCTAAAAACCAACTTTTTAACTATTTTGTTCAGCTTTCCCGAATTTTTTGACCAAAACGCAAAATGTTTAAATTTTTGCGGATTTTCTGCATTATCGGCGGGGGGGTGGGAATTATCAGGGGGAGCCCAAATCCTTTTTAAATGTCCAGCTATTTTATTGTCCAATTTTTCTAGAATATATAGAGAAAGTGCTTCTACACGGTTTTTTTAATATTCTAGATGATAAAAACTTACAAATCTTGTATAAAAATACAAAATCTCGAATTTTCGAGCACAAAAAGTGCTGATTCTCCAGTTATTTTGGTAGTATTCACTTGAAATATCGTTAAATTTATTAAAATCAGACTATTAAGTTTCTAGGCATTTTTGACTCATAGAAATACCCCCCGATAATGCAAAAGAACCCTAAATTCCACCAAAAATAACAACGCGAAAAACAAGCAGTCGGGCGAGCACATTATAAGCGGGTCTCCTCGGGCATGCCGCGGCGGGACCCTTCCCTCCGGAAGAAGCGCCGAATTGACAAATGGGTCTCGAGGAGAAGCAGCTAAAAAGCGGCGGGCCAAGAAAGGAGGCTAAAAGACACCTTTGAGAAGATGCATCCCCGGGATTACCCCCCTTCAAAGCATCTCCACCCCACATCACCCCCCGCACCCCCCGAAAAGCCCTTATTATTTGCAGGGTATTTACATAGAAAAAGGGATTGTATATAAAATACATATTTAATGGATTTAAAATTACAGAGCAACTATAATTTTAGTACTTTTGCGTTATCGGGGGGGGGGCTTTTTTATGAGATCAAATTGCTTCCGAAAAAAATAGAGATTTCCTGGACTTTCGAAAACTCATTTTTTGAAGTTTGGTTATTTCTTGCTTTTCGGTTCTTGTGCTTTATCGGGGGTGGGGGCTTTGCATTGCATTTTTCTTAGAAAAATCTTCTTATTAGAAAAATAGAGCGTTTTTCTAGCCTTTTTCACTTCTTTTTGGAAATGTTTGGAAGCGTTTTTCCTTTTCGGTTCTTTTGCATTATGGGGGGCGAGGCTTTTTTAAAAATCCAGAACATTTTTGTAACTTTTCTAGATAAGATCTTTGATCGAAAAAACGCAAAAATTTTATTTAAAATCCATAAAATTGATTAATTTTCTTTAATAAAAACCATATTTTCAAAATTCAGAAAAAGAACAGCGCGGGACCCCGGGGAAATCCATGGAACGGCCATCTCGAACCGATAAATCTTCTCCAAAGGGCTTACCGGGACCCCGCTTTTTTTGTGGAACGGCGCACTTTTGGAGAAGGGCTTTGGGCGAAGAGCTTAGGAAAGACGAAAAAGAAAAAGCTGAATTTTATTTTAAATTTCTAAAGAATTTTTCGGGACTGATTTCTGAATTTAGGAAAGGTAATTTCGACAACGCGCATTGTCGAAACTGGTCATGTATAAATTTCATAATGATCGGTATTTCCTACTGTCCAAATTAAAAATATCGCTATTTCATACCTTTCACAAGTATAATATCGAAATTCATAATGCCAAAACCTTATAATATAGCAATTTCAGGGTGCCGATATTCATAAAATCGAAATTCCTACTGTCGAAATTTCATACTTTGGAACGCATAATATCGACACTGATTATACCGAAATTCATAATGTCGATAGGCGCAATGTCGAAATTTCTCAATGTCGAAATACCTAATGTCGAAAAATCATTATTTTGAAATTTTCAATGGGAGATTTATACTGTCGAAAATCATGATGTCGAAAATGTCGAAATAAATAATGCCTAAACTTCATGATGCCGAAATATCATTACGTCGAAATTTCGTGATGTCGGATTCATAATTTCGAAATTCTTGCTGTCGACATTCATATCATCGCAACTATAATATCGAAACTTCATATACCGACGATTCATACTGTCAAAACGTACATATAATTTCGAAGTCCAGAATACTGCACTCGATAATGCCGAAAATCCATAATGTCGAAATTTCGGCATTCTGAATGTTGACCTCTTCAAAGTAATCCATCTCGGCTATTTCCAGAGCAACGAAGTTGTCCTTTCCTTCACCAACTTATGAATTTTCGACCAAGTTTTTCAGCGAGAGCTATAAGAAAAGAAGCCCCAGCGGCCAGGGGCATAAAAAATGGATTGTTCCGGCGACAAAAAGGTGCCCAAATTTTCATATTCTTGAGTGCGGAGTAGGAGGCGGGGGGGGAGGGGGGGAGGAGGACCCTGGAGGGCCCCCTCCACCTCCCTCTCAAAAGGTGCGTCGCGGAATTTGATTTTTTTCGTGCTCACCCCTGGGGGGGCATAAGCTTCTGGATGCGGCCGCGGGGGTTATAACTAACGTGCGTAAGGGAGCATCGAGTGGACAACAAGGTACTACGAAAGATACAGCGGAAAGCGGTTCTTATACACTATCGGGGGGCGCAAACCGTTTCCTCAGGCTCTATTTTTTTCTAATAAAAATTGTGTGATACACTGTTCCTTACTGTCCCTAAAAGTAAGCAATTTACAAATCTAGGTACTTTCGCATTAACGGGGGGAGGTTATCAAGGTAAACCGAGTTTTCTAGTCTTCGATTTTTCTAATACAACAGCCGGCTTAATATTTAACGAAATCTCAGGTGGAAAGTCCCCCAAAAAAAAGACAATTTTGAAATCTGGTGGAAAAATCGTGTCTTTTTGTAATTTTATACAAATTTTGTGAATTTTTACGCCCTGATTAGAAAAATTTCACCCCCCCCCCCTGATAACGACACAGAACCGTAAAACCTGCGGTTAAAAAGGCAAAGAATCCGGAAAATCTAG
Organism: Mesorhabditis spiculigera; assembly: GCA_958295435.1. Classification (NCBI taxonomy): domain Eukaryota; kingdom Metazoa; phylum Nematoda; class Chromadorea; order Rhabditida; family Rhabditidae; genus Mesorhabditis; species Mesorhabditis spiculigera. Next base: position 542,759 of record CATQJA010002631.1, read on the forward strand.
ATGCAAAATCCACAAAAAAGGGGCGCACGAGATAAAAACGGCTAATTCGTTTAGGCAGCCGGTCGGATATGCGGGGGGGAAGCGGACAAAAAGCCTGGAGGGCAGCAGCAGGATTGGCCCCCTGGGGGTGGAATGGAATTATGCAAACACAATGGGAACGGCCCCCGACATCCCAACAAAAACCCTCCGCTTCAAATCTATGCCCTTTTACGGGTTCGGCGTCCACTTGTGGTGAAAATTAACAATAAGTTAAAAAAAATAGCATAGCACGAAATGTAAGAAGGGGCAAATCATGCTTTAACTCTATTCTCCAATTTTTCCTAATATACAAAGAGGAAATGTTTTTAAACCGTACGCAGGTTATACAAATTTCTAGTAAAAATATAAAATATATCGATCCTAGGGCCAAAACTGACCATTTTCGACAAAGTTTTGGATTGAAAAGTAACCGTAAAGCTCGGCAAAAACCCAAGCCCCCCCGATAATGCAAAAGCTCCTTTTGGCATTATCGGAGGTGGGGGATTTTTCCGGACTATTTTAATAGTCTTTTTCAAATTAAATAGCGATATTTCAAGATTAGAAACGATTTTAAAAACGTAGAAAAATATTTTAAATTCGTAACTTTTGTAAAGAAATCTAAATTTAAATAATTTGTAATTATTTTTGTAAGCATTTGTATAGTTGTTCGCTTAACAAGAGCGTAAAATTGGAACTTAAGGAGTCAGCCTCGCCCCCCGGATAATACACAAGAACCGAAAAGAAATAACCAAACTATCGCGGCAATTTCTACCACGCGTCTGCACGGTCTATTACGGAAAGAAAGCCGTCCGGCTTCTCCACTGGAGTCTCCTGCTCTCTGGCGCAAAACAAAGCTTTTTGAGGCCGACGGAGCTGTGCTTGCTGTGTTTGGGGCGGGCTTCATCGTGTATTCCCGTTGGCTGGACGGCGCCGTGGCTTCCGCTCTTCTGCTAGGCGCGCAAAAATGGCCGAGCAGCTGGAGCGAATGATGCGGATTAGCAAAAACAGATTCGCCGCAAAAAAATTCTAATTCTAATTCTAGAAAATCACATGGTTTTTGAGGGTTTAATTAATTTGTTAAATCTAGAGCTAGTTAGGTCTTACTGTAAAGTGTTTTTACTCAGGCTGGCGTTTTGGAATGGGACCAAGCCTATCTTGTGCAGAATTTTTCGCTGATTCCGAATCTGGTTTTCAAATTTGCTGCCGACCTTTATTTAAAAAGTTATTCGACATTTAGACTAAAAAAATTGACTAAATCTGGATATTTTGCGTTATTTTTTAAGTTGTCGTCACCTCCGTCGTTCAAACTGGCTCGGTAATGGTTTTAGAGGTCAAAGCACGATTTTATGCAAAAAGTCATGTGTTTTTGTGCAAAAAGCAAAAGAAATTGTGCAGGGCGGGGATCGAACCGCCGCCCAGTGCCTGGCAAGCGAACAACTTACCATTGCACCATGGTGCCAACTAGGAAGGGGGCTTCGAGAGGGTAGATAAGGGGCACAACAATACCTGGACCCAGGCAGGCAATAGTGGGCCAGCATCCGAATTTATGCCGTTTTTAAGCTTAATTTAGACCAAAAATGACTTTTCAACGCAAAGTCCGCAGCAAATTTGGGAAACGGATTCGGAATCAGCAAAAAATTCTGAACAAGATGGGCTTGGTCCGATCCTAAAACACCAGCCTGAGTAAAAACACTTTACAGTTAGTTCAGGAATATATTAGCTAATACGACATTTTCTTAATCAATTTCTATCGGAACTTTCGCATTATCGGGGGGGGGGGGGACTTCAATAAATTTCCAATTTTTCTAACAAAATTTTCATAAATAGGATCCAATTTTTCTAATGTAAATAGAGAACTTGTTTTGAAGCTGTCTTTTTTCGCTATTTCTAGACGTAAAAACTTTACAAATTCGGTTAAGAAGCCCAAAAATAGCCCAACTCATCTCGACCAAAATTTTGGATTTAAATTTTTTCTATATTTTTTAGATAATTTGCTGACTCGAAATACGGTTAAATATTATAGAAAATAGTTCAAAAAATTCCGACTCCCCGATATTGCAAAAGAACCTTTTTATCTATTTCGAAAAACTTCGAGGAGGCCCATCAGCTTATTTACTACAATTTAAACACGTAAGAGCTTAGTAAATTTTTCATGTAAAAACTACTATTATCGATCAATGCTTTTATAAAAAAACACAATCCAAAAATGAATACATTTCCAGTGGGTGAATCGAGCCTGAAAAACGGCGAGCTCTAGGGGGGGGGGACAGAGGTCGACGCTGACTGGGGGGCCCGGGTCACATTATACGAGGAAATCGAGCGGATAAAATATGAAAATTGATATGGGCCGGGCGGGACCTGAAAGAATGCAACAGAAAGAATACCCGCACATCCACAAATATCCGAGCACAACGCGAAAATAGGTATTTTCAGCTGGAAAATGGCCAAAGAATTGAAAAGGACACGTCCCCTCTTGATGTCCAGTCAAAATCACGAAAATACCGACAGGCAAAACAGCCAAAATACCGAAACCCAAAATCCCGACATTCAAAATACCGACATTTATAATACCGACAAGTCAAAATCCCGATAGTCATAGCCTGGACAGCGAAAATCCCGACACCGCTATCAACGGTACGCGAAAATCTCGATAGCTACAGTAGGAAAGCTCAAAATACCGACGGCCACAATACGGGCAGTTATAATACCGACAGTCAAAATCCCGACATATTACTGACGCGAGTCTGAATTTTGCTTTAAACAGCTATCTTGCTTGTCGGTATTTTCGCAGACGGAATCTTGGTTGTCGGGATTATTGCTGTCGGTATTCTGGATGTCGGGATTTTGGCTGCAGTTTGTTGTGATCATAGTATGTCGGGATTTTGGCTGTTGGGCTTCTGACTGCCGCTATTATTGCTGTCGGCATTTTGTTTCTCGGCATTTTGGCGTTTCCCCCCGTTGATCCACTATGCCTTAACAAACTTCGATACATTTTGGCTAAAGTGCAACGCGATTCGGTAGTTGTCGGGTAGTTTCCCCAGCATTCCGCTAGCTTTCAAGCTGTCGATTCGTCGCTTGTGATCGGCCGTCTGCACGAGCCGCCGCTTCTCGAGCAACTTCCACTTGTCGGTGTCTGATAGGATGGCGCTGAAAGGGGGGTATTCAAAAGTTAGAAATTTCTGATGCTTAAAAATCTCGTACCCATCCACAAATCTCCAGCGTGCGACGTCTTCCGGCTTGCGACAAGGCTGGGAAAATATTTGCTGGTCGATGAAGCGGAAATTCCATTCGTTGCCGATTTTCCTAAAAGGTGTGTATGTTTATAGCGTTTTTATTAAAACTTAACTATGCTGCAAGTGTCGCGATTTTTTAAAATTTAGCTAAACGGTTTATAACCTGAAATTCAGGCGATATCTGGTCTTACTACGGTATTTTTTAGTTATTTACTGGCAGTTTGTGAAGTTTTTCCAGTTAGTTCTATGGTGGAAAAAGTTAACCCACGTTTTCTTCCATCCGTGAAAGAAGAAATCGTCGAGCGACCATCTATTGTCCGTCAGCCATCCGTCACGCACCCACGCACGGCCCTAAAGTTTCCTCTAGTTTTCGGCAGTAATTCGATACCTTTTCGTAGATGTGGTATTCTGTCGAGGTGGCGACCGACAGAATATATTCCTGAACGCAGGCCTGATAGTTGAAAAGGCCCTCGTAATTCCTGAAAAATGCTTTGCTTCTGAGTTTATTAGGGACGCGCGAAAATACCGACAGCCAGAATCCCGACCTGCTAAAATCCCGACTTCCACATTCCCCACATGCCAAAATACGGACAGCCAAAAAAACTGTTTAAAACGAAGTGGCATCGAAACTAGCGTCACGGATATGTCGTTATCATGACTGTCGGCATTTTGGCTGGAATTCGCTAATCTTAGCCCGGTTCTTTGGCATTAACGGGAGTGGGGGCAGGGATTTTCAAGCCTGTAATGTTCACGATTTTCGCTTACTTTGATGCAGCCCAGATCGCCTCGCAGACTTGCCGACTTTCGTATAACTCCGGGTGGAAGTAGTCGACGATAACGTTCTGAATTTTAGAATATGTATAATTAAACTACACTAATTAAATTAATAAAACTAATTAAACTATACTCACGTTTATGGCCCCGTTATCGGTCCCAAAATACGGGTGCTCTTGGTAGTAGTTGGCCCAAAAATGGAGGAAACCGAGGCCGCGTTGTGTATTCCTGGAATCATGAAGGTCACATGCTAAAATGGGCCCCAATTACCGTACGATATAACTGCCGCTGGCCACCTCGTCGTTGTAGAAACGATTGTAGAAGACGAGATGGAGGTCCTCGGTTAACGTATAGTTTTCGAGTCGATGCAGTGGGTTGACGACGCCTAATAAGGGATTCGAATGACGTTTGGCCCTTTTTTGGTTCTGGTTCATTAGCGGGGGGGGGACTAACTTGATTTCAGCCCAAGTTTCATAACTAATGTTCTGAATATTTTCGAACGCTAAAAAATGCGGAAACATTTTTTATAAATTCGACCAGCGCCCAAAACCCGCTTCGCGGGCCTTGAGCGCTGGAATGCTGCCTTTGCATGAAAAATTTGACTTTCCGATAGCTTGGGGTCCTTCGGACCCCCGCCCCAACCGACCACACACGCGAGCGCAACTCGCGAGAATGAGGAATTTTCTATTTTTTACATTATGCAAATTAGCCCCAAAAATAATAAAACCGGCTTTAACTTTGTAAAATTGTATTTTATCGAAATTCTGAGAACGTCATCGGAAACAGAAGGGTCGATTCCTCCGGGTGACGGAGAATTAGGACGTTTCGGGCACGGGAAGGCCCTCAAATCGGGCCTCGAAAGTGACATCCACACACACACACACACACACACACACACAGTTACACGCGAAAATTATATAAGGTAGGATGTATTCGCTTTTTGATGAATTTCAAAAAAATTTGACCAAAAATTCGAATTTTAAGAGGTTTTTATGAACTTTTCTATGTAAAAAAGCTGTAAAAGGTTATTAAAATAACTGATTTCATTACAAGGTTAAAATCCTTTAACTTGAACCCCCGCTAACGAACAAGAACCTATTTTGTGGGGTAAACTAGCAGAGTTTCTAGGGGAAAATACATTTTTTTTAAACCGTCAAAACCGGCCTACCAATATCCGCATCGAGAAACAGGGCCCATCCGTATTGGCTGGCCGCCAAAAACTCGGCCAGCGCGCAGTGACGCCGGAACATGAACTAAAAAATAGGCGCTATTGCATTAGCGGGGGGGGGTAACTTTTTTTGTATAAGTCCAATTATGCCTAATAACTTAATTAAAACTATTTAATCGTGTTTTAAAAAAATTTAGCTAGTATATTTCGAATGCAAAAACCTGCCACAAACTTTGAAAATGGTATTATTCCGGTAAAATAATCGAATTTTTTGTAGATTGGATATAAATATGGTGCTCCATGATAACCTCTGCGCCCCCCCGATAATGCCAGAGAACCGAAGAATGCTAGATCATGGCAAAGATGCGGAAACCCAACAACTTACGTCTTTTTGCGGACATTTCTGAGCCAGGCTCGGTTCCTCGGCCAAGTTGAGCACTTGCATCGCGTAGCCTTGCAAATTTGCATAGCAACTGATCGAACCGAGCTGAAAAGGGGTTGAAAAGAATTCTTGAAGACGAAGACCCACCGCAAATTCGTATTCCTCGGAATTTCGTGAATTCTCGACGACCACGACGATGATAAAGGTCTCCGACAAGGGTACGGGATTCGAGGCTCGATCTCCTGTATATTTTTTGGATTCCAGCCCCCCGGGAGTAGCGGATTATTTTCAAAATGTCGAAAATCATAATTTCGAAATTCATTATGGCGAAATTTCAGAATCTCGAAATTTAATAGTGTCGAAATATAGAATGTCGAAATTTACATAGGCTAATATGTAAATTCCCCCGAATCCAGGCAAAAAAAGTTAGTCATTATGAAATTTCGACATTATGATAGCAATTAGTAGTACGTAGTACCTCTCGCCCGCAATGAAAATGGTTGATCTTCTGTGCCTCTAGAGTTGGCAAAAGAGGGGCCGTAGTTGATGACAACATATAGGAGGCAAAAGCCTGCGCCCAGTGCCACCCAAAACACCCGGCGCCTCATCGGTCAACGCAATCGCATGTTTTCTGCAAATTTTAGAAAAATTCTACAAATAAACAAAACTTTTCTATAATAAGTCGTCACTAAAGGCAGTATTTTCATATTTTTGCACAAAGAAACGGACACGATTTTTTTCAAAAACTACAAATCCGATGAGAATTTTTATTCAGAAGCTTGTAAAACTGTTATCCAGCATCGCAGAAGCATTTCAAGTACAACGAAAAATGCGCATTTTTCGGACTACCAAGCCTACTAGTCGTATTTGCATCTACTTGCAAGGTCGCCGAGAAAACGGCTAAAACTTCATTTTCCTATCACCTTGGCACACATGTCAACTGGAAAACTAGCTGAAAACTTTAAAAATTCGACATTTTGGGCAAAAAATAAATATTTTTGTATCTTTAAAAAATTTGTGAAGTTAAATGTTAATACTTTTCGGCATAGCAAAAAAACGTTTTAGAAACAATGTATCTATTTTTATTCAAAAAATTGGATCCTGCTAAAAAGTTGCGCCCCCCCCCCCCCGTTAATCAAAAAGCACCAGAATTACATGATTTGCTATCAGAATGTCGAAAATTCATAATGTCGAAATTTCGAAACACTTTGGATCGGATTCGGGTGGTTTTCAAGGATATTTGCTTATGTAATTTCGGCATTATGAATTTCGGCATTACGAAGTTTCGGCATTAATGGATATTTTTATTGAGAAATTTCGGCATTATGTAACTGCACAAATTTTGGCACTCTTAAAGTAACCCGAATTATATATATTTATTATTAATATTAAGACAGTAGTTACGCTAGCAAAAATCAAGGTGAAAGTGAAGCATCGCCAAAAAGGGATAGCCAGATACGGATCAAAGTAGAGCGCCATGGCAATGGAGCGTGAGGCGGGGGGGGGGGGGGGGGGGCGCGCGGCCAGTGAATGCAGTAATTGAAGCCATATATCCGTTATAGCAGCTCTCCAGGATTCCCCCGGCAACCGTTCGCCCTTCCCCATTCGGCAACAACAAATTGTCGCGTGCCCCCCGCGCGCATTTTCCGATCGGGATTTACCGTTTTACGCGCGCAGGTTTGCCGGTAAAACCGGGGGCTTAAAATGGAGGCCGTGGAAAGGGCAAAAACAACTGCATAGGTTTGTAAAGCTCGAAATTGGGAGGTAATACGTGGGTTTACATGGTTTTAGAAGTTTAAAAATGCCGTGAAAACTTCGAATCTTTTCCGTTATCGGGGGGGGGGTTCGGATCAACGCTTTTTATAAGTCCCGAAATGCCTAGAAACGTAAATTAAGGAGCTTAATAATGTTTTTAGTAAAATTTAACTATATTTCAGGCGGTGAAACTTTCCAAAAAAATAAACATTTTCTAAAGATGCAAATTTTTCGTCGAAAATCATTCATTTCGGCTGTAAATGTGGAAATTCAGTGGCAAAAGGTATTTTTAAGAGCCTTAGAAAATTTTTGAAATTTTTGGGTGCTAACAATCGGCCGTACTGCCAAGAATGAAAGCGATTTTTGCGGGAGTCGCCGCGTCATCGCGTCAAAATATATTCTGCAGCTGACCGGTATTCGTCCTGGCAGCGGAAGGAATACGAATTTTAGCGATTTTTCTAAATTTTCCAAGAGTTTCCTGAGAAATCGATCCGCTGGGGTTTTTGGCTGTCGGCATTTTGGTTGTCGGTATTTTCGCTGTCGTGATTATGGTTGTCGATATTTTGACTCATGATATATCGAACTGTCGGGATTTTGGCTCTCGTGATTATGGCTATCGGGATTCTGGCGGTATTACATGGCTGCCGAGACTTTGTCTGTCGGTATTTGTGTGTATTTTCGCTGTCGGTATTTTGGCTAAAATTCCTTATATCCCCGATGTATTCAACGTTAATCCCGCGACTTTACTCAAACCAACAATTTACGAGCCGTGTGCGCTACATTGTGAGATCATCATTATTGCATGGAGAGAAACGACGAGATAGGCCGAGGAGCAGAGAAAAAAGAGAGAGACAGAGAAGAGTGAGGGAAAGTGTATTGCTTCGGAATCTGGGTAGGAATCGAATAGTGGAGGTTATGGCTGCTGTGGCTGGCGGTCCTTCAGATATGTTGGGAAGGAGTATTTCGCGTTTTTCGGGTACAACGGAGGGCTATTGACGATGCGGGCGGCGCACTGAGTCGCCTCGTCGGCCAGCAGCTGCAATACGGGTCTTTTACTTTTTAGAAGACTCAGAAAGAGGTAGATTTGGGAATTTGGTCGAAAATCGAGATTCTGATTGGGGAAATCGATATTTTTAGTTTTTTTCTTGGTAACCGGTGGCTTACCAAAATCTGACGCTGCAGCTTCTGAATCTCGCGTAGTCGATCAAGGGCCGTCACCGGCTCGCAAGGGTCATCGCTGAAATTAAAATAAATAAAATTAGGAATTTACACAACCCCTAACAATACTTTGTAAAAAAGCTACAGCGAGCATCTTAAATAATAGCTTTTTGAGAAAAATTCATCTAAATTGAAGGGAGTAACTATCTGTAAAACTTAGAAAATGTCTGCTTATTTCGGTTTTTATCCAAAATCGCCAGTTTTAGTCGCAAAATCTATTTTTTTGTGGTTTTTATTAAATTAAAATTTGGGCCAGGTATTCTAAAAAACCGTGTAGAAATACTTGCTCTGTTAATATTATAGCAATTTGTCCTATGGAAATAAGGTGCCCCCCCCCGATAATGGCAAAGCCCCCGGAAATGTTTTATTGTGATTTGGAGCCGATTGTTGTGTAAGAATTCACAACGAAAAAAGATCTAATTTTTTTTCGGCGCTGTAGCACCGCACGACTTCGGCAAGTCAAAACAACGTACAGCGGGCTCCACTGGGGCCGGGCGGGGGCTCGCTTTTGCCAATTGTCCGTGAACGTCATCTGCCCCATCACCACTCCGAAGAGCACCACCATCAACGCCAATCGGCAACCACCAGTCGACAGCATTTTTTTGTATTTGCACCAAGATGAGGGCCCGGCGAGGTGAGGCTGAAAATGAGTGCTGAAAAGTAGCCAAAAACCCCGAATAGTGTGAAGAAAACGACTTCCGAATGTCATTAGTTAAATCGAGGATAGAAACCGGAAATAATGAGGTTCAGTTAATTTAATATGTTTGGATTGCTAAAAAGTCTTCAGCCTTTTAGAAAATTAAAAAGTTTAAGTTTACTCCTCATCTTTTAGGAAAAAGTAAAAGGTTTGACAATTTAAATAATTTTTTTTTTTGGAAATTTTATATCTAAAAGGCCGTAAAACTATTAAAAAGTTGAGGTTTTATATTCAGCGAGGGGATATTAGAAGAAGATGCAAAATTGCCCCCCCCCCCGATACCACACAAGCACCCGAGAACTTCCCACGCCGAAAATTGGGGCCCCGAGGACATCTGGGGGGATTACGGTAATGAGCTAAGGGCCCCGCAGACCACAAAAGGCACAAAGGGCCCACCGGGGCCCACAAGTAATTGGCCAGGAAGGCCTCCCCCCACAGCAATCCCCATTTTTTGGCCACGATCATCAATCTGCATCACCGGATTTATGAGGATCAAATACCGCGACCAACCGCCCGGGGGATAAGCGCCCTCAAAAAGGCCAAATTTATTGGCGCGGGCAGGTGGCGCGGAAAGAACAGGGTTTTCTGGTTGGATTAACGCTTTAAAAATGTAATTTATGACGACGAGTTGGTACAGGGACAGGTCGCAAAATAGGAAACAACCAAAGATTACGAATTTTCGGTTTTAGTTTGACAATAGGCAAAAAATTGCTCTGCTAATTGTTATAGAAACCACGCAGTTTGTATTGAGGCTTTAGTGAAGATTTTAGGGAAACTGCTTTCACCGCGCAGGATACATACGTTATTTGGAGCACATCGTAGTTGCGTGAAAAAGCCACGAATTTCCTACTTGCAAGTAGCGCACAAAATAGCGCACAACGTAAGCGTACTCTATAGCTGGCGTACGTAAGGCTCCTCTGCGCAATTTTGCCTTTAGCGCTCTAAAAATAATTTGAATTAACATTAATAATATTATAAGTATTATTAGCTACTTATTTTTCTACCTATGTCTACATCGTAACTCTACAAAGCCTTTAAAAACCCGGTACTTTTCCATTATCGTGGGCTGTAACCTTTCTTTAGGATTGAATTTGTCTCGTATAAATCGAGGTAGCGTTTCTAAACGTATCTACTTTTCAAAACGTAAAAACTTTACAAATTGTTACTATGATATACAAAAATGCGATTTTCCAACCCAATTTCAGAAGATTTAAAGTTTTCGCTAGCTTCGGAATCGGACAAATTTTACTAAAAACTATTAAAACAATGGTTTTTATAACTTGTCGAAAAAAATTAGCCCACCACCCCTGATAATGCCAAAGAACCAAAGTACGCATGCGAGTGGTCTTGAAAATACACAATTTGGATGTAGAAATCTCATTTCCTATCCCAAGGGTAGTTTTCCGCCTAGGACTTGTGGGTGGAAAAGATGATTGAAATTCCGAGACACTAGCGGATTAACCGGTTGATGGCGTTGGGGAGATTTGGTGGGTTTGTTGAGATGGAATGAGCCCCAGATCTGCTCGCCGGGGCCTCTGGCTTCGCATGTCCGAGGCCCCGCCCCCATTCCCGGCCACTCTTGACGACAGTAGACTTAATAAAGAAGTTTTTTTGCCTTGCGATAAAATCATTTTTGACTGCCCCGAATGCGAATTACAACTAAAGAGGATGAAGAGTCGCATCGACCCATGCGCGCGCGTTGCCTGCGATTCAATGGTCACTATCGCTAGCGACACGCGACGCGTCCGATCTTCTGGATACTGACAAGAATTCCAGTTATTTTTTAAAGTTTAAAGTTTTCAAAGAACTGAAAACAGCTAGAAACAGGGAAAATGAGAAAAATATTGAGATCCCCCAGTTTTTTTTGCCCCCCCGCGGGTTTTTTTTTTGTGTGGACCGAAAAAGAAGGGTGTTTTTTTTTCGGTAAATTTTTTTTTTTTTTTTTTTTTGGGGGGGGGAAAGGGGGGGGGGTCGGGGCCGGGGGGGGGGGGGGGAAATTCAGGTTTTCAAGCTGTTTCCGATTTTTTCCAACTCTTTTTCGAGATTTCCAGCGTTCTCCAGCCAAATTCTAGGCAAAACTGCGCAAGCGACATCGCTACAAATCTCAAACTATTTCCCCCGAATGCCAGAAGCTGATCCGCAGACCAAAAAAACGTCACCCTACCCTCACGAAGCCCCTGTGCCCCGGGCAAGATTGGTGAAATATTGTGGGGTCAATCCCTGAGAATCTGGCTTCCCAACTGCGCCTATAAGGTTTTCTTGCCCCCAGCCTCACTTCCTCGACCCGACCCCGCAAATAATCAGCGAATCTCCGGAAAAAGGGCGGCAATCACCCCGGGAAGCCCGGCAAACAATTGCCTTGCAAGTTCAGGGAATGTTGATGAATTTCTGTGTTTGCGTGAGTTTACCCGGGTTTCCGAGTTTGACTAGATTCCGAAACAGTGAAAGCCCCTAAAACTCACAAGGGCCATTTTCTAATAACTCCTAAACTTTTTATAAAAAACCTAAGCCTAAGCCAAAGAAACCTTAAAAGTCGTCTGGCCGAACTCTCAGCCTTCTATGCTGATTTTGTGCGCACTACTCTTCAGTTTTAGTCTCGAAAACTCGGCTTTAGCCTACAAAAATGTGACTTAAGATTAGTACACAAACTACGAAAAATAAAAATGTCGCCCTAATTCGATAAAAACGTTCCCGCTTCAATTCAATTGAATTTTTGCAGTCCAATGGTTCATTTTTCTAGTCTAAAGGTAGAGATTCGACCTCAGCGCAGAAACTGTACGCCTACGTACGCCTACGTAGTTTGAGAAAATCTTTGTTTGCGAACCTGTAGACACTTTTTTGTTAAAGTCCCTCTCGCTCGGCAGTTTTTGAAAGATCGAATTTATCAGAAATTTCAAGCGCGTTCTAAAAACTCGCAAAAACGGCAACCTGGTAGGTCGTCTGAACTTTCTACAAGCCCCGCAGTCCAAAAAACGACGTGAGTATGCCCTATTATTCGAAAAAAAGTGACGAAGGCTTTAAAAAATGGTCAATTTGCGCCTCCGTAAAAGTTGCCTCCCATATTCCGGTCCAGCCGGTCTCCAGGTGACCAACACAAAAGACTGCTGTGTGGGCGTCGAATGGCCCAATCAGACCCTGGAGGCTCAACTGCGGATATCCAGAATCCACTTTTTTGTCTTACAAATCGTTGATCCGTGAGGGCCCGAAAAAGGTTAGCAAATGAAGAGCGCGGGATTAGGCGCTAATGATGTCCTGGATAAAATTGGAAACTTTTAGTTTAGTTTCTGCAGAAATTAATCCGTTCTTTTTGCAAGGTGTTGCAGAAATAAAGTTGCTGGACTTGGGCAAAGTTGTCGAGAAATTTTTAGGTTCTTTTGCGTTAGCGGGGGGGGGGTGGAGCAGGCAAAAGCCTCCTTATTCTTTGTTCAGCTTAACTTCCATTTTTAATTTATTTTTATCGTGTTTTTAGCAGTTTCCGATTCACAAAAAGTACTAAAACGGGTTTAAAAATTAAGAAAATTCTGAAGTTTAAACAGTTGATCATAAGTTTCGACAAAAATCCAAGGTTTCTTATCTAAAAGGGTGTAAAATGCTTGAAAATTCACTTAGATTTCCTCCTAGTGCACCTACAGAAACATGGAAAAAGTTACTCCCCCGCTAACGAATCAGCACCATATTTCGTGTGCACGCGGCCTCGAGAAAAAATGGTTTGCATCTGGGGCTAAAACCTCCCCATAATTATTAGTGTGATAAACGCTTCCCGAGCTTTCCCAAAAAACACTGCCCTCCCCCACTTCCGGCATCTGTTGCGATCACCCAAGGGCCCCCGGCCAGCACCCATCATCATCCCATCGCCTTTGTTATTCATGGCCCTCAGATGGGCTTCTCACTTGCAACGGGGCCATTTTTTTCAGAAGCAACGAAGATCGCCCATTGTTTAGGGTGATGCTATCCGGGGCACGCGCTGCTGTTAGCCACCGCAAAACGCGGACCCAGATCACACGATTTCAGTGTCCTGCACCTCGTAATGAGAAAAACGGGCACAAGGCTGCGGGAAAATCCCACAAAAATTTGCCAGTTGCGGTCCCGCACGGTCCCACAGCAATCAGTCGACATTGTGAGGGGGCGCCAACTTCGAATCAAACTTTCTTCTCGAAAAATGTCGGTTAGCAAACCACGCTTCTCACAAGCAAGCGCTGATGGGCGTTGTTTCAAAATCTCAAAGTTCATAGCGTCGAAATTGAGGTACTGGGCTCTTAGCAGGGGCATCAACTTTTTCCCGGTAACCCCTAAACGCAAATTATAACCCCTCTTCCTTGCATTTTACAAAGTTTCTCAGCTGTAAAAAAAAGGTCGAAAATAATGTATGAAAAATGGCTAAAAAGTAAAAATTTTCGAAAGTTTCCTTAAATTTTGTTATAACTTTCTGGCACCCAACAACTAGCAAATCACTCCAAAAATGCATTACACCTTACCAACAGGTAGACATAGACGACAATAAATTAGTTTTCCCCTGCAAACAGTCCAGTACCGAAAGTCGATATTTTTGCTTTTTGCGTATTTCGGGATTCGAAATATTGAAATGAAGTTTTAAAACCCTGATAGCAACTCGCGCGAAGGCTCAGCTCATGCAAACCTTTATCACATCCGCATAAAAAGCTCATTGACATGACGTCAGAGGCGGATCTAAAGAGTACACAATGATTCAGGGGATCAAGGACACTGAACAGATATTATTCGAAAAATGCAATCACATCGGGTGCGCGCGAAAAGCTGGCGGGTTTTATACATAGTAGGGAAGCTCAAAAACAAGGATGCAGGACGAAAAAGTAATTTACAGGTAAAAATAAAGCGATAAGGGCGGAGAGATGGGCTTGGAAATGAGAGCGGCAGGGTTCTGGGTCGAGACGGGATCTTTAGTACTATGATGCGATGAGGTCCTTGTTCAGCAGGTCGATCAACTGCATTATTTGTGTGTTTTCGCCCAACTGCTGGACGTTCTCCATGATGTCCGCCGCCAATTCCTTCAGACGGGCCAGGGTGCTACTGAAAAGGAGGACATTCAAGTGATAGGTTAATTACTTACTCGAAGGCTCCTCGGGACTGGATCAGCGACACGCAAAACTTTTTCAGCTCGATATCCTCGGTGCGTTGCCGCAGAATATCTGAAAGAAAACATACACCAGATCCTTGGGAATTCCGTGGACGGATGAGAGCTTTTTGCATCCGAATCCATTTGGCTAAAATAAATACATAAATATTTCGCAGCCATTTTTCAACGTAAAAACTCTGCAAAAGCTATTAGAAACTATCAAAATCTAGAAAAATAGATTTCACGATTTGCGAGACAATTTTTTTAATGTTAACACATTTTCCAAGGTACAACATTAACGCCTTCAAAAAGCTTAAGATGTTATTAACATGCTCGTTATGACGTTACTATACTACCTTACCTGTGGGAAAAAAATAATAATGCAAATAAACGCCAGAAAATAGCACTCACTCAGCACTTCATCGTCGTTCCCAGCCGCCTTGGACTTGATGGCTTTGATGATCGGGTAGGAAAATTTGCCCTCGGTCAGGTCTTCGGCGTAGCTCTTCGCCGCATGCATGTCCGCCGAGCAAAGATTCAAATAGTCGTCTCTAAATCGAAAACAGTTTTGCAAGACAGTCCAAAATCGATCCTCATACAAAAATTACAACCTACCGAATTTGGAAATATACAGCCAAGTTGCGTAGGAGTGAGGTGAAATCCTTCTGCTCGGGAACGTTGGAGAAGACTTGCATTGAGCGAATGGCCAGCATAAAAAGCCCGCCGGTTTCTACCAATTTCAGATAGTCATAAAAAGGTGTCATGAACCTACTCTGCAACACCATCGTCTCGTACTCGCTCTCGCTCGGGCACACCACGGAATCCCGCCAGAAGATTTCTTTGCCCTGCCCGCGATGCAGCTCGAGCATTTGCTCTAAAAATAGTGGATAAACTTTATTTCTTCGAAAATGATCACCTGGCAAATCATGCTTTTCAAAAGCAATCTTTATACCGACTTACATAAGTACGCGTAATAGTGCAAAAAGATAAGATGCTAGGAAGTTACAAATTTTAAACATTTTTTGAAAATTCGAAAATTTTTCCCTTTTTTGGACATTTTTCATATATTTTTGATCAAAAAGCCAAAGATTATCGAATTTTTTTGAGCCTTTTGCATCCAAAAACTGCGTAAAACGCTATAAAAATGGTTTTATTTTTGTTATAAGACCGTACAGGATTACTGGGAAAAATTAGATCCTCCTGCTAACAGTCCGTAACAAATTTTCGAAGTTATAATTCGTGCAGTGTCGGCTTTTCGAAGCAATGACCGGCAACCAAAAACGGCCCTGCCACTTTTGAGCCAATCACATACCTGTGAAAATTTTTGCAACTGTTTCCCCAAGCGCCAGACACCGCTGCTGTGCAATAAAGTAGACGTAGTTGGCTGAGTTTATCGTGCGAGCGATGCCGTAAATTCTGAAAAACAAAATTCTAAACAAATACCAGGACACGCTACCGATGGGTACAAGGCTGGCCGCGGCGTAGGACAGAGTTGTCCTCAATGTCGTCTATCATCAGCGAGGCGTTATGCAGCAATTCAACAATATCTGGAAAAGCTCTCCCGACTAAGTTTTCAAAATACCCATGATCTGTGACAATTTCTGCTCGGGGATCTGCATCCATTCATTGAAGGCCATCGCTAGCTTGGTTCGTACCTGAAATAGGAACGTTTTTCAATCGAGCTGTTCGCTTGCCTTTTTCCCGGCACGTTCCCGGATATACTCAAAGGGGGCGAGCAGGTGATCTTCGTCTTGGGATAGGACGCCATTAGCGTTGTTGGCTTCGGATTCTTTTATTGTGTGCCCGCCAGGAGCCTGCCCGCTCATCTAAAAGGTAAATACTGTCATTTTTCCTGAATCCATTTCTCACAAAAGCAATGTTTTCCAAAATTCATGCTTCTTAAAAAAACTATGCTGGCTGTCAATCAAAGTTCGAAAATATCTAGCAAGTTCATGGCGATACCGATGGCAAAAAACCGAATTTTTGCTTAGAAGTCCAAAACTGCCTAGCGCTGCCAAAACGATAGTTTTTGTCCAAATCTTTTTGCTGTTTGTCGGCATTACAACGGGCTACTCCTCTTTTAATGAAATTAAATTTTTAGCACTTTCGGAGCCTTTCAGAGCTACGGTAGAATTTCCAGATTAACGTAATTTTTTAGGAAAAATGATGCCCTGAAGACGCCAATGAATGTAAGACTGGAGTCGCGGGGAAAGCTTAAATACAGCCTCCGGCCGGCCGGACAGCCGGGGTCCGGCGTGCAAAGTGTGTCGCTCAGCGATGAGTCACTAGATTCCCTCGATAGGTGGTGTGCCCCCAACACGCAGATTTCACAACCAAAAGAGGCTCAAATCCGTTTATTTCAACAAAGCGAACGTGCAACGCGGGCAAGTTCCATTTCCACCGAGCAGAAAAATTGCAAACAGATCAATGGAATAATCACAACAATAAAAAAAATCATTTCTTCAAAAACTGCCGGAATTGGTCGTTGGACATTTTGCCGGCCGCCGAGGGTGCACCAGTTGCAGGCTAAAAAGCGTATATGAAGGGTTTTTTTTAAGAAATCAGATATGCCTAACAATATAGAAGGCGTTTTAGAAAGTTTTTGGTAAGATTTAGCCTACTGACATGCGTTAAAAATCATAAACTCGACCAATTCACATCAGAAAACACCCGGAACACCAGAAAAAAAAGTTTGTTTCCATTGCCGCTACTAAAAACTTTTTCGCGAAAATTACCGTCTTATTCGAGTTGGTCGGCGCCACACGGGTAGAGCGAGGCACAAGCTGGATCAGAGAAGCATGCCCTTTTCGCATCAACGGGTTGAATATTGGGGCAGAAGATTTCTTGGGCGGGTTGGATAGCAGGACTTCCAGTGCGCGCTCTGAAAATTAGAATGTTTATTATGCGATAACACATTAATTAATCAGCTTTTAATTGTTGCAAATCCGAAAAATGACATGTTCTCACCTCTTAGCACTAAATCTTTTGCTTCAATCGCTTTCTTGGCCGCCTCCTCGTTTTCCATGTCCACGTAGGCCATGCCCTTTGATTGGCCGCTCTTGTGGGTCACAATGCGTGCGCCGAGCACCCTTCCGAACTGGGCGAACACTTCCTAAAAATGAGGAAATCAGTTTCAATAGTTAATTCCGCGTTGCCAAAAGGCCCAGAATAACCAACCATAAGCTCATCCTCCTTGGTGTTGTAGTGAACGTTTTTCACAAACAATTTGTTCCGCTCGAGTCCGGTGGCATACTTGAAAGCCGGTGCAGTGCCCAGGGACGACGCACCGTCATCGGATTTGTCCTTCTTCGTGTGTTTGCTGACGTAGAGTGGGCGCGAGCCGATCAGGGTACGATCTGAAATGGAACAATTTAGTTTGGAGTCAGTTAAGCAATCGCAATACCTTTCTTCAAAGCGGCTTCATAATTTTCTTGCGAGTCCATGACGACGGAGCCGAATCCAGAGTTGAGTTTGCTCATTCCGCGGTACTTGAGGTCGACCTTGACAACACCCGGGTTCAGCACCTAAAGATAAGGTTAGGGAGTTTCAGCACCAGGTCCAAACCTCTTCAATCGCGCTTTCCGGGCACTTGAAGTCCAGGTTACTGACAAAGACGATCCACTGATTCGAGCCATCGTTTGACGGGCCAGCAGCTGGATGACTCGCGTCGGGTGAGGGTGAGGCCGGTGGTGTCTAAAATAGGATCTTATTCGTTAGCAGGAGGAGTAACATCCGCTATTGAGCCTAAGCTCCCTGGTAATCAACCAAGTTCTTTAACAGTTGTTACGCAAAAGCTATAAAAACAGGTAAACCATTTAAAAATTTGAAACGATTTTTTAGCCATTTTTTAAGCAAAAAGTCAAATCGTCAAAATTTCCTAAATTTTCTAAACTTCATTATACAGAAAGAGCTTAAAAAGCCATTAAAATAATTTCTATTTAATAACAGAGCGCCACGAGAATATAGCAAAACTTAGATCCCTGGTTAACCCTCCCCCCCGCCGCTAACGAAGAAGCACCTCAGAAATATACCAAAAAAAAACCTACAGATCGGACGGGTAGCCCAGGGACGACAAAACCATCATTGTCTTTGATGACGGGTGCCGTGCTCGAAATGGCCTTCGTAGCGATCGGCGGCTCGGCGCGGAGTTTTTTCTCCACCTAAATCCCAGGTAAAAACCTTTTGCGTGGACCAACCGGCGAACCCGTGTGCGTATCAGCCTTCCGCTTTTCACCAGCGCTACCACCGCGTTGTGGCCCATTCGAGTCGTCCCTGGAAAAAGAAATAGTTTCCGTATGAAGATTATCATACCTTGTTCTTGGCGCCCCTTTCCCCACAGGCTTCTTCTCCTCGCGCTCCTTCTTCTGAGGTCGATCCTTGCGCTGCATGATTTGAGCATTGACCTGGAAAAGGAGGTTGTTTGTAGAGAAGCGTATCTTAAGGACGTTTTTCGTAAAATTTACTCACTTTTACATACCTAAGACGTTTAAAAATTTTTGATTTAGCCGAAAAATCTATTCTTTTTAGTAAAACTTGTCCCTCTACAATTTGGATTAAGGATCGAACCTTTTCTAGGCCATGTTGAAGCTGTTCGAACGTCCCTTCCTCACGTTCATACTGCACCACAGCCGCGTAGATCTTCTGCGGGTGGTCGGAGACGGAGTTCAAGGCCTAAAAGAGATTTCTAATTACCAGTATCGCAGTAAAATACCCGATAAAACATTTTTCGTGCTGTCACGGGGTCTTTTCCAAATTGGCGCTCGTCGCGTATGGCCGTAAGCCACTGATCCGCCAATCGCCCGCCACCAGAAGCCAGAATATCTTCCCAGATCCGGTGACCCTAAAATAATAATTATAAACAAATTATAACGCATAAAATAAAAATAAGAAATGATGTGCTGACCAGCTTGTAGTCGTCGAGACGTGTGAAGGCGAACCAGGCGTAGTTGCGTCGGTATGTGAATTCGGGATCCCAATCATACAGCCATCTCTGGCGCATGAACTAAACCGCAATTGTTCCATCGTGGTTCCCAAAAAAATGCCGAATAGGTGGCGAACCAGCGTATTGAGAAAATAATAATACTAGAAAATGTACCTCCTGTCCGTCGGCAAAAATTTTGGCAGCCGCACTGTAGTCCTTGTTGGCCTCGCCGCGCCGTCGCTGGAGATACGCATAAGTAGGGAAAAGAATCCGGGCATCGTCAGCTAAACAACAGGAATATATTACAAACGTTAGACCCATAAAGAGACCGAAAAGTAGCCGTAAAAAGTACCTGATGAGATACATTCCTTCGCCTTGATCCACAGGACCTCGAGTTCATCATCGGACCCATTTGCCCCCTCGACGGCGAGCAGTGTCTTTTGCCACAGTCCGCATGAATAGTAGCAATTGCGGACGGCTCGCTCGTAGAGGGAACGGATTTTCTGCAAAAAAAACCCGGCTCGAAATGTCGCAGTCAGCCTACCGAGGGAATTTTCAGCTTTTCCTCCAACCATTGCCCGTAGTTAAACCAGACATTCTCGTTGTCCGGTTGATTCTCGACGACCCTCTCAAAAAACGACTCGATCCGCGCAATGTCTTGTGATTCTGCGGAAAATAGTAAAAACAAATTTTTTTTACAAACCTTTCTCATATGCCAAATATTCATCATATACGGCCATTGGCTTCTCGGCCTGCGCAAGCTTGGTCTCCAGTGCATTCAGGTCTTTCGACTGAAGCGAAAAAGTAGAGAAAATAAATGTCTATTACCTTTTTAGCGGTTTCGACATAAATGGCTTTGACAGCAGTCTGCGTTTCCTCATCCACGGTATTTTCGGAGGCGAAATTAACGTTTAATTTCAAACAAAGAATATTACCAAATTGTTGCCAGCTAGCGAAGAGATCGGCCAGCTTGATGCTGGGGATCCTGAGAGCGCGTTTGTAGATGTCAACGATCCTCGCGATATCCGCCTCTTTTCTGCCTTCTAAAGGGAGATGTATATTCAGAGCAGTCAAAAAAACTACCAGATGCCACGAGCAAGAGGTTCTCCACGTCGAGATAGGACTGCCAGATCAGATATCCGCTATCGAAGCGCAGGCCAAGAGCCACGATGGCCGCTTCGAAAACCTAAAAAGGTACATGAATGTACGTCGGCCAGAAACGATACCTTTCTCGCGTATTCAGGGCCGTGTCCGCAAGCCCACTGCACATACTCAATCCAGAGGGCGCCATAGTTGAAGTCCAAAAACGCCTTGTTGAAGACGGCCTCCACGTCGGCCTTGTCATCTTTGACACCGATTTGGTCCCTGACAAGTTTTAGTAAGACCTTGTTTAATTCCAAAAAGGAAAAATAAGGTGCCTGGTGCCCCACACTCACTTTGCCCAGTTGATCCACTCAGACACGGGAAGCGGCGCAATGTCGTTCCAACGATTTCGTGCGGCTTCCAGCTCTTCCAAATCGCCATTCTTTCGCAAAACCGAGCAAAGTTCAGCGTGTAGCTTGGTGTTGTAGGGTTCAGCGGCCAGCTAAAAATTTTATTATAAACGTCGTTAAACATTGACCAACCTGCTGCTTCAATGTGGCAATCTTATCATCCAAGTCCTCAAGATCGAGCAAATCTTCCTCATCCATCTCCACATCAGAGCCGGAGTCAGACGAGCCACTACTCATCCTGGAAAAATTCATTAGCATTGCGGAGCGCCTCAATGACAGAATCGGTATGAACACTTTCCACCAAATATATAAAAGGCTTCGAGTTTTCTACGAATGTTGATTAGACAGAGAATGTGAAACCCTTTATTCAGAGAAAACCGTAATGATAAAGATATCGAAATTCAGAAAGTGACAATCCGGTGCTATTGTTGCGGGCGGACGTATTCGACGCACTTGCTCGGGTCCGTCGGGAAGTATTCTTGAGCTCGTGTAATGATGCGCTTCACCGACTAAAGCAAAAGTTGAAAATTACCACGTTCGTTACCTGGATATACTTTCGTTGCGTCTCGTCGTTGAGTACATGGGCAACGTTTGACACATAGGCTTTCGCGGAACCAGGACGTTGATGGATACCTAAAATATTGCGCTACATTTGAAGAATTAGAATTATTCAGAGAACCACAAAAATGGTTAAAAGATGGAAATTGTTCGAAACCCGAGCATTTTTGGCCAAATAGATCGACAATTTTGTGGTTTTAATAGATTTTTTCTAAGCTTTTCGCGTTTAAGAAGATTAAAACAGCTTATTTTTCTCCAGTTTTATTAGGAAAATGTAATCTTAAAAGAAAACAAAACTCCGTATGAAAAGCTGCAGCGAATCCTCTTTTTTCTTAGCCTTTCAAACAAACCTGAGCGCGTGACTCCCACCGGCCAGGGAGCATTTCCAATTGCCATCTCCATGTAGGCGTTGCTGGCTTGGATGTAGTTTCGGTCGATGATCATCAAGCTTGAAATGAATTTTAAAAACACAAAAAGGAACAGTTACCGGCAAATGTGGGCGAGATGATGTCGGATGTCGTGGTTCGCTTGTTCTTTGTCGAGCAGTCGAATCAACGGCCTCATATACTCCACCTATTAGGAAATTCTTAGCCAGCCTCTAAAAATCATACCGTCTGCATGTGATACGCCGCATCGTGCTTACCCGCATTACTTTTCTTGACGTCCTGGAAAAAAGTTAAAGAAAAAGCCAAATACACCCACGTCCGGCCGATTATTCAGCATCGTTCCCCAATGCGAAAGGATGTACTTGAAAAACATGGAGATCACGCGACAGTCACGGGCCATATCGTCGTCTAAGAAATGATATAGGCTAAAGATATCACGAGACCTTACCTTTTCCCAGCATCTCGGCTCCCTCCATAATTTTTGGCCATTTGTCGAGATAGTCTGGCAGAAGAACGTCATTCTTCTTCTTCTCCCGGCCGGCTCCCTCAATGACCTCCTAAAAAATCGGATTCAGACTTGACGGTGGTTACTACCTTGACAAGGTCGTTATCAACCGCTCTTCTGGCTGCCTCCAAATCGTTCAACCGCCCTTCGCCGAGCTCGGGTTGTTCAAGCTAAAGGACCCCGATGAAAAATTAGCTGTTTCGCCTAACCTCCAACTGGAAAAGACGTGCTCGTATGGCAGCTTCTTCCTCTCCAAACAAACGAATGGGCTGGTTTCGCTGTCGTAGTCTCGAGAAAATCTAAAGCAAGAAATTCGGCGCTTCATTTTAATAGTATACCTCAGTTATCGCTCTTTTGTCAGTCAACGGTTCGACATGGGCTTTCTCTTTGCCCGCCTTCTTCACCGGAGACGTGTGGCTCTAAACGTTTTTTTCAAAAAAAAGTCCGCAATCCTCACCGTTTCCGGCTTCTGTTCCCCGTACTTTTTCTTCTGGTGCTCTTCGTATTCTTGCTGTTGTTTCGCCACCAGGTCGCCGCGTCTGATATACTTAGTGCTGCCATCCTAAAAGTTATTTTGAAGACTTGAACGTCATCTTACCTGAATTTGGATGTCTTCAACGGCCTTTCGCTTCTTCGCCATTTCATTCTTGAGACTTTCGAGGAAATCCATGATCTGAATCAAAATAATAGGGAAGCAATGGAATTCTATTTACGAGTTTCGAACAAATTTTCGGAAATAGGGAGCAAAGACGCAGAGAGGGCAGAGGCAGAGTGGGGGCGATAGCCCTCGTAACCGAATCTTTCCCAGCCACTCCAATCCCTCGTAAACGGGACAGTGCTGGAATCCGAATACCGTAAATGACCGAATTTCGGCCAGCTTTACCTTCACGGTCCCTTTAACGATACCATAAAACCTCGTAAGGCTCTACCTTGTCCTCCCAGCGGAGCCCGACTATTGAATCCTGGCTCTGCTTTGAGCTAAAGGGCTGAAAGTATACCAAAAGGTTGCCCTTCTTCTGTAGAGTACGAATACAATACATTGGACCGAAAAATAGCAGAAGCTAATAATAAAAGTCGAGGTGCAAAAGTCGGAAACTTGTTTTGGGCGGGGTTTAGCCCAAAAAATAGAGCTTACCAGGTCAAGCTAAAACTGCTTTTGATTGGCAAAAATTAGCATAAAACACGTTCTTTTCCGGATCTACTCCTTGTTTACCATGGCTTTCCCCGGGTATAAAATGCGGGCTCGAGGAGTGCCCTTCTACGTTCGACATTCGAATACAACTGACCACCTCTACTAACCACAAAATGGTAGTTTTCTTTTGTTTGATTGATTTGATTCCGCGCTTTCCAGACCCTCACCAATCTCCGCCTTGCCGCGCAGCAGAAGAACGCTGTCCGCCGTGAAGCTCGCCGTGGACAGATCAAGCTGACGTGGGCCCAGATCGTCACCGGGATCAATATCACCGATGAGGCGGCGCCGGAAGAGCCGATCAGCACGGTGGAGTTGCCGCCGATGAAGGCTCCTCAGCTGGCCATCACCTGGCCATATGGTAAGCGCGGCTTGTTATGGAAATCATGACAGTTTCGACGATATACGAATCGATCGACGATTGACGACGATACGAACGGAAGCGCGCGCTTGATCCTTTTTAGCTTGCTTTGCTTTGCTAAAGCTATTTTTTTCAGAATTGCCCAATCCCCGTGCCGACCTGCGTCTGAATGGCCACCTCTGCTCGCCTACAACGCTCCGCTCCGTGTACACCATCGCCCTGCCGCACGACGAGAAGCTGATCTCAATCCTTCCCCCTCCCCGCCAGCCGCTTCTGGCCATCTGTGGTTTGTAGTTTTCCGTTACTCCATTTAATCTATTTTACAGCTCCTCCGGCACCGCCAGTGTTGAAGGGTGGCGCTGACTTTGCCGTGTTGATGGGCAGCCGATACTTCGACCAGTTCCGCCACACTCCGGCCGGTACGCCAAATTCGTCAATTGTATTTTGTATTTTCAGTCGACGATGCTGCATCGACGACGTCAATCGGCACCGGCTTCTGCCGTCGCTATGGCTTCAGCACCGCCTCGACCACGTCCGTCGCCACCGATGGCTACGTCGCCGATTCGGAATCGTCGCTGGGCTCGGTGCAGATCGATTCGCAAGCCCGTTTCTACGAGTACGATGTGGCGACGGATGATTCGCAGCTGAGCGTGCACTCGTCGGCTGGCCATACCCCGAACCCGAGGGTGACCAGCTCGGAAACGTCCGTGTCCACCACTTCGGTGCTCGAGGCCGACTTCTACCCGGATGGCTCTGATCGCTGTGACTGCCCGACCTGCTCTCGTGCCATGTTCGTTCACCTGTTTTATTCCCAAAAACCTTTTCCCTTACAGCCAGACGATGGCCGGCTGCCCGGTGCGGCTGATGGAGCTGTTGGCCCAGGGCGAAGAAGAGTCTGATGACATTCTGGCCACGGCGGCCATCTCCAGCTCCTCGCTTTTGCTCAATCTCTATGCTGAGGATGTGGATGGATGTGAATGCATCGTCTGCCTTGATGCCATGTGGGACTTTTGATGGGAGATGCTAGAAATCAGGAAATAGTAGGCTGAGGTGCTGATACCAAACTAATGTGCTCTGCTGTAAAGTATACCAAAATACTCGTCAGTTCAAGCCAAACATTTTAATATACTTTACATACCTGTAGATGAACTGTGCGTTCAGATACAACAGTTTTACTAAAAAAATTCATCGTTAATTGACTTTTGGCCTCTACTTTTGAAATGGGCCTTTGCAGGAGGATGATGGCAGCGTGCCCGGTCGCCCAGGACAGGTTGCTGTTGAAGAGCACCAGCAGCCAGGCTTCCACGGTGGCGCAGACCTACTCGGACGCATCTGAGCTACACACCAGCTACAGCAACAGCGGATCGCCTTCCTCGGCCTACATCATGATCCCCGTAAACCTTTTTCAATTGTTTTCAACTGACAAAGAAGTAAAAAAACACGATCGAGTTGTTTAGCAGCCGGCCTCTTCGGATATCTCTGTGGAGCCAGTGGCCGCCGAGGTGAAGCCTTCCGACGAGAAGCCAGCCCCGGTGCGCAAGTCCCGTGCGGAGATCGAGCACTCGGTATTCGTTTTACAGTTTTAGTTTTGTTAAATTTACCTTAAAAGAGTACAATAAATCATTCTCAATTTTCCAGTTGGACTACTGGAAGAACTGCCAGCTGATCTGCGCGATGAGGGTGCGCTCGGCGACCGCGGCCCTGGACAAGCTCAGCTCTGACTGCTGAGCGGCACTGACTCGAATTGACCCTTCCTCTATTGCATTTATGAATATGAATAAAATTTTGTGACTGGATCCTGGATTGTTGTCTTTTTCGTGGTTAGCATAAAACCGATTGATTTATGAAGTTTTTTATCGTGGCTTCCTGCCTAGGCATTAATATCTTCACCTTACTATTTATCGTGTTGACCAAAATATTGTCGAAGGTTTTTCGAGCGTGAAAACCATTTGAAATGTTGTCTGTGGCAAATTTGGTCAAATGCCATGCAATTTGAGATTTTGGAAAAACCTGTGAACCCTTTTTGACCTTGAGTTTGTGAGTGTTAAAAGAAATGTCGGGCTATTTTCCTGTCCGCTAATGTTAGCAATCGTTTTATCAATTTAGCCATTTATTGGTCGTGGGTACTGTACATGAGACCGCGTACATAGTAGGTGTGATGAATCAGTTTGCCGGTGATGGACAGTGGGTTCACTTCGTCGGGTAGTTCATACCGCCTGAAAGCGCGTTTTTGAAAGCTGAAAAATTTCGAGGCTTTGAACGGCTTGCTGCCGCTTTTTTTTCAGGGCGATAAGACGACCACTAACCTTGCTTCCTTGCGCACAACGACGCCGGCATCGTCAAGTTTCAACTTTGTCTCGAAAACGAGCTCGACTGTCCGGCCGGTAATCTTCATCTAAAACGGGGTGTTGTGCTTTGGAACGTCAAATCGAGTGGAGCTCACTTTCAGCCGGTTTACTAATTTTTGAAGCCATAGATTAATTTTCACAAGGTATTTAAATGGACCTAATAATATGTAAAAGCCGTTCGATCGCGAAATCCAATGAGAAGCTCTCACCGTAATGTCATCGGGCCCAAAATGCGTGGCGTCAAGCCCAACCTCGAATTGTTCGTCGTCGACGTTGAACTGTAAACAACATGGGTTGCACGTGGAATTCTCGTAATTTTTACTTCCGTCGTTAGCTCAGAAATGTGGAGAACTTACCTCAACGACGCCATCGTCCACCTCGTTGCTGCACTCGGGATAGTGGTTTTCCACACAGATCGACGTCATTTTCTAAACAGGTAAATACAAAACAAGTCTTACTCGGAAATTGCTCCTTTTTACATTTATACGATCTATAGGGTTGAAAAAAGCGTGGTATTTGGAAAAATGCTCGCCATTTTAGCTTTCGGTGCTGTTGCGTTATCGGGGGGGGTGTGATTTATTCCTAGAAATTCGGAGATTCCTCGTAACGTAATGACATTTAGAAAACTCTGAAAAATGTACAAAATCTGCGATTTGGGTCTCAAATCGTCAATTTTTCTGGGAAAATATATCTTCGGTATTTTCGATAAAATTTTAAAGTTTTTAATTTAGGAATGTAAGGGAATTGATTTTAGGTATTTTATTTAAGGTCCATAGAAACCTTTTGAAACCAGTTACACTATTTGTATTAGAAAAATCCAAAAATTGGATGCTAAGAAATCGCAAATCCCCCCCCCCCCCCGATAATGTAAAAGATCCTAGCTGCCGATATCGATATCATTGAAGAAGTAAAACTCACGGTTTGTCGCCTAAAAATTGGCACCTATGGGGAATGAATGAGAGCGCGGGGGGCTGGGTGAGGAGGATCTATCTGAGGGCGGCGGATGGGTTGGCCGGGGTCCTTTTCAAACAGAAATCCCCCGGGTCAGCCATGTGACCCGTCAGGCTTCCCCTCCCCCTCTTTCACTGCTTCAGCTCTTCGGTAAAAAAGCGTTAGGGATATGGGGGAACAGCTGGCCCTCCACCCTCGGCTCCCACACACATCCGCTCTTTCCCATGGCCAATCGGATCAGGAGGGTGTTTCTCGCAGGGATCATTGGGGCCCACGGGCTGAGCACATGCTCAACGGGGATGTCTAGCTCGAGGGCGATCTCTGCCATATGATCCCGGGATCACGGAAGATCTAGGGGTGGTGAGCAAGAGATTTTGCTGCTGGCCGCTTACAAGGGAAGTGCACGACCGGCCCACGAGAAACCGACACGAGACATAGTGGATCTGATAGAACCGGACACGGGGATTCCGAATCTGTAATCAGAATTTGCTAAATAAAACGGAGAAAAAACTTAAGAAGCTTCAAGGTTGGTGAAATCGCCCAAAATCGGACTTTTATGGGCCTGTAAAGGCCCAGGGAATGGAAATTTGCCACAACCCATTAGTGCATCTTGTTCAGCAGAAAAAGCGCTTTCGAATAAGCTATCTTACTTCAAGTTTACGATGATTTCGCGAAAATCTCTTCTATGAACTTGACAGGCCATACCCTTGCCCATGAACGCAAAAACTTTTTTCAGTGAATTGTTTGCAAATGCTACGTATTACAGCTCATTCGAAAGCGACTTTTCTGCTGAACAAGATGCACTAATTCTTTTCTCCTCAATTCCGTTCCCCCGGTTTTCACGGGCCCTTAAAGGTATCGTTTTTGGCGATTTGGCCAACTTTGATGCTTCATAACTTTTTTCTCCGTTTTATTTAGCAAATTCTGATTACAGATTCGGAATCCCCGTGTCCGATTCTATCAGATCCACTATGTCTCGTGTCGATTTCTCGTGGGCCGGTCGTGCACTTCCCTTGTTAGCCGGGGGGGATAGTTTTTCCCAGTAATCCGGTTCGGCCTTATAATCCCGAGATCCAAACCATTTCTAGGGCATTTTACACCGTTTTTCGATCTGAATAAACTCAGAGCTCTAGCGAAAAAAGCCAAAGACGCCTTTTCAGTTGGAATGGCGATTTAACAACTAGAATTTTGTATTGGATACTAAAATTTGTCAAATTTGCCAAAATCCCGACAGCCAAAATCAAAATACCGAAAGCCATAATGCCGAGCAAAGCAATTGTTGGTTGAATTAATGCCTGTTTGAAAGCAATTGGCAGCCAAATCGGGGTGGAGAAATGTCGGTATTTTGGCCGTTCGGGATTTTGGCTGTTCGGATTTTCGATGTCGGTATTAGCTATCAAGATTTTGGCCTGTCGGGATTGGGGCTGTCGGGATTATGGCTATCGGGATTATAGCTGTAGGGATTTTGGTTTCGTGATTTTGGCTGTCGGGATTATTGCGATCGGAATTTTCGATTTCGGGATTTTGGCCTTTAGGATTTTTGGCCAGATGGGCTTATGACTGTCGGGATTTTGGCCTGTCGGGATTCGGGCTGTCGGGATTATGGCTGTCGGGATATTGCTAAATCAATTTTACCACTTACCTCCAACGAAGTGCCGCTGACAATGAGCTTCTTTCGCAAAAGTCAAGCTCTGTTGGTGTGTTCGTGTTTGCGTCCCGGCTCCAGGCGCTTGTTTCTGGGAGCTATTCTCGTCGCAACGTGAGTGTTGTCAGGATCTCCACGTAGTCAGAAATATTTATAAAGGGAAAATAGACGGGGGAAATCCGGGGGAACGGCAGCAAGGGTGGGGGGGGGGAGAAGAATAAATACATTAAATAACCGTGGTAACTCGGGTGAGTTTAGTTGAAGAATGAGGACTTCTTGTCGCCCCGGATGTAGAGCACGTTGTTGTGGAGGTGGTGGCGAACGGTGCGGGGGTCGACGCCGGCCGGCAGGCGGTAGCATCTGTGAAAAAAATTGTAATTTAGCCTTTCTAGAAAAATTCTCTTCTTCACGTTTAGCTGTTGCTGTCTAGAATTAATATAATTTATAGATATTTCAATTTTAATAAAATTATGGTTACAAATCTATTTTTAAAAAAAGCGTAAAAAATCGGTTTTTTTTTGGTCGAAAAATCGATATTTTGTATTTCCTTTCTACATTTGTAAAGTTTTTGCGCTTACGAAGAGTAGAAAAGTGTTTAGAAGCACCCGCTCTATTTATATCAAAAAGATTTGTCCCTAGGCAACCACTTCCCCCCTCCCCCCGATAATGCTCAAGTACCGATAAAAATTTTGCATGACTTTTACAAATTCGATTTCAAGTATAAATATAATAATTATATTTAGCTTTAGAAATTAAATAGGTAAACAACTTTATTTACGAATTGAACGGCTTGGGCTCGCCGTATCCAGCGACATCAACAACCCCTGATGGGCGGCGTGGCTCAAATCAAAAATTAACCGGTTGATCGTCCTCCTGACGGTGCCGAAGCGGCCGGTGCGGTGCTCGTGCTCGAGCATGATCTCCACCTGCCCGTCGATCACCTTGACGGTGATGTCCTCCTCGCGGAAGTAGGTGGCGTCGAGGCCCACCTCGAAGTGTCGTCGATCCTCGGTCACCTGGAATTGTTGGAAAAATTGAAAATGCGTTTAGATTAAATAGGGTAAAAAACATCGAAAATCAGCGTTTTTAGTCGAAATCTATATTTTCGGTGTTTTCTATTCAAATACGAGTAAAAAAATTTCAAATTTATGGTAGAAAAATTCCCTTCCTAGGAAAATAGCCCCCCCCCCCCGATAATGCAAAAGAACCAAAAAAACCAGTGAAAACCGGCTATAAACTGTATACCTTAACGGCTCCCTCCTTGCCCTGGAGCGGCCATTGCCAGACATTAGCGGCCTGAGTGCTGGACATGTTGAAGAAGGGCTAAAACCTGGTAAACGTCAAGGCCCAGTAGATGATCACCGACCTGTAACGTAGAGAAAAGTGTAGAAGGAGATGATGTGTCGGGGGGATGACGTGCTGGACGTGGCCCGTTCCCCACCTATATACCCCGGTGCGTCGAGTGTTCGGAAGCGGAAACGGAATGAGGGATGGGGCGGAGCAGAGAGGGGGAAGGGGTGGGCCATGGCCTGGGATTCCCGCGCGTGTCAATGACGGATCCGCGCCCCCAGTCTGGACCGGGGGGATCCGATTCTTTGTGCCGGGGGTGCAAGCCACACTGTACTTACCGGCTTTTGCGTACAAAAATTGGCTTTGTAGGAGAAATCAAGCTTGTTCGGCTTGGGCTTAGGCTTTTCCGGCTTATGATGTGATGTGATGATGTGAGGGCCTAGCCTTTTCCGCTTCATCTTTTTTCGTCTTCTTTTACTGGATTAACGTATATTTGTCGAAAGTGTGGAATTTCGAAAAGCCATAATACAGACAGTCAAAACCCGACAAGCAAAAGCCCGACAGCTAAGATGCCGACAGCCGAAATCCCGACAGTAAGACCTCAACGGCCAAAATCCCGCCAGCGAAAATTTGGACTAGCAAAATCCCGATAGCTAGAATGCCGATAGGCCGAAATCCGGAGAATAAAATCCCAGACCGCCTGGATACTCAAGAGCCAAAATTCCGACACCAAAAATGCCGACAGCGGTAATCGCGATCGCCAAAATGCCGACAGTGAAATCCCGCGCTATTTTGAACGGAACTTCCCTTTTTTACGCGATTTTGGATGTCGGCATTTTCGCCGTGTCGAGATTTTGGTTGTCAGGTTTTTAGCTGTCGGCATCTGGGTTATCGGAGTCCAAATTGTCGGGATTTCTCCCCGATTTTCGGACTTATTTCGAAAATTGAGTCTCTCTAAGCCTTTCTAATACTTATTTACAAAACACTCCAAACTCCGCTTCTTCCAACGGCCAAAAAGGGCAGAGAAAAACTGCCGGGGCCAACATCTCCCATCCGGGGGATCCCATCCACTTGCCCCCGGTCTCCACATTCCTCACTTTTTGTTTAGAGGCTGCCCAAATCCGGGACACTGTGACTAATCGAAGATGATGCGGATGATGGGGACATTCCTCCCGTCCCTCTTCGAGATCTCCGATCAGCACAAGATGCTCGGAAAGTCCGTAACACTCCAAGTGAACGGCCACACATCTCGCGGCTTCCTCCACGCGTTTCAACACAGCACTCTGCCTAGTTTGACAGCAATTTAAAGAGCACATTTAGTCATCCCTTTTGGCTGTCGATATTTTGGTTGTCGGGATTTTGGTAAAGGGTTACGGCTGTCGGTATTTTAACCTCTCTCTCTCTCTCTCTCTCTCTCTCTCTCTACCTGTCTATACCTCTCTCGCTCTCTCCCCCATCTCTCTCGCTCTATCGCGCTCTCTCACTCTCTCTCTCTCTCTCTCTCTCACTCTCGCTCACCGGGTCTACCTGTCTATCTTTCTCCCTCTCTCTCTCTCTCGCTCGCTCTCGCGCTCTCTCTCGCTCTCGCGCTCTCTCTCGCTCTCGCGCTCTCTCACTCTCTCCCTCTCCCTCTTTCTCTTTCTCTCTCTCTCTCTCTCTCTCTCTCTCTCTCGCTACCTGTCTACCTTCTCCCTCTCTCTCTCTCGCTCGCTCTCGCACTCTCTCTCGCTCTCTCTCGCACTCTCTCGCTCGGTCACTCTCTCTCACTCTCTCTCTCACCATAACTATCCATAACGAACCAAATATATCGACGCGTTTTGGACACCAAAAGTCGTGTATAAAATTTTTATTTAGCTGATTACAGTAGCAGTATACATTTTTTCATGGTTCGTAAGGTATCCACTCAATATGCACATCCCTTCAGGTACCAAGTATCAATCGACACATTAAAGTACATCGGGTGGACGGCCAAATCGGAAGTGGTGACCCCATTCCGGCACGTCGGGTCCTCATTCATCCGGCATACCGTATACTGGGCCCCGGGGCCCATTCCTGACCGGTAGAACACCTGAAAAATGTCGCATATTTTCGAAATATCGACATTTCTTTTTCGACACGCTTACAATTTTTTTGCTACCTCAAACGTGACGTGCTGTGGGGCGGCCGTGTCGTCGAGCTTCAGCGGCGGCATTTCCGGGACCAGATCGTTCTGGTTGACGACGCGGAAGCGGTACGGTAGCTAGAGCAATGGATAATGTGCCGATTTCAAGGATGCAAGCCGTAATACCGACAACCAAATTCCAGACAGACAAAATCCTGAAAAAATGCCGAAAAGTGAAATCCCGACATCCAAAATCTCCATCAGCTTGACGTTTATAGTAGCCATTTTGCATGTCGGGATTTTGGCTGTCGGCATTTTCAAATTTTCCCCATTTCCATACCAGCCGCTCCACCGTGGCCCCGAAATTCGTGTCGCCCACCCGGGGAGAGCCGAACGTGATCAGCTGCAGTAGGGCGGAGGGCAGCATTTTCTGCGGATCTTGCATTTGCTTAAAAATTCCCGTGCTCATCTACCTCGGCGACGACGGTGGCGGCGAGTACGGTCGCCAAGGCACCTCCTAGCGAGTGGCCCGTGCAGAGGAGCTGGAAGACTTTTTTGTGCTTCTTTTGCGAACCAAACCTACCGTAAAGCTTGGATTGGCGCTGACCACCGCTTGAATGGCGCTTTTCAGCCCTCCGCCATTATAGAGCGAGTCGAAGCCGTTGGCGTAGTAGTTCAGCGCCTGATGTAAATTTCGTCTTCTTGCTTAGGAGCTTTTGCATTATCGGGGGGGGGACCGACCTTTTCTTCACATATAATTTTCTAATATAAATGCCCAACTACGCCTAGACGCAAAAACTTTACAAAATTTTATATACTTTACAAAATACAAAAATATCGATTTTTCGACGAAAATTTCGTACTAAAAATTTTTTGAAGTTTTAGATAGTTTTTCTGTTTGTTTGAAAAATAGCTAAATTCCATTCAAAACTATGAAAATACTTATACGAAAATACGCTAGTGGGCATTTCTGGATTTTGCAAAAAATCCTCCCCCCCCCCCGATAATGCAAAAGAGCCCTGTTTATCCGCATTTGTTCTTTCTGTGCGTTTTTTCTGCCAAAAATGGCTCGGAAGAAGGCACTCGAGCCATGGATGGGCTCGGGCAACTGTTTGTCCAGCGAAGAAGGGCCCAAACGGACTATCCCACTCCCTCCCTTTAGCCTCCCTTTAGCTTCTCGTTTCTCTCGGTGGAGATGTGGTGTTTGTGTGTGTGAGGGTGCGAGAGATGGGATTCTCTGTTTTCCTCTGACCCTCCGCCCTACTCTTGAGGCAGAAAGTGAAGACAGTCAATAGGACAGTAAGGGACCGTCCGGGCGCTGGCACCTATTCGCGGCGCGTATGTCAACAATAGCCTTGCGTACGGGATTTTCTGGCTCGTGTGAACGTACAAACTCGCGGGGGATCTGCGGCTCAAGCGGTTCAAGGGGTTCAAGGGGTACATTTTCCGGAAAAAGGTTCTTAGGCATTATCGGGGGAGGGGGGTGGGGTGCGCTTAGAAATGAGCGTTAAAACAGTGTTTTTAGCAAAATTTAGCAATTATTAAAGCGCGAAAACTACGAAACAAACTTGTAAAAACTTGAAACTCCGACAGTTTTGTCGTAATTCGTCGTTTTCGTGGGAAGCATCTATTTTTTTTCGATTTTTAAGTCATTGTTTACAAGTTTTTTAGGAAAATGTGGCGTTATCTATTTTAATAGAAACCACTATCTAAAAACACTTCAACAAATCGAAAAATTCGAAATTTTGACCGAAACGCATCATTTTTCCGAATTTTCTTCAGAAATTTTCAAGTAAAATTTTAGCAATAGTACAAAAAAAGCTTAGCAACATTTGATCCCTTTATATCAGGAACGAACTATATTAAAAACTATCTATAATTTTTTTAAGAATCAAAAGATTCGAAATTATAAAGGAGGTACTAAGGGAAAGGGAAAGGGAAAGGGAAGGGAAAAAGTAGCCCCCCCCCGATAATGCAAAAGAACCACCAACCCTTCCGCCCAACAACGGCATATCGGACATCATCTTGGAGGCGTTCAGGAACTGTTGGGCCTGATGGAGATACTGATCCTGGGTGCTCGATCCGTGCGCAACAATGGCGATCAACCGTTTGGAAGCCAGCACGTAAACATCGGCTACGCAAGGGTCCTAAAGCGATTGAAGCCAAAGCCAGAAAAATACTTACGGGTAATGTGGGTGCTTTAATAATGTTTTTAATAAAATTCAGCTATATTTGAAGGGCATAAACAATTTTTTTAAAAACTAGAAAGATTTTAGCTGAATTTTGGGCAAAAATCGGCGGTTTTTTGGCCGAAAAATCGATATTTTTGCATTTTTGCTTATATAAGAAAGTGCGGTAATCGCCAAATTTCTTACCATATTCCCAGGCGAACAAGTCACATTAATCCGCTGCACATGCTTCACATCCGATTCGCCCCTCGTAGCACAGGCGAGAATCTACGAAGCGTTACTCCTTACACACTACCCCGACATACCTCTTTTTCTACCGTAGGCTTGGTGGCACCGACCAACGGATAGACAGTGTTTCTCACATAATCCTCATCATACAGCACCGTGCTGTTTTTTGGACAATTGAAGGAAGATTTTAACGCCGGCGTGGGGCATGCAGCACCAATAGGCTGACAACCGGAAGCCGGACACCAGCTAAAGCAGCATTTTTTAGACGGGATTTGGTAACCAAGGGAATATTACGCTATTTTATCAAATCATTTTCGTATTTCAGAACCATATATCTGGTTCTTTTGCTTTATGGGGGGGGGCACCAGGACAAAGCAACTTTTCCTTTAGTGCCTATTTTCTCTAGTAAAACGGAATTAACGTTGCTCAATTTTCGTTGCTACCCCTAAATGTAAAAACTTTACAACTTGACAAAATCGAAATCGATTCCTCTATCAAAAATGACCGTGTTTCGAGCAAAATTTAGCATTTTAAAACTTTTTAAGGGTTTTTTAAATAGTTTTCCACTTGAAGTATTATTTAATTCTACTAAAACACTATGAAACCACTAGGCATAATAACAAGTCCAAAAACTGCTGTACACTGCTATACCGTACCCGCAGCCCGAAGACGTCAGACAAACATTACAAGTGTTCGCGACGCAATCCGCACGCACATGAGCAGCTACAGCAAAAGTCACAGCCAAATACACCAGGAATTTCCGGGCAGCCATCTTCCAAAACCGGAAAATGCCCCACCGATTTTGGCCAGCCCTATACTGTAAGGACCCGGTCAATGGCCAAGCCAAACAAAGCATCGGTGAGAGCCGATTACCTTGGCAAAGGGCCAGCGTTTGGCCCGCCGATGAGTCAACTTTCTCACCCAGTTTGTTTTTTAGAAGCGTTGCGAAATGTGGTTTTGACGAAGAATTTAGTGGTAGAAATTTTATTAGCGAAACAAATGGCCCAGGGACCCGATGGAAAGCACAATAGTTGATAGCCGAGCACCCGAATTGGCATCGTCTGCCAGCACCCGCTCAATCCACGGTATATAAGCAGAAACACGCGTGTAAACACCTGAAAAGGTAAGCCTGAATGTTGGTTCTTCGAAAGCCAAAGGTAAATTGGATTCTTTATAAAAAAATAACGTAATATCAAGCAGTTACTAATGTTTTTTAGTAACTTTTAGCGATATTTCAAATAGAAAATCTATCTAAAAAATTTTTGAGGATTCCGAAAATTAAAAAATTACTTGAAAATGGGTCATTTTTGGTAAAAAAAACGATATTTGGTGTAAAATGGGTCCGAAATTACCTGGGAATGTCGCTTGATCTAGCACCCCTTCAAAACCATTAGCACCAAATGACGTGATTCCAATCTGAAAGCGCACAATTTTGCAGGTCTTTGATGGTACCATGCCTTGATGTACCGCGTGTCAACACCTACCTGCACCACATTCCCAAATCGGTCCCTAACCAACAGCGGTCCTCCCGAATCGCCCTGCAAGAAAACTGGTCAAAAATCTTTAAATAGCCGAAAAAATCCCTGCAGATTAGCCAAAGGTTCACGCAACGTACCGGCGCCGAACCGTGACCCAAGCTCCCCGCGCAAATTTGCGTCGAGCCGACGGTTGTCGTGCCTCCGGAAGCCCGCCACCAATTAAGCCTGAAAATCGGAAACTAGAGGGACAATACTTGTCGCTCTTACGAGCAGGTCTTCGTGTCCTGCAACGGAACGACCGAGGTCTTCAACCGGTCTGCCGGGCCGTTCGTTATCCGCACACCGAGGGGTATTCTTTCTAAAAATAACGATTTTTATGAAGGGTTCGATGTAGGGTTGGCATTTGAGGAAACCGGTTTCCGATCTCTTGGATTTGAATCAATGTTTGGATTGACCGGATTGTATTGAAATCGATTTTTCAATTGCATCCGATCGATCGATTCTGCATAAAAACCGATTTGAATAGGATCCGATTTGATCGGTTCTCGAAAAACCGGTTTTTTATTCGAAACCGATCGATCGGTTTCGGAAAAAAAATCGGATTCCAGGCGAGAAACCGAGCGGAAATGAACCGATTTATGCCGAATTTTGGATGCAAATCACGATATTCCTCATTTTTTGTGCTGAAATTGGGGGTCAGTTCGTAACTTCCAGAGCCATCATGTCTGGAAGGAATATATCCATTTTTTGGAGGCTAAGAACGGCTTAGTTTCAAAAAATCGTAGGACCGCTGCCTGCCAAGCACCAAAAAAATGATTTGCATCCAAAATTCGGCATAAATCGGTTCATTTCCGCTCGGTTTCTCGCCTGGAATCCGATTTTTTTCCGAAACCGATCGATCGGTTTCGAATCAAAAACCGGTTTTTCGAGAACCGATCAAATCGGATCCTATTCAAATCGGTTTTTATGCAGAATCGATCGATCGGATGCAATTGAAAAATCGATTTCAATACAATCCGGTCAATCCAAACATTGATTCAAATCCAAGAGATCGGAAACCGGTTTCCTCAAATGCCAACCCTAGTTCGATGTACATGAAACGTACCGACGGCCTTTCCAAAACCCGCCACCAGCGCTTTTGAGCCCTTGCCGAGCAATTTTGTATCATCACGCGTCAGGCAAACGGTCGTCACGCCATGGCCTATTTTTATGGCATGAGCTGTCTTTAAAAAAGGATTTTTGTTTGGCAAATTAGCTTACCTTCAATAGCGCGATGTCGTCGCGTGTGCTCCGGATATTAAACCCGCGATGCGACACAGTTTTGACAATCCGCACGTTTTGCGACACCTCGTTCATCGTCCTCAACCCCAGCCTCACCGATGATCCGACCAGACCCTTCCTACAAAAAAATATGTCCCCATTGAAATGGTGGGCCTACGGCAAACAATGAGCAGCAGTCAGGATCCATCTATCATTCAACACTGTCCCTCCACACATTTCCGTGTACCCGCCGCCATCAGAGGAGAACACCAGCGCGTAAAAGGAGAGCGAACTGGAAACCAGCGTCAAGCTGAGTTTTAGTAAAAGGCTTGACTAGACTAAAAGCCCAGAAATGACAGTTACGTAATAGCAAATATTTTAATAGTGAAAATATTTTCTATACGTTATATTTTGCTATACGTATATTTTTTTAATAGTGTTTAATTAGTGTTATTAGCTGTATTTGAAGTGGAAAACCATCTAAAAGCCGTTGAAAATGTTAACAAATCGGCATTTTTGACGAAAAATCTAGATGTTTGAATCGGCTACTTAGACTTTGTAACGGTTTTCGTTATGAGTAGTAAAAAAAAACGGTTTAGAAACGTCCCCTCTTTTCATTAGAAAAATTGGGCACCAAGGAAAAAGCCTGGCCCCATGTTAGAATGTCAGAATTCGAGGTTTCGCACAACATTTTTTACCAATTTACCTGTTTGGTGTGGCCGCGCCGATGACGCGGTAGTTGAACAGCTGCTCCGAGGTTTCCGTGCAAAAATTCAGGGCCAGTGACAATAGGGGGAAAACCGTAAATAATAACGAAGTGTACATCAAAACCGTGGGCCCTCTCGCTTCCCGTATGCCATCTTTCCTTATCAATTCCTGGCCCCATGATTTTGTACCCTGTGCCCGGAGGACAGCTGATCGACGAGTTCCTAGAATTTTTTATAATAGTTTTTAACGATCGTTGAGGTGGGAAAACTATCCAAAAAGCTCTAAAATTTGATAAATTTCGACCAATAATCGGCATTTTTTTGTATTCTGTAATAATTTGTAAGTTAAATGAACATAAAATTAAGCTACATCCTTTAGATTTATTTTTTAGGCTGTATTCATATACTACGCGAGCCGCGCCGACAATTGCGTATACACTTTGAGCCTTTATTAGCCACAGAAGAAACACAAATCGATTCATAGTGACAATATATGTACACATGCGGAATCAACAAAACATCACAACGACTATATATTCCATCCATTACAAAAATAACCTATGAAAATGATGACACCGGAAAGCTATTCCTTGAAATGCACGAGAACCGTATTTTTCGCGACATTCTTGCCGGGCGCGCAGTTGACCGATTCGACCACCGCGTCCTTGGAGGCCCTAAACAATTTTTGCAGGGTGGTGTTTCGTTCATACTTGATGATGTATTCCATCTTCATCGCAACCATCGTCACGAGCGACTGCCCTTGTTTCACGTTGTCGCCGGGCTTGACTAACACCTAAATCGAGGCCGTGATGGAATCCTTAAAATTGACTCTACCTTTTCCACAATTCCAGGCATCGGGGATATAGCATCGCCCTGGGTGGCACCCGCCCCAGCAGCCGCTAGCAGAGGATTCATGGGTTTTTGGAACTCGTTTTCTCCCACACCGTACACCTAAAAAGATTTTTTGCCTTGGAAAATGCACTAACCAAAATGTTCTCTTGCGTCTGGACCGTCTCCACACGCCATCTACGCCCAGCGGCCTCAATTGTGAACGATCGCTTATTGCCCTCCTCCCTCAAATTCGACACCTAATCCCAAATAAGCATCACACCGGTTGAAACTTACGCTGCTCTCGACTGCCTCACCATCGATGTGAATTTTGTACTTGTTCTCCCCGGTCACTTCTAATTCAACCGTCTTTGCGCCAACTTGGAACGTCTTGCGCATGTTGAGATTTAGTCGGAAGTCGGGCAGGGCCTAAAGGAAAAAATAAAATAAAATTTAACCGTAAACTCGTCACCTGGAACACACTTTTCGGCGCACCCAGCGGCCTCTCAGCGATCTGCCGCCCGATGACCGTCTCGACAATCTAAACAACAGGTCAGAAATAACAGCAAAATTACCTCCTCCATCGTTGTAGCCTTATCAGCAAAGAGCTCCTCTTGGAAGTCCGGGATGAAATCCGTGTAGACATTTCCCTAGAAAACAAGTCATATTTTTCGTTTTTCAATCTCTACCTTGATGAATTCGGGGTGCTTGAGCACCGTGCGCACAAAATCGATATTTGTTGGGAGACCAGCGATCCTTGTGGCCTTCAATGCCTTGTCAAGCTTGGCTGAGGCTTCGACTCGATCACGTCCCCAAACGATCACCTAAAAAGCAAAATGATTGGCAGCTCTTCAGTTTTCAGAATCAAATAACGAGTAGGCTTTAATGAGAATAAATAAAGCCCTACCTTCGCAATCATTGGGTCGTAGTGCACGGAAACTTCATCGCCGCTCACCACCCCGGTATCGACGCGTGCATCTTCCGGGAACTCGACGTAGTCCAATTTTCCTAATTACAAAAATCAGGCCCAAAGCTTTTGCCCTACCGGCAGTCGGCATAAAGGCGCCCTTTCGTGTATCTTCAGCGTAAACACGGCACTCCATTGCATGTCCATTCAATCGAACGTCAGCCTGCTTCAGCGGCAATTCTTCGCCTTGGGCCACCTTCAGCTGCCACTCTACCAGATCAGTCCCTGGAAAATATAAGCTTG
This sequence comes from Mesorhabditis spiculigera, assembly GCA_958295435.1. Lineage (NCBI taxonomy): Eukaryota > Metazoa > Nematoda > Chromadorea > Rhabditida > Rhabditidae > Mesorhabditis > Mesorhabditis spiculigera. The sequence continues at coordinate 582,744 of CATQJA010002631.1, forward strand.
TCAAAAAAAGGATTCGATTCGCAAATGCCATAAAGAACCCTTGAAACAGCGAAAAATTCTGCGCAAGAAGGCTTGGTCACGCCACGAAACTAAACAACAACAAACCCGTAATCGCTTCCGAAACCGGATGCTCCACTTGCAGTCGTGTGTTCATCTCCATAAAGTAAAAGTCTCCGCGCGGATCCATGATGAACTCCACCGTTCCCGCGCCCACATAGCCCACCGCTGAAGCCGCGCGCACGGCCGATTCGCCGAGCCGGCGACGTGTTTCCATAGCTAAATGAGCAATCGATAAATAGTCGGTTTAAGCTTACAAATATTTGGCGCGGGCGCTTCCTCGATAATTTTCTGGTGACGCCGCTGCACCGAGCAGTCGCGCTCCCAGAGATAGACGTAGTTATTGTGGTGGTCGCCAAATACCTAAAATAATATCGTTTTTAAACCCTCGCAACGTCTCGCATACCTGAACCTCGACGTGGCGCGGTCTTTCGACAAATTTCTCGACCAGCATTTCATCATTGCCAAAAGATTTCATGGCTTCATTCCTAGAAAAGTGTCTCTAACGTTGAGGCAAATTGCTCACAGAATTCCAATTTTTCAGAATCACTTGGAATGTGAATCTTTGTCTCCTGAAACATCTTTCCGAGCTACGGGAAATTGCCGTCTACCCTATAGAAACTTCGTATTCCGAAAATTAAATATTTTTTTCACAAGGTGCTCCCCCAAAACCAAACAAACCTGGCCGACGTGACCGCCTCGTCGAAGTCGCTTTCCTTCCAAGCAATCCTCATTCCCTTCCCGCCACCGCCGTAAACGGCTTTCAGCATGACCGGATAACCTAAGATGAAATCATCTACTAATCTACTAAAATCACTACCGATGGCTTGGGCATGCTTCTTCAAGTTGGCATCTGACTGATCAGCACCATGGAATCCCTCAACAACAGGCACTTTAGCGTCCTGGAAACATTAGATGTTTCCACACAAAAACCCTCTCACCTGCATAATTTGCTTGGCCAAGCTCTTCGTCCCCATGTCGCGGATAGCCTGTGATGGGGGCCCGATGAAAACTAGTCCGGCTTCCGCGCACTTGTCGGCGAATCCGGCATTCTCGGACAAGAACCCATAGCCAGGGTGGATACCCTAAATATCACCCATTAACGGTCGCCCAACTCTCAAACCTGTGCGCCAGCCTTCAACGCCGTGTCGATCACCTTGTCCACGTTCAGATAACTTTGAGTCGCCTGGGCCGGCCCGATGTGGTATGCCTAATAGATGTAGAAACGCAGGCTACTAGGCTCCTACCTTATCGGCTTTACGCACAAACAGCGCTCCCCGATCGGCGTCGCTGAATACAGCCACCGTTTCAATGCCCATCTTCCGCGCCGTGTTCATCACCCGAATCGCAATCTCTCCACGATTTGCGATGAGCACCTTGTCTATCTTCTTGATCAACGGGCGGCTCCCTTGGCTGACGAAGCGGAGCCCCGTCGCCGGGTAGCCCCAAGCCCGAAGCATCTCTAAAAACGGAAATCATTAGAATTCAATTACCGATAGTTTTAAATTTTAATTTAGTTAGTGCATTTTTCTTCAATTTTGGCTAAAACATCACGCCATGCAATTCGCGCCTGCCGACTATAAACTACATCAGGGACCCCGCGTCCTACGCCGACCCGAGTACTGTAGAAAAACCCGGAGCCGGGCCCCAAGAAAATTTCGGCCGTTTCACGAGTTTCCCTCCAACAAAAATCATTGAAGTGTTGAGGCAAGGGGTTTTGCTAAACTTTTTCGCAAATTTCTGCGTATTGCTGAATGTCTTCGCGTTTACCTCTTTCCCTGCAAGAACCCCACTAATCTCGTCATTTTCAGGTAAACATGGGTAAGCCCATGGGTCTGAACGCGGCAAGGAAGCTTCGGCTTCACCGTCAAAAGCAACGCTGGGCTGACAAGAAGTACAAGAAGGCACATTTCGGCACCAGGTGGAAGGCCAACCCGTTCGGTGGAGCCTCCCACGCTAAGGGAATCGTCCTCGAAAAGATGTGAGCTTTTTGTTTGAAAAAATTTCTTGGAATTGACAGCGCGAACTAGATTCGGTGAATGCTTTCTTTCCTTTCGAAGAATCGTTTTAGGGGAAATTCATGATCAATTTATCAAAATTTAGTTTACAGTTAAATAAACTGTGAGCCTTTCAAGTTCCGTAATTTAATTTGTGACAATTAGTACATATCGACGGTTAACTTTGCATTTGAGATCAATTCTTGCCTCTCGCTACCCCTTACTATTTCGCTGCTTTGTGAAGCGTCCAAACCGCCCACCATTTGCGAATTAATTTTTTCTTCGATGCGATTGATTATCAAAAAGGGAGATGCTTGCGGCTGTCGCCTCTGTTTTTTCGGGATCAAATCATCAACTAGCCATACCATGGCATCTAATTTTTCCGGTTTCAACCTGGTCCATTTTCAGTGGAGTCGAAGCCAAGCAGCCTAATTCCGCTATCCGAAAGTGCGTCCGTGTCCAGCTAATCAAGAACGGAAAGAAGATCACCGCCTTCGTCCCCAACGACGGTTGCCTAAACTTCGTCGAGGTATTGTCATTGATTTATGCCTAATCCTTTTTGTATAGGAAAACGACGAGGTGCTCGTCGCCGGTTTCGGTCGATCGGGTCACGCCGTCGGAGATATTCCCGGAGTTCGTTTCAAGATCGTGAAAGTCGCCAATACCTCGCTCCATGCCCTCTTCAAGGGAAAGAAGGAGAGGCCACGTTCGTAACTGTCTGTTATCTTTTTGTTTTGTTGAATAAATTTTCGTTTGTAAAATCTGATAAATCATTGCCCTTGGATTGTTATTCTAGAAGCACACATGCAAATCTGAAGCAAATTAGGGACTGCAGTGCACAAACAATTAGCTTACGGCTTTTGCGTATCGAGTGTCTTTGGGCGCAGAGGCAGTGAGTCGAAATTATTATTCTCCTGTGGGTTGCGTGCCGGCTTGTTCTCGGACAATGGTGGCAATATTTTTGGACTATGCATCTTGGTTTCTAGCCTGCCCTTTCCCATCAAACCGGAACTTCTGAGCGGGAATGCTCTGATCGCTCCGCTACTCGCGAGGTGGCCAGTAAGGTAAGTTTCGCTGAATAAACCAGCGGTTTTGATCACGGGCAACGATCTTTTTTAGCCATCGGCTCAGCCTTCTGATTGGGCCCAGTCTTGGAGCTATGTAGGGTGAAAGCGTATTTCCTGCACATATTTACCTCAGAAGCCGAGTTCGGTAACCGAGAAATCTACGCGAACGCATGACCTTTCGAAAAGTTCGAAGTCCAAGTCGCTTCGCTCGGATTTGTCGTCGGTAGGAATCGGAATAGCCTCTTCAATTTTCGTTCCAGTCCACAAGCGAACGTCCGGCTAAGCCGCCCAAGACCCGTCGAAGCAACAATCGCAACCTTTATTGCCTTCTCGGGATGGCATTGCTTATCCTGCTGGTTGTTGGTGCGTAGCAACGCCTACTACTTCTGATCTCAGCCTTCTAGTTGCCTTAGCCGTCACGATTCGTTTGATAATGAAAGACGAGGAATACGTCGGCAAAAAGACGGCGGCACTGCAGAAGCGCCTGAAGGAAGAATTCGGCACCGATGTCCGTCTGGGCGGTGACGATCCCGAAGTTGATGTGTTTCCGTAGGAGTTGTTCCGATTCTCGAGCTTCGCTTAGATCGAAGACGTGGCAGATCCCGACGGAAGAATATCGGCCCGAGACATACGACATTGATATGCACGTATGTATTTAGAAGCTACCGTTTTGTATTTTTCGTCATCCAGGTGTATCTGCCCGGCCACGGAACAAACATCTCGACAGCAGATGAATTCACCTTCCAGGGTATCGTCAAGATTACGGTATGCCCAGCATAATTGCAAAAAATGATTAGGTGGCCGTCGACGCACCGCAAAGCTTCCTGGAACTCCACAGCAAGGGTCTCGAGCTGTTGGCAGCGACGCTGCTCGTTGATGGAAGCCTCGACTCGCCACGTCGGATGAGCATGGGATTCAACGACACCCTCAACCGTGTCGCCGTTGGTGACGGGCAAGAGATCCCCGCGGGCAGTCACGTCCTTCAGGTATTATTGCGCTCGATGCGTGAACACTTGCAGGGGTACTACGCTGTTAGCAGGGGGTTAGCACGACCTTGAATTTTCTTAAAATAGTCAAAACTAGTCAAAACGCGTTAGAAACGATCATATCAACGCTAATATATGGGGTGAGATTCTCCCCTAACAACATAAAGTTTCGTCTGAACTGTAGATTGTCTACCGCGGCGAGATCTACAACGCCATGCACGGTTTCTACCGATCGATGTACTACAATGCGGAGGGCGAGCAGCGCTACATCGCCATCTCGAAGTTCGAGCCGGTCGATGCGCGCGAGATGATGCCTTGCTTTGACGAGCCGAGGTTCAAGGTTGGTTTTCCTTTGCGTGAGGCAAATGTGGCCTTCTCAGGCCAACTGGACGTTCACCGTGCGTCACCCTCTTGGCACGACGGCCACCTCGAATATGCCACTCGAGGGTGAAATGACGACTGAACATGCGAAAGGGCTCGCCTGGTCCCGTTCCAACTTCAAGCGCAGCGTGAAAATGTCTTCGTACGTGACGTGCATGATTGTCCACGATTTCGCCTACATCACCAACAAGACGCGGAAGAATGTTCAGGTGGGCCTTATCGATTGTCGGTTGTTTATGCATGTTTCTGTAGGTTGGCGTTTATGCGAATCGGGACCTGATCGAATATGGGCAACGGGCTCTCGACGTGGCTGTCAGATTTGTCGACTATTTTGAAGAACTGACGGGTGTCGACTACGTCCTCCCAAAACTAGGTATTTCTTGCTACGTGGTTTCCGTTGAGGGGCTTTAATTTAGACATCTTTGCCATCCCGGACTTTGCCGCCGGCGCCATGGAGAACTGGGGCATCATGACTTTCCGCGAGGTAAAAGGGGGCAATCGTTTCTCGAAAATGACCCTAGCTGGTGCTTTACAACCCGGAAGTCAAAAATACTGGATTATGGATCGACACGGTCGTGCCGCACGAAATCGTCCACCAGGTACGGTCTCCCTACTCTACTACTCTCTGCGCACTAACCCCCTTTTACAGTGGTTCGGCAACCTGGTGACGATGAACTGGTGGGGCCATTTGTGGCTGAACGAGGGTTTCGCCACGTTCGGCGAGATGTTGGGAGCACGGTTAGCCGGTCACGACGATCCCCACAACACCACCGGGCTTCGCGTAGCATAGTGTCGGCGACAGCCCATTTTTCTCGCGTATAGGCTTCGGCATTCTTGTTGGAGTCGCGCGTCATGGACGAGGACGACACCGTGCCGTACAAGCCGATCGTGTACCCGGAAAACTTTGACCAGCGTGGACCGGTTTACGACGTAGGTGTCATCAGGGAAATTTCGAACTTTTCACTCAAAAATATGTTGCATAAAGCTACACCAGGGTTAGCTAACATTTTCTGGTACTGGGTTGTTAGCCGGGGGTCCGTTAATTTTTTACACTTTTTTACCAAAACAGTAGAAATTTTTCAGATTTTTTACTTGAATTTTACGAGTTTTTGTAGCTAAAAGCTATATAAAATGTTAAGTGACTTTTAATTCGTTATGGGGCCATGTGGGGTAAAAGCCGAACCCCCCGATAACAGTCCAGTACCGATTTCTTTCCACCCGCAACCTTCCACTATTGTAACTTCCTTTACCTACCTTCTATTTCAGAAGTACCCGCCGGCCTACGACTGGATGCGCGAGTACTTCGATGGGATGAGCTACCAGAAGGCCGGCTACGGAATCTACTCGATGTATGAGACGCTCGGCGAGAAGCGCTTCTTCCAGATGATCAAGGTATCGGAAAATGACGTTTAGGCCAAAATACCATACCACCATTATAGGCGTATCTGAATAAGCACCGCTTCTCCACGACCCTATCGTCGGACATCTGGGAGGAAGACCCGATAAAGGACGATCTGTGGAAAAATGCCGTCGCCGCCAACAAGGATCATCTGACATTGGTACGGCCCATTCCCCCTTTTTTTCTACGACATTCAGGCTGGCTATCCGGTAATTGATGTGCAACAGCAAAAGCCCGGGCAATTCGTCGTCTCCACGCAGCGACACCGGCCCATGGGCGTCTTGCTGACCGCCCAAGAAGAATCCGAGTCAGCCAGACAACCTAGCATTGGAATTTATTTCCAGATTCTGGCGCATCCCCATCACTTGGACCGGCAGCGACGAGATGATCTTCATGAAGGAGAAGGACGGTGGGTTGGTAATGAATTGCTAGCAGGGGGACCATTTTTCGACTTGTTTTGGTCAAAAAGGTATGAAAAACGAGAAAAAGTCAAAATTTCGAATTTCAAAAATGTTCAAATATTTTTTTTGTAACTTTCGAACAACCAAAACTACGAAAAAAATGGAAAAATGCACTATTTTTTATGAACAGGTGAAATAGGCGGAAAACAATATTCGTTCCCACCACTACTTACCCAGTACCAAAGCACCTTTTGCAGAAAAAGTGATCATCCCCTTTGCCAACAAGTCACAAAAGATTCCCTGCGTCAACCCGAAAGGTCTCGCCTACGCTCGCGTCAACTACGGCAAGCTTTGGCCTGAAGTCGCCAAGGATTTTCTGAACATCGTGCGTCTCATGGGCTCTCCTTTTTTATTTTTTTCAGTGCCCCGATGCGATCTCTCGTATCTTCATCTACCACGATCTGTTCTTCTTGGCTGAGAATGGCCTAGTCGACTGGAGCGTGGCGCTGGACTTCCATCGTTATCTGCAGGAGGCGCTCTATTCTTGGCATCGCCCGAACAATTCTGAGAGGTTTAGGAGAACAATGATCAGGCCCGCGATGCTCTGATGGACCAGCTATCGACGGTGAACAACAGGCAGCGAAAACTGTTGCCAGAGTCGCCCGGAAATTGTGGCTTGATCAAGGTACGAGCGCGTGGGGGTGGTGGACCCGCGATTCCGCAAAAACTAAGTTTTTTTGGAGGAATATGTCACGATGTTATGAAAACCAAAAGAATTTCAGTATGCCGAGGGCGTCTTCCAGACGATGTACAATAACGGCGAAGCCGCCAACCAAGCCAATAAACGGTTCCGCAGATTACTTACGAACTACCATATCATTTTCTCAGCGGCCTAAAATCTGCGCACACGTTGAAGGCGGAAGCTGCCCGGTCGATTCGAGTTCACGACGAGGTTATCCCCAAATCGTCAGCGCCTTTTATGATTCACGCAAAGCGAAAAACCTAGGGCTACCCACTCGAATTGCGATACGCCCAATCTCGTCGCCGTCGCCGTCTACCACAAAAAAGTGATGGACATCTGCGGCCAGGGGCAACGCACGAGCCAATGCGCCGGGTAATTCAGCACCATAAAGTGAACATTTAACGACGATTTTCTAGGTGGAAGTATTCTACTACGCGCGCGAATGCTTATTGCGATGCGGTACGCGCCGACAATAGCTCCGAGATAGCCGAGCACATCTACGAGAAGCTACGCATCGAAAGTAGGTCAATGTTTTGCGAAAATAGCTCGTATCAGAATTACATTGGCATTACGGAATCCCCGAAACGATTTTTAGCCGACCTGCTCGAACAGGAAAACCTGGGACGTGCCTTGTTGTGCAGCCCCGATTGGTACTACGTGCAGCTGTATGACCATCTAACGGCCAGCGAATTTTTTTGGCTCTTGATTACAGGGTCCTGGACGCTCTGATCGAGCGTACCGGCCTTGTGCGCCTTCAGTCAATGTATGCGCTCATGTTCACGTTGTCCGAGAACTACCCGCAGCCACATCGCTTGATTGGCTTCCTAGAGAACAACGTCGAACGCATCTACAAACGGTAGAGTTGTCATTTATTGGAGATGCTCACCTTTGTTCCGCTTTCAGGATGCACGATTCGCCGGCCGAGATGAAGAAGATGTTCGCTGGCCTGATGCGCGGTGTGCGGACCAAAGAAGATGTTGAAGTGGTGGGGCAACGGGCTGGTTTTGCTTCAATTTCGCGCGCTCTAGGTGAAGAAAGTCCGCAAGATGGTGCCTGAGCACATCGGGGAGCTCCCGCTCTGGGATCAGGCCCTCGAGCGCTTTCACCGCGAGCAGGAGTGGATCAACAAGTCGGCGGTAGGGCAAATAACGCGGCTTCACCGGTACGTTTTTAGCCCCGCATCATGGCCTACTACGACGACCTTGAAGCCAACAAAACCAACTAGCCACCCCAAACTCGACCGCCCTGAAGCCTTGCCACTCACCTTTTGCCTCTGCTCGGTGATGACTTGCCCCGCCGGGTGCGACTGGCCAAGCACTCCACGTGCTTGTGGCAGTCTCTCACGGTCGAGGCGTCATGCTCATTTGTTGTATATGTGAGCGAATAAAGGCTGTATCTGAGCGTCCACCGCGTTTGCCTACAAACGACACCCACAAGGTTAAGATTACACACGAATTTATTGTGCAGAATTGGCTACAATGCAATGACAGTGTCTAATTATGCGGGGTGAATTTTTGGAGTGAAGTGAATAGGGTACGCGTAGAGCCCGAGAGAAGCCAGGCAGGCATTCCGGGGGGTAGCAATCACAGGTGAGACGATAACCCATATCGGCCATACGCCGAAATGCGCACGACCCCTAACCGGTAGGAGGATTTAAAAGCAATGGGGGAAAGAAATCACAGTAAGATACATCGTACAGATACAAACACACAAAATACAAAATTAAAGTGGTGGGACTCAAACACCGATCGGTCGTTGTTCGGCGGCCGCCTCCTTGACGGTGTCGAAGCGTCTTCGGCGGTAGCTAAAGTCTATTGGGTTGCAATGTCTAGCCGAAAAACTCACCGGCAAATCAAAGCATCCAGGCTGTACTTCTTCTCGAAAGAAATCGGATAGCGGCGACTCGGAGATGGCCGAAGCGAGCACTTGTTCCAATGTCACGCGCCATTCACCGTCAGAGACACTGAAATGAAAACTAGATGTAGGCGAAACAGAACTAACGCTTGCGAATGCGCGCCAGCCCGGCGCCGCGTAGCCTCGGTGATGGGTTCTCGGGCTTTACGCATCTCCTCCTCGTCCTCGTCGACCAATTCCTCCGCATCGGACCCATCGCCGCGCTTCGCTTCTTCCCCATCTTCCAGCACTGCATTCGCAATATCCGCTTCCAGCTTCGCCTGCAGCTCCTTGTAGGTTTCGCCGATTTGCAGGAGCAGGGTACCTAAAAGCGAAATTGGGACGGCCGCTGAAACTCACCAACAACAGCCAGCGAATGGAAGATTTTCTGATCGACATTATCCGATGAGACGAGCTCGTAGAACGTTTTCCACATTTGGATAAATTGCGTCTAAAGACCGGTCAGACTCCGAAGAAATTCCGCGCACCTGGTTCATCGGTGGAAGGGCCCGAATCTCGGCTCGTGTCGTCTCGTGCCCCTCGTGGCACATCTTGGCACGCAGCACCTTCAACTTCTCCACCGACTCGGCAACAAGGGAGAAATTATCTGAAAAAGGCTAAAACACAAGAAGCAACATCCTTACCGCTTCCGTTATCATTTGATGCCTCTTTGGCCGATTCTGGCTCGTCGTCCGAGCATTGCGATCTGAAAACAATTACTGTAAAATTGACAAAAATTTGGCAACCTCGAAGCGATGAGTTCAATGAGCGACGCCGATGAGCTCGGTGCCTCAAGCATGGTGATGGAAGTGGCCTAAAAGTGAAAATCATACATAGGAGGGCTATTAACGTACCGTACTACTTCTGCTTCGCATATCGCGGAGCCCATCATCAGTGCGACCGCTGGTGCTGCCGCGATGTCGCGGCGACCCCAAAAGCACATGAGCTTCACATGCCATTTCCGGCTTGTCCTCATCTGCAAAAATTAGCACCGAAATCCAAACCCTACCGTCCTCGTGCTCCTCCCCAAACACCCGGTCCTCCTCGTCCAAGTCGGACTCGTTGAAAGCGGGCGGCAAATGGCACTTGTAGAATAGCGCCAATTTCTCGGTAGCGTCGCCCTAAGCCTGAATTGAGCCTAATCAAGCACAGTTACCAATAGCAAGATAGAAAGCGTCACGGCCACGTCGCGGAATGTGAGAAGCCCGGATTCGGTGATGTCGAGTAGCTATAAAACCAAGCTCCGAAGAATTGTAATGATGACATACCCTGAATAGGCGAACGATCAAGATGTGGTGCACGGTCCAGGGGAGCATGCGAGGGATGATCTGCTCGAACAGCTCAAAGTCAACACGATATTGCGAGGAGGAAGAGCCGCGGGAGCTCCTGAACCCATTTATTTCTTAGAATTAATATTTACTTTTCCAACATTGATTCCTCCTTGCCGCGCGCTGACATGGCCAGTCTTGTTCTCCATGAGAGTAGGTGTTCTTCCTAAAAAGGCTTATTTAAAAAACGATGTATCCGCACCTTGACGAGGTTGTACAGCTTCTCCAGCTCCTCTTGACCAAACTTGCACTCCTGGCCGACGCTTCGGATGATGCTCTTCATCTGCGAGTCCTCCAGCCCCTGCACCACCTTCAGTCGATGTTTTAGCCGCAGCTTTTCAATGTGGGCGTTCGTGAAGGCGCACCCGAAATCGCGATACGAGTTGGAGAGCAGGTTACCGATGCAGATCTAAAAAAATGGACTGGGATAGTAGAATCGTGTGGGATTGGCACCTTTCCCTCCTGATGTTCATCCGTCTCGACAATTTTGGCGGTGTACGCGCTGAGGGCGACCATCGTGTCGCCGTCGTCGCGAGAGCTCGCGAGCAGTTCCTCGTTGTCTTTCAGGATCTCGAGGGCCACTTGGAACATTAACTAAAACTGGATATCTTATGGGTACGTATGTGAAAGCGGGCGCTTATTATAACTGTTTTTAAACCTTTTAAGAAGGTAATTCGATAATTTCTAAAAAACCACCTTTGCTCCTTCGAAGAAAAACAGATCCAAAATCCGCACAGCAGCTTCAAACTTGATATCGGACAGGAAGACGGTCAAGAACCAGGACAGCGCTATCTGAAAAAAGCCACATTTCGAAACTTCTGTACAAAATTACCATCTGATCGAGCCCGATACGCGAAAGCTGTTGGTGAATGGACGGCTGGAAAGATTGGACGAGCTCGCTGAAGACGCCCTGATCCACCAGCGCTCCGACGACCTTCGTATTGTAGTAATCGGGGAGCAGCCGCTCACAGACTGCCACCAACAGCCAAAACGCCTGCTCCTCGGGCACAAACAGCAGCAGCACCGAGCCGACAATGTTCATCGCCTGGCAGTAGCCAATGTTCGGGTTGCGGAAGGAGTAGGCGGTCAGGATTCGGCGGAGTGCATCGATTCCGGGACCCTTTTGGAATGCTGGGTGTTCGGGAAGGCTTCTAAATTGGTGTGATAAATTTTTTGGAAATAACGTTTTTTAACACTATTGTTTCGAAAAGTAAATTTTGGAAAATGTCGTAGAGCCGTTTTCGAACTACAGAATGCTTCAAATTGCAGTTGCGATACGAGCGCGAATTTTCCAAAGTGATCTAAAAAATTATTTTTCAGATCATGAATTTTCAAAAGGTCATTTTCCAAACTGCGATTTTCCAAAATGGAAATCTTATAATCTTCCGTTAAAAGGGGAACTGAATGGCAGCAGCACAAACCTATGCAAATCTCGCTCAATCTCTTCCACCGCCACGGTGAATTGGCCAAAATGGCGGGCCAGTAGACTAGCGTAATACCCGGGGTGTAGACCCATTTCGGCACCGGCCCCCGAGCAAAGCATCCACATCTACAAAAAATAATTAAATTTTAGCCAGGGAAAATACCTCTCCCCGTTTATTCGTGGGAATTCCGTCGAGCAGCAGCCGATGCATATCCACCGTCCGGTACATGCCGACGCCCCAACCGTACTCATCGGAGAGCTTTTCCCATTTCTTCTCCAGCGCCGGCCCGACGTCGTTGCCGAACGGGTAGATGGCAATCAGCGGCTTTTCCAACAGGCTTAACTCAGAAGTCTAAAATGATGGTGTCCGGGTTAAAACATCAACGGACCGTTTTTCTCGGCGCGTTTCGTCTTGTCAAAGGAGTGTTGGATTTTAGCCTGTTCGCGGAAGGCCACCAATTTCGCGAGCACTCGATCCCGATCTGGCACCTCGGTGAACATGATGGCCGTCTGGAAGGGGGGATATTGTTTCGGTCTTTTTAGCAAACCGCAGATCGATTAAAAAGAGCCCTTTTGTAGAAGCGTTGCTACCAAAATTTCGAAATTCAAGATAACCAAATTGCATAATGGCGAATTTTCAATAGGTCGAAGTTAAGCGTGTCAACCGATTCCTTGAAAAAAACCCCCAAAACTAGGCCAAAACCAATTATGAAATTTTCACATTGTCAAATTTTAAAATCATGAATTTGGCATTCTGAATGTCGACATTTTCAAAATAAGGCCTTTATGGCGCCCTCCATTTCACCAAAAAACCGACCCCATTATGCAGGCAGACCAATATGCCGCAGTTCTTCTGTGCAGCCTCAGTGCCACCGGAGCATTCTTCGACGGAGGACACCTCGAGCAGCGGGATGACGACGCTCACCAGGTTCTCCACCTAAAAACTTGATCAACACGCACAAGCTCATCTACCTTGCTCTCAAAGCACGCAAAATGGGCGGACAGGTAGAGGGTGCCACGGGTGTGCCGACGGTCGTACGGGGTGAACAGGCGGCACTCACAGTCGCCATCGATACGTTCGGAGACGGGGAGGCAGAAGCGTGACCTGAAAGACGAGGCGTTAATAGCATATCGTGACCAAATTAAATAGGCTCAAAAAGTTTGTTTGAACAATATGAGGATCTTTTACATTATCGGGGGTCCTTAGGCCATAAGGATTGTTCCAATACAAATAGCGCAAGGGCTTTTGCACTGTACAAGTGCCATAAAAGTCAAAACTTTACCCTTTTTTCTTGAAAACACAAAAATATAAGTTTTCGTTCTCGCACATTCTCGCTCGAAAAGTTAAATTCTAGATTTTGTAATTTAAATTTTTACATAGTGTTCCACTTGAAGTAGAGTTACATTTTATTAAAAAAAAACCATGGGCATTGAATTTCTAGACAATTTTTCTCATTTTCCACATTTTCCAACGGCCACCCCAACGTTGATACATTGTGAAAAGCTAGAAAAAATGTCGCGAAATGAATCAACCTGCCGGGGCCACCGACTAACAGGACTCAACATCACCACCCAGCCGAGACACACCAACCACCGGAGGGCCGTGAATCAGGGCCCGTGTCACAGTGCCCCTTACAAGATACCAACACCGACTGGATGTTTTCACAGAACGAGACCGCCATGTACCGTAACATGTTCAGCGTCATACGCATCGCTCGCATACTCATTCTGCTTTTTCGGCCGTTAAACTACCGTAACCTATTTTTTTCTATGAACTCATGAGGGCCTAAAAATAAAATACAGTGTTTTTAGAGAATGGCACTCCATTTTTTAGCATAGTTTAGCTATTAAAAAAAGTTAAATATTTTTGCTCAGGACTCGAAAATGTACGAAAAATGACCTGGCTTTTCAAAAACTACGTTTCTAAATTTTTTTAAAAACGAAATGCTATTAAAACACTATATTTTATCACTAGGCAGCTAGCTGTAGGCTAAATAAAAAGAGGCTGACCATTTCATAAAGGAAATCGTGTGTTTTCATCCAGGATACCAATTTGAGCGCGATATTATTATCGGAGTGCCGCCAAGCGCCAGACGGGGTTTTTGGATTCAGGCTCATTATAGCCGAAGGGGGTGTCCGCGCGTCCTTTGGAGGGCAATTGTCGGCGGGCGGAGGCTATCAGCAAGGTCGATCGGCGTTTGAGGCCATGATAGCCTCTTCACCCAATCCACTACAAGCAGGATTAGCGGACCCTATTGTCGGGGAGCCGGAGCCGATACGTATTCCTGAACGCGTAACTACTATATTACAAACCTATCAAATTACATTTTTTTCAATCGTCTAAAAAAATAAAAAACCTTAACAGAATCACTCTCAATGCCTCGATCGCTTCGCCTAAATGCTTGTACGTTTGTGTAAATATAGCCCAAAATGTTTTGTCTAGCGCAGCGAAACGTTTCTGGCCGTTCAAGAAAGTTTTTTTAAGCGTTTAAACCAGGCTACTCTTGAAACTCTCGATAAGCTTCCTAAAAATCGCGTCCCAATACCGCCCGCGCGCTCTTGCCGTCTTTCTTTATGCCATGCGCTCAATCCGATCATCTACTGACAGGTTGACCCCACCGTTGCGCAAACATTCCCCCGAACTCACGGCGCATTGCCGAAAAGAGTCCTCCCAGTTGAATCAGCCTTCCCTTTTTCTTTGAACCCCGCCAAGACGTGGAAAAACACGCCCTTGCCGCCACCCTTTGAAAATCAGCATTGTTGGTACTGCGCGCTTGCTGTTACCGCGTTCATGCACTTGGTCACGGCGCTCGCGATCGTAAAATGCTAGCCCCCAAAAAGAGGCCGACGATGCGGAAAAGGGGGAGAACGCGCGTGCCGAGATCCGGCAAAGTCCTCGGAATTGATCGCAAACGGTCGGTTGAGATTGACGGGCACTTTTCGCGGGCCTTGGTCGCAATTTTCCCCTCGTTTCGTGAACACCTAAGCTCTAATTTTAGTTTATTATAACTTTTTGAAATTTAGAGATTCTGACGTTCAGAGGTTCTGATTTTTAGAGCTTCTTGAAGTTAAGGGTGCCCTGTTTTTCAAACAGCATTTTAGCCGCACTTCTATGATACTGGCCTAAACTGTCGGGATGAGCGACGAGCCAGAATACCGGGGCCAAGTGATCATCTACACGATCGTGGGATGCGGGCAATGCATGCGTGCCAAGCGGATCTTGAGGTAAGCGTTATGATTATAGGGCCATTCGGCTGGAAAGGTCCTAAATAGCAAATAATAAACCCTATCCTGGGCATTTAGCCAAAACAAAAATTATCTATTTTAGCCAACGCCGAGTCCCATACACTGATATTTCGTTGGACAGTTTTCCCCAGGTAAAATTTACAAAAGCTACGAAACGCGCTAATCAGTGCCACACCGAAATGACGGAGCGCGCTGGTGGCGATCCGACGGTTCCCCAGATCTTTTTCAATGGCATCCATATCGGTGGGGCGGAAGAGCTGGAGGAACTGGTGAGTCAAAATAACATGATAAAATCGCATGAATTAAAACCATAATTTGGCTCTCTCTGGGTGTGTGTCCGGCGCGCGGAGGCCTACTTAATTCAAAAAAACAAATTCTCCCTTTGTGCGCGGGGGGGGTGGTGGGGGGGGGGGGGGGAGGAGTTTCGCCCGCGTGGGGTTACTTGATAAAATCGGAAAACTTGAAAAAAGAGGCAAAACAGTGAAAATTTTATGAACGATAGGTGCACGACCAGCGGAACTGGGAATCGCTGCTCGAGATTGTGCGGACCGAGGAGAGCTCGAACGGCCCGGCGTTGCCATCGCCCGACCAGGCCGTCGACATTTTGGATGAGAACGCAAATGGAAGCCCGAGTAAGTGAACGCCGGAAAGAGAGAGAGAGAGAGATGAGAGAGAGAATTCTCAAAAAAAAACTTCAATTTGTCAAGCTAAAAAATCCTACACGAATTTTCAAAGCCAGAAAGAACCGGCTGGCCCGTTTGGAACCCCCCATAGACTCCCCCGAATGCTCTGCCGGTGCTTATCGGGCCGCCTAATTTGGAAGCGGATTATCATGGAAAACCGCGACTCATCGCGCGTTGCTCGTCATTCACACCTTTCCATTTCAAGTTGAACCTTTCAACTCTTTTTCGCCGTTCTATTCTATTCCGTTTTCTTGGTACAAATAATTCTCCCGTAAACCAGGGAGATCTAATATTATTAAGCGATGAAAGCAGTTGTTCTAAAACATTTTTTTTTCTCCGAAAAAACACGTAAACTAAAAATTGGGCCAATTCGGCATCTTATTTCCGATTTGGTACCCCAGCTGCTGATACCCCCGTTCGATTGCCATAGGTTTCATTTAAGATGCCTAAAATTGACATAGAGCCAAACTTTGCGAGACCCTAACGAGCCCAAAGAGAAAAAATGGCCGGAAACACGAATTAGCGAAACAAAATATATTGAAACCCAATAACTAATATTAATAAATGAAGTCAGCCCGGTCACCCCGCTCAAAATTGCTGCCACCCCCCGGCCGGGCGCAGAAATTTGTTGATGTTTTGGCAAAATTCGTGGGCCGCTTGTCGCTGTGCTTCGCTTGCCCCCTGCCCCCGCCGCCCGCTTCATGCACATTTTTTTTTGATAATCGTCACCGTCGTCTCCCCGTCGAGAGCACCCGCCCTAACCGGCCATGCTAAACGATCCGGGTTTTTGGGGTGTTGGAATTGTTGGGCTATTCGTGGTGCACTGTCAACAGTTTTTTTACCGCTCGCAGAATGGCGGCGTCGTTTGGAGGAAAATTGCCTCAATTTTTCGTGGCCGGATGTATTGATCTTTATAGCTTGTTAGAATTTGATAAAATTAATATCTAGAGTTGAATAAAAAACCCTGAAATCAATTCAGAATTAAAAATCGCAATCTTTTTCACCTCCTACTTATTTTTTCATTGTGGAGATCACCAAAAATCGCCCCTTAATCGATTTCAGGAAGCTATAATTTCGAATGACTTAAATTAAAAATCGCTTCAAATCACTAAAATATAAACAAGAAGAAATCTATTTTCGAGTTTCATTTCCTCACCCCACACCCTCACATCACCAAAAATAAATCATCAAGATACACAAAAAATTTAATTGACTAAAACTGATACCCAGACTCCAATTAAAATTTTCTCCAAATAAATCTAGAGTTAAAAAATAGCAAATCTACTTTCGTGTTTCGCTTCTTACCCATTTTCTTACCTATGCTACCACGAAACGGCTAATTAAGAGGAGAACCCAGGAATCTGGGCAATTCCAAAATGGACGAACATTACGCGGACCATCCAATTGATGACCGGCTAGCGCCGGTTTTACCGCCAATCAAACTGTACCCATTGCAAAGGCCCCGGCAGCTCGTCTGTTCCATTATGCATCCAGGTTACTAACTAAATCTAGCGAAAAGAAAAAAAAAAGACCTCAATAATTTTCTAGCGACCAAAAAGTAGTCCCTTACAGATGATGTGTTCCTCTGGATACCCGATGAATATACAAAAATTGTGGCCGACATGAAGAAAGCCAATATTATCAAGGTGAGGAGTGATAGATTCGTAGCATTTTCTGGTCGTTTAGTATGGGAAATTAGTAAATTGAGTTAGTATAAAAATGTCTTGTAGAAAATTTAGATAAATTGCAAGTGAAAAAATCCTTAGGAAATTTAGTAAAATGTCAAAAAATTTGAGATTTAATCGAAAAAACGGTATTTATTGTTTTCAATAAAATTTAGAGGTAGTGAAAAAAGAGATACTCCCCTATCAACCTTAGAAAAGCCGGACCATAAGAAAAAAGCCCCCCCCGATAATGCGCAAGATCCACTTGCAAAAACCCCCAATTTTTAGGATAATCGCGTCGGCATCATCAAGCAGTACAAGAATTCCTTCAAAGGCCAGGACTTTATCGATTGGATTATGAGGGAGCGATCGATCAGTAAGTGGCTAGTTACAATAAGCCAGCCAACAGAAACGGATAAGCCCGAAGAGCTCCAAAACCGAAAATTCAGAAAAATCGGAAGCGCTTGAAATCGGGCAAGAGCTGATCGATCGTCATTTTGGGCAGCAAACGAGCAAGGAAAGAGGAGAGACGTTTAGCCCGGATAGGTATGACTTTCTAGAGAGAGCGTGCTCACACGCGCTTTCTAGGTACTACCAACTTGTTGAGGACGACGAGAACAAGCCCCTAAATGCCGGCTACATTGGGGTTGATGCTCACACCGATGCGGCCATTGGGTAAGTGCTATCCAAAAACCCCTTGAATACGGTATTTAGCGTCGAAGACTATAACAACAATTTGGCGTCTATTATCCAAGCGATTTATGACGATATTTTGAGCGAAGATAAATCGGTGGGTAGAGCAGGAAAGGGATTGCTACCAGGATCAAATAATTTTGTCGAAATCTCATATTATCGCAATTTGTCGACATTTCATGCGCTGAAAATACAACTTGCAAAATGTTTGAGATGAATAATCGAGGCGAAAAAGGCTTTGAAATTTCGACAAAATGATATATCGAAAAAATGAGGTTTGGACGGAATGAAAAAATCCGTTATCCGATTCATTATAAAATTTATGCATTCTGAACTGAAAATCCAAAATTGAAAAAAGAAAAGTAGATAAACCATTTTCAGACAGTCTACTATCATAAGCTCGTCGACAACGAACACTTTAACAAATTCCTTTCCTACATCCGGGACCTCAGCCGCGTCGATCTGACGACGTCCACGCCAGACCAGAGGTAACGCCCACCTTTCAAAATTTACATTCTCTAAGATTGGCCCTACTCATAAATGTCTACAATATGATGACTATTCATATTACCCAGCGCTTCGGGCCCCCGGTCGGCGTTTGGCAGCGCAGAAAAGTTAGTCGAAAGCAAAATTTGGAAGTCACGACATGTCCCAGATGTTCAACAGCACCTACTACATAATTGGTGGCCACAATTATTCGTTGAACTCAATTTTGAACGGGGTACTGCGAGGCAATAGGAAAGGCGCCAGCTATCTGTGGAAGCCGTTTGGGAAGCAGGACCAGAGACTGCCGGTGGGTATCAAAATTCTCAAATTTTGTTTGGGGGGACCAAATTTTTTTCCTGGAGGCCCCGGTTGGCCTAGTAATTCAATATAAAGTGTTCTTACAACGTTTTTAGTACGCTTTAACTATATTTAATGAAGCAAAACTTTCGAAAAAAGTTAGAAAAGTTTTTGAAGTTGTAAATTTGGCCATTTTGGCTAAAAAAATTGTTTTCGACCTAAAATTAAATGTTAATTAAAATTTGTAAAATTTTCATGCCGGCCAACTCCGAGATTTCAGTTAATAATCGAAGGCGGTGAGCCGCTATCCTTTTTCGGGCTGAATAACGGGAGCCGACACTCTCCACCCCTCAGAGCCTATTCCACAGCTGTAAGCCTTTTTTCGTCGCCGAAAAATCGACTAATTCAGAATATTCGCGAAGAGTTGCTCGTGCAGGCCCGTCTTTGCTTGGAAAGCGATGACTATTTACGGCTGGAGGGGAAGAAAAATGTCATCTACCTCAGCAAAATATTCAAATGGAATGCAGAGGATTTTGGCAATACCCCGGAAAAAGTACGAAGGGTTAAAATGACGAATTTTGTCCCAATTTTCGATTTTCGAAAGCTTCCTATTGAAAATATCATCAAATTCGCAAACAAAAACAATTTCATTGGTAGGCAAAACTAAGTCGGCCGAAAAAATAGTTCCTACCCGCTAATCTTCAAACCGAGCTAAATATACTAAATGGATGATAGATCATGGAATGGATTGCGGAGGCGCTGCAGGGCTGTGAATCTGAGAAGGCCAAGACCGTCATAAAAAGATTTTACACTGGCGAATATACGGTGAGTAACCATAACGAAGAATTCAGCATCGGATTCAGGTGGATTATATTCACTATGACTGGACGTTTAATGGAACTGAACGGAACAATAATAGCCGGCCGAAACCGAGGATCGAACGGCCCGAATTGCTAGTAGGTCCTAAGCTAATTGCCTAAGATCAACCCTTCCTATTACAGAAAGGCCTCGAAGCCTCCGCTCAAAATAGCCCTACGACGACCGGGATCCTAGACCCGATGAGTCCGCAATACGATTTCGAATGCTCATACAAAATGTGATGCTTTTTGTAAATTATACTGACCTGTAACTCTCTGATCTTTGCCGCGCGTCCAAATCACGCTTCAGAAATGACCCCGAATTCTTCTTCTTCCTTGCCATGGTTTCGCCCAGTACCTATTAATACGGACCGCTCCAACGCCTCACGACTTAATCACCTTCTTACGTAGATGCGCATCTTCGCAAAAGCCCTCTTCTTCGATTAGCCTAAAAGCCGTCCTTGCCAAAAAAATGCGCCACAAACTGCTTCATTGCGATGTTCGCCAATTGAGACGCCAGCTTGTACGTCTCATCAAAGTTGAGGAACATTGAGAAATCGTAGCGAGTGTCGCGAGTCGTCACTAAAACCAAAAATCCATCCACCAAAGCGCCTTTTTTACCGGATAGCCCTTGTGGCAAGATCAGTGTGGAGACTCGTTCCAATTTCTAAACACGTACACTTCGTAAAGAAAGCAATACTACCGTAATATCCGTCCACTTAAGCTTGATCTTTGTCTTCTTGCCCATAATAAACGAATAGAAACATAGAAAGTTGACGGACAGGTAAAGATGACCCTGCATCGGGACCTTACCGGCAAAGAGACAACATGTGTAATCTAAAAAGACCTTATATGAAACTTTAAGGGGGCCTACAGTTCACCAATCGTTCTTCACCGGGCAGTTGAAATTGTCGTTGGAATTTCGTGTGTACAGAGCGGTTAGACAACGAGTCCAAGTCTTCTAAAACTAAACTAATTCCATTTTTTTGCAGCTTTTTACCAGCGTTCGGCTGATCGACAGCTACATTCACCAGACTTTCGATCTTGCACATCACAAAGCGACGAACATCCCGCTCATGGTCAAATGAAGCTGAAAAACGTGTTTATCCTAGATGAGTGACTACCTAGCGTCGCCATTAGGTTCTTTTCAAGCCATTCCCAATGTTCGAGGATTTCCTTGCGGTGCACAGCGACGGCAACAACTGACAACGAGATAGAGATCATCAACGGAAAGCCACTAACCGAAAGCAACGTATTCGGCGTCATTGTCACTTTCATAAATGATTCGATAAGGCGCCGGGCGCGTGTCGAAGACCTAAAGCGCTTCATTCGAAAAATGAAACAATCTTGAAAAGTATGAATGCAAGAAGCAGACCGAGTCAATTGTGGCCACGAGGATAGAACTGAGCCCCTTCGTTCCGTGGCCCTTCCTACGCTGGACAACGAAGTAGGGGTTGCGCAGTTCGACTACCCTAAACCGGGAATTGTGTTCGATTCCATAAACTGTAGCCCCAAACCCTGTGTATTTTCAAAACACTAACCATAACGGCTGTGCTAGGGCGAGGTGGTCCGGCGTCACCCACACCATCCACTCTTATCTGAAAGTTTATTCAGTTTATAACGTATTTCGTTTAGCCAAGAAGAAGAAAATAAATCACATATCTAAGACAACGGTATTCCAGCAATGAACAAATCGAGCGATAATTCAACTAGTACAAACAGACTATATGGACAGAACGCTGGGTAAGACTACTGATACTAAAATCGCAATATAGCTTCAATAGGGGTGTTGGCAGTAGTTGTTGTTGTTGTAGTTCTACAGGCGCCACCACCACATTCGCTGGCGAACAAAGTCGTATTCGGGGAAGGCCTCGGTGCGGCCAACACCAGCAGTAGCGACATCGCGATCGTAGACGTGGCGGTTCAGGGCCTAGAAATGAAAGATTAAAAATCGAGCCGGATCGCAAAATTAACCTGGGAAATCGAGCCGGACGAAACATTCGAGAGCTGCTCCTCGACATCTCCGAGGCTGCGCAGATGACCAGTGTAAAGAAGCTCACGGGCATTGAAGCCAGCCTTGCCGGCGTTCGATTCAACGGACTCGAAGAAGTTGGTGCGGTACTGGTTGACAAGACCGTCGACTTCGGCCGATTCCAGGGCACAGGCCATATGTTTCCATTCCTTTTGGATGGTACCGTGGATCGACGTCACCTCCTCCAAGTCTTTGCCTTGAGCGACGAAGTACACGCCCCAGAGGCCGGTGTTCTTGTAGTTGATGCTGAATTGCTTGAAGCCATGGAGACCATATCCCTCCACGAGACGCTGTACGTGGCGCTTAGGGGCATTGTGCGAAGAGCCATGCGTCACGTCCCATTGGCCAATCCCGTTGGCAGCAATTGCAAGAGGGAGCGCATCAACGTGCCCGTAGCCGACGCCCTCGACGGCGATCGCTGCATACATGGCCGGGATAAGGTCGTTGCGGAACCGGAACTCGGATCCCGTGAATCGGATTCCCTCGTCGGAGGGTACCTTGCCGGGATATTCGTTCGAGAGGTCGCCGAAATACTTCTCCGCGAGGCCAACAAGCTTCTGGTGATCGGCACCGCCGCCGACAGCAGAAATCACAGTCCTGACGGGCCGGTAGTTATCGGCGAGCCACTGGCGGACTTGGTCAGCGGTCAGGTTCTTCAAAGTCTCGCTGGTCCCGTGAGGGTAGTTGGCGAGCCCGGTGCCTTGGAAAGCGGTGGCATGGAGCATATCGAAGGTGAGATTCTCGTGGTTGGCCTCCAGCTCGTCGAGCTTCTTCAGAAGCACCTGCTTCTCGGCTTCGACTGCGGCAGCGTCGAGTTTAGGGTTGCGGACGACATCGGCGATAATATCAACGACTTTCTCCACATCTTTTGACGCGGCCTGAACCACATATGCGGTGTGATCGCGGTGAGTGGTAGAATGAAGCGAAGCTCCGAGGCGCGCCAGCTCGGACTCCAATTGCTGTTGCGAGCGCTTGGCGGTGCCCTTGTAAACGAGATGTTCGGCGAGCGCGGACACACCGCTATTTGACTTGTCCTCGAAACGGCTGCCGTTCTCGATGAAGATGCCGACGGCGACCGTTGGCTTGCCGTTGTCCTCCGAAACGACGCGCAACCCATTCTTCAACGCCGAAACGTGGGCGGCCGGTGCCGAATCGAGGATTTGCTTCGTGGCCAGGGCGGCGGCACCCCGAGCCTGCGCAGAACGCAGTGGCACCACCAGGTTCCGCAGCGACATTACCTGAAAATAAAAAACATCATGGCAATATTGAAATCATAGAAAACAAGTAGAGAACGTAAAAAAGCCTTGAGACGACCCCTTGATTTGCCCCAGTCTGAATCCTATGGAGCAAAGACAAGGCCTCCGAAGATATTGTATGGTTGCTTTTTCTTTCTCATCAAAGGTTAGTTGCGCGCCGAATACAATGCCAAAAACACGATAAGTTCCAATAAGGTCCCTGAAGTATGAAAATAAGAAGATGTGCGCCTGTTGAGCATATAACCCCTGCCGATCGGTTTGGGCGGGAACGGGGGGCTTCCAAACTTGCTTAGGCTGCCAATAAAGAACTAGCGCAAGAATAGGCCAAAATTACAAGCATGAAGCACGACACTGACGCTGGCAGTGCCTCTTTATACTATGCAAGCGGTCACCACAAGAATTTCAGGTGTCTCGAATCTGCCGTCAAAATCGTAAAACCACTTTCGCGCTCGTCAGAAAGTTCTAATTCGATTTTTTGGAGAAATTCGACTAAAAAAAGGGGGGGGGGGGGGGGGAGGGGGGGGGGGGGGGGGGGCAAGGAGGGGGGGGGGGGGGGGGGGGGGGGGGGGAAAGAGATGAGGACGGCATATGACGAGTTTAGAAATTAAACTTTGGGAAGCTACAAACTTCAACGTTCGCGGCGCACTCTGGAATTCTCGCAACGAAGCCCTGTGGGCAACAACCGTATGTAACGTCAACTGGAGCCTCGCGAAACTTTTTTGGATGTCGGATTTTCTCCTTTTGTCCGCCTGCTTTTCAGCTTGAGGCGTCGGTTCCGTTGGTTTTCTCCTTTTCCTGGCCCGAGCTTTTAGGTGCAGTTACGCCCTTAGCTAAAAGCTACGTCAAAAGATCTAGCGGTTTTCTCGGATATATACAGCTACTGATTTCCGCCTGCTTTCGGGCTTGTGTCGTCGCTCGGTCCTGTATTCGAAGAACTTTTCCTTCAGTTTTTTCCAACCCCGTTTTTGTGCTGCACTAATCATTATCTTATAGGATGAACCATCGCGAGCTCAAACCGCTACTCACCGATCTATGGCGCTCCAGCCTGCAGCGAGATGAGGATGCTGAAGCGCTGCTGGACTATGCGCTATCGTGAGTTGCACCGTCGCTCTGTGTGACCGACAATTTAGTGTGGTTCGCGCCGCTTTGTTGTCGCGCAACCCGGACTACGAGAAGACTACTGCGATCGTCGTCGCCCGCACCATTACCAGTGACCTGAAGCTGACGCCGGTCTTCAATGATGATCGCCTTTACAGCATCTACAAAATTGTGGTACTTACCTGTATTTGACAGCTACATTAATTTTAGTTCGAACGAGCCAATACTCCATCACTGCAGCTGTATGACCGAGCGTTCAAAGAGGGCTTCTTCCATAAGAACACAAACTTCTACATAGGATGGTTGAAAGAGTGCGCAGTCGTTGAGGACTACGAGACTCGCGACAAGGTCGTGCGGCTGGCCATCGCAAACGTTCCTCAAATCATCGACAATGAGGAATTTGAGTACGTGGTGATATTATTTCCAAGAAATTCTTTAGATCGTACAAACAATGCGACAAGCCGGACCTCAACCAGACCGAGGCCATTTTCCGAAACCGTCGGCGTTCGAGCATTAGCCAGCTTACGGCGCGAACAGCCCCGGAAGCTCCGTCGGCGGTCCCTTGCGGGCCAAAGCAACGCATTCGCGTTCCTCCGGCGGTTCTCAACGGCAACTCGCAAGAGGAATTTCGAATTGCTTAGTAAGATACCTATCTTCGCGCAATCATTTGTTTTAGTTTGGCCGACTACTTTGAAGACGACGATATGGACATCAGCATCAATGGGGAGTCTGTTGCTGCCCCATCTGGGAGTGCTCGTCGTCAGTCAATGCTGAAGGAACCCGAGCTCTTCCCCATCATCGAAGATGCCGAGCGTTCAAACAATAGCCAAGAAGGAAACGTCTCGGGCCCTTCCGGGAAGCGGGCTTTCCCGAACAGTGCCGACATGGTAGAGCTTCATTACCGCGTTATGAAAATTTTCTAAGGTCCCCTCGCCGGCCCGTGCTCCAGTGGGCCCGAAGACAACTCGCCTCGAGTCGCCAAAAGTGCCGACCACGTTCTCTCAATCACCGGGCGCCTCCTTCACTACGCGCATCATCCAGGCCGCGACAAACGTTTTCTCGGAGACTGTCAACTTCGAATCGATGAAACCGAAAGGCAGAGACTTTTATCTATCAATCAACGAATTTGTTTAGCACTAGATTTCGAAGAGTCGCAGCTTGTTGTGGCGAAGCCAACCGAAGCCTTCGAGGTCGCCTGGTTTCCCCTAACCCGGAACTTTTTTTAGATCTTCTGCGATCAAGAGAGCTCGCTTGCGAACGATGAGAAGCCCGTCCAGAATTTGGATGAAAACGAGGGTAGCCGTATCCGCACACGCGCCACATCAGACGAATTTCGCCAACCTTTTGCCGCGATCCGAGTACAGGAAGAGCTGGCAAAGACTCCTAGCAAGACCGCCGCCAAGATATCGCCATTGGAAAAGCGCCGGATTGAAGAAGACTTCAGCATGGCCGCCCCGACTCGCCAGTCGCTACTCCCTGGTGATTTGACAATGGGATTCGGTAAACTGCCCCGCTTAATTCAAGTATATTTTTTACAGACGTCAACGAGCCGACGATGGCCGCTCCCTGGCGCCAAAACACCGGACAGCGTTTTGTGACGACTTCATCCCCGCTGCAATCCGAAAAGAACCAACTGTCGGAGTCTCTCTTCATTCGGAGGCTTGAGAAGGAAGTCGCGGGCATCGTTGAGGAGGAATTCAATACTGACCCTGCGCTGCTGATGGAGGCCCCATCTTCTGAAGATGACGACGACATCCTAGGGATTGGGACCACTCGAAAAGCACCTTACGTAACGTCTTATCTACTTTCTAAAATGATCTTTTTTAGAGGCGCCGCTCGATCTTTGCTGGTCGCACCTCTATGGTCGGTAAGGGCTCCTCTTCGAGCAGTTTTTCGCAAAAATCCGCGCAACCCTCATCGCCAAAAATGGATGCCTTGACACAGGTCTGCTTATAAACTGGGTATTTATGGGCCCGCTTCTAGGACGTGAAGAAGATCCAGATCGTCAATACCGACGAAGTCGTTCAAGCACCAGATGCCGACATGACTGGCGTCGGATTGCCGTGAGTTAAGAGCCGCGTTGTTTTACGGTCTTGCTTAGAACCACGGTCACTTCGAGGATCAATCCATGGTGCGCAGAAGTCCGCCGCTCGGTGATGGCTCAGTTTCAAGCGGTCAACGTCCATGAGATTGAGGTAATTTTTTTACAATCTGATCAGGCTAGGTTTAGGAAGCCTGCGTACAGCTACGCGTTGGAAGCACGATGAAGGTGGGAGGCGAAGAGTTTGCCGTGGAGGGGCTTCTCGGGCAAGGCGGCTTTGCCAAGGTTTATCGCGCCCGAAATCTGGAGGATAACGCCACTTGGGCTCTCAAGGTATACAATTTTTTCGACTATTGTGATCGCTGTCTTAGTACGAAGTTCCTTCGTGTGCTTGGGAAGCTTACATACTGGAAGCAATTCATTGTCGGGCCCCGTCCACGATTCACCCGGCGTTGATGCAGGTATTTTCCTTTTGATTTACTCCAAAACGCTTCCTAGATCGAAGAAATGTACATCTTCCGCAACGCCTCGCTGCTGGTCAACGAGTACCTGCCATACGGGAACCTCCTGCAGTGCATCAATCGCGTCTCTGGCGACCTGTCCTACCCGTTGACGTCGTTCTTGTTCCTGCAGCTGGCGAAGGTTGTGAAGGAAATCCATGCGGCCGGGATCATCCATGGTGACTTGAAGCCCGACAACTTCATGTTCATCGCCAAGTAGGACATTCTTTTCTGATGTGTTAATATATCCTCTAGGATTCCTGATTCCTTGAGCACGAGGGTGGACGATTTGCTCGAAGTTTCGAACATTTTGCGCGTGATCGACTGGGGCCGCGCCATCGATTATGCCTCCCTTCCCGAAGGAACTACTTTCCACGGCCGTGCCGGGACAAAGTGCTTCGACTGCCCAGAAATGATGGTATGTTTATGCTCGATTGTCTGACATGCCATTTAGGACGGTCGCCCTTGGACTTATCAAACGGACTTCTTTGCGTTCGCCGCTTCCTTCTACGTAGCATCTACTCGCACCTATGGCAACGCAACGAACGCATCCAATATCTACCGCTTCGAGAAGGCCATTCCACGGTAAATTTTTGGTTAAATTCATCAATTTTTTGTTTTTATCAGGCGTCGTCCCGAGTTTGCCCCATTGACGGAAATGTTCACAATGCTTCTCAACATCCCTTCCTGCGCCGAGATGCCTGCATGGGACAAAATCATCGAACTCCTCACAGCCGCGCTTAGGTTGGGATATTTTCACCAAGTTTATGTAGTTTGATTCCAGGGCCGGCTTCAATGGAACGCAATGGGTTGAGGCAGCGAAGCGGTACAACGCATCTATCGAAGCTCACGAAAAGTCGAATGCATGAATGGCTGCATAAATTTAAAAACTTTTTGCTTTTAAAGGATTGATTGACTCGTTGTCTGAGCACTTGTGTGATTACGTGTGTCCATTTGGAATAAGTTTTTGTGAATAAATTTTCATTATTTTACAATGGTGGAACAGTTGGGGAATACCAAAGAGGGAACCCGTACAGGAAAAGCTCATGGGGTGCACGATGCGGTGTGTGGATGGTGAAAGGGGTTGGATAAGGCCACGCGAACGGAGATCCGGGAATATGTCATCATGATACGCGAGGAAAGATGGAGCGGGGTGAGATCGGGAAGGAAAGACTTCTTGAATAGACTAATTCTGAGGTAATGGGATTTATGTTTAGGGGCAGGGTGAGAGTATACCCTCATCTTATAGCAGATCACACGTAGTGGGTTCGGGCCGGGGCCACAGGCGGCGGTGGCAGACTGCCCTCACTCCAAGAGCTTTTTCGCGGGCCGTTCCCTGCTGTCTGCGCCGCGTCGTAGTCTGCCTCACTTCCCTCGACCTAAGCATTTTACAGTGTTAATTCGGAACGTTTGTTAAAACCTTTTCCTCAAGGACAGGCTTGCCGGATCGCTTCAGAAATATCTGCCATAGCGCCTGCGTCACCTTCGAGCAGAATAGGTTTCCTGCATGGTTGGCGATCATGTGCAGCAGAAAGACGCCGTCCGGGCGAAGGAAGCGGTCTAGAGAAATGCCAGGTTTCACGTCATTTTATCGCATTTGTTTTCAGAGTTTTGATTTGCTTAGGCAAATCAAATCACCTGTGAATCTGGCGAGCTGCTCGCTTTCCATGTCGAGATGCTTGGAGACGAACGATTGGCGGAGGCTAAATCCGTAGGGGCGTTCGTTTATTTTATTCTCAAATAGACCGTACCTCGACGTCGACAGGGCGCATAGCCAGAAAAAGAGGTTGATTGCCGTGAGGAAGGCGAGCGCCGACAGCCAAACCCACAGGAACACGAAAATCTTCTCGGTGAACATGTTGATGACCTAGTAACGGGGGGTTGTTCTTTGATGTAATCATTCAATTTAGGAATTGAACGGGCTTACCAGCACGCACTGTACAGTGTGCCGATGCACATTGCCGAGCACGCGGATCTCAAAGTCGCAGAGGGTCACTCGTGGAAATTTGCCTGAATCGCGCCACTCGCGGCCCTGAAAGGTTAGCAGTACATTTAGATACTTTCGCATTATCGGGGCCAATTTTTGCCTAGACGTCGAGAAATGCTTTATAACTTGATAGGAAGAATTTTATTAGCGTTTTTAGTGAAATATATCTAATTTCAACTAGAACGTTTAATAATAAAGAAAAAAATAACACAAAATAGTTTTTTGGGAAAATTTATGATGATATAAGTGGAAAAGTATGTTTCCAAACTCGAATCGAAGGGAAAGTCGGCGATTTTTGGGTCGGAAAATCGATCTTTTTGTATTTTCAGAAAAATTAGTAACGTTTTTACGCTTAGGAGTAGTAAAAACAGTAAAATTAGAGACATGGAAAAAGCGGGTACCCCGCCCCCCCATAATGCGAAAGCACTCAAATTTAACCTGGGCCCTCACCATGAACAGATCGTAAAGCACGTGCGCGCCGAAAAGCGGATAGTCGGCGGTGCCGAGGAACGAGTTGAGCAGCACAAACTGGATGCCCACGTTGATGAGATGCAAACTCTGAAGGGGATCATCAGCGCCGGAATGGCGGTGCTGCTGACCTTGATGAAGATGTAGCACGAGGACACGTAGGCCCCGTAGAACTTTCCCACGCGCACCACGGCAAATATGTAGATGTTCTTGCGACGACTGCCTGAAGATGAGCCGGGGTTTTATGCATAGCAGCTTGTCGTTACCGTGATCACGCTGGTACACGAGCGCATCGTCGATGTGCCGGGCGACGATGCCGACGGCCTGGTCGCGGTGTGTGGGGTCGACATTCTGGTCTTGGCAGGCCAGTTGGAGCACGAGACCCGCGTTTAAACCTACAAAAAATTGGGAGTAAAAGTTCGTTTTGCTCATTTTCGTGAACGAGTTTGCCGAAACAAAACTAGCATTATATAAATAGACAATCGCAACGTGATGTGATCCCTATTTAGATATATTTCAGAGGGCAATTTACCTGACTGAGGCGCCAACAAGCGCCACACTGAAGACGGGATGTGGAACATCAAGGCTGCGAGCGCGAGTACAAACGGTACCCATTGATAGTATCCTAAAGTTTAAAAATTATTAGCAGTTTTTACGTGTGCGGTTGATATCATGAAGAAATGTTTTCGTACGCCTTTTTCGTCCACAACGCATCCCGAAACCCCAGGGTTTTTAGTAAAATTTTACTATATTTGAAATGGAAACAAGATGAAACCTTCGGAAAAATTTTTTAGTAGAATTTTTGGCGAAAAATCCTTTTTGTAGTTTTCAAATAAAATGTAAGTTCTAAATTTCGGGGGCAGTAAAAAAAGCTTGGAAACACTTCCTCCATTTATATTAGAAAAATGGGAAAAAAAAGAAAAAAAAATGGTCGGCCCTGATTTTGTCTTGTACCGACCTTTCCGTCCCTTTCATGTGTACATTCCCGGGTTTTCTTTTTGGGTCCAAAGCTTTCTAGTGTTCGTTGTGCGCGAGTTTTGGCGGGGGGTTCTGGGTCCCAGGGGCCATTCCCAGGGTCTCAGTCTTTCGCCCCATGGCCACTACCATTTCTCATCGGCCTCCCATACACCCTGCTGGCTCTCGGCTCCGCGGGCCAACTGGGAAACAACTCATCCCTTTCATTTAATGGGCTGCGAAAAACAGGTTGGGTCCAAAATTTTTTTAGCTATAAAGTTTAAGGGCGCTGGTTCGTTAGCGGGGGGGGGCATCGAAAAATATACTAAGAATTTTAATTCTAGATCAAAACGTTAGGACGAGCAAGATGAAAACGATTTAAGAGAGTTGCAAAAAAAAATGGAAATGGGCTTGGTAAGCTATTTTACGTTACATATAGCCAAATTTTACTAAAACTACTGTTAAAATACAGGCGATTACGTTACAAGGGATTTTTAGACCTTTTAAAAAAGTCGATACCGCCTGATGACCCGGAAAATGCGAAAGCACCGACATGCTTTATATTTTAGAGCAAAGTGCTAGACGTTTCCCACCTATCTGTCGGCGTTCCCGGTCGTCTAGTCGATGTGGGATGAGGTCCTGAAAATTCTGCGAATAATTTTGCGGTGGTTTTATTTTTTTAAAACTGTCTTTGGCTCTTGATTGTTTTTTTATACTTTTAATTAATGTTGTAGGTTTATTTTTTTAAAAATGTCGAAAATGGTCGCACAGGTCGCCCCGAAATGCCTTCAGGTCGCCAGCAAGCAAGGCTTTGGCTTAGGCTTAGTCTCAGGTTTAAACTTAGACTTAGACTTAGGCTTATATCCAAATCCATACATTTTACTTTAAATAAAGATTCTTAAATTCAATTTTTTTGGGCCCAAATTAAATTGGTAGATTTTGCGCCGCTCTATGATATTGCTTTTCAAAATATCCAAGAAAAACCGGAAAAGTTTGTTCCCCGTGCCCCCTGTGTACCCGAATTTCAATAATTGGCGTCTGCCCGTCCCGGGTTTGGTCAACTCTCCGGGTGGCCATTCCGGAACGGGCGTCCGTTTTTGTGCCCGTCCCGTCCCCCGCGATGTCTCGAACATCCCGACGCCGACTTGGTCGAGGTGCAAGAAAGAAGCTGCTGCTCCCTTTTCCTCTCCCATAAACTTTGATGGGCCCCGGCGAAGCCCGAGAGCTCGGCCCCGGGGATCCACGCGGCGCGATTGGGCCGAATTAGTGGGGGTTGTGTCTACTACGCGAGTATGAGTTAGAAATGCCGCAAAAATACCGGTGAACAGCGAAGGCGCCTATCGACGCAAAAAGGAGGGAGGGGCTAGCATCTCTCTCTCTCTCTCTCTCTCTCTCTCTCGTTTTCCCTAGCTACGCTTCTATGTCTTTAACAAGCTTTCGCCCATTGTTAACATACTGGCTTCAAGGAGCCGACAGGTAAAAAAGGCCTACTTGCTCTCTTTCTCTCTCTCTCTCTCTCTCTCTCTCTCTCTCTCGCTGTCTCTCTCGCTCTTCCTCATCTCTTTCTAGATCTCTATCAGGATATCCTTATCCTTTTGCCTGGCGCTACACTGCGTTCCTATGGACACGCCTTCTAGCTAAAATATCGTTTTTGGCTATAACCAGGATCCGGTGACCCTTATTACATGGCGTAACCGGTTGAGCCTCGTTTTAAAATGCGACCCACATTTTCAGGCTTTCAAAATGTGTGTAAGATGCCTGCCGACGCCAGCCGAAGCCCATTTTTCTTGATCCCCGCCCAATTTCGAGCGGGTGTCTTGGTGGTGAGATGACCCAATTAGGGCCCACGACCACCTTTCTCGCCCCGGTGTATACTATCCCAGGAACAAGGAGTAGGATGAGGAGCAGGAGGAGCAGGAGGAGGAGGAGGAGGGGAGAAGGAGGATTATCGCGGGGGTCGCCCTCTTTTTTTATTGGGTGTGTACCGGCTGAGAAATGAGGCAATGGAATGCCGAATTTTTGAAAAATATAGTTTCATTTTTGATTACTGTAAATCTTCTGATCTAAAGTAATTAAAAGTCTGTGCTTACTTTAGGCTTAGGCGTAGGCGTAGACTTGGGTTAGGCTTGGCTTAAGCCTGGCTTAGGTTTAGGCTTTGGCTTGGGCTTATGCTTACTAATCTTTTTCTCCCACCTCTCTCGCTAGTTAGGTGATTTTCCTCCACCGGTATTTTGGCATTATCAGGGGGGGGCGTAACTAGCAACGTAGTAGTATGTATTTTGATATTGTTTATTAGTAGAATTTAACTATTTTTCAGATGGAAAACTATCTAAAAATTTTGTTATTTAATTTTTAGATTTAATATAATTCATTTCTACAATTAAAGTTTATATATTCTTATTCTATTTTTATAGTATCCTTTTAGGCCAGTTACCCCCCTAAAAAAAGCGGGCTATCACGCTAGGCCCAGGGAATTTGATGCGCCGACGCGCGCTGTACTCTTCTCATTCCATAAGCATGGGCCCGGGCCCTATGATTGGGCTTCTTATGGGGGCCATAGCCACAGAAAAACGGCCCTGTGGGGATGGCTCCAAGAAGAAAGCGGAAGCGCGCATCTGACCGGCTTCCGGTTGTTGCGGATCAGTCATACTCTGATAATTACTTATTTATCGCATCAGTTTAGCTATGTAACTTTTTATGTATTAAATATGCTATGTTATTTACAGCGTTATTAACGTTAATTTGATTTTTTTTTTGAGATTTCTTTTCTCTTTGGTCGATTCTTAGTCATAAACCGCGAAACGGCTCCAAGTTGACGCCGAGCTAGTAGAAAATCACGCAAAGATTTATCTTAGTCTAACAGGGAAAAAGGATAATTTTGTCGCTGTTTTTGTCACTAAAATTTTTTGGTAAAATGCTACCATTAACCGGCGAACGGCTTCAACTTGGCGCCAAGCCAGTAGAAAATTACTCAATGATTTATGGTGTTCAACAAAAAAAAACGATAATCTTTCCGTTGTCCCGATTTTAATTTTTGTTCCATACAATTAGCCATCCACCGCCGAACGGCTCCAACTTGATGCCGCCCAGCATCGAAAACAAAATCCTGCTAGGGCCAAGGCTTCACTAGCCAGATGTTAATTGGGTAATATGGTCCCCCCTTACTGCTCGATGCCGTCGCCAAAGAAGAAGAAGCCAGTTTATGCGGCCGGGCCCTAACTTGGCGACGCCGCCTCGATGTCTTCCTCCCCCGGGGCGCGCGTGTAAACAAAGTGGCATTGAGGAGCACGGGGGGGAAAGAGGAGCAGCACCCGATTTTTGCCCGGACTCAGCTGGCCCATCTTGTAGTTATTGGCCTAGTTGGGCCCCCGGGTAGCGAAGCAAACCTATAATAATCGGGCCAATCACGGGCTGATAGCGCCGAGCCCAATTTTTAAAGGGACTAGGAAGTGAAAATGCGCATGCCCAGATGTCGAAAAAATATCGGGGCTCTGCCTAAAAGGATTTGCTAGCATAATGCCGAGATTTGGTAAGGTCGAAATTCTATAATTCACAGTGTCGAGATTTCAAAATGTCTAAATTCATAATGTCGAAATATCGATATTCGAAATGTCAAGCCTTCGACAGCTTTTCCTTAGTATTTCTGAGATTTTTCGGAAGCATTTTTCATTTTGATAATATTCTGAAATTTCAACATTTTGTGGAAATCTGTCTAAACGTCCAAAAAAATTCGTTGCTACATGAAATGCCAAAATTCAAGAAAGATTTTTGACAAAAAATATACTGACGCCTACTAATTGCGCGTCGCGTGTCCTGGAAATCCATAGCCGTGCCTTGCGGACCCCTTTAACGAGCTTTCTAACCCCCGTTCAGCTGACACCCCGGGGCGTAAAAACTACGCAATGTACATGGTTGTTGGGCGTAGTCTTTTCCGGGGCTGGGCACTTGTCAGCAGGGGCCCATTGGCCGGCCATGAGCCCCTGGGTGTGTTACACACCACCTGGACACCTGGGGAGGCAAGGAGCACGAGCTGCTGGCCGGCCACCGGGAGATGGAGTGCCGAAAAATGGTTGTAGTCGGTTTTGATCGCCATCGCAAAGGGCCCTCCCCCTCTCTCTCTCTCTCTCTCTCTCTCTCGCTTTCTCTCCCCTATCTCTTGCTCGGCCGGGGTCCAAAAACGTGTATGTGCATTCCGGGGCTTAACGGACAGACAGACAGACCGCGGGGGATGACAGACAGACAAACAACCCATCAAAATACGAGATCCACCCCTTCCTGGACGACACGAGGTTCTCGCCTCTCCGCCGGGGCCCAATTACGATCTTGGAATTAGCGGGAAAAATGGGTACCCCCGATGGCAGCCGTTGTATGTCACACTCCTGGTGTAAATGAATGTCGAGAAATTACCCAAAATGCCGACATCAAAATGCCGACAGCCGAGATCCCGACATTCAAAATTTTGCTAGGCCAAAATACCGACATTTAAAAATCCTTTCTACGAAACTATCGACAATCAAAATACCGACCGTCACATTGACTGGCGCCAAAATGCCGAAACTCGGAAACCTAACAGGCCAAAATACCAACAATCAGAATCCGGAACTTCAAAGTATTGATAGTTCAAAATCCCGACAGCCAAACTTCCGATACCCCAAGATAGCGGGATTAAAACACCAGATAGGGCAAAACCCCGCCATATTAAACCCCGAAATTCGAAACCTGATACACAACAATACCGAAATCCCGAATCCCGACAATCGAAATCCCCCTATGCGAAAATGGGCAAGCCAAAACTCGACACCCCGATCGTTTTCAACAATTCTGCGCAAACCTGATTTTTAAATCGATATTTACGGCCAAAAAATACCGAAAAACCGACCTGAAACGGGACCCAGTATGTGTTCTGCACCCAGCAATAATTCTCCGTGTACTGCTCCATGGCGCGCGTAAACTGCGCCGGCACGAAACATTCGATCGGGTGGCCCACTGAAAAAATTGTGTTTTGCTACGCAATCCAGCTGAAAAACCCGGCTTAAGTTTTTCTCCAAAAAACCCGACAGAACAAATTCCGACAGGCAAAATCCGGACTGCCAAACTGTCGACTTCCAGTACAGTCATTTTCATCACTTTTTTTGCCGGTTTTCTGGCGCACTGGGCTTTTGGAATGTCGGTATTTCAGCTGTCGGCATTTTGGCATGATGGGAATTTGCCTGCCGGTATTTTGACTCGAAATGTGAGTTGGTCTTTCGGGGTTTTGCGTGGTAGGGGTTGTGGTTGGAAATCGTAACTTGTTCGGCCCTGATCTGGTATGTCGGCATTTTGGATGTCTATATTTCAATCACCCGATTTCTGGTACATTGATATTTTGGAATGTCGGCATTTCCGTTGTCGGTATTTGAGCTGCCGGTATTCTGGGATTTTTCCGGCGCAACCGGAGCGTCCGGATTCCCCAGCAATTCGTCTCCACGAGCCGAAGTGCTTGTTTTTTTGGCTTCTTCTTCTTCTTTCCTACACCCCGGAGACTTTTTGCTCCCCCTCCGCCTCTGGAGCAGCAGCATACGCCAAAAGGCAAGGCGCGGAACTCCAAACCCATAAATTCCCGGGGTCCGGACTGATGGGGCAGAGACCGCCGGGGGTCGGTTCATGCTCACACCCACACGCACAAATCGAATTTTGGTGTGGCGCGTAGCGTGGAAAGTGGACAGAAAGACACCCAGACCCACAGACAATCCGAACACAAATGAAGTGTGCCGCTGCGGGGAGCTTATGATTTTTTCGGGGTGGAGTTGTAGAGGCCGAACTCCCTGGGGACGCGCCCCGGGGCTATTAGCCAGCCGCATGTCGTGAAAAAGAGCAAAAATCTTTTTTTTTAGTTTAAAAACTACCCTAAAATTGAAAATTGAAATAGAAACGTTCCTAATAGTTTATTTAGCCAATCCTTTTTGAAAAAATGTAAAAACCCAGATTGGTAGTTGTTTTTCAAAAATTAACATTCTTAGAAATGTTAATTTAAAAGACGTTTTTTAGCTACCACAACGTAAAACAAGGTAAATAGCCAAATTAGCAGGTTTTTTACAAATAAAAATACAAACACTCACCCAAAAACTTGAAATACTTAAGAAATCCTTAAAAGCAAAAAGCAAAGCAAAAATTAGCTTTTAGAAACCCTAATTTGTCTCTGCAACCTTAATTGCACTTTAAATACCATTAAAAGGTAAAAATTTTGTTATAAGATTCGAGCTAAATGCAAAAATAAACCTTACAAACCACGAACTCTTCCGCTTTAAAAACGCTGAAGTTGAAAAAGCTCAAAACGGCTCAAAACCCCTAAAAAGCGCTTAGACTTACCGTATTGCTTTGCGGAGACGAGGAGTGCAAACATGAGAACAATGGTTGACGTATAGAGGTAATGCAATCGGTCGACAAAGTCATCGTCGACGCGCGGTTCAAGGAATCTGAAGTTTGTCGTCAATTCATGTCTATTTTGCTGGCTTTTAGCGCTTGGTTGGGCGGAAGAATTTCTTAGCGTTTGTAAATCTGTGGAAGTTAAAATACAATACGCTGACGATTCTGAAAAACATAGACTTTATTAGCTTAAATTAGTCTGAAGTGAGGCACGGACCACGTGGACCCTCATTACGGCAAGAGATAGTGCGAAGAGAGAGAGAGAGAGAAAGAGAGAGAAAGCGAGATAGAGAGAGTGTGTTAGAAAGAGAGGGAGAGCGAGAGCGAAAGAGAGCAAGGGAGAATTAGAGAAATGAGAGAGAGAGAGAGAGAGAGAGAGAGAGAAGAGGAGGGGGGGAAGAGGAGGGGGGGGAGGGAGAAGGAGTGAGAGGGATCGAGAGTAAGCTCGAGAGCTATATTCAAACGTAAGTAGATGCCCAAGTAGTCCTACCTGAACCGGTACCTTAGTGCTTTAAACCCCAATCCATTACTTCATAATCGAAAGCGACATCTCGCGCGCAATATCGCAGCCCGCCTACCGTAGTGCCGTCGCGAGGAAATGGACCCCTATCCGATAGCCGCCCGGCATGCTGCTGCTGGGCCCTCTTGTAGATGATCGCGGGCAAAGACGGACGGCCAACGATGATCCAAGAGGCTCACCAACCGGCAGAAAAAAGGGGAGCAGCAGGAGTGGCCGGGGGAAAACGAGAGGAGGATGAGCCTTTCTCAGGGAGGGGGAGCCTCAGTGTGGGCCATGGCCGGCTGGGCACCGCCCATCTTGGCCCGCCCGGCTTTTCTGGCCCCCGAAAAACGACACATATAGCAGGCAGCCGAGCACTACCGGGAGGGGGGAACCCGGATCCGATATCCTGACACATGTACACTGTTTTGTCGCGTAGTCGGCTGGCGGTGTTTTAGTAAAGTGGCGTACTCGTTCATGTAGAGCGCCACCAAAATTATGGACTGACCTGTTAGCGGGGGGGGGTTCCAAGGAGAAAACTAATTTTTTTTTCCCAGTAATCCTGCACCGCCCGATAGCAAAACATAAACCATTTTTATAGCATTTTATTCACGTTTTAGATATGAACAGCTTATAAATATTTAAAAAATTTCTGACGTTTTAGCGAAAAATGTATGAAAAATGACCAAAAATGTGAAAATTTTCCAATTTTTAAATTGTTAACTTTTTTTGTAACCTAGCAATCAAAAAGTAGTCAAAACGCATAAAATACATTTTAGTTTTTTTTTATAGGTGGGCATAGGCAAAAAGTAGTTTGTCGGCACAAGAACCTTTCCCCCGCTAACAGTTCAGTACCAAGCTGCGTACTCGTTCAGCTCGATCGCCACCAAAATGTTGAGCTTATCAGCCGAATTTCAGACAAATTTGCAGTAAAATAGTTTTATTCAACAAGCGAGGAAAACACAGAAGAGCACACTTGTCGTGTGTACGAGGCTAAAATCGGGAACAGGGTAGATAGGAGTTGAGCGGAGCGCAGGAGATCCTCAGCAATCCGTCTCGGCCGGCACGTTCGGCTTGCGGTGCCGCATGGAGGTGGACGGCTGGAAAATAGGATAACAAAATAATAGCGTTTCGAAAACCCGTGTAATTGTTGAGGGAAAATGGAAGATATGACCAAAATAGACGGGAGAATAAAACTTACGCCCCCCCGCTAAGAGCCCAGTACCAAACAAAATTTCCATGCCGCTGTTTTTCGACGAAAAGAAAATAAGTTGGGATATGAGAATGAAGACAAAAATCCTTGGTATGAAATACCTTGTCCTCGTTATCGCTATAATCATGCTCGTGCTCGTTTTCGTGCTCGTGCTCGGGGTCGTCATCTTCTTCCTCGTCGTCATCGCTGTCAAGCAACGGGTCGAACTCGCCGCTGTCGGACACCTGAAACGTTGTTGTTTAGTTTTCTGATACATAATTGCTTCAACTTTTCCAACCAATATATGAGAGAGAAAGTGAGAGAGACACAGCAAAAGCGAGAGAGAAACAGAGAGAGAGAGCTTGCCAAAAGCCTCAAAACCGACTCCATGATTGAGCACATCCCTCTCGCGGCATCCCTCGTGGTTGCACGGACCGTGGACCACTTCAAAAATTGAATTTTGAGGCCAAAACTCTGCACTCACGATCCGGCACGAAAAGGTTGATGAGCGTCATGGGGATGAGGAGCAGGATGATGATGTGGATGGCCAGACCGATGCCGACAGCCAACTGCTCGGCCGGTTCCGAATCATACTCGAGGCCCGAATAACTATAAAAATCGTAACACTATAATAATCATCGTGCAATTTCTTCTAAATTTCTTCTTTAGGCGTAAGTGCAGTTTGCCCCCAGTCGGCCCCCACGTAGCATATCTCGGCTCCCTGTTCATCTACAGGCGTGTAAAGTATACCAAAATACTCGCGAGAGCAAGACAAACATTTTGGTATACTTTAGACACATGTAGATGAACAGGGAGCCGAGATACAAAAGTTCGCGCCGGCTGGGGGGTAAACTGCACTCTAACCCGGTTCTCCGATTCGAAAGCCCTCGATTAATCTTCGCGGCACGCTATCTTTCTCTCTGGAGCGATATAAAATTCACTTTTTGTACAGGGCGGCGACGTTGCCCGAGATGAAGCGGAGCAACGGCTGGTCAGCCAGGTAGCGGAAGTACGAGCCGAGGAACGTCTCGGCTGTCTGTCAAATGGATTCGATATGCTTCGACGCGCCAAACTCACCAAGTCAAAAAGCCGCGCGGCGACCATGGTTTTTGTTGTAAAGAGAAAGATGATTTCTTTCTGGGTGGAAATCGTGGCTCTTGCGTCATTCTAATTTTGGATGGATTCATCGCTTGGTTACTTCAAGAGTTTTTGGCTTTGCTGTTCGTCGAAAACACGGCTTATCTCTAGAAAAATACAGGTCGAAGACCGCTAATTATGGCATCGCTTGAAAGCCCAAAAAACCAGATACCGCTACGAAATGAAATTGATTTTTTCAGACATTCTAGCCGAGAACGCCAACTTCCGGTTCGTTTCGATGAAAAAACAAGCAAAACTTGCAGCAAACCCCCAGGGTGCAACAGCAGAAATTGATAAGGAAAAACCAGAATTCGATTTTTCTAAAATTCAGGTCTGAGGCAAAAAACATCAATATTGATATTCTTGCTCGTTTCGGGAAGATTTCGCTATTCTTCAAGGCCGAGACCGACGTTTCTTATTTTCGAGATACCCCTAATTTACAACTTGTTTCGCGTCCCGTTAAATTGTCAAATTAGATTGCCTATCTTCTCTACACAAACTTTAAACTTTATGTTGTATCTTCTGTAACTTGTAATTTTATTGTATGCAATTTTTCCATGTATATTCTTCGTATTTTTAGCTGTGCGAATTTAGATCGGATGCCATTTATAGATGAAAATGTCATATCATAGAAATGATCTAGCGTCGCGGGGAGAGATCTGGAAGACGGGGTGTCCCTGATGGTGGGCGAGGCCCTGATGCCAGTCTATTTCTGGGGAGAGGTGGCGTAACCTCCGGCGGCGGCAGGGGCAGCCGGGGCGGCGTACGACTGAAATCATGTATTTTTTTTAGCTAGAAAAAGCTGTTAGATTTAAGTTGGTAAATAATATTCATTCGGGTTTGGTGCAGCTAACATCCGGCTTATAACTTTCTAACTCGGCGCCTGATTGTCCTACAGGGGTGTAAAGTATACTAAAATGCTCGCCAGACCACGACGAACATTTTGGTATACTTTACACACCTGTAGGACAATCTGGAGTCGAGATTTGAAAGTTAGGGCAGGCTGGTGGCTAACTAGAGTTTGCGTAACTTTCTAAATAAGGCCCCCTCTACCGTACCTGGGCAACGGGGGCCGGGGGAGGTGGGGGCGGGGCGGCCGGGGCGGCGTAGGTGTGCTGCACCGGCGGGTTGTAGGCGGGCTGGGCGTAGCTCGACTGCACGGGGGCGTGGTAGACGGGCTGGGGAGCCTGGTACATCGGGGCTGAAAAATTGATGATATTTTAGCGGTTTAAGCCTAGTTGGAAGTTGAATTGGTACATAAAACTCTCACTTACCGGCGGGCCTAGCGTATCCCTGTCCACCGTAGCTGACCTGCTGCTGCGGGTACGACTGGAACGACTGCTGGGGGTACGACTGCTGGAACGACTGCTGGGGGTACGAGGGCTGGTACGACTGCTGGAAGGACTGCTGGGGGTATCCCTGTCCACCTAAAAAGCAAAATTACTACCGTAGGTTTCTACATACCTCCGCATCCGCATCCGCCGTTTCCACCGCCCAGGCCGGGGAAGAGGCCGCCGAGGAAGAAGGCGCTCGATTGGCCGAGGAAGAGAGCCACCAACACCACGGAGATCATCTAAAGAAAGGCGTACGGTAAGCTGTGGAATGTTCACGGTATCGTACTGTACTAACAGAGAGATAAACGAACGATAGGCTAGCGGGGAGGCAGCAAGTGCTAGCCCGGGCGTGGCCCACCCGGTCCTTTATACCTGGATCCGGCTATCCATCTCCGGCATTGACCTTCAGCTTTCAGCAGCTACCGGAAGGCCGGGCGGTGGCTACTTGAGGGGGGACACCCCCGTTTGGCAAAGGATGACCTTCGACTCTGTGTGCAGCCTGCTTCTTCTCCGTTAGGTTGAACCCGGCAGCAGCTATCCTGCATTTTATCACCGCGGCCCCCGCTCTGAGATCCCCGGCAAGACAGGGATAGAGCCGTCCGTCCTGACAACGAAACCAATACCCCCCGCAAACAACACCCGACCACATTTTTTTGAGCGCGCGCATCACAAACAAGTGTCTAGACCGGGCAGCAATCCTTTATTTGCAAACCGAGCTCTTATAATTGACACGCGAATTGGGTGCGATGTAAAACACAAAACGGGGGGCGAATCGGGGCCAGGGTACCGAAAGGGCATAACTAACACAATCAGGGGACGGTCGAGCGGCCCGGAGATGATAAAATGCTCGATGCGGAATAAATTAATTGGGTGGCGGAGAGAGGAGGAGAGGCACGTCGAGAGTAAACTGTATGACCAAGCGCGAGGATCACAATAGTCACGGGAGTTGCAGGGGGTGGGAGGGGGAAATGGTGGGGTAGTGTAACCCGAGATTTGCACAAGTACCAAGAAAACGATAGAACGATCAGGACACGTTAAAGGATGGTGGGCAGGATTCGTTGATCACTTCTTCGTGGTCGCCACATGTTGACTAGCATCGTATTCCGGGTTCTTCTTCAAGATCACCAGACCCTCGAGGTGCGGGGTGAGGGCGATCCCTGAAATTTGGGTTTGGTTCAGAGAGAAACTCCTTACATTCTTCATTGGCAAGCTCCGCACGTTCTCCGAATGAGAGCAGCACCGGGGTCGTGTGGGTCTGGAAGCCAGTGATTGTCTTCGGCTTTCCAGCCTGGGCAACGACATCGACCGCCTGGCCGACGCTAAAGGAAAGGGTTTTGTATAGGCTAGGAATCTTACCGAACGGTGACGGGGATCTGCTTCAGCTGGCCCGGTTTCTTGTCATCCTCGACGAGCGTGACCAGCATACGCGGTTGCATGGCCGAAACGAGGGTGTAGAGTAGGTACGGCTGTCGGCTGGACAGAACCTGAATAGACGGATTAGCACTGGTAAATAGCTGCTATCAGGCTGTCGTAAATTTCACGAAAATCCACCAAATCTTATTCGAAAAACTTCGACTATTGAATTACGGGATAAATTTTCAAACTACGAATTCCAGAAATTCCAAATACCGTGTTGTTGGCATCGAGGAAGAAGAAGCAAGTGGCGAACAGCGA
Organism: Mesorhabditis spiculigera; assembly: GCA_958295435.1. Lineage (NCBI taxonomy): Eukaryota > Metazoa > Nematoda > Chromadorea > Rhabditida > Rhabditidae > Mesorhabditis > Mesorhabditis spiculigera. The sequence goes on from CATQJA010002631.1 coordinate 624,921, forward strand.
AGCGACCGAAGCCGGGCACAGCAGTTGCCGATCCGAGTGCCACGGGTTCAGGGTCAGCGTACCCTTGCCGAGATGGGTCAAGCCCTGGGAGATGCGCACCAGCTCGAGAGAAATCTACAAAACTCAGTTGTGGGATCCAAGACAGTCGACACACCTGGTCCTTGTTGTGGTAGCTGGCCAATTGGCGGAGCATAGCGACCAGGCGAGCATTGTTCGTGCCGGCGCCCACGAGTCCCATGGCGAAGATAGCGTTGTGTGCCGTGTCCGAGTCCGAATCGTGGCTAAACATAAAAGGATGTAGTGCAAACGTTGCAGTACCTGAATTTTCCGAGCGTCTCCAGGATGTTGAGTTGCGGGTTCGAGACCGAGAGCAGGCCCAGGGCCAGTGGGACGGCACGACGGATGACTGGCTCACCGTACCTAAAATACACGTAAATAGGCAAAAGAAATCAGCGCACCTGATGAGATGCGAAAACATGCGCAGGGCCATTTGGCTGCCGACGTCTTCGCCCATGGCAATGATGGCCACACCGAGGACGGCGACGGCCTGCTGTGACGAAAGATCCAAGCGACCATCGGTGGTCGTCTGCTTCTTCTCCTCCTTCTAAAAACATTTTATTAATGGGTAAAGAACATAAAAACCAAATGTACAAATATTTTTCTAGGTTTTAGTATCTACTACCACCCGAAGAACTAGTACGAAGTTATTTCAGGACCAAACATCAAAAGCAACAACCAAAAACCACGGCAAACAAGGACAGGACAGGACCTTAGGAGCAGCATGCGGCTCGGCAGAAGGCTCCCTGGCAGGCGACGAAGTCCTCAAGGGCGGAAGCGTCTGGTTGGGCGGCATGATGCGCTAAAAAAACGGGACAGTGGTTAGCAATGGACCGGGACAGGGACAGTGGTGGCAGTGGCAAGCTATGGTGAAAGACGAAACAAAGCGGGACACCACTCCAGTGAAACACACCACAGTCGAGCTCGAGGTAGTAGTTCCGGCCGGTGCTGATGAAGAGGCGGCAGCACGGTCAACCCGCGACTGCCCGGTGCCCTTCTGTAACAACCGTTGAGATTAATGACACACAGAACGAAACCGGTCGATCCTCCACGTTTCGATGCCAAGTCACTACCTTCTTGGCCTTGGTTTCGACCGGGGTCTCGTAGTGCTCGGAGCAGATGTGGAGCAGTTGTTGGATCTTCAAAACGTTGCCGCTGCCCGCGTAGGCGCAAACATCGACGAGGGTCGAGAACATGGAACCGAATGGGTCCGGGAGGGTGCGGACACTCTCCACGAAAACCTCGCTCTTCTCTTGGGTACCTAATGACAGAGTAATGGAAAAAGAAGAAAGATTTACCCAGGAAGATCAGGGCCACGCCAAGAGCCAGCAAACGCATGTTCGGGTCGGTGAGCTCCTGCTCAGTCTTCTCCATAAGCACCTGCAGCATCTCGAAGGCGATCGTGTGGTCTCCCGTGCCAACCTAAATAAAGTTTTCAAAAAGAAGTCATATTTCTAACCATGATCAGGCCGAGCGAAAGACCAGTGAGTCCTTTCACTTCTGGAGTGGCAGCCGGCGACGTCTCATTGAAAACCTTCTTCAGCTCGAAGATGATGCCGCCGTCCTCTTGCTTGACGACAGTGTCACGCTTCGAGTTGGCATAGGCGAGCCCGAGGCCGAGGATAGCTCCCACGCGCATCGTCGTTCGCTCGGATTTCAGGTGGTCAAGTAGAAGGGCAGAGGCCGGATCGCACGAGTCTTGGATGCCCGAGGAGATGATGCCGACAGCCAATAAGGTTCCGGCCTAAAAATAGGTAAGGAGCAACCTCGGGAATGAGATACCTTGACATAGTCATCATTGGAGTAGAGAAAGCGATCACATTGGGCCAGCCCGGTGTCCACATCCCAGCGGTAGACGAGACCCTGCGAAGCGGCAGCCGCAAGGATACCTAATCAAAAGATCTAAGCGATCCATTAAACCACAAACCATGTTCCTTGTTTTTGAAGAACCACTTGTTGCCCTCTTCCGCCTCGGCCATCATCTTGTCCTGCCCAAAGCCGCAGTTGACAAATCCGTTGACGAAGGCGCCGGCCAAGTTCATGCGAGCTGTGTCCGGATTGCTCGAACCGCCGAATGGACCTAAATACAATAAAAAAATCAAAACCAAAGTCCCTACGCGTGTGCTCGAGGTGGCTCTTATAGATTTGGTCAGGAGTCTTTGGCTCCATGATATCCAGTTCACGGGCCAGCGAGTGGAAGTATTCGAAAAGGTGAGCGTTGGAGTTGAGCTCGGACAGCTTTTCGCCATTCTCAAGGCCCTAGAAAGACCGGTTACAAAGATAAACTTTTTCAACCTGGAAGTCCAAGAAGATCTGATGACGTCCCAAGATGATAGCCATCTGACGCTGGAGCAGCCTGAAAGTTGCGTATAAGTCATGGAGATGGCGCTTACGGATCAGTCGTCATCTTGAAAATTCGCTTGATCTCCTCGACTTGGTTAAGCATGACGGCACATCGCATGGCCTCGAGGAACTTCTTGTACTTGAGGTACAGCGCCTTGGCCGTCTCGATTAGCGTGGCGTTTTCCGGATCCGGCGTCAGCGGCGAGCAACTAAATAAGAGATAATGTTTCAGAACGGATGCCAATACCTGACAAGATAATGGCAGACACGCTGGTGCTCGACTTCTTCGACGAAATCAATCAGCATATCGAGGCGTTCGACTTCGATCAGCAAGTCGCATGCCTCAACTTCGGCGTTGTGCTTCATGTGGTGCTGAACGATCTCGCGCGCCATCTTCTCCAAGGGTTGGCGCCTAAAAATAGATTTATGAAAGCTATTCGGATAAAAAAGTTCTACCTGGTCTTTGCGTCCTCTCCATCAGGTGTGACGCCGTTCTTCCACTCATCCACCAGCTCCATAGCCAAGTGGCGCACGTACTCGTGTCCCCAATCTCCAATCGGTGTCTGTGAGCCGATCATCCGATATTTGAGGCAGTCGTTCTTGTCATCAGAAGTCATGCCGAGCACCGAAATCAAATCAGCGCACGCAGCCTGAAAAAATCTTACTTCAAAAAAAATTGTTATATTCTACCTTGCAATCATTTGCAGGCATGGCGGCGTGGATCTGCTTGACTTTCTCGTAGTGAGGGCGCATAAACTTGAGAGGCTTGGGCACGGAAGTCATCGACGTGGTCGAGGCGCGAATCAGGTTGCGCAGTTGGTCAATCGTCGGAAGCCAGAGGCCCGCGTTCGGCTCGCCCAATCGCTCGACAAGCATCGTCAGGTCCTCGTTCAACTTTTTGTCTTCTTCGCTCTAAAAGAACAATCAGTAACCGTTTGAGCGGACCAACCAGCTCATCCTTCTTCTCGTCCTTGAGAGACTTCTTAGCTTTCGGCTCGCCGGGAGCCCCCTCCTCTTTGACCTTCTTTGGTGTATCGACGGTCATTCCTGAAAAAAAGTCGGTATTTAGGTTTTCGGGGGTGATGGAATGGAAAGCACGGAAGAACGAGTGAAACCTGAAATATCTTCTCAGAAAAGGAAAAGTTCGGGGAAGCGCCAATGAGCAACGGATTTTTTTAAAAGTTTAATATTTACAAAAAAAAACGAACTAAAGAGCCAGGCGGGAGCAAGTATGCAAAAAGCCATTATTTATCGAGATGCAACCCAAGGAGTTAATGTAAATGGCTTGGCTGTTGTTTCGAAACGCTTGAGTTTCTAAAGTTGTCATCTTCAGTTTTTGCAAAATGATCCTTGATTAGCCTTGTCCCGCTAATGCCTTCCGGACTTCAGCTATTCATTCGAGCCTATTTTTGTGTGCTGATTTCGAATATGGCTATCCTAGAACGCACAGGAAACCTTTTTCAAGTATAAAAAAAAGCACAATGTTGCGAAGTCAGACCCCCGAATTCCGAAAGTGCAACCCGTGATTGACCCGAAATTCTTGTAAGATTGAAATTCTGGGCAACCCGTATTGCCCGCCCTTCCGCCCCCCCCCCATACCCCCTGTATTTACGCCCCGATTTAACGCCCCCAAATGACCACGAAAGGGCGTTATTTACGGAAAATGCCGTTTTGAGGGTTTATTTACAGGGGCGTTAAATACAGGGGCGTTCAGGAGGGGGAGGGGCGGGTTAAATACGGGTTGCCGAAATTCTGAATACCCGAATCTGCAGAAATAATGAAAAACCTCCAAAAAATGGGGGAGCTCGCGGAGAAAAAGGGAAGTTCTGAGCGACATTCTCATCATTTCAAAGGGGTGGCGTAAAGGGGGAAAGTTGGCAAAGTGCCCTGCTGACAATCCCGGGAAAATGGGTCCCGCCGCGACCACGTTCATAAAAGGCTTTGCCGGGCTCTGTGCCACGTTAGGCATCGTAACGTTGGTATAAGGCTCAAAAATGGTATTTGAAATCTCAAAAATCATCAATAACAACAGCCAACAAATGTCCAACCTCAATTTTTAACCGAAAAGGCCGTATCTGGCCGCCTGTGATTATTAGGGGGCAGAGATTGTCTAAAATCACATTTTATAGATAATGCTGTTAGATTTTTCACTCACATTCTTCCAAAATGCTCTTTTTGACCTTCCCCCAATGACAATAAAACCTATTTTTCAGATGAGGGTAATTTCTCTACTTCTACTGGCCCTCTTCGGGTCCTTGTCGGCGGTGAAGGTCACAAATCTGCAGCGGAATCTCGATCTGACCACTCAGGTTGACTTTGCCAAGAAGTTCTGATGCTAAATGCTCGGTTTAGGTGTTGAAAGGCTCTACCGAAATCACCTACGAGGCCGATGCCGCTACGAAAGATGTCCTATTCACGCTGTCCAGCGCAGAAGCGGAAAAAGTCTCGATCTTGACGGCCGGAGAAGCTGGATCCAAGGAAGAGCCGAAACTGAAGGTGCGTTTGGCGTCTAGACATTTGGAGCTTGATTGGCTCCTGAGCTGGCCTGTTTCCGAAACGGGACCTAATTTTTGCCCATAATGATTTGCTCGAAAGCTACTTTTTTCAGTTCGTCAAAGAGGCCGCTACCACCAAAGGCTTCACGAATTTCAAGATCACTCTACCCAAAACGCTCGAAAAGGGAGGCAGCATCACGTTAAAGGTAACTCCTTTGCGGGAAAACTTTGAAAACGTCGATTTAGATCGACTATCAAGTGACGCAGCACCTCACCCCGCTCCCGGCCAAGATCACTCAATTGGAGAACCAGTAGGTAGAGCGAGGTATTCTTATTACCGATCTTAGGTTCTTCTACTATGACGGAAGCGCCATCAGCCCCAGCGCGTACCCAGTCGTCAAGCAGAAGACCGTTATCAAAATCCCGTCGGGTGGAAAGCTGCAGAGCTATACCAATGTAAGAAATGTTTTTAGTGAGCTCAAATGCTTTAGGTTGCCCCAAGCTCGAAGGAATCCGCCGGTGTTTCGTACGGTCCCTATGAGAACCAGGAGGCCTACACTGAGGTATTATTTAGATTTATTTAGAAAGAACTTCTGAAAATGTATTTGTGAACTTTTCGAGCCAGTGATGATAAAATTATTCCAGGAAGTCGAAACAGGAAGAAGTAAAAAAAAGTTTATTGTAATAACATTTATACTTTTTCTAGAAATTCATCCGCGTCCACTTCGAAAACAACAGTCCCTTCATCGTGGCTACTCGCGTATGTATTACAAATCATTCCCAATTGTTCTCTTTAGGTGGAGCGTCTGATCGAAATTTCGCACTGGGGAAACATTGCCGTTGAAGAGCAGATCGAGATCATCCATCGCGGCGCCGCTCTTGATGTAATTTCCGAGGCTAGGGATTATATCAATTCTTTCTTTAGGGCTCCTTCTCGCGCTTGGACTTCCAAATGGATCGTCGTGGCCCAAAGATGCCGGCGCTTCAGAAATACAGGGTAGGAATTTCCCCGGAGAAACCTGTAACAAAATTTCAGACCATCCTCCCGGCTGCCGCCAAGGACATCTACTACCGCGACGTTATCGGCAACATTTCGACCTCTGATGTGCGTCTGAAGCGCGACAGCGTCGAGGTGGAGATCAAGCCCCGGTTCCCGCTGTTCGGCGGATGGAAGACGACCTACACCCTTGGCTACAACCTCCCCTCCAGCGAGCATCTCTTCAAAAAGGTAGCAGCTTATATTGGTTCGCTCAAATTCTGTCTAGGGATCGAATTTCGCGCTCAAGATGAAGCTGTACGACCATATCATGGACAACCTGGTCGTCGAGAAATTGGCCGTGAAGATCGTGCTCCCCGAAGCCACTTCGTGAGTACTTTTAGAAGTTGCTAGTTTGCCTTCATTTTTAGAAATGCCAAGATTGTCACCCCCTACTCCGTCGAGCGCCGTCCGGACGAGTCGATTGCCACCTATTTGGACACCACCGGACGCACCGTGATCGTCATTCACAAGGAGAATCTCGTCGATAGCCACCTGAAGCCTTTCACGGTATGAAGAATCCCGCTTCCATTATTCGGACATTTAGGTTTACTACGACTTCGAGTACATCAACCTGCTGCGCGAGCCCCTGATGGCCACCGCCTTCTTCTTTGCCCTCTTCTTCGTCATTATCATCTATTCTCACATGGACTTCACTATTGTTCATGTGAGTTTTTTATCAAGCAAAAAAAAAATATTTTTTAGCTCTGGCAATTTCCTTTTTTCAGGATCCATCCCAAGAGGCCAGGGACAAAGCCCAGGGCTCCATTGACGAGATCCAGGATCTGGTCGAGCGTCGCCTGCGCACCTACGATCACGTCTCCGAGGCTGCCCGTCTATTCAAGGTGGATTTTTGTTAATTATTTAGCATTTCTCCTTTTTAAAAAAAAAAATATTAAATTTTTTTTTTTTAAAAAAAATTAAAAAAGAGGGTGTAATTTTTTTTAAAAAAAATTATTTAAAAAAAAAAAAAAAAAAAAAAAAAAAAAAAAAAAAAAAAAAAAAAAAAAAAAAAAAAAAAAAAAAAAAAAAAAAAAAAAAAAAAAAAAAAAAAAAAAAAAAAAAAAAAAAAAAAAAAAAAAAAAAAAAAAATAAAAAAAAAATTAAAATAAATTTTTAATATAATTTTTATAAATTTAAAAAAAAAAAAAAAAAAAAAAAAAAAAAAAAAAAAAAAAAAAAAAAAAAAAAAAAAAAAAAAAAAAAAAAAATTTTTATTATATTTATTTAATTTTTTTTTTTTTTTTTTTTTATTTTAAAAAATTTATATTTTTAAAAAAAAAATAAAAAAAAAAAAAAAATAAGACAAAAAAAAAAAAAATTAAAGATTTAAAAAAAAAACAAAAAGGAGGAAATAAAAAAAATAAGGGAAAAAGGGTAGGCTTCTCGCGACGAAGATGCCCTTGCTGCCGCCAAGGCCAAGGCAGATGCCACTCGTGCTGAAATTGCGGAGAAGCTTGCGAACACCCTGGCCAGCCTCAAGTCTCAGCCATCCCTTTACGAGAAGGTAAATTTTAAATGGATTTGTTTTTTAAATTTGTCAACTAGCAATCATATCAAAATCCTACGTTATTGGCGAATGATCAAAACGTTTGACATTTAATATTTTTTGTGAACTTTCTTTACGGGCGTCGAATGCTATATAAACAATTTTTATTTCATTATGGGAAGCTGGCACGGCTTATCTTTATTTCTTCCAGGCTATTGGCCTCTCGCAGAACGACGGCCATATGAAGGATTCTGAAGCCACCTACTTGGCTGCCGTGAAGAAAAGTCAGACCAAGGATGGCCCCGAGGATAAGGCCCACGCCGCAAAGGTATTCTATTCTTATAATCGGGTTAACTTTCTGAACTTTAGCTTGCTGAGGGACGCGCCCGAGCCGAGAGCATCCTGGCCGCCCTGTAAACGGAAGGGGGGCTAGGCCGCACTCGCCGAGGAACGCACAACCAAATCCACAAGTACCACCCATCTCTGTGATCTTCAGCCAAATCGCTGTCATTGTTTTTTCTATGGGTTGTTCTGTTTTTATCCGCCCCGCATTCCCCTAACTTATCTTTTCTATGGGTAAATTAGTTTTAAAGCGCACACCAAATCACGTGGTTTTCGTCTCAATCTGTTGACAAATTTTCTTGTTCTTGCTTCAGGTAGTGTATCCCTTTTTTGTGGGGTTTGACAAAACAATTGTTATTGGCGCAATAAATTATTATTCATCGGAAGAAGTTGTTGGTCGGAAAACACATTGATCATGGTCACTTGGTACATTTATGGGAATTGGGACAAGCTCGAGAAACGGCTAGTTACAGGGTTTTTGAGTCGGAGCATGCTTCGCGCTTGCTCCAGCCTACGTGCAGTAGCTAGGTTTGCTTCGGAGGACATAAAGAGGTAATAAAGATATGTCTAAAAAAACTTGCTGCCTAGGAAAACGTTTGTGAGCGCTAACGGCCTGGTTGTTGCCTGGCATCCACCGTCGACGTTCCCTTTCGAGCACACGAAGCCCATTGATTTGCAAGCGCTGAATCCTGATAAGGTAAGTGAATGGGTAATTGCAATGGTGATAGCGCAACCGGTGATACTACTTTCTCAGTTTCCACCGAGACGTTCGATAAAATAATAATTTTAGGAGGAAGGCCCACTGAAAGAAGGCTCACTTCAACAACGCCCACGAGCCCCCGTCAACGCCGAGCTCAAGGAGATTTTCTACACCACCAAGCACGAGTGGTACACAAAGTCGGTCGAATTTTCTGTAAATCTAATTCTCTATCTAATTTTCTGTAAATTTCTGTAATTGTATTCTAATTTATTTCAGAACTCGCGAACGACGCCTGCGTAGCGTTGCGGCACAGCCACCCAAGAAGAGATCGGCCTAGTCGCCGTGCAATGCTTCTCACTACACGTCTTTCTTCTATCCAAATAATCCGCCCCGGTCTCGTCTCCTACGCTCAAGGCCTCCTTCTCCAAGAGGATTATATAAAGAAAGTCGCCGAATCAAAGGACAAACCATATTCTAGGTGGGTTTTTATTTTTGTTCTATTTTGGACGCGCTTTCGCGTAAATTTTTCTGATTTATCTCGCCATTTTCAGCAATTATCTTCTCTGCCTCGAACATTCCCCTGTTTATACAGTCGGCATTCGCTCCAAGGTTTATTCCGACGACGAGGAGAAGCATCTCAAAAGTTTGGGCGCAGATTTTCATAGGTATTTATAGACCTTTCGATCGTATTCCATGATTTTTTAGAACTAGTCGCGGCGGTCTAATCACTTTCCACGGTCCGGGCCAGCTGGTGGTATACCCGATCCTAGATTTACGGCGCTTTTCTCCCCGTCGTTTTGGCGTACGGGTAGGGTTTTTGGGATCGAAAGGACGCATGTGAATTTAGGCTTACGTTGATGCCCTGGAACAGGCAGTAATCGACTGTGTCAGCGAGGATTTCAATGTTTCGGGCGTCGGGCGCAGTCGGGACAACACAGGTTATAAGAGTTTTCCTTTCCTTCATCTAGGCTTTAGGCGTCTGGGTGGGCGACAACCGTAAGATATGTGCCATGGGAATTGCCGTGAAAGAGGGGATCACTTCGCACGGGTTGGCCATGAATTGCAACACCGATCTCCGCTGGTTTTCCCATGTTGGTGTTTTTTGGATCGTTAGAAGGCTTTATCGGTTCTTTGGCATTATCGGGGGTCCGAACTTTTTGCATAAGTCTAGAAATCTCTAGTAACTTAACAGAAGTGTTTCAATAGCTTTTTTAGTAAAATCCAACTATATTTCAACTAGAAAAGCTACCTACAAATTTAAAGGCTCAAATAGGCGAAATTTTGGTCGAAAGACGGATATTTTCGATACTATGTAATAATGATTGTAAAGCTTTTACGTTTAGGAATAGTGAAAAACGGTTTAGAAAAGCGTTCACTAGTTATATTTGAAAAATTATCTCCTAAGAAAAAAATTGGTTCCCCGATAAGGCTCCCCAATTATCTTTCCGTTATAACTGCCATTACAGATTGTCGCTTGCGGTATCCACGGCGCTGAGGCCACATCCCTTTCCAGAGAAACGGGGAGTGACGTCAGTACAGATATGGTAAGCCTTTTTTTCCTTTTCCTGAATACCCTTTTTCAGGTCATCCCGCTCTTCGCCGCCCGGCTGTCCCACGTCTTCGACTGCTCTGTAGACGAAGCCTCGCCCGTGTCCCATATTTCCAATAGCTGATCTTAGTTAGTGCCTGTAGGTCGTTTGCTCATTTGTTATCATCTTCCCCGTTGTTTTTTGTGTGGAGTTACCACGTGGCTTTATCAAATAAAAGGTGTACTAAACATACAAGTCAATCGAAATTAGTCTACAAGCGGGCAATGAGCAGAGCCAGCGGGGCGAGCACGGCCGAGATGACGGGGACGGTGGACGAGGCTCTGGTGAGCAGCGGGAGCAGCTTGAGCAGGCCAGAAGTCTGAAATTTCGTCTGACTTTTTGTGGGGGCTTTACTTACATTGAAAACTTTGTCGAGGAGTGTGTTCCAGGCGCTCTTGTTCTGGTTGAAGCGACCCTCGCCCTCACGGCCAACCTAAATAGGATTTAGTTTAATGTAATTCTACGGTGGTTTCTTATGACGGATTTAAGTTAAGTCACTGCTATCCAACCTTATTGCCGAATCCGGCGACATCACGGAGCAGGCCACCGATGCCATTCAGCGTTCCCCTTTGGGCTTCACCCACCAGAGGGCCGAGCATCTGAATTGTTCGTTTGAAATGTTGTGAATGCGCTTACGCCCTTTTGGGAATTGACGGCGGTCAGGAGATCTTTGACACGATTGACGTTGGTGAGCAGATCCTAGATAGGTTTATTTTCTAACTTTCCGCTGGAAAATGCCTTTTTTGCTGGCCTTTAAAAACTTGTTTTGTTTTTGACTGACTTACAGATTGCGAGCCGGGGATCAGATCTTTGATAGAGCTGAAATGGTTCCGGAAGAAATCGGCGTAATCGGTGGTGGTTCCTAAATATTTTTATTTATTTTTACTAACCATGAATAACCTGGAACGGACGCGTCCAGAATTCCGGCACTCGCCAAGCCGACCGTGCACGCAAACGCGATGAGGCCATATGCGCTGATAGCCATGGTTTTTGTTGGGCTATAAGTGTGTATGATTATGTTTTGTAATTGTTTCCAATGAAAAGTAGCCTTTAGAAAGAATTTAAAAAATTTAAAAAGAAGAATTGGGTTCTTTTGGATTCACGGGGGGACAACTTTTTTCTGTGTCTGTCTAGATTTTTTATGAATCGCAGCTAGATGCGTCTGTTTATTGTTTTTTTTCTGAACCGAAAAACTTACAAATGCTAATTAAAAAATTAATTTCAGATAGAAAAATTGATTTTTCGACCCAAAAGACGAAATTTTCGTATTTTTTAAAAGGGTTTCTAACCTTTCTTTGTAAGCTCTCTTAGCTCAAATATAGTGAAAACTTACTAAAAACAATATGAAAGCACTTTATATTCGATTACTAGGCGAACCTGGACCGCTAGAAAAAAAATTTGGTTTACTTCATCATAGAAATTTTGGGTGAATAGACCGCATTGAAAAATGCGGTCCCCTTTTCAATTGTCGGTATTTTATTGCGACGTTTTCAATTTTGCCATCTTGTGGCGCTGATTTTTGTTGTTGACGGGGTAGGGTTGTGAGGGAGGGGTGTACTGTCGCAGTGATGTCCACCCGGGCATACAGTGCATGGAAAAGTGAGAAAAAGTAGCTGCGGAAAATTATAAAAATTGGAAATTATTATCCTGATCACGTTTTTTGGGATCTGAATCACTCTCAAAAAAATTTTGAAATTCGGAGCGTTTTTAATAGTAGAATCGGTATGTTTTGAAGAATTCGCGTCGTGAACTTGACGAAGACGTTCCCCGAAACTTGGGATTTAGGTTTCGATCAAGCGTTTGCTTAAGCTTAGGAGGCTCAGGCTCAGCCCTGGGTTATTAGACTCCCGCCTAGCTTCTAAACATACTCAGACTCATACTCATGCTCAAAGAGCTTAGAGACCCCTTTCCTAGACATTTTTTTTTTGCTGTTTTCTAGGTAAAAAGGAAGCTAACATGAAAATTTTTTTCTTAGATTGGAAAATACTGAGTTTGATTTGTGAATAATAGAAGCTAGTAATTTGAGACCAAAAAGTTATTTTAGGCCGTTAAAAAAAACTTTTTTTTCCGGTTGCTGACTAGCGTCTTCCTAATCAAAACATAATTAAAAAATAGTAAAATCAAAAGCTTGGCATCGAAATGGCGAAATGCGGTCGCCGTTAACCGGGGCGGGGCAGGGCAGTAATGCGCTGTTTGCCGGCCCGGCATCTCGCCCGGGCGAGGGGGAGAGAGGCCGAATAAGATGGGGCTCACTGAAAGGAGCACGAACAGTTGGCCCTTGCTATCGAATAAACAACAGGGCTGACGGGGGAATGGGTCTACTTCTCTTTAGTCTGACTCAGTTGAAAGTATTTTTTGGGGAGCTGGTGGCGAAATGTCGAACGGGGGACCGATCATCGAATGATGAACGGGACGGGAGAATACGTTTTTTAGCCACTTCACTTCAAGGTCGCTTCCTGGGTTCTTTGAAAAAAGCGTTTTCGAACTGTCAACAACTTTTGGTACTGGGCTGTTAGCGGGGGGGTAATTTTTTCCCGTAATACTGTACGGCCGTATCACAAAATATAAACCATTTGTTTTAATAGTTCAAGAATTTTTTAATTAATTTAAATTATCTGGAAAATCATAAATATAGTATACACGTTGGTATCAATAAGCTTTAGGCTTAGCTTGGGCTTGGCTTAGGTTAGACTTAGGCTTAGGCCCAGGATTAGCTTCGGCGTAGGCAAATAGTAAATGTGATTCATAAATTCTCTAAAGGAATAAATTTAAGGCATAAAAACTTAGTGAACCTTGTATATAGGAGCGCGACGTTGTAAAAATCCTGGACTACGCCCTACTCCTAGAGTCGCTCCGATACTGTGGGATGAATGCATCTTTTGTAAACATTAAAACAAAACCTTTATCATCGGCGGGCTGTACACGAAATTTCGAAAGTCATTCGGGTTTGAGCGGGCAAAAATATCAAAAATAAACAGGAATTGAGCACCGGGGATAAATAGGAAATTCATATGCATCAAAAATCATCAAAAAAGAGAATTCGCAGGAAGCTCATCGGATTTTGGGGGGTCATGGTCGATAGGCTTAATGCAACGACGTCTTCCGCTCGAACAGCGACTTCAGCTTCTGCACGGGCAACTGCTTCTCGGCGTGCAGACCGTCTACCGGGTCCCAATGGAGCGACTCGACCGAGCCTGCGTCTTCTTCACCCTCGACGCCCTCCTCCTGGAATTTTGTGGCGTAATTGGTTCTGGTCAGCATTGAGCCGTTTTTTTTATAAAAAAAGCAAAAAATTGAGCAATGGTCATCGAAAAGTATTAGTAAAAATGGATCTGGGAAAGTTTGACAGCTCTTTCAGGCTGATTTTTTGCTGATACGATGCTTTCGTGTTATCGGGAGCTAGACGTCTTAATGCTCAACGGCTTAATACAGATATAAAGCAACTTTTCTGTCTTTTTTGGCAGTTTTCGTTCATTACAACCTTGTAAAAATGTTTAAACCTCTGACAGGTTTTCGGCCAGTTGGCGTTTTTATTATGCCATTTTCGATTTATACAGCTTTTCTGTATAGAAATAGTATCAAACCGTTTGGATTTGACTATTTACTTGTATTTCCCGGATTTTAGCCTTACCCCGGTATTTCTTGGGATAAAAGTGTTATTTTACGGGCTTTTCAAGGGCTGGGTTCCGAGTGGAAACGGGGAAATTTTGCGTGCAAAATCATGGGGGAAAAGTCGGGAATTTGTTGGGGGGTTTAAATTTAAAATGGTTACGTCTTCCTCGGCGATCTCGTCCTCCTAAAATTGGATGGTTTTTGGTAAATTCAAGTGTTAGAAAGCGGAAGACGGCACTGACCACCCAGTCGGTCATTGCCGGCGCGTTGTCGAGCGTGTTGCGCCGTCCCTTTTGGTTGGCGGTGGTGATGCGTAGCGCGCGACGTATCCGCTTCCGCGCCGACGCCATTTTTGACGGGGATGAGGATTTGCCTTCCTGGAACGGCAAATCGGTTATTTTACCAGCGCTGACCCCCCGCTCCGCGGGGGTTCAGCGCTGGCCCTCCCGGGGGGTAATAAATCAACATCCCATACACCGAAATCCCGAAATTCCGAAATCCCGAAACGCCCCGGCTCCCGGACCCGTCCGAACCGGTCCTGGGGTCCCGCAGCGATCCGGTCGGACGGGCGGACGGGCGGGCGGACGGGCGCACGGACATTAGAAATTTATATATACTCTGAATTTTGGACAATCCAGTTTTCACAGCGGAAACAGCTAAACAACGAAGGTCGGCCGGCTACGGCATAATTCAAATGACGGAGCAACGTAACGAGTAGCATAACGTACCATCTCGTTTGTCTAATCAATTTATTTAACAGGGTAAAATCCAGATGCTTAGCAAAATAAAGTTTTTAACTTTTCATTTATATTTTATCGTTTTCAGCGTACTTTTGTACCCATGTACCGAAATTTTGTTGCGTCCCGGATGAATTTCACCAAAATTTGCTTTTATCTCGAAAATATGAGCTCGGACGGAAAAACAAGACATATATTAGTAACCTACGCAAAAAATGGCATCGTTTAGTAATTTTTTCCTGCCGTATTTGAAGTAGAATTTGGCCAAAAATGCTTCGATATTAAGGTAAAAATCTTCTAAAGCTAACTCCTCTTAGGGCTACGGAACGATTTTTATGATTTTGGGCTTAAAAGATGCGGAATGACCTGTTCTACAATTCGTCCCGTTTGGATTTCCCCAATAACGTCGAAATTTTTTTAAATCACGATTTTTGTACAAACACCCTTGCATTTTTGGAAGGGGCCGCTGTCTATGGCGTGTGTCGACCGCGCCCTATAATCTGTCCCCGCCACCGTCCCCCAGCCCAGCGCACAGACTCTCAGAGGTCCCCAGAGTGTGAGAGACGCAGAGATTTTTAGCGTTACGCTGCCAAATCCTTCGTTGCAGTTTTAAGTAAGGGTGTATCGGCTGTGGTTTTGCGTTTTGTTTTCCGAGACTTTACGGATTTTTACAACCGAAAATAACACACTCCGGAGACTACTAAAGCATCGAAAGTTTCCATTTTTCTACCTGAAAATGGCCTTCGTAACGCATTTTTTTGGCAGTTTGGAGCTCCTTTAAAGTCCAGAACTGTCCAACAACGTAATAACAAGTTTTTACTATGTTTTTCCAAAATTAGCAAGATTTGAGGTAGAAGAATTATCTAAAAAACTTTAAAAATGTTTAAAAATGCGAAAATTGGGTCGAAAATCGGCCATTTTGGAGCCGAGTGGTCGTTTTGGTATTTGTGTATTTTTCCATGAAAATTTGTGACGTTTTTGCGCTTAGAAAACTTAAAAAACGGCTTATTAAAATAAAAAATATTGTAAAAAATAATCAAATCCAGAATTAGACGCTTTTTTCGGGCAATTAATGGTACAAAGTTATTGCCTACCGTCAAGTCATCAGATTGTATCGTTTTGTCCATAATCTGTGGGTGCGGCGTTTGTATTCGGATGTTTTTCGTTTCGACCTAAATCGTTTTTCGCCCATTATACCGATTTTAGCTGACCGCCGTCGACGTTTCCGCTTCCGCATACTCGTAAATATACGTCTGGATCTCTTGCTCGTTCGTTTGAGAACGGGGCGTTTGCGAATCATTTTCCTGAAAAATTCTGCCATGTACAAATTTCTGCAAGCGTCTCCAAGCAAAAGCTACAAAACACACAAATCACGCCTCAAAAAAAAACTGCGCTAATAGAGATTACTACGAGAAAATGGAACCTTGGTCTCCACGCGGTTTTCCTCCTAAATAAGTGTATTTATGGCGGGTGCTTTGGCATTACCGGGGGTGATCCGGGAAGCCTAGATCGGCATAGTAACGTAATGGAAAATTTTGCCATGAATTTTTAGTCAAATTTCGTGATGTTTGGAGTGGCAATTGATTTAGAAAACGTGAAAAGGTTAGAATTTCCGATTTTGGCCGGTTTTTGGAGGTTTTAATGAATGTTGATTCAAAAAAGACAATCCTGTACGTTCCGACAAGTTAATAGGGCATGTTTCAACGTTTTTAATAAGAACCTTAGCTAGAGTTCAGGCGGAAAAGTATTTAGAAAACTTGAAAATGGTTAAAAATTTTACTTTTTGTTGAAAAATGGGTATTTTATGATGTTTTGTAATTCGCATACCGATGTTCTAATTTGTGGAGTAGATGTCTCGGCCTCAGTATAGTGACGGACGGTCGTTTGAGTTTCAACGACGCAGCCGACCACCTGATCCGTTTGTTGTTCGCGTTCCTGAACAGGAATATTTGAAAATTAATGTGGGGATACTGTAGATGGTGTTTTTTCCGTAGCGGGCCCCTCGGTTTGGGTGGCATCGTCATCGACCTCGATCTCCTCGGTTTGCTCGCTTTGATCTTCGCTGAAAATTGGGGAGGTTTTGGTGGCGTCATGCATCCAAAACCTTTTGCTATCATGTTGTCGAAATTACATTTTATCGAAGTTCAATTTGTCGAAATTCGTTTTGTCGCAATTTTATTTTTGCGAAATTTTAGTACGCATCGAAATTTGCGAAATGTTTGAAATGAAAAATCGAGACAGAAAGGCATTGCATTTCAACCGAATGTTATTTCGGCAAAACGAAATATCGCAAAATTAATTTCGACAAATTTCGATGAAATCTGGAGAAATTTCGACAAAATGACTCTCAACAAAAACTTACGTAAGCAAGATCTCTGTTTGTGTATCGGCGTCATGGCCAAGGAGTCCACCCATCGATGCCATTGAGTTAGTCATGGCCAACGACTTCTGTTCGGCCACCTCGAGTTGCTGAAATAGAAAAATAAATGCTTTTTGGTAAAAGGCATCGGGGAAAGGGGGTTTGGGGATTTTTGACAAAGGGACAGTAAAGCTTGCCATATACGAAAAAATTCAACGAAAATATCTGGTTTTTATAGAATTTCCTGCTTTTTTTGAATTTAGGTAGTGGTTTTTTACCTATTTTTTTTGGCTTTAGCGTCCCTTTAAAGGTATGGGAAATTGTTCTCGCGGGGAAATTTTTGGAGGGTGGATTTGATAATAAAAGAAGACACAGGGTACACGCCACGCCAGGAAAACGGTTTGAAATTGAAAATCCGGACATTTACGCTTTGCGAGCGTAGGCTCATCCGCTCCGACGCCTGCCGCTCCAGGATTGCAATCTGTTAATCGAGCTTTCTATTAACTTCGCCAAACTTTCAAGTCTTGAAACGATTTTACGGAAGCTCCAAAGCCAAAGAAACCGCAGCAAGATGATTAAAATAACTTTTTCAAAAACATACATGTTTCTCGACCATGGCCTCCAACTCTGGCGGCATGGGAATATCCTCGTCCGGCTCGCCCTTCTTCTAAATAATTTTTAGAGTCTACATTCCAAGAAAATTTCAAACCGAGTGTGTCTGCTCGGCGATTTGGAGGATTTTCGGCATGCCCGTCTCCAGGTCGACGTCTTTCAGGATGGGCGGGATCTAAAAAAGGTGTCATGACTTCTGACTTGCTAATAAAAGGTCGTATTTATAATGTAGAAATGTCGAAATGTACGAGTTTTATAAATGCGGAATTTCAAAACGTCGAAACGCCTAAATTACAAAATATAGAATTTCTCGAATAAAAATTTCGGAATATTTCAAGAAAAAGAATTTTGATAATGTCGATATTTCAAAATTTCGTAATTTTATAATAGACTTGGAATTTCGATATTTCTTTTGAACATAGCCTTTTTTAGAATATCCTAGAAAAACGTCGGCATTTCGAGAAAAAATCCATTTTTTTGTGAATTGCTTACCTCAATTCCCTTCTTCTGCGCCTCAACCTCGACCTTTTCCATCGCCGTGCGTTTCATTTCTTTTCTAGAAAAAGGTCCATAAGTTTTTTACGTACGGTTATAGGCAGTTTAAGGCCTATAAAACAAACCCTAAAAGCGGCATCAGCAGTTTGGCGGTTTTGTTGTTGCCCCACATTCGCATCATGCCCATGCTGGCGCCCTAAACAAAGTTTAGTTTAGTTAAGTTAAATTTTATGGTTTTAAAAGTTAAAAACTACCTTTCAAAATTGTAATATATTTGTAATAATATATTTAAAAAATAGGTTTAGCTTTTAGCAATTAAAAACAGACCTTTGGATCCCCGCCGGCGGCCATTTTCTCCTGATACTCCATGATCAGCTTCATCAAGAAGGCCATGTACATCTCCTCGATGGCCACCTGGGAGTTCATTAAAGCTTCAATATGACGGAAGCGCTGACCTGCACGACGTTGATGGTCATCGACACGAGGGAGAGACCGACGATCACGAACACGAAGCATAACACCATTTTTCTAAAAAATTGGGTTGTAAAAAGTTGGTTTGAAACGAAAATACTGGGCTTTTATCGGGGGGGGGGGGGGGGGGGGAATTATTTTCAAACGGAATTAAAATAGCTTCTACAATATATTACTCTATTAATACTTCCTTCCCCCCGCTAACAGTCCAGTACCAAAAACGATGGAAAAAAACTGCGAATTTTTTAGCAAACATACCCCCTATGGGCGACGGCGATATCGCCAAGTCCAATGGTGGAGAAGGAGATGAACATGAAGTAGCACGACTCGCCGTACGTCCAATCTTCCCACATCGGGAACAGGGCCGAGCAGAAGAAGATCCACCCGATCGTGATCCCGAGGGCCACCTAAAAGTTGAAAATTTTGACGAAAAATTGTTGTATTTTTTTGTAAAATAACAATATACCTTCACGCTCATTCTCGGCATTTTCTCCTCCTCTTCAAGCAGTTCATCGAGGTCGTCTTCGCTGTAAAAGATGTCTTGAAAAGGTTCAACTCCTTGCAAATTGGGATGGGTGGGTGCAAAAAATGGGGATAGGGCTATCAACTAAAATGTTGTAGACTGCTACAAAATGCTACAAACCCGGTGTCGATCGTCTCCTTGGTGAAGCTAAAAGAAAAACGAGCGTTTTAGACCCATAAAAATTGTTGGTACTGGACTGTTAGCGGGGGGCACTTCCCAGTACTGTACCCCCGCTAACAGCCTAGCACCAAATCCCGCTCAAAACCTACCGATCCGAGTTGGTGCTCCCCATCTCGGAATGATTTGACGTGATCGACTGTGCTTCTCCCCGTTCGGCCGCCTCGACCTCATCTACCCGAATATCCACCCGATTCTTCTTCTTTCCGGTGAATATCCGGAATATGCCGAGGTAGGCCCACGCATCGTCGACGCTCTGCAAACGGGGGTGAACTTGCTGAAGTCGGGCGCCTTACCTTGACACACCCGTTGATGCCCTGGTAGAGGAACTTGCCGAGATCGGTGAGCGTGATGAGCATAAGTGGGATGCCTGGATAGGGATTGAAAAGTGGAATTCCTTGAATTACCGATGCATGAGTAGATGACGGTAAGGATACGGCCGGCTGTCGTCACGCAGTTTACGTCGCCGTAGCCTGAAAAAACCCAAAAAAATTTTAATAAAACAGCAAATCGTACGTTCGTGCTTGTTTATTAAATGCCTTAAAAATACCGATCTTGATCAAAAATAATCAAAAATGATCAAAAATTACAAGAATATCGATTCCCGACGAAAAATTGACGATTTTTACTAAACCCTCGAATTAAAAGGCGTTTACATAGTTTTTATCTACTTTCCTTCGTTTCTATTCATTTTAAATTGCTCCAGAAAAGTCGTACTGTCTTCATGCTCAAGGCAACCGGCTCGGTTCTGGTGCTTTAGCGGGGGGGGATAACGGTGGAGAGGGACGTTCAGTGTCTCAGATTTTTCAGGTTTTACTCTTCGATTTTCGCTATTTTTCGCATTTTTTTTTCGGCAGGATCGGAACCAGGATTAAAAGCTATGCCCGAAAAGTTCATTATCGATTTTTTAGAAATTTTTCCACTATGTTATAATTTAAAATTGCGGGAGAAAATATAATCCAAAAATACCCCCCCCCCGCTAAGGAACCAGAACCAGCGGTTTTGAGGCAACCAGTGTCGCGTATTTTGGCGCCAGTAAATCATCCTTCTCCTCCTCCCCCTCCCCACCTCGATCCGTCAAACGGGCTATTTGTTCGCCAACTTTTCCCCACTTTTTCGATTGGCCCCAAAAACGATTGGGGCCCTCTGATTGGGACCAAAATGTCCCAGCATCCCCCAAGCGTTTCGGACCGAAAAGACAACTGTCCGCCCATTCACACCAGATCAGCCGCCGCCGGGAAATTATGTGTGGCGAGGGGGGCCCGGGGGCCCCCCCAGCTGGGCCATTTCCGGCGATTGATGGCCATGCACGGTGGGCCCTCTGCCTGGAGTTTCTTCTCCCCCAAACCGTTCTGCACGTTTCTGGGGACACGTGTTTTTGCAGGGATTTTGGTTCAAAATGGCTTTGATAAAGCGTTTAACGCACGCCTGACTGAATTTCCATTGCGTAATTCATCCAGTGTATTCCAGTGGCGCGCGTTGCGTGTCGCGGCGCCCGACGAAAGCGGAATCGATACATCTGTATACGGCATCCCTAGTGATGTATTGCAAGTCTCTTGAAAAAATTCCTTCCGCTTTCCTCCAGCGCTGCTGTTCATTATCCCAACTTTTTATATTTTTATGGCTTTGTTCCGCTGAGCTAACGGGTCTCGAAATGAAAAGCTCGGCTTCGTTTTGAGTTTTCCGCAAAAAAACTTGATGGGCCCTTGCGTCATGTGTGGCCGGCGTTTATGACAGTTGAGAGAGGGTGGGGATGGGAGGTCAGGGGATGAACATGTGACTCCTAGGGGGCTATGACATGATCGGCATATGAAAACAAAGGAGAGAGAGCGAGAGAGAGAGAAAGAGAGAGCGAGAAGGAGAGGGAGAGAGAGACTGCGCGAGTTAGAGAGAACAAGACAGACGTTACGTTACGCTACGTTACACTACGCAACGCTCCTTTGAACATAAAACGGTGGTTTTTACAAAATTTTGCTGATTGTTAATTTTTTTAGTAGTGCTTAAGCCCGATTTTACAGTCAATCGTTCTTGAAACATACCAATCGTTGTAAACAACGTTCCGGCGTAGTACATGGCCGTCGCCAAATCCCAGGAAGTCTCGTTTTTCACGGAAAAATTAATCTGTAATCTAACCGTGTCAAAAGGGCCTGGAAACTTTTTTTTTAAAAGATAAACCGACCGAGCGTATATAAAGCCTTACTTAAACCATACCTCTTTATGAAAATGATCGATGGCTTGCGTCAGCGACATTCGGCGGGCCGGCCGATTGCGAATGGCTCGATCGGCTGAAAATGGGCTTCGGTTAAGCTTAGACTTAGCTTTGGCGTGGGCTCGGGCTTAGCTTAGGCTTAAGCTTGAGCCTAAGCGTCAGCTTTGCTTTAGTTTCAGCTTAGGCTTAGCTTCGGCTTAGCTTCTGCTCAGTCTTAGCCTTGATTTGGGCTTCGATTGAAGCTTATGTTTAAGCTTAGCTTCGACAAGTTTAGCTTCGACTTAAGCTTAGCTTCGGCTTCGCTTAAGCTTAGACATAGGCTTTGTGCTCGAGCTCAGGAATAAGCTGAGCTCAGGCTCAGAATTCGCTTTGGCGCAAGCTTAAACTTAGCCCAAAAATACACATGCCCAAAGATGACGATCGAAACGATATCGAGGAAAAAAGAAAAAAAGGAAAATGAAAAATCCGGGCCATCCTCATGCAAAAAATCTCGGGATTTTCTACTCGCTATCTCTAGACTCTCTCATTCTCTATTCGTATTTATATGGGGGGAATCGAACCGAGGGCTCTGAACCTTTCGATGGAAGGAGCATGAGGGGCCTTCGCCGGGATTGTCTATCTGAATTTAGGTAAAAAGACGCCTTCTAAATATTAATAAAAAGAAATTCGCAAAAGCATGGCAAGCAGTGTTTGGTACTGGGCTGTTAACGGGGGCTTTGGGAAGGGCAAACTAAATTTTGCGCTTAATACTCAATATAAAAAATTCTAATAGTGTTTATACAAGTTTAGTTTAAAAACTCATGAAATGACTCTAAAAATTTTCGTTTTTGACTTTTTGTTCAAAAATGTATAAAACATTTACCAAAAATGTTCGAATTTTCAAAATGTTAACTGTTTTTTTGCAACTTGCTAGCGTTTAAAACCTCTAAAAACATCATAAAAACCGGGAAAAACAAAAATTAATTTCCCTCCCCTGCTAAAAGCCCCCCCGCTAACAGTTCAGTACCGCAGTTTTCATGCTACAGTTTCTATCCTTCATTCTCTTCTGTCATTCTAAAGGACTGATTACCTCGCAGAAGGGCGCGATCTGGAAAAGGATTTTTGAAAAGAAAACGGAAAAAAGGGATAGGAGAAGGATGGGTAAATTATAGGAAATGAAAAAGGAAAATGCCGTACCGACAATCTCTTCGAATCGGCGCATGAGAAGCTCTTTTTCGCGTCGATAGTGTGCGTATTCGTTGGCTATCCGCCGAGAATCCGAAGGGCCCTCCAGCCAAAGGAAGAAAATCGCGCCTGGAAATTAGTTATGGGCTTGTATAAACCAAATTAAATGCATCAATTTGTGAATTAATAACTACCTAACGAAATAATTAAATGCATAAATTTTGTAACAAAACTAATCTCTGATTTCCCACCAAATTTCGAACTTAAATTTTTTGGGTGATTTTTAGAATGGGTGATTTTGAGTGTAACCAAATAAATTTCCTAGCAGTTGATATTTAAGTTTTCTTTGCGATAAGTCTACAAGCAACAAATTTCATTAATTGCGTTAAACCTATCTCAGGGGGTAATTCGTTAAATTGGCCTCGTTTTGAATTTAATTTTTTTTGCTTATTTTTTATTGGTCCGTTTATCGATTAGATTTGCTAGAGACCGGCTTCTATTCCATGTCGTAATGAGTTGGACTCACCAACAAACATGTAGATCATAATGAAAACGAGCGGGTTAAGGTATTTGATGTTGTGCCGCTTGTAGAACGCCTTCAACCGCTGCCGCCAGTCGGCCGGCGGTTTCGGGATTTCCGCGATTTTTTGTTTTCTAAAACGAGGTGAAGTTTTATCATTAGCGTTATGTAGTTCGAGGATTTATGATGGGATTCTCTTACAATTGTTGTACAGCTCTGGATGGGTCGACGCCGGATCGGGTGCCGGTCGACTGTTTTCGACTGTTGGAGCCATCGGTCTAAAAACCACAAAAAATGTGGTCCAGGTATTTTGTTGTTAATATATCACTCGCTCTCTCTAACTCTCTCTCTCTATCCGTCTCTCTCTCGCTCTCTCCATATCTCTCGCTCTCTCGTTTTCTCTCCATCTCTCTCCCTCGCTCTCTCTCGCTCTCTCCATCTCTCGCTCTGTCTCTCCATCTCTTTATCGCTCTTTCTCGCTCTCTCTCGCTCTCTCCATATCACGCGACCTCTCGATCTCTCTCTCTCTCTCTGTCTCTCGCTCTTTCTGTCTATCTCTCTCCCGCTCTCTCTCCCGCGCTCTCCCGCTCCCTCCAACCTAGTTGAAGTAAAGATTTATAAACTCGTCGATTCCGCACCTGTACTTTTAAAAGGTCCTGTGAGCCCGTACTGCTGCGTAGCGAAGAGCCGAGCCCGCCGGGCGGCCTGGCCGACGAGGTCGCGTCGCCTCGTCCGAACAGCAGCGGCATCTCGTCGGGTTACTGTAAAAATTTACATATGACCGAAGATGAATATAAGTTTTAAGGCGCTTTGGCATTATGGGGGGGGCGGGGAATGGGCCCATCACGTAATCGATCAAGACACCGCTACGATTAATTTTAGAGGCGGTCCATAGTCAAAAATTCTTTCCCAATCCCACCAGCCGTTGGGCTCATCTGTTTTGCGCTCGCTTGCCGCGCACAAGACCCGGGTTCGACCCCTGGCCGTGGCAAGACGTTTTGCTTTTTCATCAAAGACTGGGAGTTGAATTTTTGTTCATGACATCCACCCACCTGTCCCCCTTACCTATCAGAAACAGAGCTTTTCTTACCCTCCCCTTGTCGCCTCGTCAATACCCGGCCGGGCCGTTGTCTTGGTGGTTCAGTAACGGAATCGTTGTCCCGGTTCTTCGTCCTCCTTCTCCTTCTTTTCGTGGCGGGACCCCCAGGCTAGATCCGATTTCAACACGGTCAAAAACCTCTGTGGGCTTCCCGCGGCCGTGTTTCACCCAGAAAATGGGGGTGTGGAGTAGCGCTAAAATGTTTTGAGGTGTTTAATGGGATACAGTGCATCATACAGTGCGGTAGAGTACGAAGCGAAACCAATGACGGCGTGAAATCTACGATAGCGAGGAACCAGCCAACAAAAAATCTCTTGATTTCGCCATCGTACGAGAAGCTTTTGGTTACCTATGGCATTTTTTGTGAATTTTGAATGGCCGCAGACCAAGAATGCCGACAGCGAAAATGTATGATAGACAGCCAGAATGTCGACATCACGAGAATGCCGAGTATTGAAAGAACCAGAGCTAAAATGCCGACAACGCTAATGTCGACGGCCAGAATGCCGACGAGCCAAGAATGCCGATAATTAGAATTCTGTGTTATTAATTATATATGATTTTCTTAATTATATTAATTTATATTAATAGCTGTGGAAATTTTGACAAAATTTCAACAGCCAGAATTTCGAGGAATCGAAAATGCCGACAACTGGGATACCGAGCGCTGAAGTTTGACAACGAAAAGGCAAAAATACATTTCAAGCAGGTTTCAATACCAAGCTCGCCCGTCGGCAAATTAAATGTCGGTATTTTGAATGTCGGGATTTCGGGTGTCGGCATTTGGGATGTCGGCATTCTAAAAACTCTAGAAGCAAAAGGCAGCTCTTTTAGTGGATTTTTCAAATAGCCTTGGATGAAAAGGTCGAAACTCCGGAACATCTACGAAACCACGAAAACTTCCGGAAACGTGACGACAGCACTATCAAGGGCAACAATCACGCGAGGGGCCCAAATCAATGAGTGTCAGATAAAGTAGGGAGCCCTAAGCGGTGCGAGCAGCTGAGAGCATCTCCTTCGCCTCGTTGTCAATGTGGCCAACAGCAGGAGGAGAAGGCAGGGGAGCCGGGGACAACTGGCCCAACCCCTTAGGGCCCATCTCCTTAGGGCCCATGCTCCCTGCTGGATGGCTCTCAAAAAGCGGGGTGAAAAACGATTTTCCATCAGACCTAACACAATGTTTCCCCCCGGTCGACCCTCGGGGAAAGGGCCAAGCCAATCGGGGGCTTTACGAAATATCGGACGGTTATTGGTATTTTAAGGATTACAGCTATAATCATGATAACCCGAATACCGACAGACAACAAAAATACCGCCAGCTAAAACCAGGATAAGCCAAAATACCGACACCAAAACCCTGACAAGCCGAAATGCCGACAGAAAGGTTCCGACAGCCATAATCCCGACAAGCCAAAATGCCGACAATCCCCAAAGGTAAAAATACTGACAGGGCAAAATCCTGGACGCTAGTTTCTATGTCGCATCCTTTTAAGTTGCTACTTTTCCTGTCGGGATTTAGGTTGTCAGGATTCTGATTGCCGGGATTTTGGTTGACGGGATTTTAGTCTAAAGTGACTTTGACTTGTTTTTGAAGCTGGCAAAGATGCTTGAGGAACTCCGAGGAAAACTATCCTTCAGGAACCCTTGCCGGAAGTGACTTTAGCTACAGTAATCCATCAAGAAAAAACTACCGTATACCACACTTTTAATAGGAATCATCGTTCTATTATAAATTATCCATATGCCGAACACCCTGAAAAAATGTAATAATAGTGTGGACATGGGGGACAAGTGGCTTTCAGAGGGCCCAGCGGATGGAAAGACTCTTTTTAGGCGATTTTGAAAGGGAGGGCCCTGAAGGCATAAAGACGGAGAGGGAGAGAGACCGAATGAGAGAGAGAGAACGAGAGATAGAGAGACAAAATGATCGAGAGAAAGAGGGGGAGGCGAAGGTGTAATCTGTGTTGCTCAATGCCGGCGTCTCTCCATCTGCCCCTCACTCTTTCCCCTTCTGGCCCGGAATGACGAACAACCTCCCGGCAGTGACTCGATCAACGGCCAAAATATACCTGGGTTTTTTGGCCCGTTGGAAAAGGGCCGAGATGGCACGCAGCCTTTAAAACCGCACTAAAAATGCGGTTGTAGGATTTGTCGGTTTTAGGCAGGGGTGCAAATTGTGGAGCTAATTTTGCCGATCGGGCACCCCCGATCGGCGTAAAAACGGGTATTCTGGGGTAGTTTGATGCGCTGAGTTCGAATTTGACACTCTTAGACTACAAATATTTCATTTTAGACTACAAACTACAAAAAGTCGAACATCGCCAAGTCACGCGAAAAACACCTTTCCGGGGTGGTTTTTGAATGAATGTTTCTGAATCCGAATATAGCAATTCCGCAACCCCTATATCGGCTCATTTCATGACTTGTAAGCCTCATTTGAGACAAGTCCGAGTGCTGTGAAACGGTCCCAGGCTTACAAGCCAGTCATAGAATTGGTCAACGGGCAACGCTTAGCAAGGTCGTATAGAGTGAAGCCCCGTATCTGGACTTGGCGATGTTCGACTTTTTGTAATTTGTAGCCTAAAATGAAATATTTGTAGTCTAAGAGTGCCAAATTGGAACTCAGCGCATCAAACTACCCCAGAATACCCGATATTACGCCGATCGGGGGTGCAGGATCGTCAAAATTTTTTTGACGCCTTTGGGGGTCATCAAACTTGACTAGCTCCCAATTTTTCAAGGAATCAATTTTTTACAGGCAAAATTTGGCAAGATTTTGCGTAATTGCAATTTTGTTTAATGATTTCCAACCCCCGGAATTTACCGGCTTTTGAGCCTCAACCTCAAGCCAAAATCGTTTTAGCGGTTTGTGTCGTGTTTTTGTTTGGGCCCTTCGAAGGGGTTAATCCGGCTTTTGTGGTAAAGTCCATTTGTCCTCGCCCCTCTCAAGTGTTGATAGGCTTCCCGTGTACTCGCATCTTTATTTCGGGGATTGTCCGGGGTTTCTGATGACCGCCTAGGTGTCGCCGTCCCCTTAGACGCGTCTCCTTCTGTGCTTGTCGTGAACGGCGTGGCGTACAGGGCAGTGACAGTACTTTCCGTCGTCTCCAGGAGGGCCGGGCGGGCCGTAACCTCCTTGGCCTCCGGGGGAACCGGCGGCTCCTGAAAACGACGAGGGTTATGAAAGACTCCCATTAATTATTTAACTAATTTGATCAAAATAATGGATTACGGTAGTCGAGTCAGAGTTTAGCAAGTCACTGCTATACTCTTAAATCTAAGTTAGACCCAGACTAGCCGTAGGCTTTAGCTCGCTTAGTTCTAAACTTGGCTTGGGCTTGGGTTTAGGCTTATTCTTGGCTAGGCTTGGCTTAATCTTAGTCTCGGCTTAGGCTTCACTCTAGGTTAAGCTTAGGCTTATGCTTCAGCTTAGCTTTCGAGCTCTGGGCCTAAGCTTGAGCTTGGCTATCGGATTAGGCTTAGATTAGGCTTAGCTTTGCCCAAACATAAGCTTACGCTGAAATTTATGCTTAACTTTGGCTTGCGCTTTACTTGGGCTTAGACTTAGCTTTAGTTCTATGCTTATGGTTAGGCTTGCCGGATCGGCTCAAAACGTTCCAGGAAGTTTTTCGTTTGAGTTACGTTTTCGCGCATTAATAATACCCAAAATCGCCACCCACCATCGTGACCGGGCGCTCCAACAGGTCCAGTCTCGCCCTGCTTTCCATGTTTTCCCGGCTCGCCGTCGAATCCGGTGAATCCGGGCTGTCCAGGGGGCCCGGGCTCTCCCGGCTCTCCAGGATCTCCAGGCTCTAAAGAGACCGTGACAGCACACAGACCAAAACATACCTCCAAGCACTCCCTCCTCTCCTCGTGGCCCAGGTGGGCCCTCGGCTCCCTGTGGCCCATCGGGTCCATTGTCTCCGGGGCCACCGGGTGATCCAGAGGTTCCAGGCTTTCCGGTGGTGCCCGGGGATCCGGGTGGGCCGCCCCGGCCGGATTCTCCCGGGTTTCCGGGCAGGCCGGGCGGGCCGCGGGGGCCCTCGGGGCACTTTCGGCACTCCGACTTGTGGGCCAACTGCAAGGAGGTTGAGCGGTTGACGATGTTCTTACCATGAAGAAGACGTTGGCAGCTGGGGCTCCAACACTTCCGGGTTCACCTTGATGTCCGGGGGTTCCATCAAGGCCGGGAGTACCGGGACGGCCGGATGGGCCAGCCGGGCACAGGTTGTTGCCGGAGCAGTCTGAAATCAGCGGAATTTAGGTTTTTTTCGAACGTCTTGGCGTTGACGAAACTCCTTCAAGCCCCCTTAACCCTCGGTTGGGTTTTTTTTTTGTCCCCGGGGGGGGGGGGGAAACACAAAACCCCCCCCCCCCGGCTCCCCCCGGGAGGCCCCCCCGCGGGGGGGACCACATTTAACCCGGTTACGCGTTCTGTTGAGCGCCTTGGAGTTGACGCTAGGCTACGGAAAAGGGGCAGAAACTCACGGCATTCCCCATTAGCATCGAGTCCATCCTGTGTCTGCCTCTTTGCCTTATGCGTGCTGGCGGCCGTCTTGCCCCTCGTGTCCATCAGGTCGTGCCAAATATCGGCCGACAAACGGTCGAACTCGTTCATCCCCCTGAAGATGGCGGGAATTTAAGGGGATCAGCAGGTAACATTTTAAGTTTAGGCCGAAGACTTACTGGCTGAGGTCCTGGCGGATGACCGAGATACGGGAGTTCATCTGGGCGAGGTTGAGCAGCGACAGGGTGACGCATGCCGTGGAGAGGGCGATGGCCGCGTACGCAGCTGCTCGACCCATTTTTGGAGCGCTAGAAATGTGGGTGTAAAGGGGAGCGTAGCGGAATTGGGTCGAATCCGATTCGAGCTAAAGGTTCATGAGGTAGCGCACTTGAAAACGCGTATTTTTTGGTATTTGGTTTTTTAGGTACCGTTTGTAACAAAAAACAAAAACGAAAATTTAGAGCTAAATCGGCCTCAGTTTTGCTGCTGACAGTAAGAAACAGCCCGACCGCTCCCATCCCCATGCAATTTATACCCCCGCATATAATAGGGGATAAAAAGAGCAAGAGCAGGAGAAGTAGCAGAACAAGGCTGCGGGCGAAGAACCGAAATCGGAGTGAGACGGGCAGGGAGGGCAATCTGGCAATCGGCAAAAAGTGGCCATCGCCGAGGGGGGTGATCGCAGCCGCGCAATGAACCCATTTCCCCAAAACGGGCACGCGCTTTTTGCCGCTTCAACATCGAGCATGGTCATTAGGAAATTTCGGGGGAATCGGAGGTTATGGTGATTGGTACTGTCCAGTACTGCAAAAAATACGGCTCTTGATGGGGCGTCAAGAGTATCCTGGCGGATGCGTGCTTCAGGCAAGCTTCGATTCACGCAGGCTAGCAGAGAATATTTAGAGGAAATTCGTGATTCGGATATCGTATTAAGACCGTATAACCCAAACGTAAGGACGTATCGTTGCGTACAGACAAATTCCGGACTTCTAACTTCCAAATTATCGGCTCCGTATCCAACTTGGACATAGACTAGCGGGAATGTTTCCAAACCTTAACAGTGTTACGTAGTCATGCCGTAAATGCGTAGCGAAGCGTACTATTTCAACTTTTGAAAATCATTTATTGCACATGTAAAAAGGACACATGTTCGGCATACTGTACAATAAGCAGAAAATAATACGACGACGAGGCTACACGATTTGTTGATGGGAGATCGAAAGGTTGGGATGCAAATTCGACGCACTAAGGCGATCTGAAAAGTGTTATTAGTTAAAGGGCACGTTCAGGGACGTTTTTTTGAAAAAAGCAAAGAATTTTTGCCGCGGCCGGGGGTCGAACCCGGACCCCCCGCTCGGGAGGCGCGGATGGATACCAGTCAGCCACAGCTACAACCTGGCGAGGGGATGAGGGGCGCCCCACGCCGCAAAGGACGGGAATGGCCTGTCACAGCACGGGCAGGCAGTGCGCGCGGTCCCAACGTCCATAGGGTGTACACGTTGGGACGAGTACACGGCCCCTCCCTGAACGTGCCGCTTTAAGTATTTATTTCTCTCTCGCTCTCTCTGTCTCTCTTACCATCGCTCTCACTCACTCTCCCTCTCTGTTTCTCTCTCATTCTATCTCTCTTCCTGTCCCGTAGCAACTTGTATGCCTAGCAACACGCAATGCGGCCGCTCCGTGCTTACGCATGCCTGAGCTGCTCTTTCTTAAACCCACCATTCCACAATTGTCTCCGCTTCACACGACCGTTGCTTGCTCAGCTTTGCTTCTCCTTCCTCTTCCACCGGTGGTAACGTCATCTCAAAGGTCAGCGACGGTTTCCGGAAAAGTTCACGGCTTGGGACGGGCAGGAATTCTGAAAACCGATTGTTTAAGAATTATTTTACAAAATTACTTAGATTATAAGTATTTGAAGCTAATAACATTAACAGAATTTAAAGGACCACTGAAGTCAGAAATCCAATAGCCCACCACATGTAATCAGGGCATCCTCTTCCATTGGTGCGTCGGTTTCGACGGCCACCGACTCGTCGAAGGATACGCGTCTTGCAGTTTCGGCTGTCATTTTTGTTGGGCTTTGCGGGTACTGTAAGCGAGTTGTTGTTTAAAGTTTACAGATTCAAGATGATAGAAAGAAGTGGAACGCTTTTAAAGGGAAGCAAAACCTCAGAAAGAGCAAAAAAGGTACAATTTTTGGCCTCACAGGCGCTTTAAAAACTAAATAACGACATGGAAAGCTTAGACACAGTGTAAAAGCTATATTTATGTCAATATTACGGTAAAATCATAGAACCCAAACGAGTGTAAACAGTATGGAAAGCCGGGGGAACACGGGGCGGAGCCCATTTCAAAAAGAGTGACCGCTACCCGGGCCTTTTATGGACCTCGCGCCGGGGCGGTAATCCACTGTTTATTTTCTCTCTATCTCTCTCTCTCTTTCTTTTTCTCTCCCCTCAGATTCCGATTTCATCTGCTCCTACCCCTCGAAAAACCCGAAAATCAAACCACCAAAATTTCTGGTATACCGTAGATGAATGGCCACCCGTTTTACCGTCGACTTTTGAAGATCAAAAAATATTTGCTGTTTTGTGTGGGGGAGGGAGTCCCCAACATCCAACGTGCAGATGGGAGGCCATTTTTCGAAGGAACTGGGGGTCGAAACATTGAGTTGCAAGAGTTTAAAGGGACGGTGACGGGTGGAATCGAGACGCGTAACCAGCGCATGACTTCGAGGTGTTCAGTGGAGCAGAGTGTAGGGGCGATAGAATAAGAAAGAGAGAAAGAGAGAGAGAGAGAGAGAGAGAGAGAGAGAGAGAGAGATAGCTTGGGAGATAAAGAGGACGTGAGAGAAATTGGGTGGTGAGAAACAGCGGGCGAGAGTTAGTTAGAGGGAGAGTGAGACAAAGATAGAGATAGTGAAAGATAGAGAGAGCGAGAGTGAGAGAGCGAGAGAGCGAGAGAGTGAGAGAGTGAGAGAGAAAGAGAGATTGGCGCTTAAAAAGGTTCATTTACGCCGCCAAAAATAAATAATATTTATTCCTTACTCCCTTTCCTCATTTTACAGCTTTATGACACGCTCCCTTTCAAGCTTGGCACTACCGTAATCCTTTCAAATATTCAAATGCCACTTGCGGTAACAAGCCATTTCGTAATCAATTTTTTATGGTTGTTTTGACAAAATATGGCAGACCTTTTGCAGGGTATGACTCGATTTTGTACTATTCATGGGCGGTCGTATACGATATTTGATGTGCTTTATGTTGCAATGTATTTTTAGGCATGTTTATGCATTAATAGGTTATTCAGGCTGTGCTTTAGTAACAGAAATCAGCATGCCTCTGTCTCTGTCTCTGTCGCCCTCTCTGTCTCTGTCTCTATCTCTCTCCATCGCTCTCTGTCTGTCTGTCTCTGTTGCCTGTCTTGCTCTCCCCCCCTGCCTCTCTCTCTCTCTCTCTCTCTCTCTCTCTCTCTCTCCTTTCCGCCTCTCCCCCGCCCCCTCGCTCGCTCGCACACTCTATATATCTCTCTGTCGCCCTCCCTCGCTCTCTCTCTTTCTTATAATTTTCTGTCACTCTCCCTTTAGAGGTTCCGACTACACGTTGCAACTCACTACTACACCCCCAAAAAGTGCTGATTTCTGAGTCGGCCGGTCCAAATATGTGCGCGTGATTTGTGGCGCTGATTTTCCTCGCGGTGTCCCTATCCTTTCCTGGGTACGTTTTTTTAAGCAAATAGATGCGGGTCAGTTTGGTATTTCGTCAGTTTCACGACGCCACGTGGTTCTACAGAGGATCTGCGGCCAATTGTGCGATGATTCGTCCAGGAATAACCTAGACTACAGTCTCACCTTTCGAGACCAAAAATTTATCAAAATGTCGGCCGGACGATCCTCGTGACGCCACGGCCACGCTGCAACCCCGGAAGCCGATTATGCAGATTAGGGTGCAACCGTTGCCTGGTCAGCTGGTCGATCGGGAATTGCGAAAAATTGAGGTCAACCGGAGATCAAATGAATTTCCGTGATTTTCGGCTATTTTTGGGCGCGGCAAGCTAGGAGAGGTGCTTTGAGGAATTTTCTGTGATGGAGAAACTCAGGAGACAGAGCTCAGGTTCCTAAAAACGGATGGCAAGCTAGCAGAGATCCTTGGGGAGCTCATTTTTGGTACTGACGGGTGGCGTCGTTTCGTAAAAAGCTTGCAGAAATCCTTTAAAAATTCACAAATTTTGAAGAATTTCGAATTTCGAAGAATCGAGGGCAAGCTAGCAGAGATTCTTGGCGGAATCGGGTTTTTCTACTGCTGAAAAATTAGCGGAGACTCATTGAGAAGCCACCTTGAACGTCCCAAACTGACCCCAAATCTGTCATTTTTCAGACCGGCAGGCGAACCGACAGAGATTCTTTATGAGTCTCGGTTTTCGGACACCCGATTCGAGCCAAGGACTTCGCTTGTCTAACAGCTCAAGCAGGAAGAAGGATAGGTTGTGATTCTTCAAGGATCTCTGCTAGACTATCTTCTTAAAAAGGTCTGCGTTGTCAAAAACAGTCAGAAGTTCAATCCACAAAAATCACTGCTAGCCTGCTTTCAAAAGAACTTCCGGTTCCCCAAAGAATTTTTGCTAGAATTCCGTCTTCCACAAAAAAGAATCCTGAAGAATCCCTGCTGGTTTGTCTTCAACAATTTTTAGGTTCCAGAAGACTCTGCTGGCCTGCATTCAAAAAGATCTGCTTCTGAGGGATTTCTGCTAGTTTCACCTGTAGCCTTATTGGTTCCTAAAGTAAGTGTCCCTGCTAGCCTGCCTTCAAAGAAATTTTCGGTTCTCAAGGAATCTCTGCTAGCATGCCCCATAATGTGTTTTGGGTTTCCGAAAGGATCCTTGCTAATTTACCGTCAAATTCCATTTCTTAAAGTCTCTCTGCTAGCCTGCCTTCTGGAAGAATCATCAGGGCTGGTTCAAAGGATCTCTGCAAGCCTGCCCCACAACGGTTTTTGGTTCCGAAAGGATGTCCGCTAGTTTTTAGCTAACGGATTTTTGAAATTCCGTTTCCCACAGGATCTCTGCTAAAATGCCTTCAGGAAAATTCATCGTCCCAAGCCAACTCTACGAGCCAGTCCTGACGCCTTTAGAAAATTGCCATACCGACTTCCCGTTCCCTCTAAAGCCACCCTACCCCAAGCCTTAACCCCCAAAATCCCCGATCTTCCTCCGGTGTCGCCAGAATCCTTGAGGACACATTTTTTGTGCGCAAAACAGAGTGCTGATCGTTGTGACAGGCTCGAAACTCGAAGAAAAAGCCGAGACCGTCTGGGGTTTTTGAGAGCCGCCGAGGATAAGATTGGCCCGCGTTCACACCTTCGACACTCCGAGTACACGGCTAAACAAATGACCCCCGTCGGATGGGAGGTTGAGTGGTGGGGCCTTACTATTCTTAGCCGACATCAAGGGCATGAGATTGCTTTTTGATGGCTTGTGGGAGAGGCAGGAGGTATTTTTGGATTTGGGTTTGGCTCGGGGTCAAGCGCTAAAAATAAGTTTGGAGGTGAAAATAGGGTTTCGATAGCTTTCTATCTCTTTCTCTGTTGCTCTCTCACTCTCTCTCTCTCTCTCTCTCTCGCTCTCTATTTTTCGGTCTCTCTGTTTTCTGATGCTTATTCCAGATATTTTTCGCTCTCTTTCTCTATTGATATCGCTCGCGCTTTTCCTATCTCCCTCTCTTTCCCTCTCTCTCTCTCTCTCTCTCTGTCTCTCGCTCTCTTTGTATTTCTCTCTCCAAAGCTCCCTTGATAAAATAATGTATTAATGGGGTATGCAAATTTTGAGAAAACCTTCTGTAAAAGCGAGATCGAGCGCGGCCTGAAAATCTATAAAGGAAGAGCAACAGCTAGAACTTTTCATCAATTTCACTATCCCTAATCTGAGCCCCTTTTCCGGTGATCCCAACCTAAGCCCTGCCTACCGTAATCCTAAACCCATTCCGGCGGACTTCAATATCCACCCTCGCCGCCCCCCATTCAAAATATCCCTCGAAAAGTCAGCCAATCCTAATGGATTTTCCGGGGCCCATCCCTGATGGAGGGATTTTCCGGATTAATCCGGACCACAACGGAAAAAAGGATATTATTTTCCGGGGAATTCCATTGACTGGGGGGAAGCCCTTGCCGTTCCACAGCACCTTTCAAACCCTCAGCCCCCCAAACAACACCTTTGTTTATCTGCGAAAATTTTCTTTGGTAGATTGTGGGCTCAAAAGGGCCGAAAAGAACGGACAAAAACGCTCAAAAATCAGCTAGCTGGAGGTGGCGCGTAAAAAGTATGGGAACGGAATAATTTGGGGGGGGTGATTGCCGGAAAATATTTACCCCTGACAGGGCCTGGGAATGTTGGATTTATAACGATGCGTTCGGAATATGGGATGCGAAAAATCCGGGAATTACTGGGAACAAAATCAGATAGGTAGAGAGGAATATTACGGTATTTTCCGGGCTGCGCGGAATTTTGTGAAGTTTGTGGTACCTAAGCAATAAATCGTAGGTTTTTGAGATATTGGCGATTTATACTTTCTCTCTCTTTCTCGCTCGCTTTCTCTCTCTCTCTCTCTCTCTCTCACTCGCTCTCGCTCTCGCTCTCTCTCGCTCTCTCTCAGTCCCTTTCTCTATCGTTCTCTCTCTCCCTCCCTCTCTCTCTATATCTCTCTCTATCTATCTATCTATCTCTCTCTCTATCTATCCCTCTCACGCTCGCTCTCGCTCTCTCTCTCTCAGTCACTCTCCTTCTATCTCTCTCTCTATGTCTCTCTCGCTCTATCTCCCTCTCGCTCTCTCGCGCTCTCTCTCTTCCCCCTCTCGTTCTCTCTCGATCTCTCTCGATTTAAAGCAGCTGTATAATTCCACGCTCGTTTTTTGGTTGTTTGCCCTGAAATAATCCAGCTGTAGCTGTTTTCTTCCCCCCAAAAGAACACAACAAGCTCTCCCCCTCGGGTCATCTGAAGCCAAAAGAAGCCCCTGCCAAAAAGACCACGGCTTATCAAAGCCGCGTGGACAGCTGTAAAGCCTCTAAAAAAACGGGTCAGAACTTGAGTGGTCGTGAACGTTCTGGCGGTTTTAGTAGCGGAAGTGCGTTTGGAGGGGTCAAGGAACGGCGTCTAATCGATTACGCGCTGAAATCGCCTGGCTCAAATTCTTAAAAAGAAGCTGAATATATGAAAATTAAGAACAATCGATAAATTATCGTAAAATTTAACAAGAATCAAATGTTAATTGGATAAAGAATAGAAATTAGATTTACTGGATTTACCTGTTTACTAAAATCAAGCATTTAAAATCACGAAATAAGATTCGAAAGCCGCCAATTAATACCAAATTTTGCACAGAATTTTATGCCAAATCGAGAAACTTTTTGACCTTTTGAACTTTTTGAGAAACCCATCGAATTAGAAGCCCCCGCGAAAAACTTGAAACAAGTCAACCGACCAAATTCTGATCGGCGAAGAAGGCAATTTTTCCTGCACGACTTCAATGATGAATTGATCCCAAGTTCGCTCTTTTTTTTGTGGGCGAAAGCGAGCGACCAATTTTGTGTGAAACCTCTGATGGGCGGAGGAGTTCTTGGGAATTCTAATTGGACCCGTGGTACAGAAAGAGGGCGAGCGACAGAGAGAGAGAGATCGAGAGAGAGAGTGTGAGCGAGAGAGAGAGAGGGGCGCATAATTGAGCGAACTAATTAAGGGCGGGCCCCTCATCAAAACCGCTCGGAGGCGGAGGTGGGAAAAGGCCGGAATCGCAACCTGGTGGGGGTCACCTTCAAAAAGGTTATGAATTAATGATATGTCGAATTGTATCTCTCTCTTTCTATCCCTCTCTCTATATCCCCTCTCTCCCCCATCTCTCTCTAACTCTCTATCTCTCTCTCGGTTTCTCTCGCCCTCAGCAGATAGAGCACGTCCCTCAAATACCCCAACGATCTCTGCTAGTTTGCCCTTAAACGGTACTCCAGTGCTTGATTTTTGGTTTTAGTACTAAGGGGATAAGTATCCTCTTTAGTGATATGCAAATTTCTATACAACTTCTCACCGGGCTTCCGGATCAGGCGGGCGGAAGACCCGGCCGGAAGAAGGTCGAGAGGGGTAAGCTGGGTTTTCTTTGGCATCTCTCTCTCGCTCTGTCTCTCTCTCTTCCTCAAAGTCGGACAGAGAGTAAGTGGGTGTGGGCTGTGGGCTGGCCCCTGGGTCCCGCCCCCCTCCCGGGCCCCAGATTGCATATAAGGGCGACCCACCCGTGGATAGGTTCAGATCTTCGGATCCGCCCATTTGGAGCTCATGCTCAGTCTTGAGTTCTCCAATGGTCTCTGCTAGCTTGCCCATCCAATTATAGTTCATTCGAATTTTCACCTTTCCATCTCCATACAAACTCCGTCAAAATTACTTCGATTTTTCAGCTTCTCAACTACCGTATCTACCCAAAAAACTCTACAACAATGGCCCGTCGTGCACAACGTAACAAGCGTTTCCACCGCCCGGCCACGCCGCGCTACCTGCGCACCGAGAATGGGCTCGAGCGCGTCGACGAGCGCTTCCGCCCTGACAGTCCTCCGGTGCCCCGGTTGATCAAGGTGGGTTTTAAGGCATTTGAAACCTCGTAGAATATCGTAGTATTTAATATATAAAATTTATAAATCTAAATAAAATATTCGATTTAAGGAGGCGCAAAAGCGGCGTGTCACCTTTGCCGACCACGACGAGGTGATTGTGGACAAGAAACCGAGGGAGAAGAGCCCGGAAATTTTTGGTGAGTTACTGTTGCTCTCTATAGCTCACTCTCTCTATCTCGCTTTCTCTCTCTTTCTCTCTCTCTCTCTCTCTCTCTTTTACTCTCCATCAAAACTCAAGTTAATCTCCCCTTTTCCAGAGCCATTCGAGCCGCTCTCCCCTCCCCGAGCCCTCGCCACCACCTTCTCCGTCAGCCTCGACACCCTCAGCGAGGATGAGGAATGCTAAGAAGTCATCCTGGAGCTGATCAGCGTTCTGGAGACGTACAGACGCGCCCAGAATAGGCCCCACAAATCCCGCCGCGCCAATAATAACAAAATCGTCACCCCCCGCCAAATCCCTCGATTTGACGGGATTCCCACCAAATCATCCACACCCATTCCGCTGTTGAACTAATGACGCGATAGGGTGGATTGGAGCGGAGAGGGAGAGAGAGAGCGAGAGAGAGAGAGAGAGAGAGAGAAAGACGCGGAAATTCCGCTCCAATCCACCTTCCGGCCCCCGCATAATTTCCCCCAGCAACTTCCACAGCTTTTCCGGAAACGCGGAAAAGCGAGTTGCCGTTTTTACGTGCCGCCCGATTCTGGGAGACCACACTCGATTTCCCAGCTCGTCAATTGTACAGTCCCGTTCATCTACAAAAATCCACATCAACCCCCATTATCCGTTGCCTCTCATTGCTACGTGTATGCTGATACGGGTCTGCATTTTTCTATAATATTATTATTATTGTACTTTCCCGGGAATTTGCAAGAAATGGAATAAACCAATTTGAAAGATGCGTTGTTAAATATTATACAATTACACAAGCTATTAAAACAAATGGAAACTCATCAAAGGGAAACTTTAAAATTTAGCGGATAGCTCTTTCTCTCTCTCTCTCTCTCACTCTCTCACTCTCTCTCTCGCTCTTTCTCCCACACTTTCTCTGTGCCTTTCTCGCTCCCACACTATTCTCTTGTTCCTTTTAAGGGCTTCAAGGCGCAGGCAATTCAGAAGGACAGCTCACTCTCGCTCAATCTAGTTCTCTCTCTCTCGCTCTCTCTCTATCTCTCTGTATCTCTCTCTCTATTTCCACCTGCAGTATAAGATCCCATATTTTCTTCAAACGATCATGGTTTGATCTCGGCTTGTGGCCTTGACTTCCGCTTCAAAGGATTCCCCAAAAAAAACCCGCAAAAAATCACCTTTCCTCGAATAGCCACGGGGAGGATTAGCGGATGTGGGCATTCAAAAGGCCAAAATCCGGGGGCTAATCCCTTTTCTAATTGCTGCTTGTTTTCAATTCATTTTCTAGAATATTCCTTTGTAGTCCGGGCCGGGTTGATCAGTTTTTGAGTCGTCTCCGATGTTCCCAGACCGTTTTTAGGAACTTGTCGTATTCTCATGATTACGCATGCACAAATTCCTTCTGAGTATCTTGAATTGACGTATATTGAATTTTTGAATTCTGGAGGCATTAGAATTTCGAGAAACACCCGCAATCAAAATTTTACACAGGGTGATCAGAAATGAAAGCGCAGAGAAAAATTATGGAATTTTTGAAGAGTTCGGGGGACATGAAGGGGAAACAAAATGAAGCACTCGGAGTCCGCTATCAAGGCCGTCAATAGGAGCGTCCGGAAAATCCCAAGTTTTCCAGAAGGGACAATTCCTGGTTTACCACAAAAAGCACGTTGCCGCCATAACTTTTGTATTTGTTACATGCAATCCTGGCATTCTCGGCATTCAGGTGAAAAAACTAGAGCGTAGTTGGCTGCATAGCGTACGAATGCGTACGGACAGATCTCAGCATGATTCTGTGGACGGGTTGCAGAGCCCGACTTTCGAGTATGGTCTGGTTTTCTGGCCAATTCCTCTCATTTGACTGCCCCTAGGTGAGTGGGTTGCAGAAAGCGGGGGCGGGTCGAGTCTGATGAATCCAGCATGGGAAATGAGCAAAGACAATTGGAGGCATGGCTTTTCCTCCACTTTGTGACTTATGGAGAAGAGAGAGATAGAGAGAGAGAGAGAGAGAGAGAGAGAGAGAGAGACTCACTTTGTGACCTCTGGAAAAAGCCGCGTTCCCATGGCCCTCCAAAAAAGAGGGAAGGAACTTCGGATGGATGACTTTTACCTAGGGAATGCAATGATGGAGACGGCAGGGAAGTTTGAAAGGCCATCTAGGCTGGAAAGTTGTGGAATTGTGAGTCAGAGGTGGGAGAAAGGCGAGCTTGAATTCTACGCAAAAGCCCGAAGCAGGAAACCATTACTAAAAACCACAGGTCTGAAATAAATTGAATCCTGAAAGCAAGCACCGTTTTAAAATTATGAAAAAGCACATAAAGGTAAAATTGGGTCACGTTCTTTCATTTCACGGTTCGGTCTCGAATATTTCTTTTTCTACCTCTATAGCGCTCTCTCACGCCCTCTCTCTCTCACCCTCTCTCTCTCTTTCTCCCTCTCGCCCACGGAATCTCACTCAACACTCTCTCTCTCTCTCTCTCTCTCGCTCTCTCTTCCTCTCTCTCTTCCTCTCTCTCTCGCCTACTTTGGCTTAATTATCATTAAAGCCGAAAACCCGGCGTAATTTGGTGTGTCACGCATCTGTTGGTACCCAATCAAAAAAGGGGTCGATCCCCCACTTCCTAGTCCCTTTAAAGTGCCGGCGGGGACCGAGCATCGCTCTTTTTAGTTGAGGCGGCAGATGAAAGGCCCCGACGGGGCATGTATTCAGTATTCCCGCGTACAGTCATTGGCCACGGCCCCCTCCACCTTCCCACAGCAGTCCCCTACCCCGACGCCACTAATGGCCTTTTTACAGTAGCGTATAAGTATTTTTACGCTTTAGGGGGACCGTTGGCCTGAAAACTTGGCCCCTATCTCTCTCTTTCATTCTCTCTCTCGCTCTGTCTCTTTCTCTCTCTCTCTCTCTAAGGGAACCAGGAAGCGCGAGAATCAACCCGCTAGGTCTATACAGCTACGCAACACTCCAAAGCAAAGCTCGATTTTCACGCTTCCCGGCCCCTTTAACTTCCGA
This sequence comes from Mesorhabditis spiculigera, assembly GCA_958295435.1. Taxonomy (NCBI): domain Eukaryota; kingdom Metazoa; phylum Nematoda; class Chromadorea; order Rhabditida; family Rhabditidae; genus Mesorhabditis; species Mesorhabditis spiculigera. The sequence goes on from CATQJA010002631.1 coordinate 665,243, forward strand.
ACGGCTGTCAACAGTTTATCAGCGTAGCCGCCCGTTTTACGGCCACGGGTGCCGCGCGGTTCGCATATAATTGGTGGCGGGACGCGGAATGGGTGCCCGGTGCCAATGTTTGTATTTGTTCTGAGCATCTCTTTCTCGCTCTCTCTCTCTCTCTCTCTCTCTCACCCTCCCCCCATATCAGTTTCCCGGATGGAATGTTGTGCCCCACCAGTTCTGGAATGGAAGCATATGGAATACAACCCCCGGCTGGGGTTTACAAACATTCGAATTTGCACCCTGGTGGTGTAGTGAATTTAATTTATTAGTTTTAAGACTTGGACCAGCTACCGTACTCTTTATTAAAGCTCTGTGTTATTAAATAACGCTAAAATAGGTCTTCTGCTTAATAGCCTCTCTTTCTCTCTGACTTTCTCTCTCTCGCTATCTCTCTCTCTCACTCTCACTCGCTCGCTCTTTCTCTCTCTCCTTTTCGCTCTCTAATTGATTGAGTCTTTCCCTTTTTTCATGTTATTTTCCATCTTTTCGCTGGTGTTAAAGGACGAGAGAAGTCAAAAAGATGCTTGTTCTCCCTAGCTATCTCCCCCCTGATCTCTCTTTCTCTCGCTCTCCCAGCTATTCCATAACGAAATCCATCCCTGAATTAGCGCGAAAATTCCGCTCCACTACTCCGTACACCCTCGCGAATGAGATGAAAGGAGCTCATCGTCGATTCCATCAAAAAGCCCCCCAGGGCTCACCTTTTTGAGGCTCTCCACTTTTGATTAGTACATTAGATAATTTCGACATTTCTAGGCGCCTGTTCACTAAAAAACTCACATAATTTCCTTGCTGTTTCGTTATTGTTTGTTTAGGACAAGGAAAAAGGAGCTGAAATTTGAGACTCAGCGAATTTCCGCCCGCAAGCACGCACAAAAGCTGTGAAAATCTTTTGCAGGTCCACCGTCATTTGGAGTATCGTGTAGCTTCTTGTATTTCGAATTTCCTTTTTTCACTCGCTGTCTTTCTCGCTGTCTCTCTCTTTCTTTCCCTCTTTCTCTCGCCCTCTCTCTCTCTCTCTCTCGCTCTCTCTCTCTCGCTTTCTCTCTCTCTACTCTCAAGCGCGGAATTCCTAAGCAATCCTTGCTAGCCTGCCCCGATTCTATTACGTGTCAATACTCTGTACGCACCAGCCGAGAAATGGCAAAACTTTTGTATGCAAAAGATGGACGATAAAGGGGGAGGGATGAATGGGGCGACTCATGGCGGCTGCGCCACAAAAAGCTCCCCCGATACCGTATTCGTCATCGGGGACTTTAGTTTGACCCGAGTAACGAGGCAAAGAGAGAGAGAGAGAGAGAGAGAAAGAGGGAGAGAGAGCAGGGGGGGGGGGGGGGGGGGGGGGGGGGGGGGGGGGGGGGGGGGGGGGGGGGGGGGGGGGGGAGAGCGAGAGAGCGAGAAAGAGAGAGGGTGCGAGTGAGAGAGAGAGCGAGAGAATGAAAGTGCCAGCGACATAGTTGTAGAAAAACGCTGAGCAAGCTAGCAGAGATTTTTTGGGGAATTCTCACGCTAGAGGCGAACTAGCAAGGAGAATTGAAGATTGTTTGCAAAACATTAAGCTTAAAATAATTAGGTGGGCTAGCAGATCTCCCTCAGGAAAATCTCTGCTCAGTTCATAACCGTTTCCATCCATCATAACACTTGTCAACTGCAGGCCCCAATAAATGTTGAGCGCTATTATTAGCGAGTCAAGTGTCAAGAGGGAATGTATTGACAGGGTATTGGCCCTCCGGGTATATTAACTACTGCATATCCCCCGGCCATCATCACACAACCCACAATTCCGGTCATCCGCTGACATTTTTGGGAAGACAAAATGACAACGCTCGTCGGGAGGGTGTGAAGATGGGCCCTGGGGGCAATGAGTACGAGCGTTTTTCGGGTTTCGGTTCCTTACACCGTAGTAAACCGCCTGAAATTTTGCCAGGCCTGGCCAGTGACTACAATCTACAAAATATCCATCTTTCAGAACGTTAGGCGCATGAAGCTTAAAGTTATTGCCGGAAAACGGATTTTGGTTTGTGTCAAGCTATGGATGGATTGCATGTTTCTAAATAGACCGTACGTCCTGCGTATCTTATTGTACTGTATCGACCTTGCCAAAGTACATCCCACTTTAGCCTCGAGTTGCCTTACCTAAAGCATTGCATGTCAATAGTGCCCCCTCGTATTCCTCAGCTATCCTCAGCCCAACGATAAGCCAACGCGCGCAAAATCAAATTCGAGCACCCATTCAGCCATTCGAACCCCTCGGAATCCCATGCCCTTTCAGCTGGTCGGCTTTTTGCCATCCCCTTTCGACCTTGGGTAAGAGGAGCATGAGGGGGAGGAGGGGAGGTAACCCGGTTATCAAAACCCTTGATACTGGGTGGGGATCTGACATTCCGGGCTTCCGCTAGCGCTAGGACGCCGGGAGAGGGAAGAGAGAGAGAGCAAGAGAGAGAGAGAGAGAGAGAGATGGATGGTGAGGGAGAAAGAGAGAAACGAACATTTCGTTTGAAATTATTTCTTGACAAGCTAGCAGAGATCCTTTGGCGATTTTGCGACGATTTTGACATATTTTTTAAAGACTACCTTCCCCAAAAACCGCGTTTTTCCTACTTCTTAAGCTGTTGAAAGTTCGGACAGAATCTCACTCTTACTCGCTCTCTCTCTCTTGCTCTCTCGCTCCCTCTCGCTCTCTCTCGCTCTCTCCATACTTTGTCAATTTCCCCCGGGGAAACCTGAAATGGCGCGACCTCCCTGTGGTTTTGAAGGTCGAAATGGACACCTCCCCTGATTTATTTGGTGCTCCCCCAAAAAAAGCGACCGCCATCCCGAGACTCGATCTGCTGTTTTTACGAAGACACCCACTGATAGAACCGCGGAAAAAAACGGGATGGCCTGGGAGGGAAATTGTAAAATGGCATCTGGTGGGGGGGAGAAGGTCATTTTAAGGTGACTACCAAGGCAAAGGTTATAGATTGTCAGAAAATAGTTTAATTTAAGCTTTTCAAGGGGCCTAGAAGGCAAAGGCTACGGTTTTTAGGCCAACTAAGATTTTTAAGGAACTGAAAAAGGCCTTATGGATTTTTCGAAGCATGGTTGAATTTTCGTTTTAAAGAGACTGACAAGGAATCGCTGGATTTTAGCATTTTTTTCTTCCGTCTAGCCCACCAAAAATTGATCCATACCGGAAGGCACCAAGCTGAAAGGCTGGGAATACCGACTTGGCACCCCCCCCGGCCTGGGTCTCCCACCATTTCGCCTTGGCTCGTAAAATTCGGCGCGCTCCGTAGGGCTTTGGACCCGGGCGAATCGTCGCGGGACCACCATTAATGGGCTCTAGCGGGTTACCGTAACCGCGGAAGAAAAATTAGCTTTCTTAGGCTTTACTACATCTTTTCCCGAAAAGATATCAGAAAACACCAAAACTGGCCAATAATTTTATTCCGGTCAAAATATAATTTTTTTTTTATTAAAAATACTAGTAAAACACTTTATATTAAGTGGCTCGACATTTCTAGCCTCAAAAAAAATTCGCGCCCGATTTTTATCCGACCCGATTTTTACTCTGTTGAGTGAGCCATTTCTAACAAAATCTTCGCCTATTAATTCTCAAAAACAACATAAATTTCGCCCTTTGCGTTTCGAATTCCGTTCCGCGCCCTCAAATCCGCCTAATTTATTTTGCTAGCGTTTTTCTACGGGTTTAGCAAGGCAAAAGCGGGACTAATCCCACGGGTTTGTCCAGCCTAAGGGCCCAATTTTTCCGGCTTCTTCCACCCCTCATTTCTTCCCTTTCTAGCTGGCCACCCCCTTTTTCCGGCTCGCTCCGGCAGCAGCACAAAAACCCTCGCCTAAAGGCCTATAATTTGATTCGCGTGTCATAAATCGGGGTGGGCCTCCTGGGCGACGGGAATCCCATTTTAGGGACCGGGGGACCCGCGGGCCCGGTTCGATTCTTTTGGCCTTTTCTGGGCCTTCTTTTCTATGGACAATCTAGACTGGCAGGAGCCGGTGGTGGGGGAGGTTACACCCGAATGCTAATGACGATACGGAAAAATTTGTGTACGCTGGGAATCCTTATCTTTCGTTGTGTCTCTCGAGCTGTTTTTGCAATTTTTCATTTTTGCCTGTTCTTTTTTATTTTTTTTCTACCTCTCTCTCGCTCTCTCTCTCTCTCTAATTATAGCACTCCCGCTATCTCTCTCGCTCTCTCGCTCTTTCTATATTTTCACCTAATTCTTTTTTATCTGTTTCTCTGCCTCTCGCCCTCTCTCTCGCCCTTTCTCTCGCTCTCTCTCTCTTTCTCGCTCTCGCTCTCTTTATGACTCTCTATCTCTCGCTCCCCTAACCTGGAAGCCCTCCATTTTTGTATGTTGGCCCCTCCAAAATTGGTGGAATCTGCATAATGAGTGTGGACACCCACCCCTCTACCCCAAACAATGGCCACTGCAAAAACTCGCAGCTGTGGCCCATCTCCTCCTCCGTCTCTCCCTCCTCTAGTGGCCCACATGTCTGCGGTTGATGCGCTAATTTGTGCCCTAATTTTTGAGGGTTCCTATCTAGGTTGACCCCTTCGTTTTAAATATTCTTTAGGAGGTCCTTTTGAGGTTTGTTGTCAGTATCAATGCGTAATTTCCCGCCGGTTCGGTTCGGTTCGGTTAATTTCCGCGGGAGTACGGGCCCCCGGGTTACTAAAGTATCACGGGGTTTTGGAGAGGGAGAGAGCGAGAGAGAGAGAGAGAGAGAGAGAGAGAGAGATAGGGGAAGCTCAATGAGGTACAATTCGCACCGCGTGCTGTAAATAGTACATGCCCGGAATTTTTTCCTCTTCCCCAAATAACCCTCCAATAACAGGTGCTTACGGTAGAAAAAAGCTGTCTCCGCCCGGCGCGTGCCCACCGCGCAGCCACCCTCAAAAAAGGGTCCCAGCGCGCGAGGTCCAACCAAAAAAGTTGATGCAGCTGGGCGAGCAGGTTTTTTACCGTACTACCCGACCAGGTTTGGCCTCTCGGTAAACTAAATATTTTAGCGTCGACATTTTTTGATTGTCGGTATATCGGCTGTGGGTTTTTTTAGCCTTTTGTCTTTTTGGTCGTTAGCCCTGTCGGCATTTTGGCCGAAACCCCCGAATAACTGCTTAAACTTTGGACTTTCCGGTCAGACGCTACTAAATTCTCGAATGCTATAAATAATAGATGTAAAAGTTATATCCAAAAAACATTGTTTCAACAATGAGTTTTTCGAAAACGGAATCTTGGAAATTACGCTCCGCCCTTCCGTTGTCGGTACTCGAGCGTACCGCTCAGGTCGCGTCGTGTTTTTTTGCCGTCATCACATTCACTCTCCGCGTGAGGGCGTCGTTTCTTCGAGGTTTTGTGAAAAATGGGGAACACATGGGGGGGCAGCGGTGGAAACCTGAAAATTTAAGAAATCCCGATTCTAAAATCCAGCAGCTCTTTTTTGCCCATTTTTGGAAAATATTTTAATCCGCTGGGAGAGGGGGCCAGCCGGGGGTTAATCCCGGATTCCGAGCCCCCCATTTCTTGGCCGCTCGTGGGAACATTTTTGGCAGAGAAAAAAAATTGTTATTCTCGTCGCAGGGCTCTGCGCTAATTTTTTGGGGAAAACGGGGTTGTAGCCTTCGAAACCGAGCCGATATGTGCCCTCGCAGCCTCCCTCAATTCCTAAATTATCCCAGCTAGCCTGACCTAAATTCCCAAATTATCTCTGCCACCCTGACCTAAATTCCCAAGTGATCTCTGCTAGCTTGCCCGCCTTTCCAAATGACCGCTGCCAGCTTCCCACGTTTCCCAGGGGATCGCTGCTAGCCTGCCCTCAATTCCCAAATATTTTTGTTAGTTTTTGAATAGCTTTTAGATTTGAACAATCCTAAATCACGATGAAATCAATTCATTGTCAAATTCACGCGCTAAAAACTACAGAAATCAGATCCATTAACGATAAAATTACCTTTTCAAAACGGTTTGTAATAATTTTGATTCGATCGTCGTTGTTTGAAAAATTTTTAGCCGATTTAAAGGGCCTATTAGCTTCGATATACCTTCATAATATTTAATTTAGGCGTCATTTCCTTTTCTATACCCCCAACACCCGAGAAAAGGGGGGCGGAGCCTCGCGTAGTCCGGGAGCCCGCCCCCCGGCTGGATTAGCCCGCCCGCTCGCCCACCCTACGGCGATACCTAGAGAGTGGCCAATTTCCGGGTTAAAAGCGTAGATTTATATTATCTTTATATTTTTGATACTTTTATATAGCTTTTTCTACATGATTTTTGATGTTTTAATGGCTAAATTCATTAAGTCGCCCGAATTGGCTCAATTGATTTATTTCCACTCTTTAAATCTTGCTTATGATTTTTTATGTTTTTTGTTTTTAAACACGATTTAAACGATATTAAACCTTTACGTTTCAGCGCGATGATCCTGCGGCCCCGCGAAATTTTTGCGTTTTTTTCGCTCCTACAGTTTTCCTTGGGGAAACGGCTACCGGATATCAAATGGGACGTCGCCAATCCAATGTGAGTGTTTTTGGGTGTGTTTTTTAGGGTATTTCGGGGTATTAAAATACCTTAAAGTTGTCATAATTAGGAAAAATATCTAATTTTTTGCGATTTTTACATTTTCTAGCGCAGTAATTCGCGTATCTTGTCTAGTTCTGACCAATTTTAGTAATTTTGTTTAATTTTATCGACTATTTAAATTAACGTATCGAAAAATGATGCCAAAAGTTGATCTGGCTTTTTGGGGGGCTATTTTGCCTTTTTTGAGCTTATAGATCTCGTTCTCTTACGTTTTTCCGTTTATTTCTACGCTTCGTTTTCCGTCTATAGTACACTAATGGAAACTTGTACATTTCACATATTTTTGGCCCTCTCACTTTGGCCCGCTCACTTTGGGCTCCTCCTGGCAACAGAGCTGCGCGCGCGACTCGTTAGGGCCCTTCCGGTGGTGTCTTTTTCCCCCGCAAAGATCCGATTCCCCGGCTCGAGAACCGAGTACTTTCACTACTCCTTGACGTTTACGCGGTATTTCGAAGTGTAAATCGTAGTCGAGCGTAGCGGCAGTGAACCTACAACGTTTTTACACCCTACGCGCGCCGTGAAATGTGCAGCGAGCCAGCTGGGGAAACTTTTGGCCGGAATCTGGCCAGCTGGGCGGCCGAGCAGGGGTTTTTGGGGAATTTTTGGAGGTTGGAAGAAAACGATAGATCCGAATTGTCATAAAAAATCAAATAACCTTTTGCGGAAGCTAGCAGAGATCATTTGCGGAATCTCCAGGGCCAGACAATCTAGCAGAAACCATTTGTGCATTTGTAAAAGCAGATAATGGCTACGGGCAAGCTAGCAGCGATCTTTTGAGGAATTTCCACGCTTTAGAAAATGGTCTATTTACCGCTCTACCCATCCCATTTGAATACCCACCAAATGAGGGGTGTCGTTTAGCAGAAATAGGCGCGCAATTAGGAGCTACCTGGAGCTAGTGGCGGCTCGCTACCATAAATGGGCAATTTTTGGGATTATCCGCAGGGTGCGGCCTAGGCCTCTTTTTAAAGGGACGCAGAAGCCGACAGCCAGCTGTGAGGGGTGGTCTCTCTCGCTCTCTCGCTCGCTCTCTCTGTCCCGTTATATGTACCCATCAGATCATCGGGTCTAGCCGAAGGAGGACCGACTGGTAGCCACCGACAGATTTTTGGTATTTACTCGCCTAATTAATCCGGTGGGGCGTGTGTTATCCGGTGCGGGCGTCCTCTGTGATACTGCCGATATTAATAGCAAATAATGCTGGCGGCAGTCGAGCAGAGGTGCTTAGGGAAAACGAGGGCGGCCTACCGAGCAGAGATTCCTTGAGAAATTTAACCCTGGCAGGCAAACTAGCAGAGGTTCTTAGGGAATACGGCGACGCGGCAATATAGCAGAGACTCTTTGAGAATAAGCACGAGCAACCTAGCAGAGTATCTTAGAGAAATCTTGTCGTGGCATGGTAGCACAGATTCTTTGAGAAATAAGACCAAGACAAGCTAGCAGAGATTCTTTGAAAGATAGGCAACGAGGCAATCTAGTAGGGCTTCCTTGGGAAATGAATTTCACTTTTCGGCCCTCAAAATTTGCATAAAACAGCAAGCAAATCCAGGGGCAATCTAGCATCCAACTTTGAGGAATCATCGCTAAGGGAAGCTAGCAGAGATTCTTCAGGAAAAGCTGTCTCCTATGTTCAAGCTGACTGTATTCGACAACAAAATACAGCCCCCGCATAAATCGCACTCGAGCTGGATATGGGCTAGGGATGAGCTGATGATCCTCTTCAGCTTGAGCCCTTGCTCTCTCTCTCTAGCGCTCTCTCTTTCTCTCTCTCTATCGCTCTCTCTCCCCTCATCGGATCATGGATTGGATATCAGCATAATCTGTGCTCTATACATCTGCTCACCCCGGCCACAATATGCCTCCAGGCTATCCGATCCCCCAGCAAGGGGCAAAAATGGCACCCCTCTGGTTTCTGATGGGACAATATCCCACATGGCATTCGGACAAAAGAGACAAATCTCACACCTCTAGTCGAGACAATGTACACGGCACTCCTTTTGACGGATTATTGACGAGCGGATGGGGGATTATTTAGGTGGGAATTGTGGGTGATTTGGGGTATTTTTCTAGCTCCAATCTTGGGTAGGCTAGCAGAGATCACTTAGGAATTGAGGGCAATCTTGCAGAAACCATTTTTTTAGAAATGGAGGGCAAGCTAGCCGAGATCATTTAGCAATTCTTTAGCGGTCCCCCACTAGCCTGCCCTCCTGGTAAACCGTCAGCAAAGATCATTTGGGAAATTTTCGATTTTTAGAAGTTTAGAGCCCAAAAATCGCAGGAAAGCGGAAAATTCCCAAATGATCTCTGCTAGCCCCCTACCAAACTTCGCAAATACCGTACACCGGAAGCGAATAACCAGGAAACCTCTTAAATTTCCACAACACTCCGCCTTGACACACCGCGGACCTCTAAGTGTTTCCCGTCACTTTGTGGTGCCGGGATTTCCGGTGGTAGGGCGGTGGATATCTGGAATTCTCTTAATCTCTCCGCTCTCTCGCCCCCCAATTCCGGATAAGGACAGTTGACGGAAGGGGGTAGAGGGGGGCAACACCCACCTGTCCGGGTCAATTGGCCGTGAGTGCCGCCAAAGGGCCACCAAATGGCCATTGTCCCGAAAGAGGAATGGAGGGACATCCTCGCGCATCCGCCAATATTTTGGTGAGGATTTTAAAGGGGCTGGGAAGTCTGGAAAATGATGATTTCAGTCAGGCTCTCTTTCTCTCTCTTTCTCTCTCGCTCTCTTTCTATATCTCTCGCTCTTCCTTATCTCTCACCTTCCATATTTCTCCCTCTCTCTATCTCGCTTCTCTCACTCTCTTGCTCACGCTAGGAAATCTCTTGCTCGCTCTCTCTCATTCCCTTGCCCACTCTAGTACGCAGCTCTTAATCTTGCTCGGTGGCTTAACTCTTGCTCCCTCCCGCTCTCTACCTTTCTTGCTCGTTCTCGCTCTCTCTCTCTCTCTCTCTCTCTCTCTCTCTCTCTCTCTTTCTTTCTCTATCTCTCTCGCTCTCTCCCTTTCTCTTTCTCTCTATCTCTCTCGCTCTCTCTTTCTCTCTATCTCTCTCGCTCTCTCTCTCTCGCTCTCTCCTCTCTCCAATCCCAGACTTCAACACTCCTTTAAACCCTCTAAAATGCACCCAAAATTCCACGCTAATCCACTAGCCACTTGCCCCATTGGGTCACTCTATGCCACTTGTCGTCGCGTAGTGTGTGTGTGTGTGTGGAGCTTGTCCAGGGCCGTGGGCTGTAAATTGTCGGGGGTTGGAAACATGTGTCCTTCCTTCCTTTACACATACAGGCAGAGAGAGAGAGAGAGAGAGAAAGAGAGAGAGAGTGAGAGAGAGGCAGAGCGATTCGGGTGATGAGTGATGGGGGGCTTCACCCCGTGCTCCTTGTCCCCTTCAACCCCTTCATTGTCCGGACAAGCCATGATCCATGCTGAAAACAGACCATTTCGGCTTGTCAAGGAATAACAACTGGGGGGTGGGGTCCAATTTCTCGGGCTCAAGTCGACAGGTTGACAAGTGCCCCCTTCAAGGGAGGGTAGGCATCAATTTACAGGGGGTGTAATGGGGATCATTTTGTAATGGTTAACGGGGGAGCATGAGAAAAAGTTTGTGCTACATTTCTGATTGCGGTGGGAAGAGAGGGAGGGCGAGAGAGGCATCTTTGGTTTTTAGCTTTCCAGCTTCTTTAAAATCAGCCCAATACTTAAAAATGAGCGAGATATCATGGAGGGACAGAGAGAGAGAAAGAGAGAGAGCGAGAGAGAGGGAGAGAGACAGAGAGACAGAGAGAGAAAGAGAGCGAGAGAGGGCGTGCCATGTTCGATTTAGCCCATTTTAAATAAAAATTCGCTATTTTATTTCCACTTTTCCAATGGACTACGGTAACTGATCCACCCCCACTAAACGGCACCCAATTATCCGACCCGTCCCTGGAAGCCAGGTGGGGATAACGAGGCGATAAGGTCCCGCTCCGACCTCCGGATTCCTCCACCTACCCCCACCAATCCTAAATCGTCTCTGCTAATTGTCAGGGGTAGAAGGGCTCGATTAGGGCCTCCCCACCTTCACCGGGCTTCGCGCTCAATTATCGGCTTGGCTTGGTGCGCCCGGCAGGACACTTTAAGGGTTTCTGGACCCTCGGTTCGAAACCTTAGAGTAATTTGCTGTGTGGTGGAATGAGGAGAGGGCGAAGGGGAAAATTAACTATCTTGAGGCTCGGAATTTGTTTTCTCGGCCTTCCGGTTACTTTAAAGTCGTTCTAAGGCCCAATGACTCCACGAATTGTTTATCCATATGCGCGAAAGGCCACCTCCCCAACTGGTGGTCCCAAAAATTAGCATATAATATGGCCATCACCCCGGTTCTCGACCGACGGATTAATGGCGGCCACGTGTTGGTCAGATTTGTGGGAGAGAGAGAGAGAGAGAGAGTAAACTAGTCCAGATGGGCTCTATGGGTAATTTTGGCAATGGGGAAAGGCAAAATAAGAAGCTCTTGGTGACAGTTAATTCCCAAAGGAACGCTGCTAGATTGCCATAGATTTTCTCTCCCGCTATCTCTCTCCCTCACTGCTCTGTATATATCTCTCTCTTTTGCTCTGTATCTCACTCTCTTTTGCTCTGTATCTCCCGCCACCTCTCTCTCATTTGCTCTGTATCTCTCTCAATCTCGTTCTCGATCTCTTACTCTCTCTCCCTATCATCCCTATCAACCCAAAAACTACACAATACAACCCTTTACTTACCCCATACCTAGATCCCCCACTCGACTACCAGGCATCCACTCCTGTATGGCAGTGTTATTGTAAAGGTGTCCCCCGTCTTGTCTGGACCCTATCCAAGAGTCATAAATTGACGAGAGAGAGAGAGGGAGAGAGAGAGAGGGAGAGAGAGAGGGAGAGAGGGAGCGATTATGCGAGCGCGGGGTCACCCCAGGAAGTCACCTCAATCCTCCACATATTGCGCCATTGGGGAAGGTGGGGGCTGTAAGATGATCTGCCAACGGCGCCCCCACAGAACGACGATCAACTCTAGACGCCTAATTACGGGTTTCTTGGGAGTTAGAAGTGACTTTAAAGGAGGCGAGGAAGTAGGGGAGTCGAGAGAAGACTTGGTGGTCTGCTAAAAAAAATGGTTTCATCGTTGGACGAACTTTACTGCAACTCTTGCTCTGTCTCTCATTCGCTCTCTCTCTCTCTCTCTCTCTCTGTCTCTCTCCACAAAGCTCCAAAATTAGGGCCCAAATCCGCAGCCCTCGGCCACCACTTCAGGTGACACCCCCGAGAGGTCGAGTACGAGGGATAAGCCGCCCGGGCATTTTTTTGGTATCTCATTTGCATATTTTAGTGGCCGGCAGGCTAGCAGACCCTAAAATTGGGCTGATAATTGCAAGAATAGGTCAGCTAGCAGAGACCATTGGGGATGCTAATTCTACGGTGGCGGGATTAAGCATGACGTTGAAAAATCGACACTTCAGGGTAGCGTCGTCTGCTAATTTGCATAAATCTAGCCACAGACCGGGTCGCCGCTTGACTTAGCAGGGAATTTTTTTGGTTTGTTTGGTATAGGGGGGGGTCGGGGGAAAATTTTTCTAATCTTTCCTTTTTTGGAGAAATCCAGGTCGAAAGGCGGTACCTTTGGCTCAACACACAGAGATTTTTTAACAATTTTTCAAGATTAAAGCGCAGTGATCGACTTCCACGACCCCGTGGAGAGTACTGTTTCGTACTCAAGTACCCGACATATTTGTGCGGATCTGTTTTGGGTGCGGCGGCGACAGACTCGAGAGAGACTACCTCTACCTACCCAATATTGACCAAAAGCGGTGCGGCTTTCTGCCCCTCCGATATTTGGGGATTTGTGTCGATGGGTTTGGAGAGGAGGCACAAACATTGTCAACAGGGCTTCCTTCGGCACGGTGATCGCCGAGGGGTGGATTTATGCAAATTCGGGGGTTTTAATGTACAGGCGGCGGAAAATCCACAAAAATCTCTGCTAGCTGGCCAAAAGACACTTCGATTCGGGGCCGAATTTATGCAAATTAAGGTGAATTTTAAAGCTTTTCCAAATTTATGCAAATTAAGGCCAATTTAAAGCTATTCTACTGTATTTTGCGAGTTTATTAAATTTCCTCAAAAATCTTTGCTAGCTGCCCAAACAAGTATCCTGGTGCGAAAATAATATTTTTACGGTAATTTCGATTGTTTTAAAGGGAAATTGAAGGCAGAATATCTAAATAATCTTAGGGTATCCAACAGCCAATTACGCCCTTGAAAAAGCGTCCTCACCGCTCAACTTTTCCCCATAAATCCTTGCTGTCTGTGTGTGTGGCCTGGGGGTATTTATCTTACTGTCGCTCTTTCTCTCTCTCTCTCTCTCTCTCTCTCTCTCTCTCTCTCGCTCTCCTCACAACCGCTAATCGTCCTCGTCATCGCCAAGGCTGGCAAAAAAACGGGGTACCCGTTTCACTCCCCCCCCTTAATCCGGTTATACCTCCACGAGTTTCCGAGCGTTCTCCTAGGCCACCTGGGGTGTATTGAGGAGTGGAGCGGAATGGATAATTGCCCGAATCTTACGGCAATTCCCCCCTCCTCAGCCGGGTCTACTTCCAAAATTGAAGATGATGGGCCATTAATTCGAATTTTATTGCCCAGCCAGGGGGCTGTTTCCAGGTGTTTTCCGGAATTTGCAGCGGAATTTTTAAATTGGTGTAAATAGTACAGTACTGTAGTTATCCAGGCTTTAAAAACGCCCCAGGATAAATTCGTCAGGGTTCTATATGCCTTCCTAGTCCCTTTAAACCCAAAATTCCAGGGCAAACTAGCAGAAATCATTGTGGAAACCAACTAACAACTTAAAATTGGTCCAAAACTCGGTATTCGGGCCTTAAAAACACACCGAAACAACAATCTATAGGCTCTCATTTTGCCTTGCCAACCCCTTTAAATAAAAATTCCAGGGCTAATTAGCAAAGAATTTTGTGGATTATATTTACTAAAATCCAAAAGTGGTTGACACCAGTTTTTTAGGGCTTTTAAAAGTTCCAAAAATCCAGTAAACAAGTCTCAAAGCTCATTTTGCCTTGCCAATCCCTTTAAAACCAGAATTCCCCGGCAACCTGGCAAACACCATGTGCGGAATTTGCATAATCAACGGACCTGTTGCTGGAGATTAGCCCCCGTGGCTGTCTGTGTCCTCAAACCCCAACACTCATCATCCCTCATCTCTGTCTGCCCCTGGTAGTGTTGATTTGGCCGTGATCGAGTTACTTACTGTGGGCCCTTTACCCAGAGGGCCCACTTATCCACTTACTTACCCACCCCAGGGGCGTTTGCCAAACATTCGGGGGCAACAGGGCCCCGGGGGGTCAGATATGGCAAAAAGCAAAAGGTTTTGGCGCGGGCGGGGGCCGAACTCGAACCTTGCGGATGGGAGGTGCGAATGTAACCCACTCGGCTTATGCAAATTTCGCTGAATTTTTATTCCGCCGAGAATTCATTTCGAAAATCTCTGGAAAAAAGTAGTGAAAACCTGAACAGAAGCAAATTGGCATCCACAAACAGCATACGGTGGAGTGGAAATTCGGCATTTTGACATTTTGACTTTTGAATTTCGGCATCGTGAGATTTCGCCATTCGAATTTCGAATTCTGAGCTTTCGGCATTCTGACATTTAGGCATTATAAATTTCATGTTTTGAAATTTATCGACTTTGGGGTTACGAAAGTGACATTTTGAAATGCCGATATTCTGAAAGTTCGAGTTTCTGGCATGTCGGTATTAACAATTTCATTACGACCGAATTTCGACATTACTGAATTTCGAGATAAAAATGTCGGCATTCTCGAAAATTCCATATTCTGAAATTTCGATATTCTGACATTATGAATTGGGCATTATGAATTTCATCGTTTTGAATATCGTATGTACGAAATTTCGGCACTATGAATATCCACACCTTGACAAAAACACATACCCCTTCGTATCTGCCAGCCCAATCAATTTTCGGTTTGACCGGCGCTAAATCCCCAATTTTACAGCCAATCGAGCGGTCAGTTGAAACATTCACACACGTGTTGCCGGCCCCTTAAAATGGCCATAAATTGCAGGAGCAAAAAACACAACTGGGCCGTCTCATATAGCCCCCGTAAATTGGGGGGTAGCGTAGCGCGGCGGGGGCCCTTGATCCACCACCCGACTGATCCGATCTGTTGCCCAATCTCGCCTTTCGGTTAAATTGGAGGCCCGGCAATCCGAGACACACCTCATCCCCCATGGGCGGGCAGTCAATTCATCAGACGCTATTATGCAACACGGATACTGTAGAGGGGGCACGAATTAAGATGTCACCGGCGAGGCGCCGCGCGTAATCTCGGGGGTCCAATTTCAAAGGGGGTAGCGCGGATGGAGATGATTGCTACATTTGAGAAAGATTACGGATACCTGTGTACAGGGGCGTAGCCAGAAAAAAATTTCGGGGAGGGCCCCGAAAAATTTTTTTCGAAAAACTCAAACATTAACGAGAAAACAGCGCCGCAGGCGAAAAATTTTGGAAAAAAAGGCTATATAGCTCCACAAATAGCAGTAAAAACGTGAAAAAATAGCGCCGCAGGCAGCAAAATTTTTGAGAAAATAAAAATCATATGGGTCCCCCCTTATGAAATTTTCGGGCCCCGGCCGATTTCGGGGGCCCGGGCCGAGGGGGCCCACCTTACGCTACGTCCCTGCCTGTGTACTGTATCTGGTGGCAGAGGTCGTCTATAAAGCTCGAAAACGGGAAATTCGAGAAATGCCTAGTAACTTAATGGGAAGTATTTTTATAATGTTTTTAGAAAAACAAAATTATATTATAAATAGAAAAACTATCTAAACACTTTGAAAAATTTTGAAAAAATTCGAAATTTTGATAAAAAACTGCCCCTTTTGGTCGAGAAACCGATATTGTTGTTTTTTTTACAAAATGTCGCGAATTTTTTAAGAAAGCAAAAGAACGCATGCGAAAGAACCTTTTTCAGTAACCGGGATCGATTTTTTTTGCCAAACGTAGTGGCCGAAGTAGCAAAAAACTGGAGGTGATCGCCCACTCGATCATCCCCAGCTTTACACCCGCCGGATCAGCCGTTTTTCTCCCCGAGAGCCCCACTGACAAATTTGCATAGTGGCCTCCGGGTGTAGTGTCGAGACCCCAATCCATCATTGACACCCACTAACCCGGGGTCAATGCTGTATGGCCCGCAGCCGTTTTCCGGTACAGCTGCCCCCGGGCGAAGATTCCCATCCAGGCCGATCAGCATACTCGAGGGCGCGGCTTCTTTTAAAGGGCCCTTGAAGCGCCGGAATCAGTAATGTGACGGACTGGGAAAGTATCTACGCGATTCCGTATTCCGGACCGCGCATCTGGCCCCAGCCCGACAATTATTCCAAAGGAGTCCGACTCACAAATCCCATAAATTCGCGGAGGGCGAGAGTAGGCCAATCGGCGCCCCGGCTTGAATACCCTGAAATAGGCTGCACCTACCTGCACCGGGTCAGCACCATATTCGAGCCAAGGTCAAACTCCCACCATACCCCAAACTCAATTGCATACTTTCGCCCCCTTGAAGATGGGGTTCCGCCGGAAACGGCACACCCGCTACGGGACTGTACCCTTTACGGGGCGGCCATAAAACGGGGGATCCTGGGCGGCAATATGCAGATTCGTGGGGACTGCCGGCTAATCCACTGTCCATCAAAACGGGCCGCTCAGCCCACTGGGCCCCCTGTAATAATGGGCTTAGGGCCCGCCGGGGAAGTGGCTTTGTCCGACCCGTAGATGGGCCCACAATGCAAATTTGGTGTCCCCTAAAAAGAGCTTAGACTTTCAAAATTAAATTTAGCTCAAAATCTGTAATTCGTAATGTCGAAATAGCATAATACCGATATGACAGCATTTGGAGATTTCGAAATACCGAAATATCAAAATTTCGGCATTTTTGAAAGGTTCCGCGAGATCTCCAAATAGCATCCCAGAAATTCGGCATTTTGTCGGCATTGTCGGTATTAGGAATGACGGCATTTCTCCCGTTATGGAACGTCGACATTGTCGGAATCTTTCGCTTTTTGCCAAATGTTTTGTCGGTATTATGCAAGTTTGTCCATTTGTCGAGTTTACAAAATGTCGGCATTTGTCGGCATTAGCAAATGGCGGCAATGTCGGCATTTGTCGATATTGTCAAAAGGTCGGCAGTGCTATTCACGGCATTATGACATTTCGACATTTTGAATCCTGATTTCCGCTATCTACTAGCACCCCGAAAAACAACAAAAATAGCGACCTGCGAAATTTGAATCGAAGCCCGTCAAGTCTATTGACCAAAGGGCTAAGCCCAAGCCATCCGGGGGCCCAATTATTCGCGGATTTCAGCCGATGGGCAAGCATGGCCTGCCTGTGATTAGGGGCATTTGTCGGGGCAACGTTGCGTCATCTGGGCCACAGGGCCCCCGGGGCCATAAGGGGAAACGGACGGCGGCGACCCGTGGATGAGCTGCCATAATTGGCAATTGTTCGGCTGGGCGCTTCTCCAGGTGCGCACCACCAAGCGCTAAAACGTGACCTAAAACCTAAAACAAAATTGCCGAGCCAAAATGACCTAAAATATGTCGAAAATGTTTTTAAAAAAACCAATAAAGCTATGCAGCTGATAATAGCTAAGAAATAGGCTAAAATTTATATCAAAAAAGTGCTTTGAAAATTTAGAAAACTTTTAAATAGAAATATATAAACTCGTTGAGCGCTAAAATCTGACCTGAAACATCTAGCAAAAACGTAGAAAACTTCAAAAACGCTGTAATCCTACGAAAAGTTAGCTAAACTCTCGAAAGAAGTATTGAAAAATAAAAACTCAATTTTTCTCCAAAATTCTAACAAAACCAATTTCTAAATAATCGGCATTACCTTAAGTACCAAAGTCTAATTTTTAATTTCCATTTCGATCACCCACGAAAAGCCCCTAAACTCGTTCACCCATCACTCACGACAACCCCGGCCATTAACTACTCCCCGAGATTCGTCGAATTCGAGGCAATTTGCGTGAAATTTGAGCAGCAGAACCCGCTATGTGAGTTGTGCCTTACAGCGGACAATAGCCCGGCAGACAGGTGCCTCCTTGCTGTGTCTCGTACGGCAGATGAGCCCCAAGATGGCCAGGTGGTGGTCAGCCATACCAAATACAGTCTTCCGCCAACAAATTACTCGGATACCCCCCGCCGGGGGTCGGGCGCTAATCTGGAGAGTGAACGACTTACAAGGAGACGTTTAGTCGGGTCCAAGCCTATCTTATACAGAATTTTGCGCTCATTACAACCCAGTTTTCCGAATATGCAAAACGATCCTAATAAGAAAATTATGAAGCTTTGACGGGCGAAAAACGGCCAACGTTAATTATACTCGGGGTTCTTATGGACACTTTCGTTTTTTTTGTTTGATCGATTGCCCGTCGGCCGTTACGAATTTTTGTGGCGCCTATGACGCGCCGGAAATTGCCAAAATTTGCATTCAATTTCCCACCCACCAGAATTTTCCATCCGCCCGCGACAAGGAACTGTCAAATTCGGCTAAACCCCGTGAATGCCTAATCGCGCTGTCCATTCCCGGCGAGTGGGGGAGAGCGAGAGAGAGAGAGAGAGAGAGAGAGAGAGTGAGAGAGAATGAATTTTGGGAATTATGCAAATTCCGGGAGACGCGACGCCCGCGCTTGTGTCCCCGGGGCGCTTCCCGACAATTAGGGGGGGCAGGGCTACTAATGAGTCGGCGCAGCAGTCAGAGCCACTTGGTCGCCGGTGTTGTGATTTCTGGGATTATGACGGGGTTTCGGCAGGGAATTAGATTCTAAACTCCGGGGCTTGAAGACGGCTTTTTCCGTTTAAATACACTTCCGAGTATCGCTTACACCAGCACCCGTCTTACCACGCTATAATACGCGATAATCAGTTGCCGCGATCTGGCACGTCTCGTCGGCCCGTGCGGCGCGACACACAGCCCACACCGCGGTGCCTCAGATGCCCGGGGGGGCCACCTGTCTTCAGCGGTTCCCGATCGGTGGTTCGGCCCGATCTGCGGCTGACCACCGGATGATCGATGGGCAACAAGCGTCGCTCCTTGCAATCGTCTGCTACACTCCATTAATCCGGGGATGGTCGCTGCGTATTGAAATTGTGGGGGTCGGCGTTGTGGAGGTGGTCAGGAGAACCTTGTGCTGAAAAACTGTAGAAATCGCTCTATGGAAATTAGCAATTACCGGGAAAATAAAAAAAATTAAGAAAATTAATGGTATAAAAATCGTAATCGTAATATTATTCTTTTTTTATTTCTTAAAATCGGAACGAAGCGACTCTACGCCTGAAAAAAAACCTATTAAGCTTTTCTTATCGAAAAATATCAATTAACAGAAAAACAAAAAAACACTGACCATTCGATCCAAATTATCAAACCCATTGCAGGCAAGAAATCTTCGCCGAGGTGAACGACCGCGTCCAAATCGTGTGCCCGTACTCGTCGGTGCTCCCCGTCCACCAGTCGATCATCTACCGCGTGTCGCAAGACGACTTCTTTGACTGCCGACTAGGGCCTTCTGCCAAAGAGGTAGCTGAAAACGAGAAAGAACATTATAAAACCGCGCCAGGGGTCAAAAATCAACAATATCTTTAGGCTGGGCGTTGTGTGTCTCCACGAGAAGCCTCGTCACTTTCTCTGGCTTTCCGGTCATTCTCACCAAATCCATTTGCGCTGGAATATCACCCAGATCGCACCTACTATTTCATCTGTGAGTTAAGCTTTATGAAAAGCCTTAGCGACTAATCATAAATCTATATTCCGAGGCTTCTATCAAATCACCATAACTTCTCTGGTTTTCAGCGACTTCTGATGGCTCATCTGAAGGCCTCGACCGTAAAGTCGGCGGCCTCTGCGAGTCGGACGGCATGAAAATGATGGTGCACATTGCTGAAAAAGGTAGATTAAATTCTTAAAAGCTAGTATCTTTCTCCAGGCCACCCACATCGACATCACCACCGAAAACCGGAGCCCAAGAAACCCAAGACAACACAGAGCAGCGAAACTGTGCAACGGCCCGAGCGGCCGTATCGCAGGCCGTACAACTATCATCCGCCGACGAATGAGGTCATCTCAACCGCAACAGCAGAAGCAAGCTGGGTGAGACAATGGGCCGACCCGTTGCCGTTGCTACCGCTAGATAAAATGGTGGGCGATCGAAAAATCTTAGAAATAATGAAAAAGGGACCAGTTAGTCCGTTTAAAACGTAATCATCACGATTTTCTAGGAGCCGGAATCCCCCCTACAACGCTCCCTCTACGAACTGGACCACCTTGGCAATGAACTCGTCGATCGAGTCGAATTCCAAATCCATGAGATCGGTGATGGTAAGTGTAATAAATCCCATCTAATCACGAATATCTTGCAGCCGAGGCATTCTCGTCGTCAGCAAGAAGTCGGCTCTGCTCCGCCATCATCGCAGCCGTGTTCCTGTTGTGCTTCTTTTAGCGCCAAAGAAGCGACTACTAGTCCTCGATGAAGCTCACTCAACTTCCAGCTTGCGGTATATCGATACGGGTCTCCCCATTAGGCATCAGCAGTCATTTGTGATAGTCTCTCTCTCTCAAACCTACTCACAAACTCATAAATACTCTACAATTTGAAGGATTGTGCTGTCTTTACCATCACGGGTGTTTGTTGTACAGTTGTATAAAAATAAATTTTATCTTCCCATGCGGGCAACAATAACATGGCTCAGAGCATAAAAACATAAAACTGTTTGGAACCCGGAGAATGTAGCCAAGCTTCAGGTCACTCCATCGGCGCTACGACCTTCAACAGCGGAGGCCTTCGTGGGCCGTGCCTATACAAAAAATAGAAATAGGGCGGGGAAAAGCAATAGCCTCACCACTGTAGCGGCAGCCGGTCAAGTTGAAAGAAGCGACGAGTGCCCTCACGGGTGATATCTGCGATCTGAACACAAAATAAAATTGCCTACGAAAAGTCTCACCTCGCGAAATGTTTTGCCTTTCAGCTTGGCAATGTAGGTGATGACGAGTGAGCAGGCCGCCGGATGGTTTGAGGGCTGTCGCTTGAACACCTTGGTTCCCTTTGGCGTAAGAGGGTAGTCCTTCTCCTAAACAAATGATCAGAAGGAAACTCCACGAGCACCTACACATTCCGACTGGAAATATGGTGCATCCGTTTCGACTAGCATGCGAGTCAGCGGGATCTTGGTCACGCAGACACGGCATGGAGGCGTGTCACGCAAAAAGGAGGGACCGATCCCTACAGAAAACGTAAAATATTTTGTTTTATCACCAACCGAAAACGCATCCAGGAACACGTTGCAGCCATTTTTCCAGAATTTCTAAGGTCTGAGGGGCGCAGTGCCGATACACAGGATAATTCGGACCAAGGATCTAAATACACATAAAAAGTTCAAGAGACCGGAAATGCTACCTGGATGATCAGCTCGATCATAGTATCCTCAATCGTCAGAATTTCATCTTTGAGTTTTGCTCGACAATGAATGACGACTGGAAGCCCGGCTTGTCTAGCGATGCCGAACTGCCAAGTCACAACCTCGATTTGCTTCAAAAGGCTCTCCTTTCCGTCCCTAAATAACCTATTGCTGGAGTGAAGAAATCTTACATCAAGTCAAGACCACACTCTCCGATGCCGCACACCTTGTAGGTTTTTCGTGCAGTTTCATCGAGAGCAAAGTGCTTGATAAGTTGACGCATAGTCCCTGTGCCCGACGTCAGTTTCAACTGATACGGCCTAAGAGGAACAGAAATCTCATAAACCAAGGCAAAATTACTTGTCAATATCTGCCGCCCGCCTTGGATGCATGCCAATTGTGGTTCCCATAATGTAGCCTTCCTAAGAAAGAGTTTAGCTGATTTTATAAAAACCTACAGTCAAAAATTCAGTGATCCAAGTGTGGTCAATGACCACATGTTCTGGAAAAACCAGATTCTGAATAAAGCCTTGGAAGTTCCACGGAATTCTAAACCAGAATGCACAAAGGAATAACAACAAACTTCTTGTAAAAAGTGTTCAGCTCGGCCATAGATGCCACATATTTGTTATTTGGGCTGTACAAATCAATGTGGGCATGCGCGTCGACGTACGGCGTACCATCTTGTTCGACCTGGAGGTGATACAATGTAGGGAAAGCACTGAGAAACGTACTTCAATAGCATGCATGCTGACGCTGTTCTCTTCGGCTTCTTCTAGAACGAAAGACGTTTGCAGCAACGGCGAAGCCAAGGAACTACGCTCCTCCTTGACCCGTTGAGGCGATTTCTTCCTACCGATATTCAGCAAAAGCGGTGCCTTGAAGAAAACCGCAATGTTAAAAAAAATTAGTATACCAAGAAATGATCATTGTTGTTATCGAGTGGTTCGTTCTTCACGACGGGTTCCCAGATAACTTTGGTGACACTCAGGTCCTAAACAAAAATTAAGAACAGATGCACTATTAGCAATTATATCCCTCGAACCATCCCCGTTGAAAATAACCACAAACCAAGGCCGGCTCCAAAAATTCCTCCTCGTGGAGATCGGTAGCTTCCTCTTTCACCACGGGGTTCCAGGTAATTCTCGGCGTATTTTCCGCTATCGTGTCCTAAACAGATATAAAAAGAAGAGGCATCGCTCACAATGCCATCACGCAGGCCACCCCATCCGTTGAAGAGCGAATCATCAAGGGCCGGCTAAAAACAATCATCATAAGCATGGTCTCGAGAAACCAACAGCAGGCGGCAATCTGAACATGAGTTTGGGCGACGGAGATTTCTTTCCCCTCCTCGGCTTGGGCGGCATCTAAGGCTTATCATTCAGGCGTCTGAAGATCTTTTCCAACTGGTAAATCTGTTGACTTGAGAACATAGCGTTTCTAACCAATTTTAGCTCAACTCTTTATCGTCTGAAAACAAGCATAGAGACGTCGTGGACAACATACGCATGTGACATGCCAAAAACTAACAGTGCAAACACAGAATCAAAATGACAATACAAATGTTACAGAGGAATCAACAATCACGAAGCAATGCGCTCAACCCAAGTCGTAATGTCTCGCAGCGCTTCTTGTGCGATGTAGAGTTCGTTGTGGAAGTTGAGCATCGCGTGGAAGCCGTTGTCGTAGTGTTTCCATTCAACCACCGTGCCCGCCTCGTACATCCGCTTCGCATACAAGACACCTAGGGACATTTTTACAGTAAAAAGATGTTTAATTACCTTCATCACGGAGGATGTCGTATTGGCAAGTCATCACGAAAGACGGAGGGAGCCCGGTGAGATCGTGCTGGATCAAGGGAGAGAAGGACGGGTCAAGAAGGCGTTCTTCCATCAACATCTGGAAAAAGAAATATTAGACGATAAGAGACAACACACCTGGGCTTCCTCGTTCTCCACGACAGCGGCCACCGTTGGTAAATTCTTGTGTCGCAGGCGGGTCGGGAGATTGTGCAGGTCCGTGTAAGTGCCAGTCAGATTTCGTACGCGTGCGGATACATGTCCGTTGGAAACAGCGGCTTCAGCAAGCGCCGGGCGATGGTTAACGTCAATTCCAGCGTACCACATGTAGTAATAGGCGAGCGACACCGGATCTAAAGCAAGAGGATCAGCACTCTGACGAACAACGTACCAACAAGCGCATAGCCAACCATGTCGCGGTGAAAATGCCGGAATGAGTCGGATTGCAGGTTGTGAAACTGCAGCAGGGGGTAGAGAAGAACCTAATACAAAAGTGATAACAAGTTAGTACAAATACCTGTCCAGCAAGTCGAAATTCCTTATTTTTGCGCAGACGTTGCGCCACAGCTGCGACGAGGTTCCCACCGGCCGAATCGCCCATCGCCACGATCTTCGTCGGATCCACATCGAATTCGCGGCTTCGTTCGAAGAAGTGGATGAGCGCACGTTCGACATCATGAAGTCCACCGGGGTACTGCGTTTCCGGGGCCAGCCTGTAGTCCACCGAAACGATCGGCATTCTTAGCCTAAAGCGAATGAATGAAGTCAAAGTGATCAATCATACATTTTGCCCATCCTCCGCATCAAGCCCTCGTAAATCTCCGTGTTTCCCATAACGAAGCCTCCGCCATGCACGAAATAAACAGCCCCATCCGACAAGCGGTTGCCTTTCGGCAGATAGAGGCGGACCTAAACAACGTAACAACGAAGACGAGTGCTGATACCTTGACCCCGGCAAAATCCTCAGTCGAAATCTGCAGCTCCGAGTCGTAATCGAGCAGGTTGCGCGGGTCAATCACTCGGGAAAGCGTGTCCAGCACGCTACGGGTCCACGTCAGACGGCAACGAGCGTTCGAGCATAAGTAGTTTGCGGGCCAGTAGTACGTCAGGCGGAGGGCCGGCTCGATCAAGTGCATGGCGAAGCGGTCAGAGAGGCAGTCGGTGAATCCAACGGGCAGCGGTCGGTGGACGAGTGAGAGGAAGCCGAGCAGTAAAGTCACTAAAAAAAAGAATATATGGAAACCGGTATCGATATACCTGCAAAGACAGCCGCGCTTGGGCGCGTGGATTTCTTCATGAAGTCGAGTTAGTGACGTGTTTAAGGAGCACGACTCTGAAAAAGATAGGTTGGAAAATATAGTGGAAAAGAAATCGAAATTGAAAGAAATAATAATGAATGACTAGAAGAGAAAGCACGATCAAATAATCAACTATAACCATTTTCTTGGGGTCAGTCCGTCTGCTATTGCTGCAGAATTCAACTCGAGGGGGAAAGGAGCTAGAGCTTACGTTTCTTCGAACCCGGAAAGAGCGCGGCTAGAAAATGAAAAACTGACAAAAATGTAGAATCGGGTCAGAAATGGACATGGGTTGTTTGCTTTTTTGTTGATAAGAATCGGGTCAGAAACGGGTATGAACGATCCAATAAAACCGTGCGAAAAATGAAATTTCTGGAAATCAGCCGCTCCGCCACGAGGGGTCACCGGCCTACGGTGGATTACCCAGATTATAAAACCCTACCGTCTATAGTATTTCCTCGTAATAAAATCGTCACCCCGGATCTGAAAATCTTCGAATCACCTATTTTTTTTCTGTTTTGTAGTTATTTTATTGTTTTTAACACTTTCGCCTAGGCTTCCCGTCTGCAACTATTCTTTTGGTACTATTGAAGTTGGGGGGGCAAAATTTTTTTGGGTCATTTTTGGGCTAATTGGTCAGTTTTTCGTGGCTAATCCAGCGCAATACTCAACTCCTAAGCTAAGCTAAGCCGAAGCACAGTTAAATTGAGCTTGAACAAAGCTAAGTCAAAGCCAAAAGCAATGATGCTGTGGCGAAGCCAAGCCAAGGACCTGGTACTAAGGCTTAGGCTAAGCATAGGCCTAAGCCTAGGTTAAACCAGTTCTAAGCCTAGCCTAAGTCAAGCTTAAGCCTAAGCCAAGCCAATACTAAGCTAAGCTAAGCCTAAGCCAGAGAAAAACTGACCAATTAGCCCAAAAATGACCCAAAAAAAAATTTTGCCCCCCACTTCAATAGTACCATTCTTTTTATTAGCGATTATTCAGACAGCATGGGGGGGCGTACGGCTTCATTCTTCTCAACTCTTTCGCCCTCTGCTTCACTTGAAAGTTGAACTTTGTAATGAAAGGCGACTCCTCTAGCCCAGTTTTTTACGCTGATTGCAAATATGTAGGCAGTTTTTGCCCAATGCATATATTTGTCGAGATATTCGACATTTTTTATGCTTAAAAACGGCATTTTTTAGCGGAAATCCACCAAATCGGCCGGTTTTAACTGATGCCTTCTGTGTAAGGTTAACGTTCCATTTCTGTTGTGTCTTTTGTCACGGTCTGTATAAGATTTCCTCGCCCTGTATTAATCGCAGGGGGGGGGGGAGACGGAATCGCGGATTCCCGCTGCACGGAGCCGGTTTAAAAGTTCACGACAAGCGCAATCGTACGAGTATTAATACTTAAAGGCGGAGGAGCATTCGGGTTTATTAATGTTAATAGGCGTGGCGGAGTTCGGTTTTTTGTGGGGATCTCGATGGATGTGGCTTGTTCATTTCTTCGGCTTCTTCGTCGGCTTCGGTGACTTGACGGCGACGGGCCTGCATCCCACGGCGATCCATTTAGCATACCGACACGGCGCACATTTTCCTAAAGATTTTTTGAATGTTGGTGCTCAAGTTAAGGTCACCTTTTCCTTTGCAATCACATTTTCCGTCGGTGGCAGCCACTGCGCGGCGGTCACGTCTGAAATGAACGTTGTACTTTGGAATCGCTGTGCTATCAGAATGTCGAAATCCATAAATACCAAAATAGCAGAATTTAGAAAAAACTTTTGGAAGTACAAAATTTTTCCACCCCCGTTATTTCTTTTTGCCCCGCCCCCCCGCTAAGCAACCTTTACCCAAACCTTGACCGCCTCCCTCGACCACAGACTGGCTAACAAAAGTGTTACTTGAATGTAAGCTGCTCGAAAAACCGACCCACAGTCTCTGGTGCACCGGGTGCACAACGTCGCGCCATATTTCGATGACACTGTTGTGGCCGTCGAGCATTTTGCACAAACTCCATTCTGCAAAATACATTTGATGGCAAAATTCCAAAACCCACAACTTTGGTAGACGGTCGGCAGGCCTTGGACCGAAGCCTCTGGCTCCACTGAAAATACGGTATTTTCCAACATTTGGGCAATTGATGTAGAAACCGAAAGGCCGGTTTTTTGTGAAAGGTGGGTACTGTACTTTTAGCAGGGGGCCTGCGAATGGGAAATGATGCTGGTTTTAGAATATCTGCTGTATTTTTACAGTGTTTTAGCGGATGTTTTTCATGGATTTTTGTCGTAAAACTCGTGAATTAAAATGCCTATATTAAAAACGAAAAGCGCTTGTTTTCTCGCCTTGCCGAGTGCTTTCGATAGGTACCTAAATCGTCAAAATCCGACCTGACTGCGGCCCTTTAGAGGGGGTGTTTTTGATTTGCACACCACCTTGTACATTGTTTACCAAAAACTGAAACAATTTCGGGAAGCATTTCATGTTTTTTTTTATTAGAAACTGCGCCAAATGCTATAAAAAAAATAGCCTTTACGTTGTGTGCAGGCTTGCATTGGAAATGAGATGAATAATTGCGGTTCCCCCCTGCTAACAGTCAAGTACCCCATGATGAAAAGAAGGGTGCACCAACCCCTGAGATGTTGCTGGCGTTGGTCGTATGCCATCCCAAGTCGTCCGAGGGTCGGTAGGTTGGGTCGTTGGACGTTGCGGATGACATCTGGAATTTCCCCATTTTGTGGTTCGACGGGTGGCTGGGTTTTTTTGCAAGGGGAAACCAAATTTTTCCCTGTGATTCTCAACGGCCCTATAAGGAAATGTCCAACTATTTTGATAGCATTTTACATAGTTTTGTGATATAAGACCACGATAAAAATATGCATATTTTCGAGAAGTCGATTTTTTCACCAAAATTGGATAAAAATGACCGAAAGGTCAACAATTTCGAATTTCCAAACTTTTTAACATAATTTTCATAACTTTCTAGCAATCAAAAACTGCTAACTTTAAAGACCACCAACAGGTATAAGTGGAAAGACAAAAAGCGGTTCCCCCCTCGCTGAAAATCCCCTTGTCCCCCGCTAACAGTCCAGAACCAAAGGAATTTCTACCAGGATCATCGAGGCGTTCGATGTGCCGGAGTGCTGGGTATCATCCACATTGGTGCTGCGGATGGTCGTTGTGTTGCAGGCCGCGGACGTCTGGTCCTGTAAAAGTTCCTTTTATGCTGATGGAAGCGGAGATGGAAGCGGAGTAGAGAGAGAGAGAGAGAGAGAGAGAGAAAGGATGCAAACATACCCACGGATGGCCATGCACATCGCGGGGCGCCTCATTATTGCTGCTTGTCGAAAAGCTGGAGTTGCTCGGCGGGCGGCGAGTCTGTAATACATTATATCTGACCAGCAAAAGTGTGTGTGTGTGAGAGAGAGAGAGAGAGAGAGAGAGAGAGAGAGAGAGAGATACCTCGGGGATGCGTCCGGTCGCCGTCTGCGTCATGGTGTTCTGGACGCACGTCATCTAGAAATGGAGATAAAATCAATTGAAGAATTTCCTTCGAGCTCAGCTAAGCAAGTGCCGCTGGGTATTATTTCTACTAGACCCAGAATGATCAAATTTGTGACTTTCAAAACACGTCTCTGACTTTCTCAGAAAGCTTTTCTACTTAAAATTTAGCTGAAACTTACAAAACTATATAAAAATACGTTATATTCCCTTACTACCCAGCCTGGACCAGCCAGGAACGAATTATGAAATGTTTTATTGTTTTTCATACATTTTTATTCAATAACTGGTTAGCATTTATTGATGCAAAATAAAAAACATTGCTAACGATGGAAAAAGCGAAATGTGGACAGTAATTTTGTGATTAATTTTGTGTGATGTGATCAAGACCAACAAAAAAAAATAGGAAATGCGTACCTGCTGGTATTCCGTGTTGGTCGTGTTGTAAGCCAGGTCGTCGCCGTTAAAGTACCCCATCAGTTCGCTTTTGTCGAAGCGATCAGGGATGCGTGCCTGGAAAAGTAGCGCATTTTTGCTAGTCGTGGTATTATTACGTGGTATGCGCAATAGATACAGGGAGAAAGAGAGCGATTTCTACCTGTATAATGGAAGCAAACGATGAGCCCGATTCCTGGGTGCTCTCCAGATAGACACCGACGTCGGTGGTCGGGTTCGTGGCCGCGATTGTCTTGTCCTGTAAAAGTTCTTTTTATGCTGATGGGAGCAGAGTAAAGGGAGAGAGAGAGAGACAAAGTGAGAGCGAGAGAGAAAGACAGAGAGAGGGAGATAGAGAGAGAGCGAGATAGAGCGAGAGAGAGATAGAGATAGATAGATAGAGAGAGAGAGAGCGAGAGAGAGAGAGAGAGAGAGAGAGAGAGAGAGAGGCGAAGTTCAAACATCCCCTGACCTCCCAAACAATTTCGATGACGTCGTCCGGCTCGTATCCAACTTCTCTCAACTGTCGCTCGTTCTTCAGTACCTGAGTAACTGAACATTAAATCGTTTTTGTAAAATTCCAACCTTTCCACGAAGCCGCAGCCGAATGGAGCCATGCGGATGGCCGGAGGGGTCCATATCGCTGATCATCCTCTGGATGGCGGAGATCTGTAAGAAAGGAGGTTCAATGACTCAGACTTGTCGACACTTGGGAGCGAATTTTCCATAATGGTTAGAAGGGATACCGAGAAGCCATCCTGAACTTCCATTTGGAAGAACTCGTCGTTGGTGGAGCAGAAGGTGACCAAGATGAACGCTTCTGGAAATATTGATTGAATAAAAAGAAGAAGAAGAAGAGTGGCAAGAAAGGAGTGGCAGAGAGAGAGAGAGACAGAGAGAGAGAGAGAGAGAGAGAGACTAACAGAGAAATACATAGAGTGCGAGAGACGCAGATATGCTGAGAGAAGGCGAGCGAAACCCACCAGGTTGGCGCGGCTGGTTCGGAGCGGCCTGGGGCGAAAACTCGTGCGGGGTGGTCTGGCGGAGACTGGCTGATCCTTGGCCTCCATCGTTGTTGGAAACGCTCACCTGAAATGTTAAAGCTTCAGTGAGTTTTGACTAGAGAGAGAGAGAAAGAGAGGGCGTGAGAGAGCGAGAGACAGAGAGAGACAGAGACAGAGAGCGAGAGAGAGAACGATACCGGTTCTCGTAGACAACCATATCTCGCGTCTCCTGGCTCGTCGTCTCAGTCCCGGATGTGTGCTGGGCCTTGAAACGGAGATGGAATGTAAGAATAAATTCCCTACTTCCTGGATTGTGAAATCCAAAAGTGTACGGTCGGGTCCTGCTTGCACATCGCGGGACCTCGCGCCCTAAAAAAAAGTGTGCTTGCGAGCGGTTACGGCATTTTTGCGTAGTGCCCAAATAAGCATTCGAAAGTTCTGGGCTGTTAGCGGGGGGAACAACTTTCCGTTGTTGCACCCATACTTGCGTGTTGATAATGTATCAGCTTTTTAGCGTGTTTCGGCAGCTTTTGATTGCTAGAAAGTTATCAAAAGATCTTTGAAGGTTTGAAAATTGGAAAACTTTGACTTTTTTTGAGATTTTTCAAACATTTTCACCAAAAAGTCATACATTTTCGAAAATTTTTATTATTTCTTAGGTTTGTTTTATGATTTAGTCTCCCACGCTAACTTTCCAGAACCCGAAGGCTTACGGGTTGAAACGGCTCGGTGATGTCGTAGGAAGCAGGGCGAGACGGTCGGTGGTCGGTAGACGATGGATTGGCCGATGACACATGCATTTGGAGCGGCACGTCTCGTTCCTGGAATAAGGAGTTCCCGTTCCAAGGAGTGAAACATGCGCATACCTTCATCAAAACAACGATGATAGCAGACCCCTCCTGGTAGCCACAACCACCGAACATCTCAGCGTCGTTTTGAAGCGCCTGGGAAACAGGAACTACTTTGTTTTTTCGTAAAACCAGACCTGCCCTTCGTGGATGAGCATCATCGGCGCGTTGGGTCGCCCCAGTAAGTTTCGGACGCATTCCTTGACATGACCGATCTGTAAAGGAGCCATTACTGCGCCGATTACTGTCCCGAATAGCCTTGATACGCCGTAAAAATTCAAAACGGGTACCGTATCAGTTGGCAGTACACGCATCAGCCATCGGTCGCCGAGAGACTTGAACTTCATCTGCACGGCTCGGTCATCGGCTAAAAATGTCGGAAATCAATGGGCGGAGAGAGAGAGAGAGAGAAGCAGAGAGAACAAGGCAACGACCAAAACCTACGCTTGACGCCATGTGCAACGCGAGGCGCGTCCTCACTGGCGGGGCGCTGACCGGCGGAGATGGTAGTGGTTGGCGAGGCCGAGCTCGCTCCGACGGACCCGGCATTCTGGTGCAGCCACGGGAAAATGCGTGGCATCTGAACGGATACGGAAAATTGTTCGGCAGAACCCACTTTTTTGTATAAGTCTAGAAATGCCTAGTAAGTTAATGGAAAGTGTTTTTTTATAGTGTTTTCAGAAATATTTACACGATTTAAGCTTAAAAAAAGTAAAAATCCTACTATATATAAAAAAAATAGTGTCTGTGTGTGTGTGTGTGCATTTGCATGCAACTTCCGTCACCGTGTTCCAGTAGTATCTCAAGAAGGGAAGTACTTAGGGGTATGTTCGATACGTCATTAGGTGCGTAATGGGCAGGAGATGACTGCACACATATTAGATCTGACAAAATATGATGTTTTCGACATTAAAATTAAGTTTTTCATGGAAAATCGGACACCCCAATTTGTTAGGATCAAATTAGCATGCACCGGAAGTCGCGGTAGCCTATATAAAGGGACGGCAAGAACATTTTTCATTTTTCGTCATCCGGATCCGGGAAAATTATGCAAAGCCAAAAATATCATTGGAGAAGACGGGGCCAGGGTTGAAAAGCCGCGAAGCGGTTTTCCAACCCTGGCATATAGTTTTGGCGGCATAAAATTGGCCCTTTTTCGTCGAAAAATCTATTTTTTTATTATTTTATAAAAATTTGAAAGGTTTTGACGCTTAGGAATAGGAAAAAGCCAATAATAAACGATTCCACTATTATATCTGCAGAAGAGATTCCAAGGAAAAAAATTTTTGGTAAATACCGGTAAGGACATTTTCCGCTCCGGCAATCCCCAGACGTGGGTGTTGTGGCCCAGCCCTCCGAGACGATGTTGTAGCACTTTGTTCCCAAGCGACACCTCTTCTTCGGTCAGTTTGCGCTAGAGTGACCATTGTTAATTCGAGTTTATCTCAACCACACTCACCTGGCTGTCAAGTTGTTCCGCCTTCAAAACTCTGGCCATGTGAGCGGAGCGGATTTTCTCGAGGAATTCGGGTCGTCTTGTCTTGGCGTAAAAGATGAGCATCTGCAAAGGTAAGCCGCTCATGGATATTTTAAGCATATAACGCTTGTTTGAGCATAGCTCAGACCTAGGCTTAGCTTAGGCTTATCTTAGGCTTAGCTTAGGCTTAGCTTAGACTTAGCTTAAGCTTAGCTTAGGCTTAGCTTAAGCTTAGGGAAAACCTCACCTGATACATCGGTTCGATGCCCAATTCCTGATAGGCCTGCGCCTCGCGCTCGACTTCGGAGAAGAGCAGGTAGACTTCCATCGGGATGTCGGGTTGTGGTGGCGCAGCATCGACGTCCTCATACTGAAAAAATTGAAGAGTTGACGGTGCTGGTCTGCTAAAGGGAATTTCTTTGGTATTATCGAGGGGGGGGGAGGGGAAAAATTCTTTTGTATTAATCTAGAAATGCGTAGTAACTTCATCGGAATCTTTTCTACATAACGTTTGAGTAAAAAACTTTGAAATTTTATCAAAAAGTTCAAATTTTGATCAAAGACGGCCCTTTCTGGGCCTTTTTATACTTGTTAATAAAAAATTGGGTACTATTCAAGTTAGGGGGGGGGGGGCAAAATTTTTTGGGGCCATTTTTGAGCTACCTGGGGCCAGTTTTTTGCGGCTAATCCAGCTTAAGACTCAACTCCTAAGCTAAGCTAAGATGAAGCTCAGTCAAATTGAGCTCCAACAAAGCTACGCCCAAGCCAAAATCAGTGAAGCTGTGACAAAGCCCAGCTACAGCGAGGGTACTTCACCCCGCCCAGAAGCTAAGCCTAAGCTTAGGCTAAGCTAGGTCTAAGCCTAGGGTAAGCTAAGCCGAAGCCAAAGCTAAGCCGATAATAAGCTAAGCTAAGCCTAAGCCAAAGAAAAACCCGAAGAAAAGGGACTGGAACTATGCGAAAAAAATTTTGCCCCCCCCCTAACTTGAATAGTACCAAAAATTGTAAACTTTTTGCGCTTAGGAATAGAAAAGTGGCATATAGAAACACTTCCAATATTGATATTTAGAAAATGGTTCCTAAGAAAAAATTTCTCTTTCCCCCTGATAATGCGAAAGAACCAAAAATAAATTGCAAACCGGACCCGAAAAAACGAGATGCGCGGCGTCGACATGACTTGGCTTCCCATTCTGACGAGTTCTCGCACTTTTTCGCCCCATACGCCTCTGATCTGCTGCTCAACTGCGATGTAGAGTTGCTCCAAGCGCTGCACGAGCACGACAAACAAGTACTCCTGCAAAAGATTTTGTGGCCCTGCGTGAAAAACAACCTCGCGCAAGAAGGACGTAAACACTTCGATCTCGGCCAGGTAGCAGAGGTGAAGAGCGAGGAGTAGGTTCGCGTCGAGGCCTTGTTGACGATGAAGGCCGCTCCCCTGAAGCGCCGTATAAAGCTGAGTACCATGAAAGGGAAGCGATTGAAAGAGAGAGAAAAAGAGAGAAAGACTTTTTTAAATTCCCGGAAATTAAACTTTTCAAAATGTCAAAATTTTGATCCTTTTCGGCATTTTCGCTACATTTCTGATCAAAAAGCCCAAAATTTTCGAAAATTTTGATTATTCTTTGATATTGTTAAATTATTTTTAGATCTAAAAACCACGCCGAAATGGGTTCTGTTCTATTTCGCGTGGGGGAAAAAACTGTGCGGGGGGAATTTCTTCGTTTTGATATAACTCTTTTATATGATGCTATTTCGAGTTGTCATTAAAACTCTTGGTATATTTTTTGACGCTCTATCGAATGGCATTAAAGAAATTTTTGAAAATTATCGAAAATGTCGAAAACTAGCTTTCGACTACACGATCCCATGTGGAAACACCGAATAAACCTTGTTTTTGCTATAACTATTTTATAAAACAATATTTTTAGATGAAATTAAAACTCTTATTATATTTTTTGATGCTCTATCGAATGACGGGCTCAAAATATCGAAAAAATGGCGAAAATGGCAAAACTAACATTCCGGAACCAGTTTCAATAGTTTTTTTTGTTTTTGCTATAACTTTTTTTTATTACCCTATTTTTAGCTAAAACAAAAACTCGTAGTATATTTTTTGATGCTCTATCGAATGGCGTTGCAAAAATCCCGAGAAAATAGCGAAAAGATGGAAGATTCCGCGAAGAAAATCCCCCCCGCACAGTTCCCCCCGCGAAATAGAACAGAACCAAATTTTGATTATTCTTTGATATCCTACTATAAAAATAGTGTTTGTGTGTGTGTGTGTGTGTGTGTGTGTGTGTGTGTGTGTGTGTGTGTGTGTGTGTGTGTGTGTGTGTGTGTGTGTGTGTGTGTGTGTGTGTGTGTGTGTGTGTGTGTGTGTGTGTGTGTGTGTGTGTGTGTGTGTGTGTGTGTGTGTGTGTGTGTGTGTGTGTGTGTGTGTGTGTGTGTGTGTGTGTGTGTGTGTGTGTGTGTGTGTGTGTGTGTGTGTGTGTGTGTGTGTGTGTGTGTGTGTGTGTGTGTGTGTGTGTGTGTGTGTGTGTGTGTGTGTGTGTGTGTGTGTGTGTGTGTGTGTGTGTGTGTGTGTGTGTGTGTGTGTGTGTGTGTGTGTGTGTGTGTGTGTGTGTGTGTGTGTGTGTGTGTGTGTGTGTGTGTGTGTGTGTGTGTGTGTGTGTGTGTGTGTGTGTGTGTGTGTGTGTGTGTGTGTGTGTGTGTGTGTGTGTGTGTGTGTGTGTGTGTGTGTGTGTGTGTGTGTGTGTGTGTGTGTGGTGTGTGTGTGTGTGTGTGTGTGTGTGTGTGTGTGTGTGTGTGTGTGTGTGTGTGTGTGTGTGTGTGTGTGTGTGTGTGTGTGTGTGTGTGTGTGTGTGTGTGTGTGTGTGTGTGTGTGTGTGTGTGTGTGTGTGTGTGTGTGTGTGTGTGTGTGTGTGTGTGTGTGTGTGTGTGTGTGTGTGTGTGTGTGTGTGTGTGTGTGTGTGTGTGTGTGTGTGTGTGTGTGTGTGTGTGTGTGTGTGTGTGTGTGTGTGTGTGTGTGTGTGTGTGTGTGTGTGTGTGTGTGTGTGTGTGTGTGTGTGTGTGTGTGTGTGTGTGTGTGTGTGTGTGTGTGTGTGTGTGTGTGTGTGTGTGTGTGTGTGTGTGTGTGTGTGTGTGTGTGGTGTGTGCCACTTTAGCAACTTCCGTCATTATGTTCCAGTCGTATCTCAAGAAGGAGAGTAGTTAGGGGCATGTATGATACGTCATTAGATGCGTAATGGGCTGGAGATGACTGCACGCATATAAAATTTATCAAAATGGCTTATTTTCGACATTAAATTTTAGTTTTTGTTGAAAAATCCGAGACCCTCTTTGTTAGGAATCAATTAGCATACACCGGAAGTGGGGAGAGCCTATATAAAGGAGCAGCAAACGCATTTTTCATTTTTTTTGCATGGGTCGGACCGAATTATGCAAAGTGTAAACTTTCATTGGTCCAGAACAGGGCCAGGGTTGAAAAGTCGCGCGAAGCGGCTTTTCAACCCTGGTTGTTAAATTATTTTTAGACCAGGGTTGAAAAGCCGCTTCGCGACTTTTCAACCCTGGCCCCGTCTGAGCCAATGATATCCTACACATTGCATAATTCGACCGAATTTCGATGAGAAATAATGAAAAATGCACCCTCTCCGCCGTTATATAGGCTTCCGCCACTTCCGTCTTATGCTAATTAAAGCCTAACAAAGAGGCTGCCCGATTTTTTAACAAAAAATGATTTTTAATGTCGAAAATAGCATAATTTGCAAAATCTGATATGCTTGCAGTCATCTCCAGACCATTACGCTCCTAATGACGTATTATATGTAGCCTAATACCCTTCCCCCCTTGAGATATCCTCCGGACACCCTGACGGAAGTTGCATGCAAAGTGTCACACACACACACACAAACACTATTTTTTTTATATATAGTAGGATCTAAAAACCACGCCGAAATGCTATAAAACTGGCTTATAGTATATTACAGAGCCGTCGAGAATCACCGGCAAAAATTTGGTTGCCCCCTGCTAAAAATTGTCCAGAACCACATGACACACATCCACAATTGAAATCCCAAATCACCTTTTGGATGATCTGCTCGAACAGCTGGTCGAGTATAGCCCGAAATGCCTCGCGGCAAGACGGGGCATCACGCGGCGAATCGAGTGATCGACTTTTCTCCGGGCTCCGGGTGAAATGGAGATGCAAATTAGGCGATTCTAACACCGATGCAAATGGCACCACGCTCCCTCCTCGTTATAAAACCCTGTTGTCCATAGTATTTCCTCGTAATAAACTAGTCAACTCGGATCTGAAAATCCGCAAATCAATTGATTTTTGCTATTGTGATTATTTTATTGTAAAGTTGACACTTTCGGCTTGAGCTTCTCGTCTGCCACATATTCAGACGGCATGGGGATCGTTATGATTCATTTGTCTCAACTCTTCGGCAATGATATTACGATATTTGGATTCCTCGCAAAATTCTGCATCTGGTTCAAGTTGTCTGTTCACTAAATCGTGAACCCTAACTCAAAGAAGTGAGATAGTGCAATGGTATTACGTTATTTGGATTTCTCTCAAGATTTTGCATCGGATAGATGATCATAAGGGCGCACAACTCCAAAGAGGTCATCTGCTACTCCCCGTTTTTGTTGCAATACCGTGCAATTCCGGTCTCTGTCCACTAAATCGTGCACGCTAACTCGAAAAAGTTAGATAGAGCAATGGATATTACGTTATTTGGATTTCTTGCAAAATTCTGCATCTGGTAGATGGTCATATGGTCGCACAACTCCAAAGAGGACAGCCACAACCCCCGGTTTTCGTTGCATCCAAATTCCTCCGGTTCAATATTGCACATTCTGATCATGCCCATCGCGAATTTTTGTTTTTTTTAATGCGTACAGGCGGCGACCTAGGCCCGCTATCGCGGTTTTGTAACGTCAGCAGTCGCGGCACGACACCACGCTTATCGGTGTGCTTTGCCCATGTTGCAGCAGATTTTCACGAAGTTCTGACCCGGCGTAAAAAACGTCTAGGTCGGGATTTTGTGATGTCAATGGTGGATCTGATACTTTCTTAACATCAGCGGCGCTACCTCCGGGGGGTTTTTCGTGGCCATTCATGTAAACAAGTGACAATAGGACGCTAGCACAAATTTTCTGCGGTGCTTGCCGGGCAGGTGATAAGGGGGCTGAGCCGGCTTCACGGCGCTGCTTTTGGTCAATTGATTGGCAGAAAAGTAATCGGCTTTCGGCTACATCTCGAGCAGCCAAAACTTGGGTTTGAAATGGGAGAGAAAGACTTTTTTTGAAACGATAATGTCTTTATAGAAAGACTTCGCGCTTGTGATGTCTAAATGTTACTTCCATAATCCAATGACGTTGGTGAGAATCTGACGATTTTCGGCGACGTAGAGTATCAGATACTGCTCGGTATCTGATACTCGACGTCGTCGAAAATCCTCCCCCCCGCTAAAGGCCAAGAACCGAGTATCTTACAGCTAGGTTAAGTCATTGCCCGAAGTTTTGCAAAGTTTTCAACACAGCCTCAACGCGAGTAGAAGCTATAGAAAACGCAACACCAGCTTTTAAGTGGTTTTTCGCAACACCCATAACCACAATAACGTTAAAATCTCTCCACATTACGAACATTACATCTATTACAGCCTTATCAACCGTCATAGGGCATCCCCTGGCTGCAAATCCGCACATTTCGCACTGCCCGGCTTCAGGTAAATTTTCGGGCACTTTTAGCGCACCCCCGTCCCCGAATTTTTAGCCTAAAACCGGGACCGCTAAAACGAGCGATAAAGGGGGGCAGTGCGCGTCAAATTGCTCGCTCTACAGTATAGAATGGTGATAAGGGTTGGCGGGGGAACTGGGGGGCTTTTGCAAAACGTAGCAACCGCAGCGTGATGGCAAACAGCCTTATGGTGCCGGATTCGTAGGAGAGTAAAATGGGTTTTTGCGTATTACAGGCCGCTTAGGTTTACTTGGCTTAGGCTTAGGTTAGGCTTCAGCTGAGGTTGGCCTTGGGCTTATGCTTAGATTTAGGCTTAGGTTAAGCTTTGGCTTAGGTTAGGCTTAGGCTTCGGTTAGCTTACGCTTAGGCAAGGCTTGGCTTGGCTTAGTCCTAGGCTTTGGCTTAGGGTACGCTTAGGCCTGGGCCTGGGGCTAGGCTTTGGCCAAGGCTTCGGCTTAGGCTTAGGCTTAGGCCAAGGCTTCGGCTTAGGTTAGGCTTAGGCTTAGCCTTAGGATAGGTTTGGGCTTTGGCGCAGACTAAGGCTTAGATTTTTGGCGTACGCATTCGCATTTTTCTAAACGTAAAAAATAGCAAACATGATTAAAAATAGGAAATAACAACTTTTGCAACTAAATTCAAAATTTAAACGTTTTTCCAGGGTTTCTTAAAAGTTTTTCGATCTGAATTCCCGCTCCATTTTATGAAAAATATTAGCAAAACATATTACATACATATTATATTTTTGGACTTGTAAGGAAAATTACCTTCCCCCCCCCCCGATAATGGACAAGCACCAATAGACGCAGTGTAAATGCTATATAGGATGTATAAGATCTTGAAAACGAACAATAAGAGGAACCCGTTTATTCTCCATTGGCTGAGGATCACGATAATTTTCAAAAAATGTACAAAACACTGGCGACGACACCAAGACGTTCAGCCCATCATTGCGCCCATCATCGCGCCCATCATCGCTCCCTGAACGATTAATGGTACGGTAATGGAGGCGTAAAATCACCTGCAGCATGCCGGCCGCCGGGTTCATACGCCCTGAAAAGGATGGGTTTATTTTGCTAAAATTGGGTGATTCTAAGCTCACGTTGTTGTTGCATGTATGGTCGTCTCCAGGGCCCACCTCCTCCCATGCCGCCCATTCCGCGATATGGGCCATAGGGCCCGTAGGGGCCATAGGGCCGGTAGGGCCCATATGGGCCCATTCCTCCCATGCCGCCGCCCATTCCGCCCATACCGCCTCCGTACGGGCCGTACGGACCGTAGGGAGCTGCAAGATTTTCGTTTTTAAAGCGAGAATTATAGTTAAAATTCTGGAGAACAATGACATGCCAAAACCTATGCCAATTGGAAAGCGCACAGTGTAGAGGTGTACGGTGGAACGCTTTGTTCTCGAAATTCTCCTACGGGGCACTACTCCGTACACTTGTACACTATGCGCTCCTTGCACTTTCCATAATTGCCTCGTTTTTGGCACGTAACTGTCTTGGAAGGCCTACCTTTCTAATTTTTGGTGGCCTAGGCATCGAAAACTGTTAATTTTAACAAATACTTTGAAAAACTCTGTTGGCGATATTTGGAAGTCGCAACATGCCAAAAAATGTTTAAATCGAAACTGTCAGCGCGCAGTGGGCAGAGGTGTACGGTGGAGCGCTGCGTTCTTGAAATTTTCGTACGAGGGGTCACTCCGCACACTTTTACACTATGCGCCCCTTGCATTTTTGGCGATTTTTGACACGCGAATGTCTCGTAAAGGTTAAATTTTTTTAATATTTGATGGTAGAGCAAGCGAAAAGTATTTTTTTGTAAAGTAAATTTCAAAAGCAGTTTTTGCTTTATAAAACCAAAAAATACTTACCCCACTGTGCCATTGTAATCCCAAGAATGGCGGCAAAAAGCAGAGTTTTTATCAAGGCGTTCATCTGCAATAACAAATAGAAAAACAAAATTTTGTAGCAAAAAGTGTAAGGTTAAACGATAAAAAGATACTTTATCAGTTTTATACTATCAAAATAACCAAACGGTTAACATCAAGATACCAAAACTTTAACTTACCTCCAAGTATCAGCAGGGATCAACGTTGCGGGCAGGGCTTGAAATGCGGTTCCCGGATTTCGCGGGCCAATTTATACTCATCCATTTGATGGCCATTGTTTTGTGGAGAATGAGTGAGGAAGCTTTTCCCTCCTCCCCTTTTCGGCGTCCTGGCATATCCTGTGCAAGAGAGAAATCGGGAGTGGTGGGGGAGACTCCGGAAGAACTTGCCGGATCATCCGGGAACAATGGATGTGAAAGTGTGGGGAAACAAGTTTGGGGAACAGCCGACAATCAAGCAATATTCGCATGGCAAGGCGAAGTAGAGTTAGAAAAAGCTTATAGAGAAACGCTTTGGCTCGGTCGTTCTTTCGCATTATCGGGGGGAAGGGGGCTGATTTGCTACCAGTATCTCGCAATCGATTTTGTCGAATTTTCAGCTGTCAAAACGTTTGACATAAATAATCGCGGCAAAAAGTCATTGAAATTTCGACCAAATGAATTTCGGCAAAGGATTTTCTACGAACTCAAAATACGCCGGGTTTTCACTTTAGTATCCAATTTTCTAATATAAATAAAAAAGCGCTAAGAGACGCTTCTAAACGGTGCTTCTCATGCACGCCAAAAATTTCAAAAGTTTCATTTTAAAAAAATACAAAAAACTTTTTTGAGTTTTGAGTTAAAAAACAAAATTTTCGACAAACACTATTAATTTAAATTTTTTAAATTTTTCAGATGATTTTTACATTTGAAATATATGGAAATTTTACTAAAAATACTTTACAATACTGGTAACTACGTTACTAGGTAATGTTGGACTTACAAAAAACTGGATTTGTAACGGCCAGCGCGGAAAATATCGATCCAAAAACTACGCCCTTAACAGTAGAAACAAGAAATAATTGCCATGTAGTAAGATGCTAATCTGCTTTTCTGCGTTAATTCAGTCAAGTTTAGAAGTGGAGCAAGTTTCGAAAATGTTGAAAAATGGCTGCACCAACCACCGCGGAGGCCCTATCACGGCATACCGACAAGTGGCCGAGATAGCGTTTTAGCCTAAATTCGGGCGGTGCCACCGGCGGTGATCGTAACGTTTTTGTGCTATTTGCAAAACGGGGCTGGTTTTCTGCAATGAAATTTGGGGTGTGTTTACTTAATTTCTCATTGGTCTTAGTATTAGCTTTACTTGTTCAGCCGCGTTCTTGTGTTGACCCTAAAAGCTTTACGTTTCTTTTTTTATTTACTCTTTTTTGCAAAAAAAACCTGCTAATAAGGCTTCATTTTATAGCTTCAATGCTTCCGTTTGTCAAGAATTTGATGAAAGGCGCAATTTGTAAAGTTTAGGCTTTATTTAAAACATAAAGCCGTTGGACTTCAGAAGCTTAGCTTACATGTTAGCATAATCGGTAAAGATCGTGACTGTATTTTGTTAAAAAAGCAACAGTTTTGACATAGGCTTCACTTTGAAAGCACTGTAATTGAGTATGATCTGTAAAAATCATGATGTTATTTTTCTGTAACAATTATTGGGCTATATTATTTTGTATTTTCCTTCCAAGTGGAGTACACTGTTTCCAATCGCCAGCCAAAATCGAATCATCCCGCGCGAAATCGGCCGATGTGTTATCCCGAGATCCACTCATTTCCAATCCCTTTCCGGTGTCTGCCTATTGACTGCCCTTTTTCAGGGGCTGTGTCGCGCGTACGTCATTTGTCCTCGGTGGGAATCGAGTGGTTTACCCCAAATAGAGCATAGCCACTCGAAAAATGACAATAATAGGGTGTGGTTGGGCAAAGATCGCGACGTTTATCGGGTTGTATCTGGGTTGCTTACGTGAAGGTACACTATTTACGCTAGGTAATTCAAAATTAGGAAGCTTTATTGATTGCGTTATACCAGTTACGCCATGTAATGTCTAAAACAGCAAAACAACAGAAATCGTGCCGTGAAACCCTCGATCTTTTAGCATAGGAGCCGGAAAGGACACGTGTGCATTGGCGCGTAGCGTAGCGCTTGGAAGAATTGAGCTACGTACTACGTCTCTGAACACTTGAGTTCTGCGAGCGGAACGAATTTTTATGCGATTAATAGTAATGCTAATTTTAGGTTCTTTCACATTATCGGCGGGGGGGGGGGGTAGGAGATAAGTTATTTAGATACGCACGGCTCCTTTAAACTAGCAAATGTTGTGCGCCGACTGCAAAACGCATTTGTCTGCTTTTCGTTGCTTTTGTAAACCCACACTTTCTAAGCTTTAAACCACAGGTTTTATATTAAAATTTTTCGCTAAAAAGTCGGTTTCAGAACCCAAACTAAACTCTACAAATCCTACTGGGGTATCCGTTCAAAACGGCGCGCCGAACCGTTCGCTAAAGGATGACCCAAATGGCGTCACATCGCACGATGCCCGGCGATATTTGACAAACAGGCAAAAATGTGTGCATCCCACGAGGTCAAACCGGTCCATCATCTATCCAACACAAGACGAGGTATATAACGGTCTCTGGCCGTGCACCCAACTCAACATCTTTCAGAGTTGAGAGACCACGACAACAACATGCAGAAACTTCTGGTGCTCCTCGTCGTTTGCTGTCTGATGTACCCGACGATGGCACAGTGAGTGGCTTACACCTTTGAGAGTGATAGTTACGGTATGATACCTGGTTACGATACGCGGCAATCTTTTTACGCTCGGCTACGCGTAGCTGCTACCAACGATTTACTTCATAGTGCACTACAGTCATTAATT
Organism: Mesorhabditis spiculigera; assembly: GCA_958295435.1. NCBI lineage: Eukaryota > Metazoa > Nematoda > Chromadorea > Rhabditida > Rhabditidae > Mesorhabditis > Mesorhabditis spiculigera. The sequence continues at coordinate 707,251 of CATQJA010002631.1, forward strand.
GGTTAATAGTCGCGATGCGTAGCCTAGCGCCGACAATTATGCACGGGTAGCTGTCGTTTGGGAAGTGAATTATGCAGTGTGTTGATAGGACAGAAGCGTAGTGTAATCTAGGGTGGTGCAGCGTAGCGTAGCGTAGTGTAGCGTAATGTAGCGTAGCGTAGCGTAGTGTAGCGTAGTGTAGCGTGCCGTTGCGTAGTGTAGCGTAGTGTAGCAGTGTACCGTCATCTGGCGTAAGGTGTGGTTAGTACGGTTACGTAGCTTGGCGTAATAACCGGCTGTATACCGTAGTTTCGTACCTTGCTGAACTGATTACCATAAATTTCATACTGCAAGTTGTACTGTAATTCCACAGCGTTGATATTACAAATGCGTAGCTTAGCTTTTGATTAACGTGTAACGTAGGTTTACGGAATTTTAGCGATGCGGTGGCTCGTTGTAGCAACGAAGCGTAGTGTAGACACGCTGTTTGGTTACCGCGTATTTTTTAATGTTCTGCGAGCTGTCTTTTGCATATTAAATTTTCCAGATACGGCTACGGATACAGTCCGTACGGATACGGAGGGTACGGTGGCGGATACGGTGGCGGATATGGATATCGCCCGTATGGCGGATACGGAATGTACGGCGGCGGGTGAGTGTTACAAAATTATCTCAGGACTTATGTCGGTTTTTAATTTCGTTGTATTGTGATATTGTAATTTTTCTGATTCATTAGCGGGGAAGGGCGGCGATTGGGGTAATCTACCCCTTTAAATCACCCCCCGCTAACGAAACAGAACCTCCGAGGCCGCTTCAATTAAGTGCATTAAATATATCTTCTAATTTCAGCGGAAACCCCGTCGGCGGTATGCTGCAAGGCGCACTAATGGGAGGAATGATGGGCGCCATGATGGGTCGATAACCTCCTCGATACCTTTACGGCTTTATTTTACCCCATTTCACGATCTCTCTCGAGTGAATAAACGCATTCTCAGGATTCCGCTGGACCTAAATCTGCAGTCACGTTGTCATAAGACGCGATAAGAGCCTCAAAAAATCTTGGGATATTGACGGCTAAATGTTGGTGGCAACGGCAAAAAATGAAAGCGTGTGACACTCGATACAGTCATGCATAAGAAATTTGCGTAAAGCAGGCGATATGGGTCAAGGGTCACTTGAATGAAGTGTAGAAAGCCCGAAAAATTGGATCTTCAAGCATTTCCATTGCGTAATGGATTAAAACGGGGGAAGCGTTGCGTCTCGCGGTTTCGGCAAAATCGAAAAGTGGTGCCTTCACAGCGCCGTTAAGAAACGATGATTTCTCTCTCACGCTCTCTCTCTCTCTCGCCCTCTTTCTCTCTCCTCCCTCTCTCTCGCTCCTCTGTCGCTCTCTTCCTCCAGCTTCCTCTCTGATTCTCTATCTCTGTGGGCCACACTGTCGCACTCTCCCTCTTACTAGCGCTTTCTCTCTCTCTCTCTCTCTCTCTCTCTCTCTCTCTCGTACACTCTTGCTCAGGCTCTTTCTCTACCTGGCTATCACTCCCTCTCCCTCGCTCTCCACTGTCTCATTCACTAGCTCCCTGACTTTCTTCTCTCTCCCTCTCTCTCCCTCTCTATCTCTTTCTCTCGCTCTGACGTAAAGGGAAGCTCACAAAATCAACCACTACGCAAACGTGACGTGATCAATCTCCGAGCTCCTAAATCCATTTCCTGAACCAATTACGCAATGCAAATCCCTCATCATTATCGAATCAATGTTCACATTTTCCGTTCGGCTACTCAATACAGTTGACAGAATACACTGATGCCTCTCCACCGTGCCAAAGATCCCCTCGGCGAACAATTTTCATCCACCGGCCTCGATTTCGATTGGGATATTTGCCCTTTCTTTGCCGAACCGTCGAGATATACAACCCACAACCGGTTTCTCGGGTTTTCCACCCCAAAATTCGCCGCCCCCCGGTCGCGTGTGTATGATATAAGAAGGGGGATGGGGGGATGGATCGTCAGGGTATATACACAACAACAAACAACTTTCCGGCACCTACCCCCGATTTTTTCTAAAATGATGCAGAAACTTCTGATTCTCGCCGTCCTTTGTTGCCTGTTGTACTCGACGATGGCCCAGTGAGTGGAGAATTTAATTTTATGTTGGAAAATTAAAGTAATCTACAAATTGCAAGCTGAGAATACGTAAAAATTGCTTAAAATACTGCAAAATTTCAGTTATAATTTTCCTTTTCGAAATTACCATTTATTAAGATTATATATTAAAGCGATATCTTACGGTAATGTTATGACTCACTAAGGCTACTGTAACCTCTTTAAAAATTCGAAAATTCCGCTTAAATACTAATTCCAGGTGGGGATACGGATATCACCCGTACGGTGGATACGGTGGATACGGATACAGACCATATGGTGGATACGGATATGGCCGTGGAGGATATGGGTAGGTCTCTCTCGCTCCCTCGCGCTCTCTCTCACTCTCTCTCTCTCGCCTACTCTATTTTCTTTCAGCATGAACCCGGTGCAAGGAGCACTTCGAGGAGCTGTGATGGGCGGTATGATGGGAGCGATGATGGGATGATCATCTACAGCATGACGATGATGAACAACATCAAATTATATACATTTTTGAATGAGTTTCGATGTCAGGCCCCAACCCGATCTCTTTTCCCAGATACGAATAAATTCTACGCTGGTTTCGGCGAGAAATTGAAGCAGTACAGGTTAATTTTTACAACGAGAGAGAGGAGCGAGAGAGAGAGAGCGAGAGAGACGAGATCCCTCCTCGATACATTTGTTTTCCAGCCAAACCCGCAGACCCTATCACCAATATTGTGCCCCCAGAGTGCAAATTCTCCCTATTTACCTAGCCACTATCTAGGGGTGTTTACAGCAATTAAGATACGAGTCATTAGCTTTAATTTTATAGTCCTGATTCAGCCTTATAGCGTCTTACTGGGATACCTATACTGTTTTTAAGTAATATCTTACTGGTCCTACGGTATCCTCCACTGTCATTTGGAGCCTATCGGAGACAAAAAATTGCCGCATACCATCCACCCTTGGCGGAGGATCCCATTTTTCGGGCGTGGATTTTTGGGAGAGCGTGATATATTGCCGTGAGGTACGGGATCCGTTTCACACCTATTGACGGAGGGGCGCAGGATAAGTTGCCGAGGAGGTATTATCCCGTAATGAGAGAAAAGAGAGAGAGAGAGAGAGAGAGAGAGAGAGAGAGAGAGAGAGAGAGAGTAGAATAAGAGAGCGTGAGAGGGAGGAAGAGCGCCGGACCCCTGAAACGGTAAATTGAGCTAGACCTTGCGACACTGATACGGTGCTACGTTACACTACGCTACGCAACGTTACGTATAATTGCGCACACAGGGATAGCTAAGTAGAGAAATTTAAAGAAAAGAAATACAGAAAGAGAATGAGAGAGAGAGAGCCAGAGAGAACGAGGACGTCAACGAGGACGAGAGACACCCATAGCGATAGAGAGATAAGTAGTGAGAGAGGTATATAAATAACGAGAGAGAGAGAGAGACAGAGAGACAGAGAGAGAGCTAGAGAAGTCCGACAAATCCCGAATACATTACGGCACCAAATTCAAAGCTCTTTAACCCCCTGCATAGCCCCTCCAAACTTAATAACACTAATCCACGCCCAAGCCTCACCCTCCAAAGTCCAACGAAACACACACTTTTTTAGCCACCCGCTTTATCAACCCATCGCACTCATCTCATAAAGCCGAATGTTGAAGTTTGTTCCGCAGGTGTTGAGCGGCGGGATTTGTTGCTGAGCAGCGGAATCCAGCGGCGCTGTCTAAAGAATTGCCGCGTACTGTATTCCCCCTCAGTTTCCAATCGGCAATCGCAGGACTAGGCTGCTCAAAACACACAGGCAGGCCCAGCCACGCCGAGTGTCTGGAGGGGTTGTGGTTTGGCCGAGTTGAATCTGTTGATAAGGCAGGGCAGACTAGGGTGAAAGTGGTGGTGAAGTCGGTGGAAAATAGCTTGTAGAAGTCGGCTGGCTAGAGTGTGGGGGTGGAGCTAGACGTCAGGAGGAATCAGGTGGAATTGGGTCTTTGCAGTAGTTTGGATTGATTCGAAGGTTGGGCTGAAAAAGTAGAGTGCAAGGGAGAGAGAGATGAGAGAGAGAGAGAGAGAGAAAGAAAGTGAGCGTGAGCGAGTGACAGAGAAAGGGAGAGACAACTAGGAGGTCCATAACAAAAAATCGAGCTATACGTCCACTGCGCGTATACGTCGACGTTACACTGCGCTACGCAACGGTGCGTATCATCCCGTGCAGGAATAGCTACGTAGAGAGAGAGAGCAAGAGAGAGAGAGAGAGAGAGTGAGAGACGTAGAGAGAAAATTAAATAGCGAGTAGAAAAGATAGATTTTCCTTCAAAATCTCTTTAAAAGGAAACATTTCTCCGGTGACTTACCGACAAGTAAAAGTACGTATACACGACGTCTCAGGACAGATAAGCCTACCTTTACAAAAAACCTTGTCAGCCCGATGTGTCATGAAAGAGTATCGGCAAGCTAGGCGTGGCCGGTACGCATCCACGCCCATTGCCAGCACGTTACCATGACAAATAATTAGCAGCCACACCCAGTTCCGCCATCCCCGCGTTTGTTATACGAATGAAGAGAAGTCAGCATTTAATGGAAGTTAAAACAAGGTTGATAAAACGATAAAGCTATAAAACCCAAATCAAAAATCGGGACGGCCGCGCCCTTCAGAAGCTTATTCTTTTTACAAAATAGAATTACATATAAAAGTAGCTGGTTATTTTAGACATGGGAAAAGGTGCGCATGGTCCCACTAAAGGGACTTGGAAGGAGCGGAGGCGACCGCTTCCATCGATTAGGTCTCGACGGCTCAAAAAGTTCGCTCTATCTCTACATCCATCTCGCCAACCGTCCAACTTTCTCGCTCTCGCCCTGTCTCTCTCTCGCTTCTCACGCTTTCTCACTCTCCCTCTCACTCACTTTTTCTCGCTCACTCACTCTCTCACCCTCTCTCTCTCTCTCTCTCTCGCTCTCTCTACCTCTCTCACTCGCACTCTCTCAAATTATCAAGCTCTCTTGCTCTCCCATTCACTCTCAAGCTCCCGCTTTTTCTCTTTATTACTCTCTCTTGCTTTCTTCTTCTCTATCTCTCTATATCGCACTCTCTCTCGCTCTCTCTCTCTGTCTCTCTCGCCCAAAACCTTAACGATTTTGTTTATGCCTCCACCAGCATATTTCCGTCTCAAAACGATGCCACATTTGGATGATGTTAGGTGCAGGCGCACCCGCGAAACAAAAGTATCAACCTGAAAAGTATTGAGGGCCCTCCCCCTCTCATTTACGACTTATCAGCACCCCAGAAGTCGTCCCGTTTAGGCGAAGGGCAGGGAGACATTTGTGATAACGGCTCGATTCACATAACCGCCCGGGCAACATGTTATACTAACGATTCTGGCCTCCCTCCCCCCCCCGCCCTCCGCTTCACTACTATTTGCAGCAGCCATGATGAGTGTGCACCAGAATCGCGGAGAGTCCCGTGAGTTCCGATTGCCCAATGCTGTAATCAAGAAGGGACACACGAAAAAACACAGATGCGGTTTCGGATACGAACGATAAGGGTGTCTGGATAGTTAGTCGAACTGGTTGGAGAGCGAGAGACAGAGGGAGGAGAGAGAGAGAGAGAGAGAGATAGAGAGAGAGATGGTAGGTACGTAGGGATGCATTTTCAAGAGTTGGCTGATCTGAGGTGCACGGTAGCTACTATAATTTACGCCACGTTTTGTACAACATAACGTAGCGTAACGTCGCGTAACGTAGCCCACATCAGCGTAAAGTAGCATAAGATAGCGTAACGTAGCGTACGGTAGCGGACGGTAGTGTAACGTGGCGCAATGTAGCGTAAACTGGCGTAACCTAAAGTTTGATAACCTAAACATAACATTATCCATAGGAACCTAATGTAGTATGGTGTACTGTGTAACGTAGCGCAACATACCGTAGCGCAACATACCGTAGCGTAACATAGGACCCTAATCCCGATATTTTTTAAAATTCCTCAACTTTGACCCCGGTTTCTTTTTTGTCCATGACATTTCGCGGTTGTTATCGCGTGTTCCGAACTCCCAAGACAAACTACTGTAGCAGGCAATTTGAGCCCGGTTTTTCGCGCCATATCAGTGGCCTAAAAATTTTGCGTGCGCAACAGAATTTGCAGGCTCGCTTGCAGGTAGATGACTAGAGAGAGATAGAGAGAATTAGAGAGAGAGAAAGAGAGAGAGAGAGGGAGATATAGAGAGAGAGCCGAGAGAGGGGGGAGAGAGCGAGGGAGAGAGCGAGAGCGAGAGAGAGACAGAGAGAGAGTGCGAGAGAGAGAGAGCGCCAGACAGCTAGTGAAAAAATATTGCAATGCTACTGTAACCGTTTCGAGCGTCGTAACAGCACTTTTTACAGTACAACAGCCTCCCTAAAACTTGACCCAAATTACAGTACCGTTTTCAGCGCTAAACTCCCCAAATTCACTGTCTTCAACGAAGGGCCGCGTGCTCTACTGCCGAAAATGCGAGGGCCACGGATTTCAGAGAATTTTGAAGGGTCACGCCCCGCTTTGCCCCTTTATTGATTGTAAATGTAAATCGGTAGGTTGTTACAAACACCTTAAATCTATATAAAATTTCAATGCAAATTCTAAAAATCGTCCGAATTTTTGTTTTGGAAATTCTCTAATTGTCGATTCAAAAATAAACCACAGACCCTAAAATTCAGTGTGACCGGCTGATGCGGATGCGGAAGAACGCGTTTGTGCGTCGCTATAAGGAGAGCCTGCCGGAGGATACGGAAGTGGGTTTTTTTGAACAGCGTCTGTAGTTTGTCGCGTAGACGCGTCGCGTACGCGTGGCGGCTGCGTTTTACCGTATTTTCTTGGTGTTGGCTTCAAAATTAATAGTTTAGATAAAAGTCGAGTTGCTCCCACAGCAGAATAATTTAACCCGGCAGCGATTCAGGCCTACAGGTAATTTTTGCATCAAAAAGGGAGACTCAGAGAGAGAGAGAGAGAGAGAGAGAGAGAGAAAGAAAGAGCGAGAGAGAGAGAGAGAAAGACTGAGAGAGAGAAACGAAAAACCCACGATCTTCCAGATACCTATGACTCGGCGGACTCGTCGGACGCGGAAGAGATGTCGCGCGGCGAGGTAGGGGCTACGCTGCATCCCTCGTTACACCCCTATTTTCCAGCGTATCCTCACTGCATACCCGCCGTTTCAAGGCGAGCCCGTACACTTTATTCAAAGGTGAGTATTTCTATTTCGGCGAGTTCAGCTTTTTAGAAAGTATCGATATTTCAGAATTTCGGAATTTTAAAACGCCGAATTTTCATAAACTCGGCATTTAAAAATGTCTCCATTTCAGATATTCGCCGTTTCAGAATCCCGAAATTTTCATAATGTCGATATTTTTTGTAGTCTGAAATTTCGACGCGTTGAAACTCGACAATCTGATTCACGGCGTGCTGATCAAAAATTGTCATAAAACCCGCAAGGCATCAAAAGATGTTTGGCGTCAATTAGCTTATCATTGCCCTTCTCTGGGAATTTTTGCGCGCAGGGGTTTGTTACGTCACGGTGTCCGGAGCGCAGGAATTCCGGAAAGAACCTCTTTCAGGTATCCGACCTCGTTGCCGCCGCGTATCTTCACAAATGGTGGACACCCGGACTTTGGGCAGGTAGGCATGCAAAAAACTGTGGAAGTAGTGGTGTAGCGGAACGTAGCGTAGTGCGTTGTAGCGGCTTCATAATGATGTAGCGTGGCGCAACGTAGCGTAGTGTGGCGTAGCCCAACGTCCGTTTTCGTCAACGCGTAAAATTTTTCAGATGGAAATGGTGCCGCGTAAGTTGGCGCGGTACGGACCGTATCCCGGGATGGCATTCTCAGCCTCACCGTTGTCAACATCAAATGCCACCTTTCTCTCGCCGGTAAGTTTCTCGCTCTCTCTCTCTCTCTCTCTCTCTTTTTGTCTCTCTCTTCTATTAAAATTAGCTAGCTCCATTTACCTACTATCTCATAACCTTTTTCCAGCTGCAATCCCCGTTGACTCCATCGGGTCTGGCGCCGCTATCGGCTCTCCCGCCACAGAAGAAGCCCCAGCCGGTGGTGTTCACATTTCCGACGCCCGTCTCTCTCGCCTCTACCCCGTCACCAATACCACCTAGTGTCATGGATGTAGATGAACATCATGTTGCCGAGGGGACGGTTGAGGAGAGCGGTGAGTTGTTGGAGAGATTTTTGGGTGGATTTGGGCCATCGCAGTGATGTGAACGTGTTGCAGACGCGTAACGTGCCGCTCGAAGCAACGAGAGAGAGAGAGAGAGAGAGAGAGAGAGAGAGCAAGAGTGAGAGCGAGAGAGATTGAGAGAGAGCGAGAGAGCGAGCGAAAATCGAGAGAGCAGCAGCGGCTCGTGATAACCCAATTAGACCCAACGTTATAAGCTCATCCTCCCTCTTTTCAGCCGGCGAAACCGACCCAACCTGGCTGGCCTTCTTGGTGAGCATCGCCGAGACGGAGAAGAAGCTAATCGCAGAGCAACTCCAAGCAAATTCCCGCCTGAAAAGACCCGCCTCGGCCCAGGGCGATATCCCCCTCTAAAGGGGCAGTGAAGCCGACCGGGTGGCTAGATTTCGAGTGAGCTCTTGACAAAAAAATGAAAAATCTACCCATCCCTTGGCTTTACTGCCCTATTTGGAGAACAGATCTGATACGTTTGTCCCTTTTTTGGGGCAGACGATAGAGATGGCGCAGTTTAGGCTACGGTAGCTGGGGCGGGTCTTAGGATGTCTACAGGGTGGCCAGAAAAAAAAAGTGCCTGGTTTGCACTGAAATATCTCGCTAGGAGAAACGAATCGAACCATCGTTACCATGCCAGAATACTTAAATATGCTGGGTATGAAGAATAATCACAAGTTACTTTTTACGATTTTTGACGACCCCCTACTCGTTAAAAAGTTTTGAACATTTTTAAAAAAGTAGAAAACTTTGAAGACGAAAATAATGGAACTTTTAATGACTTAGCCGGACATAAAGAGTATCAAAATGAAGCTCTTGACATGCGCTATCAAACCTGTGTTAAAGAATTTTGATCGGTTTAACTAGTCGTCAATAGGAGCGTTCGGAAAATCGCGACTTTTTCAGAATGGCCGATTCCGAATTGACCATAGAAACCGCATTGACGCCATAACTTTTGTACTTGTTACATGCAATCCTAGTTGCCAAAGATAACCATGTTATAATTTTAACTAAAACAGCCTAGAAATTCCAAATTCCGTCGACTTGGCAACATGTCAAAAATTTTTTTGATTGGGATTTTATAAATGTTAATGCCAAAAGTTAGTAGTTATTTATGTATTGCTAACTACAAAATATTAGACCAATCGGTTGGTAAGGAAATTTTATCTAGAATTATTTCTCCAAAAAGTCGCGATTTTCCGAACGCTCCTATTGACGACTAGTTAAACCGATCAAAATTCTTTAACACAGGTTTGATAGCGCATGTCAAGAGCTTCATTTTGATACTCTTTATGTCCGGCTAAGTCATTAAAAGTTCCATTATTTTCGTCTTCAAAGTTTTCTACTTTTTTAAAAATGTTCAAAACTTTTTAACGAGTAGGGGGTCGTCAAAAATCGTAAAAAGTAACTTGTGATTATTCTTCATACCCAGCATATTTAAGTATTCTGGCATGGTAACGATGGTTCGATTCGTTTCTCCTAGCGAGATATTTCAGTGCAAACCAGGCACTTTTTTTTTTCTGGCCACCCTGTAGTCCAGGGCCGGCTAGCTAACGGCGCATTAATCCAAGGACTCGGAAAGGAGTTGATTTGCTATAAAAATGCTAATATGTGTTGAAGAGGGCTGTAATAAGTCCCATTGGCCCAGCGGAGTGTTGTTTTTGAAAGAAAAATTTGCTTAGGTGGGCTGGCTTAGGCTTAGCTTAGGCTTGGCTTAGCTTAGGCTTATGTTTTAGGCGTACGCATTTGTCGTTATTGACGATTTTTGTGATGCGCGTAAATAGTTTATAATCCGTAAAATTAAAAAATGTTTCTATGCAAAAATACTGTATTTAAGAGTTGATTTTGCGTGATTTTCTTGCGTATTTTAAGCTGAAAACCAAAGGAAAAAATACGTTGGACCTTCTGCTTAACATCTGTCATTTTTGATGTTTTTTTGTCAAAGAACCATGTCGTGTCAAGTCAACCATGTCAAGTCAAAAGATCAAAAACCATGAAAAACTAAAATCTTTTCATGTCCTTTTTTGCCCATTTTGTGATTTTTCTAAGGTTAAATTGTTTCGATTAACCCCCTTGCAATTACCGGATATGACCGGATATAACCTACCGTACCCCCGCATACCCCGTGCTGTGATAAGCTTTTTGCGTTGAACCGGAAATGGATTGTTGACACAGGAGCCGATAAAATGGTCATTTAATCCCGCGTGACTCAAACCGACAATGCGGGACATCTGAAGCGGCATTGGCGGGTCAGGCGCTTCTGCTTTATCACCTTGTTTTGCCCTCCCCAAAATTTGTCAAGCCGCATTGTGGCAACGAAAGAGGAGCAACGGCCGTAAATCCTGATGAAGCCGGCCCCCAAAAAGTCATGGGGTACGCTAAAAATAGCGCAGAATAAGAAGTTATCGGGGTATTTTGGGTCGGCCCCAATAGCCGTCGCCAAAAAAAAGAAAAACGCCTAAAATTAGTGAAATTCCTGGCCAAAGGACCTTATTTTTATCGAATACCTAAAGGGATAAAATTGCCCAACTTTTCACCAAAAAGCAAAAAGTGTCGCGGGCGGGGCTCGAACTCGGGCTCTTTGCCTGGGAGGCTAGCACACTACCAATTAGCCAGACGCCATGGCTTTCGGAAATGGTGTCATTAATTCGCCAGTCGCCGTTCGGGATGCTTTCTCCGATGGGATAACGAAAGGGGCGTCTATTTGTCAACTCTTTGCCAAAAAGCAAAAAGTTTTGCGGCCGGCGGGGGCGAACCTGAACCTTGTGGGTGGCAGGTTAGCACACTACCAATTAGCCACAGAGGTCTTTGACACTGAAAAACCCTGCAGTGACGTGTAAATCGCGTCTCGGAATACTTGAATTTTATCCTATAGCTAAAACTATATCTGTTCCCATAAGTTTGTCGTGGCCCGGAATCGAACCCGGACCTTCGGAGTGGCAAGTTAGCACACTACCAATTAGCCACAAGGCGCTGATTAAAAAAGTGTTAAATCGTATAATTAATGCGTAAATACCACTCATAATATCTTCTAATCTTTATCATCATACCATAATCCAAAAACACACACCTCTTTTTTCACAATATAACAGAACCGTTGGGGGCACAAAGCCGAAGCAAAACAAAAATAATTACGTGATGGCCAAAATGTACAAACATTGGGTTGGGGGAGTGGGGGATACGGTAGCTGTGGCACGGGATAGGGCTGAAGGCGCTCTAAAGGAGCATTGAAGGCAGGGGCAGGGTTGTGGATTTAGGTGTGGGGTCCCGTCTGGAAGAGCTGGGCGAGGAGGGAGTGGGAGCAAGAAATGGCAGGAGAGACGGATATGATATATGGCTGAGCAGAGCACCTCTTTTTGGGGGGAACGTCGTATCTGAAATAATTCATAATACCTTGTAGTAATAAATACGAATAAAAATGTGCTTTTTTTGTTTTAAGGGTTATTGGATTACGTTAGGTAATTGTATTGTTGAAATACCGTGGATTTTTTAGCTTTTTCTCTTTTTTTGGATTGGAAAGATCTTTTTGCCCAATTTTTAGGTTATTTTTTCGTCGAGATGATTCAGTTACGCTATGTAATTTTGCAAAAAACGAAAGTTTCGGCCGAGAATTTCATACTTTTATGAACTTTTTTAGCTTGGAAACTTGGCTTTTTAAACTTTTTGATAGTTTTTAACTTTTACGCGATAAAATCTCTTTACGGAGGACACTACGAATTATTTTAGTGATTTTCGGCTTCATCCCTTTACTTCCGGCTCAAAACAGTGCAAAATCGTGGGCCGCTTTGCACCATCCTGAGAAAACCGCTTGATTGTACCTCATGTCTATTTGTAAGCATCATTTTCTGCAAAGATAACGGCGCCGAAAATGACGAATCGACACGCGAGTCTCAGAAGCGCCAGATTAGTGTTTTTCGAGCTGATTCATAGGTTTTACCCTCAGTATAACCCGATATGTGTCGGCTCTAATAATTCACCCGGGTGATTCACGCTACCGTATCGCTAGGTCAACGTGATTTCTGCGATAACCCGGGAATCACCAGATCGTATTACTAATTTTTGACTCGGAGGTTCGAAAATTTCGCAACATTCTAGCTAGATACTGAGCAAAACGGGGGTACTGGGTCGTTTGCGGGGGGAGGAAAGGGGGGGAATATTAAAACTTCAACCCACCCCCGGTAGTTTTTTTTTTTTTAAATTTTTTTTTATTAAAAATAAAATATAAATAAAAAAAAAAAACTTTGATAATTTGAATTTGAATTTTTGCTCAAAAATTGCCCATTTTTGGCCCAAAAACAATATTTTACTCTTTTAATCACATTTTTCAGTTTTGGACCTGTCTTTTCGAATTTCCCAATGTTTCAAGTGGAAAATCGTTCTTACAAAAATTTAGAAAAACGCATAAAATTCGAAATTTTGCGAAAAAGTAATACCGTAAGTTATGCTCAAAAGCCATGAGTCGTGCTCCAGTCGCCACCTACCTAGTAGAGATAGTTGTTGGGCCGATCGTCGAGTGAGTGGGCGGTGGGCAGATCGAGGTCGAGCCCCGTGTGCGACGTGTACGGCCGACTCTCGATGCCCAGCGGACCGATCGTCGAGACGGGACCGGCGAACATTGATGCTAAAGGTTGAAAAATACGCTTTCGTTGCTTTGCTTTTTAAAAATCAAAAAGCTGATGCTCTTCGACTTTAAGAACTAGCCAAAAAGGGCAAGTACGAACCAGCAGTGGAGAGATATCGGTCTTCCTCGATTTCCTGGTCCTTTTGCTTCTTCCGCTTGTGCGAGATGCCGTAGCGGATCAGCGCCAGCATGCAGATGGAGATCATCAGGATCGTCATGATGATCGCTGTAAGGTTTTGAGGATAAAAATTTATTTTTGGTACGCGTCGCGGCTCGCGTTGTGTCTCTCATTGTCAGAGTGGGATCTATCGCGTAATTCTAGGACTGGGCTGTTACTGGGGGAGTTATTTAGTAAAATATGTTGGCGTTTTCTAGCGTATTTTCATAGTTTTTTAAAGCAGTTAATGATTAAAAAACCATAAGAAGCGCTTTCTTGGGCTTTAAAGGCGAAATTTTCGTCAAAAATTAGGTTTTTCGCCCGAAAAATCGATATTTTTTATATTTTGATAAAAATTTGTACAGTTTTCATGTGAGGAATATTAAAAACCATTCAGAAACCCACAAAAATTATTCATAGAAAAGGTCCGATCGAAAGATCTTTAACTCTTTTTAGTCCTATTTTGTTCTTATTCCCCCTCCAAAATTACCGAGGATGATCCAGGGGACCATCGACAGGGGTGACGAGACGAAAGCCTGCGGCGTCTCGCTGTTCAACGGGCACAGATCCTCGGATCGAAGCGGTGTGCCCTCGGGCGGGCAATTGTTGGGAGCAGAGCGGCAGACGGATGTACAGCCCGGCTTGTCAATGTCAATGTCGAGATTCTCGCGGAGAAGCTGACGGAACCATGTGAGCTGACTGTCGCACAGCCAGGGGTTGCCTAGAAATGGATTTAATTATTGATTTTATGTGTTCTGATAATGTCGAAAATGTCGAAATTTATACTGTGGCAATATCAGAATGCCGAAATTTCATAATGTCGACATTTTTGCACAGGATTTGGGGTTTTTCGGGAGATTCGCTAATGTAATTTCGCTATCCTGAAATGTCGCAATTATGAATTTTCGAAACTATAGAATTTCGGCATTCCGAAATTTCGGCATTGGGAATTTCGACATTCTGAAATTTCGACATTTTCAAATTTCGGCATTCGGAATTTCGACAATATGACTTTGCCAAATTTCGTGATCATTCTAGGCAGAAAATCGATTTCTATCGATATTTTCGGGACGTTTTTATGTTTAAAAATAAAGAGAAAAACTAGGCGCACCACAAGCATAAATAACACGGCGCTCGTCGGGTTGGGGCAGGAAGGAGTTTTGGAAGACGTCGTTCGGCATCGTCTGCAGTTGGTTGTAGCTGAAAAAAACGGGTTGTAAAAGTGTTTTTCGAGCTATTATATAGAGTACAGGGACTGCGAAGGTGGCCCCTGGGCCCGGTCCCCCAAAATCGGCCGAAGGCCGAAAAAATGTTTTTTCGGAATTTTTTGATTTTTATCGATGTTCTCGATGTTTCCATAAAAAACGGCTGGACATAATAAAAATGACAAGTTTAGAATGTGACTCCTGGCAAGCGGCTCCGGCCCCGGCCCCGGACCAGGCCCCGGCCCCGGCCCAGGAGCCCCGGCCCAGGCTGGCCCCGGCCCAGGCCCCGGCCCGGCCCAGGCCCGGCCCCCGACCAAGGCCCGGCCCCGACCAAGGCCCCGGCCCGTCGGGGAGGAAAGGAGCAATTGCCCCAAAATCGGCTCAAAAGGGGTCCCTTATGATTTTCAATAAAAATTCTGCCTGCGGCGCTATTTATTACTGTTTTTAAGACGGTTTTACTTCTTTGAAGCCTATTTTTCAAAATTTTTTTTGCCTGCGGCGCTTTTTTCATTAGTGTGTCAACTGTCCATATAAAATTTCCGCCTGCGGCGCGTTTTCTGTGATGTTTTTACATGAATTTGATCGTTGCTAACGCTTTTCTTATTCGGCCTGCGGCGCTCTTTATAGCTGCGATTTTGAATCTTTTGAAAGTGGTGATCGGGGGAGGTCATAATTCGGGGCCCGAATTGTCTGTACGCCCTGTATAGTTTATATCTTTTCAACCATTTCTATAGGCTCATTTGACTCTTATTATGTAACTCCACTAAAAATCTACCTAATATCCAGATGCTGAATGGTTGGCAGGTTGGCAAATGCGAGGTTTTCCGTGTTCGAGATGCGGTTGGCACCGACGTCGATCGAGTAGAGGTCGTTGAGCCCTTGGAAGAAGTCGGCGCGGATTCTAAAACGAATTTTGTTTATAAGTTAGATTTTTATACATTTTATTTCAGATTCAAACCCTCGATTTTCCAGTTTTTACATTTTTATAGCTGGTTCAGCGGCTACCAGCTTCTGCCTAGTAAACATTCCGGATATAAGAAAAGCCGCACCCCCCCCCATCATTTGCCAAAATGATTCAGCACACGCCATCTCGGTGGACAAAGAGACAAACACCCCCTCGGCAAATATTTGAAGCTCGGCTGCGGTGCGGGGCACAAATTGGGACCGGCGCTTGGTTTTCAGCATGGCATGGGTGGGCTCGAGAGTTTTTTGTATTCTTTTACACGCCTAAATAAGTTAGGAAGCGGTTTTCTATACGTAAAACCCGGAAAAAAGCGCAAAAACTAGCCAACCAAACCAGATTTTCAATCACTTAAATACTCAAAAACGTACTGGGAAAGTCGGTTCTTGTTGAGGACGATGGCCTGGATCTTGGGCGTCCGCTGGAAGGCCCCTCGCTCGATCGTGTCGACAGCAGCCTCGGACATCTCCAGGCGCAACAGGTTCGGGATGTACTGAAAAGGGGATTTTTGGTTTTCTAATAAAATTGTAATCAAAATTGAAGATTTGTATATATTAAGAATCATCAAATATACCTGGAAGGCGTTGTTGGGGATGACGGAAATCGGTGTCTCGCCAATGCCCAGAGTTCGCAGGTAGGGAACGAAGCTAAAAATTACCTTGAAATTCGCAGAAAAACACGCACAAAAATATTCTTACAAAATTTCCTGCACACTTACCGGAACATTTCCGGCTGCCACGACGGGAACTTGTTTCCGGTGACGTAGAGGTACTGTAGGTTGGGCACACCCTAGAGTTTCAAGGATGGATGAGGTTATAAAATCCATGAAATTTAAAGAATTTTAACAGAACTTAGTTATTAATTAACCTAAACTACACTTTTTCATTGAAACTATACCTGGAAAGCCTGCGGGGTGATGACGGTGATGCCGTTGAATTCCAGGGAAAGAGAGGTGAGCATCGGCAGATCGAGGGCTCCGACTGGCACCTAAATTTTATTGTTTTAGAAGAAGTCTAGAAATGCAACTTAATAAAAAGTATTTTAACAAATTTTTGAGTCAAATATAAGTAGATTTCAACTAGAAAAACCACCTAAAATCTTGAAAAAATTAAAGTCGCAACTTTCGTAAAAACGCGATTATTTTTGGTCGAAAAATGGAGATCTTTTGCAGTTTTTAATAACAATTTGTAACGTTTTTACGTTCAGGGAGAGTAAAAAGCGGTTTAGCAACACTTTCGCTATTTATATTTGAAAATTGGATCCTAAGCAAAAAAATAGTCACCCGTTAACGCAAAAGATCCCAAGAAAAGCCTACATTGCTGATGTTGTTGAGGCCCAAGTTGAGATTGGTGAGGGTCAGGCGCTGGTTGACCAGGGCCGCAGATGGGATCTGGGTCAAGGCGTTCGTCTCCAGCGAGAGTTCCTGCAAAATATATAAAATCGTTTACATAAATATTCATTGTAACAAATTAATTAAGAAAATTTGGCAGGTCTTAAAAGATCGAGGAAGGTTTTGATAAGCGTACCTGCAGCAGTTTGAACGGCCTGAACACGGTCGAATCTCCCAGCGAGCGATCCGTCAGGCGATTGCCGGCCAGCGAAATCTTCACAATCAAATCCTTCGACTCCCAGGCGGCAAACGAGTTCGCCGGCAAGTTGGAGATCTTGTTGCGGTACAGGTAGAGTTTTCTGAAAAAAACTTGATCTATAATTCCAGAACTAAAGTCTCCCAAAAACTAAAACTCACCTCAAATTCTGGAGCTTGGTGACACCGGTCTGGGGCACTTGGCCGAGGTTGTTGTCGCCGAGGTCGAGCTCCACGAGCGATTCGAGCAGTTCACCGTTGAACGCGTTGTCGTCGATGTTGCCTATGGAAAGGTAGGCAAGAGAGTGACTGCTTACTCAAGGTATTCCTATTCAGGGCCAATCGAAGAATGGTGAAGCCCTGGAAGGCATTAGCGGGCAGCGAGGGGACGGCCGTGTCGACGATCATCAACGAATCAATCTGAAAAAAAGTTTAAATTAGGGGCGTAAGCAAGCCTGCAGCGGTTTTTTCAGGAAACGAGAAAGCTTAGGGCAAGCTTGCCGAGATCCTTGAGGCAAAATGGGGCTTAATCCAAGCGTGCAGAGAGTTTTTCAGGAACAAGAAAAGCCTAGGGCAAGCTTGCAGAGATCTTTCAGGAAAACTGTTAACCAAGCTAGGAGAATTTGGGAACCGAAAAGCTGTAGGAAAATTTTCACAGCTTAGGCAAGCTTGCAGAGGTCCTTTAGGGAAAAGGTAAAATTCAGGAGGGCTTGCAGATATTTTTAAGAAAACCAAAGATATGGCTTGCAGAAACCCTTTAGGGAAAATGGGGGGCTTAATTCGAGCTTGCAAAAGTCCTTGAGGGAAAAGCTAAGCTTCAGGCAAGTTTACAGAAATTTTTAGGAAAGAATGGCCTTGCCGAGGATCTTGAGGACCAGGGGCTGAACGCAAACCAGAGGTTCTTTAGGAAAAAGAAAAACTCAAGGTAACGTTGCAGCGATTCATTAGGAAAATAGAGTATTCAGGTAAACTTGCAGAGATTTTTTCGGAAATCGCGGAAAATAAAAGAATTTGTCAAAGCTTACCGGCGCGCCCTTCGCAGGCTGAATCGCTGCCAGCACATTTTGCAGACTACCGGCCTGCTCGCAGATGATGGCGATCGGTTCCGTCATGGATGGGGAGCATCTGAAAGGCGGCGTGAAATTTTGGGCTACGATAATTTCCTCAAAACACTTCCGTCACTACAAAGCACTCACCGGCAAATATTAGAATTGAGCTGCGGACACTGTGCGTAGACAGTGGCCGCGAGCAGAAGCGGCACGAGGAGGGCCTTCATCGCCCGCGGAAATGGCTGAGAATATTTAGGTGGCTGGCACGGCTGTCTGCACTCAATGTTGTAAAGTGTGTGGGGTGGCCCGCTCGCGATGGTCCGCCTAAAAAAAAGGGAATTTTAAAAGGTTCAAAACGCCATTAAACCGAAAGATCGAAGTTACAAAAATACAAACCTAGAAGGGAAAACGTTTCAAACGAAGAAAATTTTCGGGATCAGAGCACTAGAAAAATAAAGGAGGTAACTGAGCGTAACTATCAAAACGTCAAAAATCCTTTTGTCGGCATTTCCCTAGTCGAAAATTCGTAAATTAAGACGTAAAGAAATCGAGGAGTGAGCACCTTCATACGGCCAATAAAGGCCAAAAATTCCGAAAGCTAACTAGAAACAGAAAAAAGCAAGTTCTTAAAAACGTGCAGGTCCTTGCACATTATCGGGGGGGGGGTCTTTTCCTTCGAAAACAAGTTTTAAATAAACGGATAAAATGTTCCCCAACTGTTCTTACTATTCCTAATAGCAAACTTTACAGCTGGCTTTACAACAAAATACAAAAATATCGAATTTTTAAACCAAAATTGGCGGAGCTTGACCAAAACATACGGTGGTCATGATTTTCTGAATTTTTCTAATTTTTGTAGAGTTTTTCCATATACGTAAAATATCTAAAACTACTGTTAAAACGGATGGAAAAAGTGGATAAAAAGCATTCGATAAAAGTATAAAGTAAAGAAGCCCAATAAATTCGAAACTAAAGGTCGTCGAAAACCCACCGTCCCACCACTTGCCAACCCCTTTAAACTGTAATATAACTGGTATCCCGGGCGTAGAAGCCCCCCAAAAAATGGTTGTTGGAGTGCGTGGGGTTGGTGGGTGTGGGTAGACAGCTGAGGGGTAGGGGGACCGGTTCCGGAATTGAGTCATTTTGCTGGGGCCCAGGGCCCGATAATCCCTCACTCAGTAGCGAGGGACGGAGAAGCGGAAACGGTACACAAGAATGCGCACCATTTTGTGAGGAAACATTTAGCAGATTGGGGTGATGAAATCGGGGCTTTCGGACAGTGCGGATGCGGAAAATTGAGCTGATTTAGGCGATTTTCAGGTTTTAAAGGGGCCGGAAAGGTGGCGGAAAAGTGCTTGTAATTGGAAGAAGGCTCCAAAAAGAAGGTGCAAAATTGCATGAAAGTTCACATTTTCCCTAGTACGGCTATTACACTCATTAAATCTCATATAATCGATGGTCAAAAGGTCCTTTGGCATTACCGGGGGGACCAACTTTTTTATTTCGATCCAATTTTGCTGAAATAAATAGCGGAGGTGTTTTTAAACGATTCTCTTTCTAAAGACAAAAACTTTACAATTTTCATCTAAAACATTGTTTTTCGACCATATCGATTTTTTGAAAAATTTGTAACATTTTCAGATGTCTTTTCTTTTCTAAACATAGCTATAGCTGACTAAAAATACTGCCTATTTAGTTATCAGGCATTTCTATGCAATACAAAATATCTATACAAAAAATTTCGGCGCCCCCCCCCCCCGATAATGCGAAAGAACCGGACTAAACCAATTGCAAAATAAGGTCCAAGCTACTAGCATTCGAATCGAGATTTTAGGACTACTCTAGTCTCTCCTCCATCTGAAGTGTATTAAAATGTACAGGAGTCTTTTTAGATTATTAAAAAAGCATAATAACATCGTTTTTCCAAGCAAAAAACCACGAAAAAGGTATACGAAAACGGAAAAACCAGAAATCCAGTTACGACAATCGAATGGCTTTTCCCAACGTGTCGACCCCTATAAAGCCAAAAAATTACGCAAGGTTGGCCTGGGGCCAAAACCGGAACTCCCCGTCGACTGGCAAACAGTATTAGGGCCCTGCGGCCATGAGTCAGATGCTCGAAAGGCTGGAGGAGAAGCCCGGGCCTTCAGGGGGGTCATTGAGTCTCGTGTAGATGGGGTGGGGGGGGGTTGAGCACCCCCTGAATTCCGTGTTTGTACAGGCTGCAATGGGCCTCTAGGGCATTTGACAGCCACACACGAGCTCTCTCTCTCTCTCTCTCTCTCTCTCTCTCTCTACCAGCAGCAGGGGTTCTACCCCCGCGGGGCTCGGATCCTCCCCCCGAAAAAGGCGAACAAATCCGAGCATAACAAGAGGTAAGAAGGTGGATTGTAATGGGATCGGTCACGTTACGTCCAGAAACGGTTCTGGTTCGTTAGCGGGAGGGACCAAGCAACTCCTCGTTAAAAATTACAGTGCTACAAAAAGCTACAAATCACGAACTAAAGGAGAATAATTCGAAAGATTTATAGACGAGAAAAAGAAGAGACTCGTCAGATCGAAAGGTATGTATATGTAGTTGAAGATGGCGTGGAAAGACTGCATTAGAGATTCTTAGATAAAGTTCTTTAGCATTATCGGGGGGAAAATTTTTTTGTATTAATCAAGGAATGCCTAGTAACTGAATAGGAAGTATCTCGATAATTTTTTTTCAGTAAATAAAACTATATTTTAACTAGAAAAACTATCTAAAAATTTTGAAAAGTGTTTAAGAAAATCGAAGCTTTGGTCAAAAAATGGTCATATTTGGCCGAAAAATTGCTACTTTTTTGTACCTTTGTAATAAACATTTGTACAGTTTTGACGTTCAGCAATAGTAAAAAAACAGCCTAGACACACTTCCGCTATTTATATTCACAAAATTCGTTCCTAAGAAAAATTGTCCTTCCCCCGTTAAATCCCCCCGATAATGCGAAAGTACCGAACGAAAACAAAAACATAATTTTTTTCCTAGCCTAATCCTAGTTTCCCAAGCGACTCGAAGCCTCTCAAATTGCCCAATTCCGAAACACCTCAAAAAAAGCCGAGATTCCACGCATGGCCGCTTGAGGGCGCCCCCAAAACGTGACGCGGGATTCGGGCGGAGAAAGGATGTTCGTGGCGGAGCTGTGGGCCACATTGTGGATGGGCCCTTCCTGGATGGTAGAGAGGGCCCACCACCCGCAGCCAGATCCCTCCAAATCAAGCCATTCCAAATCGGAGACAAAAGGGGACACCGCCCCGGGGGTGATACCCCCCGCCAGCGGGCATTGAGAGCGGAAATGCAGATTGCAACACGGTTCCGAACGGGATTTATCATTAAAAAAAAATCTGTATTCTCATATGGCGATGAATTCTAGAAAATCGCAAGGCTTGACAATAAAAATATACATTGAAGCCCATGCCTTTCTAGCAAGAAAAACTTCAGCATTGGAAACAAAAACATCTAGGACTGCGGCCTTAGCTCGAAATTCTTTTGAGTTTCCAGAAAAAGGAAAGATGAAAAAGCTCAAAACCGGCTCTGCCAGCTCAAAAGAGCCAGCTCTGCTGATTTTAAGCATTGATAAAATCTAATAAACAAGCATACAGCAAGGTTCCATTGGCCAATTCATATTAAAGGAAAAGCCTAAAATTCAGCAAGCGGGTAAAACAAAAACAAAAGCGAAAAAAATTCACTAAAGCTTCAATCGAATACCTTAAAGCACCAATGATGCGGATATATAAACTGCTAAAGACGTTCAGGCACCTCGTAAAATACGGGCGCGCCTAATTACGCAGAGAGACTAGAGAAAAGAGAGAGAGAGAGAGACGGAGAGAGAGAGTCAATAGGTGCTCGCGTCGCGTAGCAGTAAACCACTACCTATAGGTGCCCTTGAAAAAATCCGAAGCCCACTCGTAGCTTTAAAGATCGAGCTTCAAACGATGACTACAATAATAAAAGCCGCTAAAAGCTCTACATACGAAAGTAAAAGCCGGGGATCGGCAAAAGCCACAGGATAAAGCTTCAAAAGCTCAGCCCCAGCTTACCCCAAATTATAAAAATCACGCCCAGGCGTTCCACAATTCCCTAGAGAAGGTGTCGACGGCAAAAAAAAGACACCCAGCCATTCATCAAGAGGTTGAGTGGCCCTGTTGTATGCTAAAAGTTGATCGCGCAGAAGAGAGGGCGTTGCGCGCCGGGGCACAATGCCGGGGTCGCGCGCCAGTCTGGGTGACTTCGGGATGCACGGGGGCGCAGCGTGAGAATCCGGTTCTCTCCAGGGCCCAGCCAACCCCATCTCCGGCTCTAATCAATTGTAAGCTGGCCCGGTGCGCGGGTACGTCGAGCGAAGGACCCTCCCTCGCGCCATCCGGACGCGGGGGGTCTGCTGCAGTCCGCGTGCCGCTTAGGGCCCAGCCCGATTACGGACCAATACCCTGCACGGGGCCCAATCCGAGCCGGTCAGCGGGAAAAAACAATCGGCCACCCGGGGCGATCGGTAACCGATGAGGGGATTGGTCGTGCTGTGCTTTGGACCTGAAGTGGTTTTGGTCCTAATAAGTGAAGCTTACATGACTTTGGGTTCTTTCGCATTATCGGGGGGAGGGGTGATAAATTTTTTTGTATTAGTCTAGAAATGCCTAGTAACTTAAGAGCACGTATTTGTTTTTAGTCATGCTTTTAGTCAGATAAAACTATATTTTAACTAGAAGAACTATCCAAAAAATTTGAAAGCTTTTGAAAAAATCTAAATTTTGGTCAAAACGGCGTTTTTGTTCGAGAAATCTATTTTTTTTTAATAAAAATTTGTAAGGTGCTTACGTTTAGGAAGAGTAAAAAACTTTTTAGAAGCACGAAATATAATTTTAATGCGTGAATTTAAATAGATTGAAATTCAAGAAAAATCCGCCTATGATCAGAATAGAAACTGGAACTAGGAAACAGCAGGTTTGACAAAAGTCTTCAGACCTGAGAACACCCAGCCAAAAACCCTCAAGTCATCAAAACCAGCCGCATCCGTTCAAAGCCGTGATTTGACAGCAGCATGGCCGGGCACACAGTGTTAGCCGGGCAACTTGGTGCCAGTTGTGTGTATTCTGGATGGATGGAGGAGAGATGGTGGTGGTGGTGTTGGTTGGGAGGGAAGGGTGCGTGGGGCTCTCGAGGTGCCGACTGAGAGTGGTGCATGAACGGTCGAAAGCGCCCGAGAAAATGCGAAACATTTTCTGCGGTGCTCGGGGCGACACGGGGACACTTTAAGGGCTTCACAGACTGCAGAAAATTCGGGAGCTTTATAAAAATGGTTAAAAATTAAATTTAAAAGTTGGCTATCTCGCTCCGAATTTTCATTATTCCGTTTTTATTACCTATTTCCTTTTTGTTACTTTCTTTCTTTTTTGTAGTTCCGGAAAAGGTTGGATGTACCAGTATACTATCAAAATCGGCATAATGAACATCGGGATCGTGAAGAAAACGTATAGCAAGCATGAGTAAAAGCGCTTGTTGGCTAATTTGAAAATTTCTATTTTCTTAATATTTTTCAAATTTTCTAAAAATGTTTTTGTGGCTTTTTGTAATAAAAAAACGACCAAAAATATTGTTGAAAAACTGTCTAAAATGCCGCTAACAGCCCAGTACCGGTTAGTCCACCTAAATCAGTAATTATGATTTAGAAAGCCCCAGAAAAGTGCACGAAATACAAAATTACAAAGACCTTTCAGCGCCCGATGCCCACCGCCAGCTTCAGGCCTAAAATGCTGCAAATCGGTGTAAAATGCGCTTTCCAGTGTGGCGCACCACTAAGCACCTCCGCCCCCCAGTGAAACAAGACAAACGCCCTCCTGATCCGCGCGTGCTAACAACCTACACTCCGCTTCTTCGCTGCTACTGCCACCCCAGCCTGTACCTCCGTGATGTGTACCCAGGCCCACAGCCTTGCCAATCCGTTTCGAGACAAGTGCCGAGGTGTTTGTGTCTGCCTTCTCAACGTCTTCTCACACTCTCTCGCTCCCCTATGGTCTTCAAGAAGCTGTATGACTTGTAGTTGGTGGGGGGCGAAGGGTATTTGCCGAGAGGGCTGAGGGCGCGCGGCAGCGCATGCGGAGACGGCGCAAATATTTCAGAGAAGGGCCCCGGGAACAGTCCACACACTGTGTGCCACCCATGCTCCGCTAATCTGCCTTGCCGCCGCCCGCTGGGTGATGCCTGCGCCGCGGGGGGGACTGTCGCCTAAGTCGGCGTGGAATGAGGCCGGCTTCAAAGAACACCCTCATTTTTGTAAATCGGGAACGGTTGGTAGGCAGAGCCTGGGTACTGGACCGTTGGCAGGGGGGAACTAATTGTCTTAATAATCTTGTACGTTCCTATAAGAAAATATAAACCAGTTTTCTAGCACTTTACAAAGTTTTTAGATATAAAAGCTCCTAAAACTAACAAAAATCAGCAACAATTTTTGACGTTTTGTTCAAAGATTTATGAAGATAACCAAAAACTTCAAAATTTTCCATTTTTCAAATATGTTTTTGTAATTTTCTAGTAATAAAAAATTAGCAAAGTAATATACCAATACACTATTACTTATGAACAGGTATAGGCGGAAACATAAAATCCGTTTCCCCCGCTAGTAGTCCAGTACAGTCGCTTACCAGATAAAACTACGTCGAGTCCTTATCCGTACTCTCACATTTTGCCAAAGTCCGCAGTAAATTTTGACGCAATAATTCTAATACTGGCGAGCATTCTACCCAATAAACTAGCCATGGCATCATTCCTTTCCGGCTGGCTGTATGCCGTCACAACAGATGATCGTTCATCGCACCCCTTCGCGGCAAGCGATCCTTGTGGGGCCAAGTGGGGGCCTCGTCCGTGCGTGCCTGTTTGTTTGTTTGTTTCTTTCGTCCTTGTCCTCCTCTCACCCCCCGCAAAGGGCCGGTTCCGGTTTCCGCTGGAAAACCTTTGAGATCCCCCCGACACGGTCCATAACACCGGACATTAGGATTTAGAAAGGGGCCACCGTGTTTGAAGACTTTTGTGAACAGTTTTTTGGATTTACATTATAATATTAAAAGACTTTTTGTATCATTCAAAAACGCAATTGATTGGAAAATGTTATTCAGGAAGACACAAAAGTAAATCACAGAAATGAGTACAGAATCGGCAGCCTACCTAGCAGGCATTGGAAAGACAAGTAGATCAATCAGAAACGAACTGCTGCTTTAAACATAGCTGCAACACTTGTTCATCTTGCGGGCACTCGTGTAGAACATTTTGCTCTAAAACCGATATGAAACTTTACAAACAAAACACCTGTTCAGATAACGTTTCACTCTTTGACACCAGATCGTCGAGTTTCTCGCCGCGGTCGAGTAGCGCTTGGATCGTGCTGTGCATGACAAGTTTTGTCTCTTCCACTTCTTCCTGTACAGAATCAATATAAATACGAAAGCCGAAAACCAAACCTGAACACGCGTCATCGCATCGGATGTACTTGGGTTTTGCCATTTAGTCAGCTGCACCGGCAGTTGGTCGTAGTGGCACTCTCTATCGCTTTTGATTACTGCCTAAACAAATGTTTGAACTCAAAAAAATTGCGCGAACCCAATGTCGACGAGGTACCCTCATTGCAAAATCATCTAACACGCGCATCAGCATCGTAAAGGCGACCTGGGAATAAGTATAATCCTTTAATAGATACCAACTCGTTGTTGATATTCGCTGTCTGTCGTACAAACAGCAGACAAGCCGTCAGCGCGCACGTACGTGTGGAGACGGTATTCTTGTTCTGGAATAAAAGGGCTCTAGAGTCGCAAAGTCGTAAAATTAAACCTGCAACCGTCGTTCGGGTGCCCTTATTCGCGCGTTCGACGAGTAGCTTCGCGGTGAAAATTATAAAATCCTGAACAAAAATTGACTAAAGAAAGTAAGTGAACCTGAACAGAGCTGCGCTTGAAAAAGGTGAAGGAAGAGAGATCATAGGCTCCTTTCAATAGTGTAGCCTGCAAGGGAATAAATATTGAAAGGATATCGTTACCTGACTTGATATTTCATCTTTGTAGAAAACTTGTAGTGAGAAGAGCTTCATTTTGGAACTTTTGAAAGGTCTTGAAAAGTTTGAAAATCTTTTGCTCCCCAACCTGTTCCGATAGGCTCCTATCTACATTTTCCAGTCAACAACGGCATACGAAACTTTGTAAGGTGTAATAAACGTACTGAATTTTTTAATGGCTACGGCTACATGCTGGTTTCTGCAAAAGGAGAAGCTTCTCCTTCGAAGCGTGGTACTAAGCCGCTCGCGGATCGATAGCGGTTAGTTGTCGACTTTTCAACTTCTCCGCCCACCTTTTTTAGGATTCTTCCACGACTCCAGATGTGCGACATCGAGCAAGCACGGCATGCCAACCGATGCGGGCAAAATGAGATTTAAAAGGTTTTCTTTCTTTTCAAAATGAGAAGAGCAAAATAGCTGGGCCCATGGGACAATTTGCGAAAATCTATAGGTCTAGTTGTAGTTTCTCCTCTCCAGGGTAACGGTAGAAGAAGAAAATCATGTTTTCTTAACAAATCCCTGCTGGCTGAATATTCGCGATTACGCTCGCCATAGCCAAATGAAACACTAAAAAACCCCAAATACAAAGTTCGGCAAGGTCGGTTGCACTTACTCGCATTGTCAGAAAAATTTCTAGTAAACAGTGTTCTTAAAGTTAGACATTTTGACATGGCATTTTAAAAGCTTTTCTACTATCTTTTAGTGTGATTTTTGTCTTCTCGCCCAGCATGAAACAATGGAATGGAGGCGGCTTCAGCTGTTCGCGTATGCCTGGGCTGCTCGTGCGGAAGTGAGCCGTTGGCCTTGGCAGATGCGCTCGCGAAGGCGCCACCTCTACGAATCGCTTAGAAGCCCGTCGACGTCAGAAGGTTCAGGGGAGCAAGTCGGGTATTTGAGTTCCAACTTCCGCGCCAAAAAAACGGGTGGTGCTTGATGTGGGGGTATCTTTTTTGTTTGTGTGCTTTCGGGTGTTCCGTCTTTGCGGCCGCACCTTTGGCGGAAATAAGTCATCGTCGTGGGGCCGTTCGGCGGGCCTGTACGCGGATAGTGTTTTATAATGTTTTATAATGTATAATGATATTATAATGTTACCGTATTTTCTAGAAGTGGCGCATTTAGTAACTTTGAATTTTGGACGACGAGAACTGCTTTTTTGTATTCCTACAGTTGGAAAAATGGGATTGCAGGCGAAATAAATATTTCTAGGGTTGCCCGCGCGCCTGAACATGACTTTCTAACTTGTTTTTGCTGTATCCTATTCCAGATTTGTACATTCCACCTAATCGCGCAGCCTTTTTGAGGGTCAGACGCTGGATCCCGTGACCGAGTGGTATCAGCGTTATCGTGGCAATATTTCGGGCTAGATCCTCCCTCATCGGCCTCCAGTTCAAGGCCTCCCCCCGCCATTCCTCATCCCCGCCTTGCAGCTTTCATCCGTTTCCACTCGGGGCCCGGCCGCCGCCTCATATTTCCCTCTATTTTCGGGGGTCGGGATCGGGATATACGAGGTGGCGAATTCGTGGATCTCGCGCGCTGCGCCCCCAAATTTTTTTCCGCAATGCCACGGCCCGGTCGGCCCCGCCCGCGCGATTTGTAACAGTCGACCCTCATTTCGCGGGCTATCACCTCCCTTTTGCCGGTGCTCCGTGTTTTGGAGCTCCTCGGATCAGGGCGGCTCGCCGTGTATTTTCCCATTTTTGAGGACAAGCCGGTTTTCAACCCGACATTTTGAGGGCATTTGAGGCAAATATGATATCTCCTTTTCCGATGTTTTAGGGCTATTTTTCGGTATTTGTTTCCGGTGATGGATTTGGGGGAAAAGTACGTTTCGCCGCATAAAAGTGATTTCGGTGAGGTTAGTTTTCCGTGAAAATGTCTTATTGGATGTTGCTTTTTAGGTGTTTTGCATTTATTAGCAGTTATTCACAACGTAGAGTGCGCTTTATCCTTTTTTGGTTGTTTACTTAACCTTCCAACGCGCTAGTGATTTCGTTTAGAGTAATTTTCGTTGGAGTTTGCCTTCTGGACGCAAATGTCTATGGGATTTTCATTTATTTGTCGTTATTCACTACCGCGACTGCGCATTATACTGATTTAGTTTTTACCTGCGTTTTTACCTTTTTTATAGTTTGATTTTCCGAACCCTCAGTCACATTCTACGTAGCACCCAGTTTGGCATCGTTTTTGACCAGCCCAGGGTCACGTCGGATTGTTGAGCCGTCGAAAACACCGATATTTCAGTGTTGATGGTGCTCTTTGCAGCCGATTAGGACGTGAGGTCCTTTTTGAGGCGGGGAGGGGGGTCTGCTACGTCACAAATTGACTCCGGGTTAGGGAGGTCAGCGGGGCTGTCGAGTGGATGCAAAGATTGCGACCATATAGATCCTTTTTGCGACAAAATTCCATGATTTAGGGGCAGCGGGTGCAAAGTTTACCCGGGTCACTCCTTGCAGCGATGATGAGGAGAAACAGCGCACTGACTATGAGGGAGAAGCCTGGCCGAGCGCCAACCTCGGGAGCATGGGAAAGTGGCAAATGAGAGAAGCTGCTGGGTCTAGTTTTTTGAGCTTGCAGCGTGGTCAAGGCCAAAGTCCAAGTCTAGGCTAGATTCTCGGGATTATGATGATTAGGGAATCGGTGCTGGATCACTAACGGGGGGGCGGAGAATTTTAAGCTTTGTAATTCTGTGCGGAGCTATGTATAACAAAATACAACCCGTTTTTATCGCATTTTTACAGCGTTTTTAGATACAAAAAACTCATAAGAGAATAACTAAAATTTCCGAAAATTTTTGGACTTTGTGTTCAAAAATGGCCAAAGTAAAAATTTTCGAGTTTTCAAAAATGTTTAAAACGTTTTTTGTAACTTTCTAGCAGTCAAAACCTACTAAAAATTTTATAAAAAACCATTTTTTATGAACAGGTCAGTGTAGACGGAAAAATAAAAATTAGTTCCCCCGCTAAGAGTCCAGTACCAAATTTTGCCCTCCCCCTATAACGATCCAGAGCCTCAGAAACCCCTTGGCTATTTTTGTTTGTTTAGATCAGATCCGCGTAGTCATGCAGAACCAAATCTGATGCCTGAACTTGACGCGCCAGAAGTTCGCCAAGCTCCCAGTGACGCTACCGTACCCCCAGGCGCGCTCCGTCGTCACCCATCAACAGCTCTTTTCGGATACTTTTTCCAGGGACGAGGAACCTGTGATGCAGACCACCACGAAATCCCCCCTCAAATCCTTTTTTCGCAGCCGGGCCAGCTACGCGAAAACCGGTTCGGCCGGGGGGATGTCCAGCGGAGTACGGCGTAGCCCCACTCCCGTGGGCTACCGTACACTTTGACGTCACGGGCGAGACGCGCCGGCGGAAAAAGGCTGGGGACGTCCCGCATATGGGCTGCACGGGGACTCAGTCTGGCTATGGTGGTTTTGTGGGTTTTTAGGTTAATTTTCTTGTCTTGTCGAAAACGTACCTTCACTTTGCTTAAAACGGTTTGTTCTGGTTTTAACATCTTCTTCGGTTCTTTTGCATTATCGGGGGAGGGGGCAACTTTCGAATTTTACGATATTTGTTGGAGAAAAACACTCACCAAAAAACTGAAGAATTTTTTAGTAGGTTTTGTCGAAAATTCTATATTAAAAGATTTTTTGCGCTTAAGAATTGTAGAAACTTACATGTATAGAAGACGTAACTTTCCTTTTTATGTAGTTTTCCTCCTCAAAATTGCTACTTAATTTTAGAATTTCCAGGGTCTTTTCAAGTAAACCGTGAGGCTTTAATAGTATAAATTCTAAACAGCTTTCGTTCCGCTTCCCCGGTTTTATTCCAATTTTGGAGCGGTAGGTC
The DNA here is from genome assembly GCA_958295435.1 of Mesorhabditis spiculigera. Classification (NCBI taxonomy): domain Eukaryota; kingdom Metazoa; phylum Nematoda; class Chromadorea; order Rhabditida; family Rhabditidae; genus Mesorhabditis; species Mesorhabditis spiculigera. Next base: position 737,014 of record CATQJA010002631.1, read on the forward strand.
GCCGCGCCGTGCTCTCACCATAGAAAAATCAAATTTTTCGGCTCGTGTTTTTTGAGCCTCACCGCTGCCCCCCGATTGCTCAAATGCCAAATCGGCTCGCCGATCAGACCGGAACTTGTCGAATCTTTAGGATGGTCGACCAGCGCGGCCAAAACAGACAACTCTTGCTCGGCTAGTAGCCTAGAGTTTCCAGTTTTCGGAATTGAGTGGATTGTGTCGTCTGGACATTAGACGCTGTTGCGCACACGTTGACCACTTTGTTCAGTTCACCCTGGGCAGCACTTTTAGGCCGTTTTAGCCGCTTACACTCCTTGAACTTGTTGGTCTGTAGCAGACGTGGCGGCTGTAAAGTATTGCCACCTCGCAATTTCGAATCCAGAATTGCGGAACTGGGTACTAAACTGTTAGCGGAGGGCAACTAATTTTTTCCCAGTAATCCTGCACGACCTCATAATAAAATATAAACCATTTTTCTAGCATTTTACACAGTTTTTAGATACAAAAAAGTTCATAAAAAATTATCAAAGTTTTTCGAATCAAAAATCAACAATTTTGTGAAGCTGTCAAAAAAATAGCAAATTTTTCGCTTTTTCAAAAATGTTTACAACATTTTTGCAACTTTCTAGCAGTCAAAAATTACGAAAATTTTATTTAACAATATCTATAGGCGAAAAAAACATATTTCCCCCTCGCTAAAAGTTCAGTACCCGAAACCTACCAAAAATTTTCGCGATATCGCGATCTTCTCGATTTTATTTTTCGAGATAATCACCGTTTCCGATTATTAAATAGCCATACGTGCACCGCTCTTATTTTCTAATCCGTTCCCCGTTCGTAATCGTCGAATTGCCCCGCGAAAAGTGAATTTTGATCGGTTCTGCTAGACAGCGCGGGGACCCGGAATTTAGCGGGGGTCGAACTTGTTGTTCCGCCAATTAGGACGTCACCCCCTACAAACACACGACCCTCCAATGGGCTCCGATGGCTGACCACCATAACACTTGTTTACTAAACGGTGACCCCCGCAGGTAAAAGGATTATCCGCGGACGAGAAGGCCGGCTAGCAGAGATCGCTTGGGAATGGTGGTGCTAGTTCATTAGCGGGGGGAGGATAAATTTTTCTTAGTAGGGGCCTGGTGTATAAAAAAAAAAAAAAAAAAAAAAAAAAAAAAAAAAAAAAAAAATGTATTTTTTCGTTAAAAATGTCTGCAATACGATCCAAAATTGCAGCCTTTTTGTGATTTTTCAAGTTTGAAACTTTAATTTTTAATGATTTTTTCCTGATTTTTCAAAGATTCAAAGCGAAACTTTAAAATAGCATGAATGACCCTATTTTTGATTATTGCTACTGTAGGACGTCAAATAAAGGAAATTACTCCCCCCCCCCTTTAAAGAACTAGAACCGGAAGTTTCTGCACCCATTGTTATAGTCACGTGTGTTTTTTCGGCCCACGGCTTTCCGGGTCTTAATTTTCGCAAAATCGGCGTGCTAAAAAGTGCAGCAAATATTTCGGGGACTTCGGCATTCGTCAGCGGCTGGGAAATTTGGGCTGGAATTTCATCGGTCAGCCGGCCGGCCTGCGGGCAAACAAAATGCTTTTTTCGGCGCCGGCTAATTTTTGGGGTGGACGAGGAAGATCAGAGGTTAATATTGGTGGGCGTTTCTTGCGGAACTAGACTCTTAGCGGGGGCTCTTCGCAGGCATGGAAAACTATTTGTTGTTTATATGTTAATATTAAAGTTTTTGGAGATGTTTAACAATTTTGGTAAATTTACAACCGTTTTCGAATGAAATTTTTGATTTTCAAAATTGTGTAAATGTCATAAAGTTTGGTAAAAAAAATTAATAAAATTTAGCAAAAGTTAGTTTCCCCCTGCTAAACCTATCTCCCCCGCTAACAGTCCAGTGCCGATCTTGCCGTGTCCGTCTTTAGCCGGAAGTCTGACCACGACGAGCTCGCGCTCCCATTCAACCTCAGGTCTAACAATTTTCGACGTAGTTAATCGAAATCATTCTCACGCACCCAAAATCACGCCCCCATCCCCCGATTGAGCACGAAAACCATTCAAAATTCAACGGTCCCCCTTCCCTGAATGTACCCCAGTTTTGGGCCAAAATTTGATTCGTCGGCTCCGCGCGCCCACCCGGATACGATAGCGCAAAAACATTGCTGGCCAGCAGATTTTTGAAGGACCAAATGCAGAGGCGGGAATTTCCCCGCGCCGATTAGATTCATTAAAAATTACATTTATTTACCGTAGCTGGTGGCTTTAAAAGGTGACACATTGGTCCCGGAGGAGGGCTCGATTTTCGAGACTTTAGGCATTTTTGTGGGGATGCTATGGGCTGGCCGAGGATGGCCAAATTAGAGGATGTGCCTTTTTGGTCGGCTAAATTTGGAGGGAGCCCTTTTCCGGTATCTTGTTCCGCTACCGACCACCGAACGTTTCTAATGAACCCTAGGAAAATTTAGGATGTAGTCTAACCCGGTGCTGGACTTTTATCGGGGGTTAGGGTAGCAGGGGTGAAACTAATTGTTGTTTTCCGCGTATACCTGGGTGTTAATACTAAATAGTGTATTTTTAGAAAGTTCTTGGTAGTTTTTGATTGCTAGAAGGTTACAAAACTATTTTAATGCTATAAAAATATTTTAATGATCTTAGTGTAAATACTATTTTGTTCAGAATTGCTGGCCAAATTAGTCTTCCCCGGTGAACCCCTCCTCCACCCCCCCCGCTAAAAGTCCAGTACGGCTGAACACTTCCTGTTTTCAAAACCAAGAAGGAAACGCTTTCGATTACCTTAAAAATTAGCCTAGATCTAGTGTCTAATAGGCGTTAAGAATTTGTCCAAACTTCATGTTTTTCCTCGTTTTCACTTTAAGTCTTTGTTTATAAAACTCAAATAAACAAGTCTTTACAGAATGCGACTAGCCCACTTTTTATGGCTCCTGACAGCGGCGACACTCGACTACTTTGTCCAGGCAGATATGCTGATTCGCGGGCGGCCCGACACGCTAAAGGCGCTCGACGGGTTTTGGGGCCGAGAGCGGTACGTTTTTTAAAATGCCTTGAATTCCGTAAAACACTATTTTATTAAGGTTTAAGCGGTTTTTTTATATTTTCAGTTTCCTTGTAAGATAGCCATTTTTAAGGCTTTTAAAGTATTTTTTCAGGCTTATTAGCTATTCGTATTGTTTTACATTTTTTGGATCCAAAATTTTTTATTGAGCAGGCAAGTGAGTCGGGGGGTGACAAAAAGCTGGGTACATTTTGTGGGCATAAATATTTGCTTGTCGGCGGCGTTGTTCTACTTCTTTTGGCCGGTGATGAAGAGCACGTTGTTGGACAGGTTGCTCTTGATCGTCTTCGGGTCGACGCCCTTCGGCAGGTGGTAGCACCTGAAGATACGGATTTAGATGATTTTTATGTTTTTTACATCGATTTGGGATATAATTTCCAGTCGTAATCAGATTTCCGGGGTTTTCTGGTGCTTTTGTATTATCGGGGGAGGGGGGTCTTTTTTTGTATTTTCTAAATGTTGCTAGCTATTTTCTATTATTCTCAAATTAAGAAATCGACAGGTTTCCATTAAAAAATACAAAAATTGCTATTTTCGACCAGATTTTCAAATTTTCAGAGGCTTTTTCTAGTTTAAATATAGTTATATTTTACTAAAAACGCTATTAAAATACTTGCAATTATTAAGATATAAGGCATTTCTGGGCTTATCAAAAAATTCGTCCCCCGATAATGCCAAAAAACCTAATTTTTAAGTAACCGTTTGGGCTGAATTTTGTGGCGTAACCGATTATAGTGATTTCAAAACTAGTTCTCGCTTTCGCTACCGTACCTGCTAATCGCGCGGGTGACCGAGCCGAACTTGTCGTTGCGGATCTCGTGCTCGAGGTTGATCTGGATGAGGTCGTTGATCACCTTGACGCTGATGTCCTTGGCGGTGAAGTAGGTGGCGTCGAGGCCCACCTCGAAGTGCTTGTCATCTTCGTGGACCTGGAGATGTTCAGGGGTTAGATCAAGGCCTATAGTTCTTACCCTGACAACGCCGTCCTGTCCCTGGAGGGGCCAGTCCCACAGCTTGTCGTCGTGTCCCTTCAGCTCCATGGTAGTCATCTGCAATTTTTTTTAGGGTTTTTGCAGCTAGATATTTGGGTTCTATGGCATTATCGGGGGTGGTGGTGACATTTTTGTATTGAAAATGCAAAAAAATATAGATTTTCGATCAGAATTTCGAATTTTTGAAGTTTTTTTGAGATAGTTTTCCACTTTAAATAGAGCTAAATTTTTTTATATGTTTAAATTTTTTAGCTTAGCTTGAAATGCTTAAGCCTAAGCCAGAATCTAAGCCGAAGCCAAATCTTAAGCCTGAGCCTACGCCTAAGCCTAAGCCAGACCAAAGCCTAAATTCAAGCCTAAGCCTAAGCCTCGTTTAAGCAAAATCCTCAGCCACACCTTAAGCCCAAGCGTAAGTCTAAACCAAAGTCTACGCCTAAGCCTAAGCCAAACTAAAGCTTAAACTCAAGCCTAGGTCTAGGCCTAAGCCTAAGCGTAATCGTAAGCTACAACTTGGCCGAAGCAAAACCTAAGCCTAAACCTAAGCCTAGTTGTGAGCCCATTAATAAGCCAAAGCCAAGAACCCACCTTGAGTTAGTAGTAGTTGTTGGTTGTGTAGCGAATTGCTTGGCTTCAGCCACCTTCAGCGTCCCTTTATACCCCTCCAAGCCGGGCCATGGATAAACAACCGTAAAGGCACAGTTGTCGGGAATCGTTAGCCTACAGGAGAAGCCGACGGCGGCGCGGCTGTTGTTTTTTGGCCGTAGGGCCCTCGTGGCCCTCCCCCCATGCCCCCGGAGATACCTGTGGAAAACAGGGCCCCGGCTGTAGCCTTCGGTATACGTGTTTGCCGCCGGATTTCGAGGATTCCCCTAACTCTGTGGGGATCTGGGCCCTCTCCGCGGGCCCAATATCTTGGGCCCCAACCTTAGGGCCCAAAATACCCGACCAGGGGAAACCATGAGACACCGTTCTGTTTTGACCTCGCGGCGCTGAATAGCCCGCCAAAAACAACTCAATGGCGTTGAAGGATCCCGACAACAAGTTTTGAAACTGGCTACCACGATCCTGTGAAGACATGTGGCTGTAGAGGTTTTTTGCAGCGAGGAGATGTACTTTAGGCGTTCGTTGATCTGGCGGCTTTTGAGGGATAATTTTGCCGGGTTTTAACGTTTAGAAAAATTACCTTTTAACGGCTTTTCCGTAGCGGCGTTACGTAGTTTTATTCGTAAAACTAATAATTTTAGTTAGAAAAATTGGTACTTCTTCATTATCGGGGGACCTGATTTTTGTATACGTCCAGTGGTTAGCAACGTAGCAGTAAGTATTTTAAGACGGTTTCTAGTAACATTTAACTATATTTCAAGTAAAAAACTATATTAAAACTAACAAAATTTCTATAATTCGAAATTCTGTCAAAACTCGACCATTTTTGATCGAAATCGACATTTTTATATTTTTGAATACATTTTTGGTTTTTTATATTTTTGTCAGTTTTTGCGTTTAGTAATGGTAATGAACTGTTTAGAGATAGTTTCTCAGTTTCATTAGGAAAATTGGGTACTTTAGAAAGAGTTTGCTGGTTTGTAATGTTCAATTTTTTATGGCAATCAAATTTATGATTTTTAAAAACGTTTTTCGACACTTATTAGGCATAATGCACGCTGGATAAAATTAATGGATTCCCGCGAATTTCGGTGTTTACTCAACCTTTAAACTATAGAATAAACAACATCTCAAGCTTTTCCTCCTCCTCGAGTTCCACGCTGTAAAGCGCCGGCTGGGCGTCACAACATAGGCGCTGCACTTTACTGGTTTTTCCGCAGTTTTAGGGGTTTTCTGTTGTTTTTAATAGTTATAATAAAATAACAAAATATATAGTCTCATTTTTCACTCTTTCAGGCAAGCCAGACGAGCGCAAACGATACGCAACGTCGACCGGGAGCGCCGCGAGTTTGCCGAACTTCTCGTGCAGTCCGTTTCCCGGGCGAGGCGCTCGGTGGCGTCAACTGTAGTCGAATCAGGTGGGTTTTTGGAAGCCCTACACAGTTTTAGTCTTTTAGAAACGAAAATTTTTACAAATTGCTATAAAAAAATCAAAAGGATCGATTTTTTTTGGCCAAAACTGGTCGATTTTCAAGCAAAATTTCGATTATTTAAATTTTTCGAGGGTGTGTAAATAGTTTTCGCACCTTAGATTTATCTATTTAAAGAAACTATAAAATACGTTGCAAAATCGTTGTTAATAGTGGAGAAATATAGATTTTTCGAGCAAAATTTCCATTTTTAAAGGATGAATTTCGTGGCATAACCGATTATAGCGTTTTCAAAGCGATTTTCGGCATAAATCCGGTGAGAAAAATGCAAAAAAAAAAAATGGAAAAATGACTAATTACTCCCTATAAGCTTCGTCAAAAAACCAATCCCTTTTCAGCAAAATGCGAGCATATCGACCTGGTCGACTGCTCCGAGTACGACAACCAGGAGATGAGCTGCATGCTGACGGCGTCGGGGATGACGTGCTGCGTGTGCCTCGGGCGGTTGGAGCTCATCAAGGGAGCCTCACGGTTTCTCAGGTTGGTCCTGGCAAGATTTCATCCTGGGTTTCTAATTTCCTACCTGTCCCTTTCTTTTCTAGATAATCCCCTATCCCCTTCCCTGGCGGTAAGTCCGAGTGCGGGGCTTAACTTTTAACAAGCGCTGTCGGCTATCTAATGGTTTTATATGGCCTAGAAAAGCTTCAAAATTCCATTACAGGACTCAGGACGGTCCGGCGAGACGGAGATTGCACAAATCACGGACGAAACCGCTGGAGTAATTAATTTTTGCACGATTTTGGAGGAAAAATTAGCAAATGTCGCGCGGTCCGCACGCGTTGTTAAGTATTAATGATAAGGATTACGGCCCTAAAACACCGTTTCCCTATAAAAGTAAGTAAATTATGCTCTGATACCTTAAATTACGAATTAGGAAATATTTTACGAAATGTTTTCCTTAATGTTTATCATCTTACAAAGTTCAGTGAGAAAACTCTATTTTGCGAACCCGGCGAAATTTGCTATTCACCACTTTTTACTCTATTTAAGACCCTCCGGACCCTCCCCCCGATAATCGATTAGCTCCAACTTTTGGAGCGTCTATTTTACCCTGTACCCTGTACTTTGTATCCCCAGGTGCTCAACGTCGTCGTTAGGAATCTATTGTAGTGTGCGGTGCTGACGTTCAGAAATAGTTGCCTAGTCCGTGTCACTTGAAAAGTGTTTTATTTTCCATTTTTCATGGGCTCCTCCGCCCACAAACTCATTGTCTCGATTCGGTCATTCACTCAAACATACGAGTTTACCGTCCCCTCCTGTTGATCTCGTCCTTGTGATTTCGGTTTTGCACTTTTTACCTATGTAATAAAAAGTTTGTGATATAGGGTTGAACCGTATTTATTCAAATGCACCAAGCGGAGATCACAGGAACAACAATTTTTCGTTAGATTTTATTCTGGCTGACCAGCTGCTCCAGCTCGTCCTCGGTTTTTCGGAGATCCCTGCGTGAAGAAGCGTAAAATATAGGACTAGAGGCTCCAAAAATAACGCGTGGATAGGCGCGTAGCGGTAGGGGACTGACTACGCTAGGATACACTGGGCACGGTTCTTCCATGCGCGCCTTGCCCTTTCGGTTAACGCGATTTTCAGTTAATCCGAAAAAGCAATACCGCGTGGATAATCGCAGAACGTCGCCCTAGATGGACTACGTACGACTCCAATACACATGCCTATTAGCCGGTCTCTGTTTTAAGCTAAATTTTGCCAAAGTCGTTGCAAAAAATAGGCGTGGATAGGCGCGTCGCGGTGGTATGCGTTAGACTACGCAAGGCTCCAGTAAACACCCTATTTTATGCGCGCATTGCACTTTTTCTAGCCGCATTTTGTTCATGCTAAAACTGCTAAAGGCAGTGCACAAAAAATACAGAGGCGCGTAAATCGGCGCGTAAGGTAGCCGTAGATTGAACTACGCAAGGGTCCAATGCACACGGGTATTTTATCGTGCGAAAACCCAGCCCTACCCGGGCAGCTTCTGCTCGTCTTTCTGCGGCGCTTCCGTCATATAATACGTGGCGTCCTTGCAGAAGCCGCAGCTCTTCGCGCAGTACATCCGCATCGCCGATTGGCTGCAATTTTTCGTAGCACCCTCGTAATCGTAGCAAATACCTACCTATAGGGATGGTCACAAACGCCGGTCGTCGCCAGCTGCTCGCACGTTTCCAGCTCGTCCTTGCAACGAGAGAGGCCCTCTGAAACAGTATTTATAAACAGCGGATGTTTCTAAGTGATTTTTTACTATTCCTACACATGAAAACTTCACAAATGTCTATTAAAAAAACACAGAAAACATCGATTTTTCGACCAAAACCGGCCAATTCCTCACCAAAATTTGGAATAGAAATTATTCGAATTTTTTTGGATTGCTTTTCACTTTGAATATCGTTCCATTTTACTAAAAACACTATTAAAATATTTTTTGTTGAGTGACCAGGCATTTATCGACTTGTAAAAAAATTAGCTCCCCCCGATAATGCGAAAGCTCCGGGAGTATAGCGTTGTTCATTTTACCCAAAAACGCTGGCATCGTCGGGCAAGCGTCGCACGTTCGAGGGCAATACTCGGTGGCTCGCTGTTTTTACATCTAAATGTTGAATTAATTTTGGTATTTTTAATGGATTTAATAAGCTTTAAGATTCAGCTTTTAACTTTAAATTTTATTTTTTTAGGATTTAATTTTTTAAATTTTAAGGAAGACTTTCGCGATTTCAAGAGGATGCGTACTTACCCGCCCTTCTTCTTCACCGAAGCGCAGTCGATTTTCTCCGAGTCGTAGCAGAGGAGGCCTAAAAGACAGGCAGGACTACGCTACGCTCCTATAGCCACTTACCATTGCAATTCTTGCACTTTACCGGGCACAGCTTTAAATAATACCCAGGCCTCGTTCGGCAGGTTTCCTCGCTGATATGGGCACACGTTGTGACGTCTCTATCTCGGCAGCCTAGGCTCAATTTCTAAAAGTTGACCCCGGGATACAGTACCCAATAGCGTGATCAGATCCATCACCCGCATATGCGACTGGTCGACTCCGGTGGCTGGTGAGGGGGCCGAGATCTTAAAAAGTAAATTATACAGCATAAAAATACCTTAAATTAAAAGCAGGAAAATGTTCCCAAATAACCTATGCTGGTTTGCCAGGTTACGCGCTTCTCCTATATGGCGTCGCGCGATATGCAATAGCAGAAAAATTTCCGGTTCTTTCGCATTATCGGTGGGGGGGTAATCAGTGGAAACCAAGTTTTTTGTAACTACTTTTTCTTATATAATAGAGTAAGCATTTCTAAACTGTTTTTTGTTATTTTTTTCAGAAAGTTTACAAATGTTACTAAAAATTTCAAAAATACATAGATTTTTCGATTAAAAAGTAGATTTTTTAAGTTTTTAAAAGGGTTGTGGATAGTTTTACGCTAGAAATATAGTTCCACCTGCTCCTCCCCCCCCCTGATAATGCGAAAGCACCTAGCTTCCGCAATAATCCTTGCTAGCTTGCGGCCTTACTACTCTCCCTCGAACTCCTCAAAAATTTCCGCAGAAATATTTGCTGGCTTTCCATCCCACTCACTGTGCATAGAATTTCCCAAAAATCTCTGCCAGCCTGCCCCTTCTCCTTACCTCTCCGTTCGGCTTCTCCGATTTTCGCGCTTTCCTCCCATAATTCCGTGTCTCATGCTCCGGCTCGGCGTCATCCGAGTATGCGTCGAAACGCTCCACAGCGCCCTGAAAGCCGTTACTGGAAGTAGTCCCCAATCTACCGTATCCTCCTGCGGCTCCAGCTCCAGGTGTCGGCCACGGGCTGGCAGGTGGTAGGGAGAATCGGTGAATCGCCATTCCGGTCCGTTCGGGTGCGCCGGGGTGAATGTTGGAACCATCGTCGGGTACTATAATTTGTTAAAAATCTAGGATTGAGAATTTAGGGAGTTAAATTGTCTATATTTTTCGATGTTTTGAAAAAGCCACCGAAAACGGCGCCCCAAAAATACTGCTCGAGAACATCAATAAAGTCCCCAAGCCCCCCGCTAACAGTCCAGTACCGCTCACCTCAGCGCTCCCTAACATGTTCATATCAACGGCATCTATCGTCAGCGGTTTGGGGTGGGGTATACGGTGGCTGGCACGCATTCGCCCGGGGGCTAGTCGATTGTAGCGTATCGTTGGCGGGGAATAGGTAGGGAGGGGGTGTTGTCTGGAATGGGTACGGTAGGAAGGGGTTAGAAAGGGCGCTGGCCTTCGAAAATGATGAGGGTAGAAGGGAAGGTCGTCTTTTTGGCCATCGTCAAGTAGGCTGTTGCGCCATAAGGCTACGTCACCGACGCCTGAGAATTGGTCTTAGAGAGCGAGAGGAAGAGAGACGGAGAGAGAGGGAGACAGAGAAAGCCACCAATTTTCCGGCAAAAATACATACCAATTCGCTGCGTAGGCACCATAAAATAAGGATTATACCGCGACGGCTGGGGAAGCCCTAAATTCCACTGTTTCCAAAGCATTTCCATTATTTCCCTATTTACGGTCATTTGCACGCGTTGCGTATGCGTTGCGGTCCAGGGCAACACTAATTATGTTGCGTAATGATATTTTTAAGACTGTAAAAACCCGAAAACTGACCGTTCATCAGTTCCTCCTGGGCCCAATCCGTGTTCTCCTCCTCGAGCTTCTCAAGTTCGGACTGAAAAATTGTAGAAACGTACTGCAAACTACAAAATACAACTAAAAATGGGATGAAACACTTGTAATTACTACACAATCCTACTAACTACAAGTACAAACTACAACAAACCATTTTCCGATAGTCATTCGTCGACTGTGCCCAGGCATGCGGCTCGCTCAGCGTCTCGTGATCGCCATCTGGCTGATGGTGGGATGGCATAGGGTCATCGGAGGTGGGCTCGCTCTAAAGGATCTTTTCTAAAACGCGGATAAACTACCGTAATCTCGGTCGTGAGCGGAAACACCTTCTGTGGGCGCGCAAACCTGATCGGGGTGCTTTCGGCGAGCACCGGCTCGGGTCTAATTTCGTTAGATAATTTTTATAAGCTTTTCGATACTCTTTTAAAGTCGTCGGCGGCTCGGCTGTATTCAAAATAATAGGATTGATGGGCTTCTCCTTTTTCGGCTTCTTCCGGATCATTTTTTTCGTGATGGCCGGGATTATTGTGGTGTGTAGGGGCCGCTGAAAAGCTTCAGCAAAAAAAAAATTAGACCTACTTCCGCCCCATCGCCATCTGGCTGTTCAAATCTCTAAATGAAAAAGTATAAATAAAATTCCTGATAAAAACCCACAATAGAAACGGTCGTCTGCAGCGTGGACGCTTGGCTTCTATCAAATATTTTGTATTTTAGCGGCTTTTTTGGATCTAGGAAGAGAGCGGATCGAAAAAGAAGAACACCTACCGATTTTTAGCCCCGCTCTAAGTGTTTGGTTTCTAGAGGGCGTGCATAGACCGCAAAGAATTGGGCAGTAATCCTAAAAAAACTACTTTCTTCGAAGGTACTCCGATACCTTGAGCATCTCCTGACATTCCGCTTTGCGCTCCTCATTACACGAGACGTACACCGAGTTTTCGCAAAAGTCTAAATGTACACAAAGCTTAAAAAGTTGCAAAATTCATGTGCAAACCGCCGCAGTCGCCGCAGGTTTTCCGGCAAAACTGGAGGGCGTACCCCGGCCGGACCGAGCAGTCGTTCGCATTGCAATATGGTGATTTGTCCAAACACTAAAAAAACGAAAAGTAATAGCGTAAAGTAGCATACTTGTCCGATTTGTCCATGTTTTGAGCCTATCACCCGTGCAACGCCAAACGCGATCAGTGACAGCAGCTTCATCGCCGCCGGCACCATTAGGAGACCTGAATAATAATTGATATTGTTTTCAATTTTCAATGCAAAAATTTATATCACCTAGCAACACTATCGAAAAATTAAAAAAAGAATTTTAGTAAAAAAATCGGCCCTTTCGGTCGAAAAATCGATCTTTTTGATATTTTTTAATACAAATTTGTAAAGTTTTCACGTTTAGGAATAGTAAAAATCTTTTAGAAACAGCCCGCTATTTATATTTGAAGAATTAGATCCTATAAAAAGTTGATCCCCCCGATAATGCGAAAGAACCTAGTATTAACTCGAACCTCCCAAAACCAGGATCACAATCGACTCAAATCGGGCCACAATTTTGGCGACGGAAGGGGGGTCGGGGTGGCGGCTTCTAAATGCTTTGTTAGCTATATTATGTGATTCTGGGGCCAAGAATGACCGTATGGCCATGATGGGTGCATGCGTGCTGGAATGCGCGTCGGTTTGTGTAGAGGGATCGGGTAGATCGGGTGAAGCTCCCCCAGGGGGCGAGAAGACGTGAAATCTGAGCCTGCAACCCCGTGGGCCCACTCGACGGCGTGTTAATTTGACCGCGATTCGGCCCTCAAGCCCCACACGTTTCCCTCCAGCGGGCTGTCAACTACTTTCGAACTTCGGGAATAGTTTGCTTCGGAAAAGGGGACCGTTTGGTAATAATATAGCTAAATATCGTAATCATCGACTTTCAAAAACCTTTAATTCTCAAGAGCCTTTCAAAAGTCTATTTATTACCTTTTTCAAAGATTCAGCGGTTTGGCAAAAATTATCCTTTTTATTTCCGTTTTCATACCCTTCACGGTCTAACTCCCTACGCCGTTGCCTATAGCGCGCCCTAGCAAATCCCCCACCGTACCCGAGCTCCCCTCCCGACGATCCGTGTGGAAAAGACGCAGAACAACCCTGTTCAGAAATGTATCAAAGTTTGCTAAAAACATTAAATTTTCTAGTTTTTATTTATATAACACTATTTATTTGAGTTTAAGATTACACAACACCCCCCTTTTCAGGCATGGAAATTGAAACGATGGACGAAGACCGATGTTTCGTGGCACGCGACTACTCGAAGGGGCTGGCCGTTCAATTCGACACCGAAGTGCCAGATATGCTTCAAGGAAGGGTGTGTTCTCGAATGGTTTTCGACTTGGAACAACATTTAGGTACGAGAAGCTGACTGGCGGAGAACGATACGGGCAATAAACGAAAAATTTACGGAAGCTGAAAGGGTATTTACACTTTTATACTTCTGATTTGGTTACTTTAGGTGTGCGCAGATTCGGTTGTCGAAACGTTGCTCGGGTGCGCGACATGCTATCTGATTCGTCTATTCGTGAAGACGAGATACGAGAAAAAACTGGACGAGGTGCGCGAGAGTTTATTGTATTGAGAGGTTTTTAGATCGACCGGCTACTCGCCCAAGAAAATAAAGAAGTCTACGGTCCAGTCGGCGTCCATATCCTCAACCCCATGTTTCGCGGACTTCGAGTGGTAAATCATCGTTTCGTTATTACCTCGCATGTTCGTTTTCAGATAGAGATCACGGTGAAGCGGCCTCGTTGATGAAGCATCCCGTTTCTATTCTGCAATTGTTTTCCTTGTGTATTTCCAGATTATATTTTTCATATCATGGTGCCCCCGTCTTTCGCTGCTATGCGATGACATTATCCTCCTGGCTGCGCCAGCGTCTTTATTGACTTTCATTCCCCCGCAAACAGTGCCTCTACCGCTCATACTATCCCCTTGCCCCAACCAAATTACATGTTGTATATTGTATATCTTGAAACTGTGATTAGCCGGTAAATAAATGGGTTATTGTGCGGCTGGGTGGCTGTTTTAAGTGCGGGACTTCGATATAATTTTATCGTTAATTTCTCAAAGGCACAATCATGAACCATTCGGAGCTGTGGACAGGCGGGTGCTACACGAGGCTAAACGGGGAGACGGAGCGGAAAGATTGGACTATGGCAAACGAATTTTTGGGAGGGGCATACAGCGTGGATAAAGTGGGACAAAATGCGAAGATATGGATTTCGGGGGTTAGGGGGATTTGCCGAAAAATTGGGGCATACACGTGTCTGTACAGGGCACCGATAAATATTGGCATAAATTAGGGAAATGCAATTCAATGCTGGGACCACTAGCCGAATTCGCTGATTCTGAGGTCTGGGAGCTAAAAAAACAAAAACGAAAATTTAGGATTAGCAAGGGAAAGGCTGAGCACCAACGGGGGAAGATATGCGCGGGGGTGATCGAGACAATGGCTTTTTGATTCTTTGCGCGAGCACTGGTATCTTTGGCGGGATGGGGGATTTGTCTGTTGCGAATGGGAGATTCTTTTGACTAAATATTTAGAAGGCTTTGGCTTAGATTAGAAGTTTATAGGCTCGGATGACGAGCGCCATCGACTAATCGAATCGCCTCGTCGTCGAGTGGCTCGTAGCTGCGAAGCTTCGAACTGAGGACGAACAGGCGATGGCCGTCGGCTTGGCCGCTGTAGCCGAGCCGTTGCAGATTTGTTTTGACGAGCTTGTAGGTGCCTGAAAAAAGTTTTGAGCTGGAATTTTAGCTTTCCACTTACCGGTTTTGTCGACGTGCGGACAGAGCCGGATAAACCGGGGCACTGCGTAGGACGGTAGCGAGTTTATCAAACGTTCTAAAATTTGGTTTTAGAGGGGCTTCTTCATTGGAGTTTGTGAATTTTTTTTGGATTCTACCCACCAGCTAGCGAATCCAAGAAGGCGTTCTCCGATCTTTCATCCCCTTCCGTTCTGACCACAGCGGCCATACCAGCGCGGCCTTCGTTTCCTAAAAAGAATAGTTTTTAGGATTGCTTAGGGGTTTAAGAGTTGAGAAGCCGTATTTATATAAGCTTATTATTACCAGGAACAGCCACGCCATACACCGTGGCATCGGCCACACCATCGGTTGGGTGGAGAATAGCCTCGACTTCTGTGGTGGAAACATTCTCGCCCTTCCATCTGGAGAAATACAGTACGATTATTGCTTTTCTGATCAAACCTGAAGGTGTCACCGGTACGATCTTTGAAATAGACGTATCCGAGTCGATCCCAATGGAGGAGATCCCCTGAAACGTGCATTTGCTATTTAATATTTTTCTTATAGCTTACCCGAAACGAAGCAGGAGTCGCCCTCCGCGAACACGTCGCGGATGATCTTCTGATCGGTCTCCTTTCGGTTCAAGTAGCCCTCAAATTGGAGCAGCGGGTTGTCGGCGCGGATTGTCGACACCATGGCGCCGGTCTCGCCCGGCTCGCAGGCTACGCACAAGCCGTTAGGTCGTCGTAGGACTTCGCCAGTGTCGCCATCGACTTTGATCAGGCGGACCTGGAATAGGGCGGTTGATTTTTAGGTATATTAATCAGAGGTAGCAAACCAACTTTTCGAACATGTTTTTTTCTGCGTTCCGCAATCGGAGGTACTAGACGATGGCTTTTAGCATTCTGCGTGCAGCTACCCCCGCCCAAATTTAATTTTCTACTCACAACTGATTAAGCAAGGAAAATTCTGCGTATTCGAACGTAAATTTCGGTTTTTTTCGCATTGTAGGGGTGGAGCCAACTTTTTTCTTCCAAGGATCTAAGGTTTTAAAGAGAAATGGGGGACGGTTTTACTATTCTTAAACATAAAAACTGCCACATTCCCATCATAAATACAAAAAAAATAATTTTTCGTGCAAAAATGGCCGAAGAATTCTAGAAATGTCATCAATACCCACCGGGTGCATCTTCTTCGTCAGCGGCGAGATGGGCAAGAACCCGCATGCCCCCACGTGGCCGTCGATGTTGACGAGATTCGAGGTACCCTCCGTACTTCCGTAAACTTCACCGATGCGTACGCCGAATCTAAAATCCACGGACTGCGAACCACAGCCCCGTTCTTACCGATCAACAAATTTTTGCCATATCTCCGCCCTCAGCCCGTTGCCGTACATCAGCCGCATGCGGTGGTTGTCCTCCTCGGCGCACTTTGGCTGCGCCAACAAATATCGGCAAATCTCGCCGATGTATTGCGAGGCCTAGAGTATTCAGAATATTATGCTAGGTGTAATTTTAAGCCCACCGTACACTCGTACGTCTGGCAGTCCATCCAGAAGTTGCTGGCCGAGAACTTTTTGCGGATGACGCAGCTCGAGCCGCGGACCAGGCATTGTCCGACGCCGAGGATGCCTTGAAGAGTTATTTTTGAAGACGGATGGAAGGATAGGCCGAGGATTAGGATTAGGCTTAGATTTTGGCCTAGGTTAAGCTTCGCTTTCGGCTTAGGCTTAGGCTTAGGTTTTAGGCTTAGGCTTAGGCTTAGGTTTGGGCTTGGACTTGACTTACCAGCAGCTGTATGATAAATTGGTAGCGACACGTAGATACGGTCGGACGGCCGGACGCCAAAAGCCAAAGCAGCTCCGCTTACCATCGAGTAGTACCTTAAAAGTCGATTTTATTTTCATTCCGGTCTCTCTCTCTCTCTCTCTCTCTCTCTCTCTCTCGCTGGCTTAACCTAAACCTACCGGAAGTGCTTCATTACAGCAGCCTTCGGAAGACCAGTAGTACCAGAGGTGTAGATGAAGCAGAGGACACCTAATTTTTGAATACGCGAAATTATGTCCTAGACCCACTCTTAAAGTCGATCTTATCGATGGCGGCGGGCCGTCGTGTCGATTGGAGATCGAGCTGGGCGGCGAGGTCTAACGATTTGGCATCCTTGGGTCGGCCGAGGACCCACAGCTGCTCGGGGCTCATCTGGAGATGACCGGCAGAGATTGAGTCGAGGAGGGCTGGAATGGAGGCTGGTGAGAGGAGGAGAGAGAGAGAGAGAGAGAGAGAGAGAGAGAGAGAGAGAGAGAGAGAGAGAGAGAGAGAGAGAGGAAGGCATGGCTTTCTCGAACCCTGAACGGCTTCACGTCGCCGTTAAGCTCGCTTTGAAGGAAGAGAGTTTTTGTAGCTGAGAGAGAGAGCGAGACAGAGAGAGATAGAGGGAGAGGAAGAGAGAGAGACAGAGACAGGGAGAAATCGTACCGAATTGCAACGAAGCGCTGGTGATGGCCGCGCGGGCTTTAGAAGTATGGACGCAGTGTGCCAGCGGCTCTTGACGAAGATTGCTGTTGATCCAAGCGGTTACGACGCCAACCTGAAATCATAAAATTCAGCCGTCCGACGACTTCGCCAAGTTCAGGCTGCATTCGGTTCCTTGCACGATTACTAAAAAAAATCCCCACCTTCGCAGCCCCGAGCCATGCCGCCACGAAATCCGTCGAATTCTCCATATGGATCGCCACCACGTCACCGGCTCGTAGCCCACGGGCCTAAATCCGATTCTAAACAACGCGGGAGCTACCGTACCTGATAGAAATTTGCGAATCGATTGACGCGGACGTCGAATTGCCGGAAGGAATATGTCCGCCCGGTTTCAATGTCGATAAACGCGGTCTTGTCGCCGTAGCGGCCGACGATCTCGCCCCAGATTTCGCCTGGAATCGAAGTTTTTAGAAATTCTTTTCGTCTATCTTGTGAAGAATTTTGCGCTGAATCCGATTCTGTCTGCAGAATTTGCCAAATAACGATATTTAAAAAGATCTACTGGATTTTCAAGCCGCAAAACATCGAGTCACCCGTTTTATGCAAGGAATGTCTTCAAAACCCTTAAAAAACATATCTTTAGTATTATTAAGAGCATATTCGGAATCAGCGTAAAATACTATAACGCATCGTAAAATAGTTTGCTTCGATAACCTAAAAACTCTCGAAAATTTTCGAAAACTGAAAAACGCTCGGTTGCCCAACACCTTAAAAACCGTTACCTATACTTTTATTATCCTTCATCCGGCGCCACAGGTCGAATTTGACCTGGAGAATTAGGTAGAGACCACTAGAAGTAGAGAAAGTTAAGGAAATTTGACGTTTCGCATACCTTAAATCTCGACCCAACGTCTGGTAGGATCGATGCCAGAAGTCACCGTAGAAATATGTGATGTAGACGAGGGAGGCGAGAAAGAGAGGGATGGAGAAGATTGAGGGAACTGCTGGAGACTGTAGAAGACCGACGACGACCAGGAATGCCGTCAAGCAATGCTGCCATGACATTCTGAAAAAGGTGGACGATGAGCGGTACTGGCCTGTTAACAGGGGGTTTCAGCAGGGGAAAACTGATTTTCCCCGTACTCCTCTGGCCGAATAACTGTATGAAAATAATTTTTAGCCTTTTACACAGTTTTTAGATCTAAAAAATCCATCTGAACTGTTTATACTATTCCGAAACGCAAATCCTTTACAAATTTTTGGAAAAAATAGAAAAACAAATCGATTTGCCACAAAATGGCCGATTTTCGGCCAAAATCTCGGATTTAATTTTTTAAAGTTTTCATTTAAAATATAGTTAAATCTACGAACGATACTATTAAAATACTTACTATTACGTTACTTGGAACTTCTAACATCATAACAAAGCCGGTCCGCTCAGATACCCCCCGATAATGAATTACCCCCCACGATTTTGGAACGGTACCTCAAAATTCCAAGCATCAACCGATCAAAATAACAGCTCTACCGGAAAGTTCAGGCTTCAGGAAAATTCAAGTTTCCTCAGGATTCCATGCTGCGCCTTCCCCCCCTCCCCAGGTAGCTAATCCTAGCCACTGTTCCACACCTTCCCCATGACGCCCCCCAAAAGATATTTGGTCATTGGGCCGAGTTGGTGGCTAGAGAGAGAGAGAGAGCGAGCGAGAAGAGAGACAGAACAATGAAACTGGTTCCCCGTATGCAAATCTCGGGATACAGCCAGGCGGCTCTCACAAATGCGATAGTCAGGAGGGGGGTGAACACATCCAAACAGTGACAGAAGCCCGCACGCACCCGGTTTTCGGCCCTTACAATGGGCACCTTTTAGAATGGAAGGGCGGATCTCGAATGGGGGGATGGAGGGCATCACGGGGAGGAGGAGGGCGAACATCAAACCAATTCTATTGAATTGAAGGAGCGCGATGGAATGGTGGAGGAATAGTTTTGGAGCAAAGAAAAGATGCGGAATTTGTAGCCTATCGTAGTTTTAAAGAACCTGATCAGGGAGGACATTTTGGTCGCTCTGGACCTTCGGTGGGGTTTCGTGCTCCGTGCCAGCGAGAAGGTCAAAAATCCCGACAGCAAAAATGCCAACAGCTAGAATCACGACAGAAATAATCCCGACAGCCATAGAAATAATGCCGACGGCCAAAAGCCCGACAGCTAGAATCGCGACAGGAATAATACCGACAACTCAAATAGCGACAGCAAAAATACAGAACAGCAAGACAAAATCCCGACGCCATACTCCCCAGAGCAAAAATCCCGACAGCAATCCGGATGACAAAATCCTGACAGCGATAATCCCGTCGGCCAAAACCCCGATAGCAAAAATACCGACAGAATACCAAGTTACGATTGCGTGTTTTTTTTGAGGTTTCCTCTAGACTACAAACCGGAAACTCACCTCAACAATGCTTCTGGCTTCTGGTGCGCATCGTCGCGTGCATCCGAGCGGGCCGAGACGGCCCTCGTCGACGCCATTCCGCACAGTAAGCACTGAAATCGCTGACATTTGCAGTGTAGCCGAATCTTTAGGACCAGAACAAAACTAAACTGAGGAACGGGCGGCATGCAAGGGTTAGTGATAGTGATGTGGAACCGAGGGTGTGGAGGGACTTAGGCTTGGCTTAGGCTTAGCTTAGGCTTAGGCTCAGGCTTAGGCTCAGGCTTAGCTTAGACTTAGGCTTAGGCTTAGCTTAGCCTTAGGCGCAGGCCTAGCTTAGGCTTAGCTTAGGCTTAGGCTAGACTTAGCTTAGGCTTAGCTTAGGCTTAGCTTAGGCTTAGCTTGGGCTTAGCTTAGGCTTTGCTTAGGCTTAGGCTTGGGCTTAACTCAGATAAGGCTTATTAGGCTCTGCGACAACGGATAGTTAATGATACAACCATGCTTTGAACGTGCGAGTGGCGCGGCTCACTTCTCCTGGCAGGCTAGCAGAAACCTTTCAGGCATTTTGGAAACACCGAACCTTTATGGTGAATGATTGAATGTTTGTGCGAGTGAAAAGGAAGTGAGCAAACCCTAAAAAACAAAAAAGACAGTCAAAAAGTGCTTTGTAAAGTTGCTCACGGCAGCCTGGGCGAAAAAGCCGGAGCCGGCGGATCGGCCGGCGCCCTCCTCCACCACGGAGATCATGTGAGAGGGGGGAGGGAACGGATCTGAAAGGGTGAAAAACGCTTGAAATCATCATCATTGGTAAGCTGGCAAAAATAGCACGCAAATATGTCGAAAAATGGTTATTTTGCAATTATAGAAAACAACGCAAAATGACGCAAAAAAGAAGTAATATCTGAAATTATCGTAGATCTGAGCTTGGAAGATTCACGGCACACTAAAAATCGTCAAATTTGAGGCGGAAAAGAGATGAGAAACGCTTTAATTAATGAATTAAAATTGGAGAAAAAACAGCAAGGCACAGCACGTTGCCGCATTACATTGCGTAACCCATTAGCTGATCTAAAATTCCGAATTTTACCCTTACAGCCTAGCGTGATTAAAGGTCAAAATCTCAACTCTTCGGTTCAATTTCATGACGTAATCGACGGGTGAATTTCCTAGCGTAATCGATTCAATTTCGCAGCTATCGAACAGCTGGGCATTTTCAAAGCCACCCCCTCGCTTCCTGGGTAGAGAAAAATTGAGGGTCAAGGATGGGAAAAATTGGCATATAGATAGGAGCGGTACGTAGCTGAACCTAAGCCTAAGCCTAAGCCGAACCATACGATCAAGCCAAAGCCTAAGCGTAAACCTAAGCTTAACCTAACTTAAGCCTAAGCCTAGGCCCAAGCTCAAGCCTAAGCCCAAGCCGAAGTAAAAACCTATAAGCCAAATGCCCCAAATCTTCAAGAATTAGCATATTCAGCTCTTCAGAAGCCCGAGGATCGATCGATGATGCTCCCAGGTGGGGGTGGAACTAGGGGAGAAGGAGGGAGGGGAAAGTGAAACGAGTCGCTCAGGCTCACACAACTCTTAGCCAACCCCCTTCGGGCTGGAAGTGAGGCGAATCTCTTGGCACACTACGGGATAATCCTCTGCACGATCCCCCACGATACTTGGGGAAAGGAGTGAAATGGACTGACAGGGGGACAGCCAAACAGACAAAACGACAGGAAGAAACATGGACAATGGGGGTGAGTCAGGGATAATATGAGGTGCGTCATTAGGAAAGTCGCGTGGTTCAAGGGATCCCAGAATCTATTGTCACTGCCACTTTAAAGGGATCGGCAAGGCAGGAATACATCGAAAAAGTTTTGCCGAAAAGCGAGCAGCGATGACGCAGCAACGACAACGACAGAAAAGGGCAAGCTAGCGCAGATTCTTTGAGAACAGAAATGACAGGGAAAAGAGCAAGCTAGCGGAGATTCTTTGGGATTTGGAATAGCTAAATCAAGGGCAAGTCAGCGGAAACCTCTTAGGATCCAAGTTCTTCAGATTCAGGGCGATATAGCAGGCTTTATTTGGGATTTTGAGTGCCAAAAATAGGGGAAAACGAGCAAAGGTTCTTTGGGATTCGAAAGGGCCACGCGGGGGTAAGCTAGCAGCGATTCCTTAGGATTCGGTGCAGCCAAGCTAGAGGCAAACTAGCAGAGATTTTTAGCGCTTCGGGACAATCAAGTTAGGGCGAAACTAGCAGAGATTCTACGGAATTTAAAAAACCAAGTTGCGGCAAGCTAGCAGCGATTCTTTGGGATTTGGAAGAGATTAAGTCAAGGGCAAGCTAGCAAAGATTCTTTGGGATTTGGAAAAGATTAAGTCAAGGGCAAGCTAGCAAAGATTCTTTGGGATTTGGAAGAGATTAAGTCAAGGGCAAGCTAGCAAAGATTCTTTGGGATTTGGAAGAGATTAAGTCAAGGGCAAGCTAGCAAAGATTCTTTGGGATTTTAAAGAGCCAAGCTAAGGCAAACTAGCAGAGATCCTTGCGGGATATCGCATAGCTTTTCGATTCAGCAAAAAGCACGTACAATCAAGGCTAGCTAGCAGAGACCTTTTAGGATCGGGAAAGTCCACGGCAAGGGCAAGTTAGCATAGACGATTTGAGAAGTTTTTAAGATTGGGTAACAGTACACGCAAACCGAGAAAACGACCCCCGGCCCCGGGGGCTGCAATCGAAATCGATGACCGGTTTCCTGTCTTCACAACCGCCCTTAGGGGGGCAATCCGGTGAAAACGGGTGGGGGATGGATCGAAAAAGCGGGCGTTTGGAGCCCGACTCGATCTGTTAGAGCTCGAAAAAATTGCTGTTAGTAACCACTAAAATCTGGAAAATAAGAGAAATTAGCTAAAAATCAAATCGGAAGCGCCGCCCTATTTTTTTGAGGTGTATGCGGATGCGGGGGTATGAGATTGGCATGAGCTCTCAGAGCCGAGCCGCGCACACACACTGGAGAACCAGTCTTTTAGCCGGGGAGGGAGGGAGTCTATGGCTAGAGAATCCCCCGCGGCATATCTCTCTAGCTCTCTCTCTCGCGCTCTCTCTCTCACTCTCTCTCTCTCTCTCTCTCTCTCTCTTCCTATATGCCCTTCGGACTGTACGGAGAAGCCGAGCGCGCCACCGACACCCCCCGGGGGCAGCCTCGTCCTCCTCCACCTCTTGCTCCACCCCGAGGCGGGCATCGATAAAATGATTGAGGGGCTGCGGGACGGCAACTCGTCCTCCGGCCCGGAATCCGGATCGTGCGGAATTGGCAGGGAGCTGGACGCTGGAATGTCGGGAGAAGGGAGGAATCGGCAAAATCCCAAAATACCGACACTCGGAATCTCGCCAGGCCAAAATGCCGACAGCCAAATTCTGGGGTTATTTATGTTCGCGGATAGCCGGACGTCGATATTGTAGATGCTCGCTTTTGCCTGAAAGATCCCTGCTAGCCTGCCTTCTCGGAATTCCTCAAAGGAGATCTGCTAGCCTGCCCTCTCCCGATTCCTCAAAGAATCTCTGCTAGCCTGCCCTATCCGAATTCCGCAAGCAACTCTGCTAAGCGGCTCTATCAATTTCTCAAAGCATCTCTGCTAGCTTGTCCTCTCATAATTCACCAAAGCATCTATGCTAGTCTGCCCTCGCCCAATACATCAAAGAAACGCTGCTAGCCTGCCCCCTCCCAATTCCCCAAAGATTCTCTGCTAGCCCACCCCAAAGAGTTGGCAGCACAAAAACTGCCCACTCACTTCCGGCGTTTGTTTTTCTTAGCTATAGTCTGGCCGGTGGCTAGCGGGGAGGGCGAAAAAATGGGCGTACGATCTCGGAGCGCGGCGTACAGCAAGTGCCAGCCCCCTCCCCCCAAGGCGATGCTGCTGCTGCTATGTGAAGAAGTGATAATTTAGCGCAAACAGGTCTCCTTCTAGCCCCCAGCAGAGCGCGTGTGTTTTTCCGTTTTTGTCCGTAAACGGGGTCGAATCTCGGCGGGAAGATGGGAAATAGCCCCCCTTCAAAAACGCTATTTGGAATTCGCACTCCTACGCAATATTACTGTTAACGGGCCAGCGGCTTGATTTGATTACAGGGAAAGAGATCGGGAGTTACGAATTAACCCTAAGCTTAAACCTAAGCTTTGTTCTAAGCCTAAGCCTAACCCTAAGCTCAAGCCTAAGCATAAGCCTAAGCGAAGCCTAGCCTAAGTGTAAGCGTAAGCATAAGCTAAGCCTAAGTCTAAGCTTAGGATTGTGCCTAGCCTAAGTGTAAACCTAAGCCGAAGCCAAACCTAAGCTTAAGCCTAGGCCGAGACCTAAGCCAAGCCTAAGCCTAAGCCTAGCCTCAGACTAAGCCTAAATCAAGCCTAAGCCCAAGTTGTCGCCAAGCTCAAGCTTAAGCCTAAGTCGACTAAAAAATGAGATGAAATGAAATCAAAAAATGAAATTGAAAAATAAAAATTAAATTGCAAGCCTGTCAAAAGCCATCTAGGATCTCCTACAATTTATAGCCGTTCTGCATCAAAAATGGCCTTGGCTCATCGGAGTACACAATGTGACTAATTCCGCCAAATGACGGCCTATGATCTGCCCACCGCAAAAGGATCGGCCTGGATTGGCCGAATTTGGCAGACCGAAGAGCGTTGTCAAGCTAGATAGAGATAGAGAGCGAAAGAGAGAGAGAGAGAGAGCGAGAGAGAGCAAGGAGAGAGAGAGTGAGAAAGAAGCTAGTGAGATGCCACCATTCAAAGGCATGCGTGCAGAGACCATTTGAGCAAAAAAATATTCAGAGAAAGGATAAAATAGAGAGCGAGAGGGAGAGAGACAACATAAAAGGCTAGAGAATTAGAGAAAACGCAAAAAAAACTGTACCCGGGGGGTGTAAGAACTTAGCGTGCCAACATGAGGTAGAGAGAGAGAAAAAGAGAGAGAGAGAGAGAGAGAGAGAGTTGGTTTGGATTGTGAGCAGACATCTTCGGCGGATCTCTGTGGGATGAATGATTTGGCGAGTCGGAGGGAGCTTTTTCTCGCTGCCCAATTTTGACGTCACAGTATCAGTCAGACGCGCTGGATCGGTCATCGAGATCGGCTCTATCAAAATAACAAACATGGATGAGCGTCGGGGACAAGTTGGTAATAACAAAGTAAGGGGCATTGATGGATAGGTAGTTCTGTAAATTATCTATTTCTTCTGAGTGTCACCCTGCCTTTAAAGGGACGGGCGCGACGGGCACGAGGAACGTGGCGTAACCAAAAAAAAACCCAGGTTTTTCGCGCAGGCAGAATTAGAGAGGTAAGAGGTAAGAGTAAGAGGGAGAGCGAAAAAGAGAGAGAGAGAGAGAGAGAGAGAGAGAGAGAGAGAGGGAGAGAGGGAGGCAGAAAGAGAGATACCACCAAAAGATCCAAACTGCGAGGGCCCGAAATTGCCAGGTTCCCAGCCGGGAGCTTTGTCAAAAGCGGCATGCTGGGGGCAATCTGGCGTGAAAAGGACGGGACAATCCCCCGAACAGCCCGGAATCGACGATCAAAATACCGGATCGTTGGGCACCGATATGGTCGACCGTGAAGACGCCTTGGCTTAGGCTTGGCGTAGACATGGCTTAGGCATAGACATAGGCTTGGGCTTAGGCTTAAAAAATCTTGTAAAAATTCCCTAGCCTTTTAATCAAAGTCACCGCACACAAGATGAAGTAAAATGACTCCAAAGTCCAAAGCGCGCCTCGAAAACCCCCGAAATCCCAGGAAGAGACCATCAGGTTCCACGAGTTCCCCCGATACTTCCCCGCTCGCTTCCTAAACCTTTAGCGCACCAGAAAAAGCTGCAAACACCCAGCGGGGTGTAAAGTTCCGTGGGCGTCGGTAGGAAGAACTGTAAACAGGCAGAAGAGGGAGGGGAGGAGGAGGAGGAGGAGGAAGAGGAAGAGATGGATCACCACCAGCGGAATCCAATCGCCGCCCCGCAGGCGTTTTGGTGACAACGGAGCGGACGGTGGGGGTGCCAACGGGGAAACCAGATTCAAGCGGATCAACGGGGGAATGGGGGGACAAGCCATTGCGGTGGAAGTGAGAGAGAGAGAGAGAGAGAGAGAGAGAGAGAGACATATCCAGAGATCACGAGGAAGAGGGAGAGATATTCAGAGCAAGAGCCACAGAGCGATAGATATGAAAATCGAAAGAGAGAGAGAGAGAGAGAGAGAGAGAGAGAGAGAGAGAGAGAGAGAGAGGGTGAGAGCGAGAGGTAGCAAGTGGCATTTTGAAAATTTTACGGTCTACCGGACGGACAGATAGACAGACATACATCCACTGACTAACCATCCAAAGCCGAATCAAGCTGTCTACAGCTTGATCTCCCTCCTCCTCCTCCCTTCCGACTGCCACAAAAAACTTGGAACCGACAACCGCAGCGCTGCCCCCACGGTGGCTGCCAAAATGTTATTCCAGCGTGTCGCCATGTGATACGAGACGCTAAGAGATCGTGGTGCAAAGAAAATTGGATCCACTCCCCAATAATCGCTGCTAGCCTGCCCGATAACCCACAAATTTGCATAAAAACAAACTAATGACTAACTAACTAATGCCGGCGTGAAAAATCCAGATAAGACCTTCTTGTTTCACCTGCCAAACCGTCAACCGGTTTGTAGCCCCAAACCATCTTGCTCAATATGGTAATTTTTATGCAAATTTTTAGGCGGGCTAGCAGAGATTCTTTTGAAACCAATGTCCCAATTTTTCCAGCCTTCCTCCAAGCGCTCCCGCTCACGTTCCCGCTCTCGCTCTCGTTCTCGCTCCCGCTCCCGCTCACGCTCCAGGCGTGATGACGTCGAGAGCCAGAAGCGTTCCACAAGGTCGTCGTCGGTATTTTTTGTAGCTCGATTGCATTGCCGGACTATAGACACGCCGCTCCAAGACCCGAAGGCCTTCCCGTTCCGCGTCGAGGGCTTCGAAGCGCGGCGCCCACGACCCGTCCGGCTTCTCCGACGAGCGGAACACGCCCATCCAGATGATCGTCTTCTGCGGCCTCGCCGTCATTTGTTGCATGGCCTTTCGTAGGTTTTTACGGGCGATTTTGGGTGTCAGGTCGAACTCCTTGGACGCGTCGAGCTCTGCAGATCTTCGCTTTCGAGCAAACTCCGCTTGACAAGCCGGAAAAATCTGGCCATAAAACTTTGAACTTCTTGCTGACTTCGGTTGTTGCTTAGGAGTTAATTTGACGAGGCGAAAACGAGAAGTTGAACTTCTTGACGACGTTCGTCGCCAAAGGCAGGGCATAGCAAGAAGCCCGGGGTCTGGTTTTGGAGATTTAAAGGTACACTAAAATCTCGTTCAAAAAGTGTGGTGGTGGTAGGAAATTTGGGCACTCTGCCGCAGCCAACCCAGCCCCCTTCTTATCGCCCCTGGCCATCCCGCCTTTCCGTCTCTCCCATGACCTAGTGGTCCAAGGCGCTGCCCCAGGCTGGCAGCCAGGGTTCGGTTTTGCTCCGCGGCGAGCGTCTACCGTAACCCTGTTTGCTATTCCGCGGACGGTTACCGGCCGGTAACCAAACCAACGAGACTTTAGCATACCTTTAACGTCTTGGTGACGCCGGAGCGGCCCTTTACCTAATCGATAAAACCCCGACTTCTAAGAATTAGGATTTATTAGCTGAACGTCCTGAAGACGTCGTCTGCTTTCCCCAATGAGTCTCTGCTACCTATCTGTTTCAGTGATGGTGCTGCTCCTCGGCTTCTACGTTTGGTTCAACCCCGTCGAGGGGGCTGGAAAGTAGGCGCTTTCGAGAGGCTTGGAAGCCATCTACTGGTTGGCCCCCAAAAATTTTTTGCAGTCCCTGGGGCAACAAGGACAACGAGCAGTTGCTGAAGTACGAGTTCGGCCTCACCCTCAACGACATCGGCAAGGGCAGCTCGGCGCCGAGATTGATACCGTAGCCCTGGCCGGTGATTACCGTAATCCGGTCACGATTTAGCACGGACACCTGGCAGATCCCCACCGACGAATACCGCCCGGAGCACTATGAGCTGGATTTGCATGTGGGACTTCTCTCCGTTTCCTCAATGATCTCTGCTAGGTCTACCTGCCCGGCCATGGGACGCCGATCCCCAAGGAGAAGGAGTTCGACTTCTATGGGGTGGTGAAGATTACGGTATGACTGGAGTAGAGTAGATGAGGTTGGATTATGGATCGCAGTTGGTCGTCGACGTCGAGCAGCGGAAAATCGAGCTCCACGCAAAGGCCATGGATCTGATGGTGGTCACGCTGATCGAGGGGGGCAGTGGGAAGGTGAGCTCTCTCTCGCTCTCTCTCTCTCCCGCTCTCTCTCCCGCTGTCTCTCCCGCTCTCCCTCACCCGCTCTCCCTCACACTCTCTCGCGCTCTCTCTCGCTCTCTCTCCCTCTCACGCACCCTCTCCCGCTCTCTCTCCCGCTCTCTCACCCGCTCTCTCTCGCTCTCTCTCTCTCTCTCTCTCTCTCTTTTTATCTCTCAAACTTGCAGCGTCGTCGCCTCAACGTCGACTTCGACGAAACCCTGGAACGCGCGGCCTTCTCTGACGGCAACAAGATTCCGCCAGGCACCCATACACTCCAGGCATTCAAATCCCACCCCATCCCACATCCTTTAGATTGCCTACCGTACCATCCTGGGTCGTTCTATGCATGGCCTCTATCGCTCGATGTACTTTGACAAGAACGGCAACAAGCGCTACATCGCCGCCACCCACTTTGAGGCGACGAACGCGCGCAAGATGGTCCCCTGCTTTGACGAGCCGAGGTTTAAGGTGAGCTGAGAAACCGTAGGCTAGCCGGTACTTGACTGTTAGCGGGGACGTTTTAGCTGATTTTTAGGGGGTTACGGAAGCGTCCAAAATTCCGATTTTTCAGGCGACCTGGCGCATCTCGGCTCGGCACCCTCTCGGCACTGTCGCCACCTCGAATGTCCCCATCGATGGGAAGCCGACCAGGTGGGTTTTGTTAGATGCTCAATCTACAGTACCCCTTCAACTTGTTCAGCATCTCGCACGGAAACCTGAACTGGCAGCAGACGGTGTTCGGGGTGACGCCGAAAATGTCCACCTACCTGCTCGCACTCGTCATTCACGACTTTGGGTTCAAATCGAGGATGTATAAGAATGTGAAGGTACCTTTTTCCGTCAAGTTTTCTCTATCCCTTTCTCTCTGTCTGTCTCTCTAACTCTCTATCTCGCTTCGTCTCTCGCTCAGTCTCTCTCTCTATCTCTGGCTTTCTGTTTCTCTCGCTCTCTCTCAATCTCTCTCTCTCACACCTATCTCTCACCACTCAGGTTGGCATCTACGCCCGAAAGGAGATGATGCCCTATACGGAGTTGGCGCTGAACACGGCCATGATTGCCCTCCCCGAACTCGAGCGCATCTACGGCACCAAGTACGGCTTGAAGAAGCTGGGTATGGATTGACTGCACGCCTTGAACGTGTTCAGATATCTTTGCCATTCCCGACTTTGCCGCCGGCGCCATGGAGAATTGGGGCATGATGACGTTCAGGGAAACGGTGGGTAATGGACAAGAGTATTCAGTAGTTCGTAGTTTGTAGCGTGTAGTAGTACGATTTTTTAAGTTAGTGAAGCCTTAAATGAACTGTAAGTTTAGATGATCTTGTACGACGAGCCGAAGCACAACAAGACCTCCCGCCGGGTCGTCATTGAGAATGTGGTCGCCCACGAGATCGTGCACCAGGTGGGGAGCTTCAGCAAGTCTAAGCTCCCAGGTTTAAGCCGGAGCCTAAGCTTAAACCGAAGCATAGGCTAAGCCTGAGCCTAACCTTACCTAAAGCCTAAGCCAAGCCTTACCCTTTTTGCAGTGGTTCGGCGACTTGGTGACCCCGGAATGGTGGGGTGATCTGTGGCTGAACGAGGGATTCGCCCGCTGCTATCCGATGTTTGTCGGCCGCAAGCACGGCCGAAAATACCCGGGTTGGGGCCATGAGGTACGGTATCTGGGTCGACAACTAGCCCCGTCCAGGACACCAACTTCATCAAGACGTTCCGCAGCGCGATGGCCTCGGATCAGAAATACCCGCTGAAGCCGGTCGTCGTCGGGAATGCTCATCGCGGTGATCGGGATTATAATGTGGGCAAAGAGCGAGAGAGAGTGCGAGAGAGAGCGAGAGAGAGAGAGAGAGAGAAAGAATTCAAATTTTTTAACAAAAAATTCTAATTTCAGCGCGAGCCGGCCCGCTACTACGACATCCGCGGCATGTTCAGCATGCTGACGTACGAGAAGGCGGCCTACGGCATCTACACGATGTACCGCACGATGGGCGAGGAGCGGATGCGCAACATGCTGCAGGTCCGGCCCGCTTTTTCGAGCAGTTCGGCTAGGATTCCGCCTAGTCGCACTGGTCGTACTCGTTGGGCTTGTTGCCTAACGGCTTGGGGGTTTGCCTTTGGAGTTCCGGTTCCTTTGACAACGGGCAAAAAATGGCAAATAAGCAGAATCCTTTGAGGATTAACCGGATTCAGAAGTACCTGGCCAAACACAATCACGCCACCGCCTCCTGGACGGACATTTGGGAGATGGACGACCTGAAGGATGACCTCTGGAAGCGCGCCGTCGAAGCTAACGAAGATCATCTTCATCATGTACGTGATTTTGGTCCCTCTCTCTTTCTCGCGCGCTCTCTCTCTCTCTCTCTCTCTCTCTCTCTCTGTCTATCACCCCCGTATAGCGTGGCTACCCCCGTATCAACGTCGTTCGTGTCCCCGGAGAACCCAACAAGTATGCCATCACCACCGAACGCCACTACCTCTCCGACGACTCCAAGCTGGGCAAGGAGAAAAATGAGTAGACTTCCTGGCAGTGGCCATCTACAGGCTCCATTCCAGCATCTGGCGCATTCCGATCGAATATCCAGAACAGCCGGAGAGAACCTTCGAATACATTCCGGGCGATGGAAGTCAGGGTTTTAAGGAATTACGATTTCTCTGTTTCTTTGCCTTCTCCATCCTCAGGTTTGCTTCTTTTTAGGCCCTCTCATCATCGAGTCGAACGAGTTGCCGTTCATCAACCACAAGCAGCTCGTCTTCGCCAGGGTCAACTATGGAGCGTTGTGGCCTGAAATTCGCGAAAAGATTCATACGGTGGTATGTTCTGTGTATCTATCGTTTCTCTCTCTCTCTCTCTCTCTCTCGCTCATTCTCTCGTTTCAGAAACTCGACGGCCTCGCCCGCTACTTCATCTACGAAGACGCGTTTGCCCTTGCCCGTGACGGTGTCATCCCTTACGACGTCCCCCTCGCCTTCCTCGACGACATCAACAAGGTTTTTCAAGATCTCCCCCTCATTCTAAAGCTCAAATTCAGGAGCCCGTCTCGGCCATCCGGAAATCCCTGCTTGAGGATTTCAATTGGGTGCGCAACCAAGTGCTCGCCCACTCATACAACCTTGGCTCCGTGGAGATTCTGGATGTAGCTGAACATTTCCAGTTTCTTGATGTGTAAAATGCTCCAGAATGCCGGCGCTTATTACCAAAGCCTCGCCGCCAAGCCCGAACGATCGCTGAAACTGGCCGGCGCTGACCAGGACGATGACGATCGCAAAATCGAGCTCGCCACCTCGGAAGAGGAGGAGCTGCAACACGTCCTCGACGAGTACACCCGCACATAGAGGATTTTGAGCCACAACTTCTAGGGTGGACGAGCTGAAGCTGGAGCTGACGGTTGGGCGTCGCACCTCGGATGACAAGGACGCGGCGTGGAGGGTGTTTGAGAAGGAGGTGCTGGCGGCTTGCCCGGCTGGGATGCAGACCAGCATGTGCAGCAAGTACGGTTTCAAGCTCATTCTCTAGCTCTTGCTCGTGCGCTAGTTCTTGCACATTTTTCGCTAGCCTCTCGCCGCCTCTAATTTCGATCCGCCGCCGAGTTAGGAAAACAACTTGAAGCTGTTCGACTTGATCCTCCTTTTTCTTGACCTGCTCTTTTTACCTCTTGCTCAAAGTGGCAGCCATTTTCTCTTATTTTGCTCCTCGTCTCTTGCTCAAAGTTAAGCCGAAAAAGATCCTCGTCTAGTCGTTCAACCTGGAGCTCTCGCTCACTAACTCTCTCTCACTCTCTTTCACTCTCTCTCTCTCTTTCCCCAACCTCCTCTTTTCCAGGATTCCATGGTCCGAACGTCAACGTCAATACCCGATGGCCATGGTCAGCGCCGGCCCCAAACACACCGACCGCCTGGCACACAACCTATGGCAGAAGCTCGAGATTGAGAGTACGTTACCATCCACACACCTCAATGTTCAATGTTCATCTACCCATTCCAGCCGACCCCGAGGAACAGCAAAACCTGGCCGTCGCCATCATCCAGGCAAGCAAATGGGAGTGGGTCGAGCGGTAAGTACGTGGAAATCCGCTCTTACACTGTGATCCCAGACTCCTTTGGCATCACATCAACAACACGGGGCTGACCCGCTTGCAGTCGACCGGCACCTTTGCAGCGCACCTGGCGAACCGTGCCGAGGCCATCCCGTGGCTCGTCGACAATCTGGCTACGTTTTGGCAAATGTTGGTGTTGGTGAGAGTTTGGATTGATGATGTTCAGCCTCGACTACGCCCCTGACGAGCGGTCCAAGCTGTTCGAGGGGATCATCGGCGGAATCGCCAGCGACCTGGAGTTGGCACAGGTGAGAGTGAGAGTGGGAGAGAGAGAGAAAGAAACAGAGCGAGAGAGAGCGAGAAAGAGAGAGTGAGAATGTGATAGCGTGAGTGAGAGAGAGAGAGAGAGAGAGAGAGAGAGAGGGAGAGAGAGAGATTCACTTCGCCTGAACGGCTTCGAGTCGTTGTGGGGCATCGAGAGAGAGAGAGAGAGAGAGAGAGAGAGAGAGATGAAAAGAGAGAGCGAAACCCCAATTTTCAGGTGGCCGCCTTGCGCCAATCCCCCGAACTCACCGAAGAACTCCGCCGCATGCCGAAGTGGGACTCGGCGATGGAGGCGTACAAGGTGGACCGGCAGTGGCGCCACAACTATGCGGTGGGTTCTAAGGCCCCGATATTGCCAACGACCCTCATCTTCTTAGCTGGACATCCTCGCCAAGTTCGCCAAGCTGCCGCAAATCGAGCCCAAGGATAACTGAGACGCTGTCCGCGCAGATGCTGATCGACTCGCTCGCTCGCCCCACTGACCCGATCTACAACCAATGACTGCCCCGTCCCCCCCCGATGCATTTTTTGTGTCCCAAATTTCTTGACTCCCCGCCGACGCTGATCATCTCCTTCTTCACCACCCCCGCGAGATTTCTGTATTCACATATTCCCCGTCGTATTTCGCCTGGCGTGGCGCTCGAATAAATATGTACACTCGAGATTCTTTGGACACAAAAGTAAAAAATAGCCGTTCTGCCTCATGGCCGAAGCATCGCTGCTAGCCTATATAGGCTTAGACTTAGGCTTAGGTTTGGACTAACTAGGGAGGTATCTGAACTCGGCATCGAACTTTGAAAAGTCAGATACACCATTCGACGCGCCTTGTCGAGGGGATTCCAAATATGTAATAAAATCAACCAGAGCCTATAAGGATAAAAAGTTATGAACATTTTAAGTTTTGCAGCGAAAACCGCCGCGGCGATATGAGCCCCTCCCAGCGCACCCTGTTCATCGGCCCCGTGGCCTAGTGGTGTGCGCATGGGACTCCGGTCTGTACGACCAGGGTTCGGATCCACTCATGATTTTTATTTTTTGCTTTTTGACCATTTCCTACTTTTTGCATTTCCAAACTCGGGAATAAGTTTTTCTTGACTGTGTGACCCTAAAAGGCACCAGCGATGATGAAATAACCTCGGGCAACAAGACCAGGATTGGACGCTCTCTATATCAAAGTTGGCAAAATCATCAAAAACCGCCCTTTTAAGGCTTTGTACGAATTCGAAGAATGTAATTTGTCGAAAACAGAACAGTACATCTTGATCAGCAGAAAATTCTCTTTCGAATGGGCTATCTTACATAAGCTTTACGCGAAATTCTCGAAACGTCTTCGGCAAGCTGGCCATACCCTACCCTTACACCGCATTCCAAAAATATTTTTTTACGGAAATTTTTGGCAGCCGTATGTAATATAGCTCATTTGAAAGAGCTTTCTTTGTTGAATAAGGAGCACTAATCAGTTTAGGCTAAATTCCATTCCGCGGGATGATACAGGGTCTCAAAGATACTGTTTTTCACCATTTTGTCGACTTCGAATGCTCATAACTTTTTACGGTTATAGGCTCTGGTTGATTTTATTACATATTTGGAATCCCCTCGACAAGGCGCGTCGAATGGTGTATCTGACTTCTCGAATTTCGATGCCGAGCTCAGATACCTCCCTAGTTAGGCTTTGGCCTGGGCTTAGGTTTAGGCTTTGCTTTGGCTTAGGCTTAGGCTGGGCTTGGCTTAGGCTTATGCTTAGGCTTATGCTTAAGCAACCGAATTTTTCACGTAAAAAAATTAACAAAAAATGTAAAACAAAAAATTTATCGCTAAAACATCTGTTTTGGAAGTCTTGAGCATTTCTGTACGCTCTTTGACAATGTTTTCGCAATTTGCGTGTGGATTGCGAGCGCGAAAAATGATGATTTTCCGACGCTTTTTGTAGGATAAAAATTCCAACTCCCGGTTTAAACGATAGATCCGTAAATCAAACAATTACCGCCCAAAAAAGGATGCCTTCTTCATCTGGCGAAAGTTTCGGGGTCCAAATGCGCCAAGATACCATTCAAATGGTCAAAAACACCGTAAGTTGGCTATAAATTTTTTTGTTGTACAATTTCCGGCTCATTGACATGTTTATTCGACTGCCAATACAGATAGATGGGATCGGGGAAGGGGCGAGGGCGAGCGAATCCGGAAATGAACGATTGCGCGAGAGAGGAAGGGGGGGAGAAGGAGAAGCCGAGGGCTACACACCCATACAAATGACAGCACGATGAGGTGAGGGGAGGGCTACATGGCCATACAAAGGACAGTCGATCAGTGTGGGTCGATTAGTGATGTCGATGAGGTGGTGGAGCTAGTGGTGATCACTGCCGGTTCGACTGGGGCAGCTTGGCGAACAGCTCGAGGAGGTCGAACTGAAAATGAGGGAGATAAAAGGAAAGAGAGAGAGAGAGAGAGAGAGGGGGGAGAGTGAGCCTAAATTAAGCCCCTCACCGCATATTTCTGACACCACTCGATCTTGAGGCGCTGCCGCTCGGCGAGGTCTTCCCAGAAAGGCAGCGGGCGCAGGTCTTCGGGCAGGTCGGGGTGCTGGCGCATCATGATCAGCTGAAGAACAACTTGGAGCAGTTCAGCAGAGTCTGCCCACCTTGGTCAGAGCGTCACGGCCGCGAAGCTGGCCCAACATGTTCTCCACCAAGGATTTGCGCTCGTCGGGTTCGTAGCTGAGCCTGGAAAGGAAGCATCACTAGCTGTCGCTCGCTCGCTCTCTCTCGCTCTCGCTCTCTCTCTCCTACCTCTCGTGGATGGATCCAATGTTGTTGTAGAGCCATTCGAACGCCTCGGGGCGCCACCCGACCGTCTGGGCCATCCGGGAGGTACTCTGCAGTCGGGCCAGACCCGTGTTGTTGATCAAGTGGTCGAGCATGCTGAAGCAGAGTGACAGGTAATGAGCAAATCGGTTGTTGAACGTACCGCTCGGCCCACTCCCAGTTGGGGGCTACGAGGAGGGCACGGTTTAGGTAGAACTGCTCGTCGAGGTCGGCTGAAGGTAGAATAGAGGCGAGAGAGAGAGAGAGAGAGAGAGAGAACTACTACGAGAGCGGACGCCGAACGTTAAAGAAACTCAGCGAAAATGATCACGAGATCTAGAGATTAACCTTACCCTGAACGCCTTCAAGTCGTCCCCCGCGACACCGAAAGGCCACCCCAAAACTCACTCTCAATCTCCAGCTTCTTCCACATGAAGGCGGCAATCCGTTCGGCCTCTTGCCCGCGGGCGCTCTGGATCGCCTCCGAATACCCATTCGAGCGGTCTCCCCATCCGTACTTGCTGCACTTGCTGGTCTGCTGCTTCTCCCCCGGGCACGCGCTCATCACCTCGCGCTCAAAGCGGCGCCACTTGGGCTCCTCGGCGTCGCGGAGCTGGCGTCCAAGGCTGCGCAGCCGATCGCGCTCCCACAGCCTAAACGACGAGTTGAAGGAGTTCAGGGAAATAGTATGTAACAAAACAATTTTTCTACGAGGTTTAGGCTTAGCAGTGAATGCCTGAGCGCCACCCACTTGTCGTTGAACTCCTGGATCTCGTCATGCTCGTTGAAGCGGGACCGCGACTCCGCTTTCTCCTTAGCTTTGAGCCTGAGCTGGCGGCCGTTGTTGTTGCTCGACGTCTTTGCCTCGGCTCTGTTAACCAGGCGTTGGTAGTGGACGCTGGCATTCTGAAAGCACCAAAAATTCCGGAAGCCTGAAGTCTGATTAAAGTTTTGAATTAAAAATTATAAGTTGCCAGCCCCTTTGAAGCACACTGACCCCCATGATGTCGTGGGCACGGTGGCTTGTCGAATAGTCGAGAATCCGGTCCTTGATCGTGTTGTAAGCGCCGACAAGAACGCTGCGAGCGCCAGGAAATGGCTCCTTGTCAAGGTCGTCGAGGAAGCTGACGGCAATCTCGTACGGGACGACGCCGTCACGGGCCATGGAGAACAGATCTTCATAGATGTAGTGGCGAGCGAGGCCGGAGAGATTCTGGAAGGGAGCGATGAATGAGAGAGACAAACAGGCAGACAGAGAGCGAGAGAGAGCGAACGATAGAGCGAGAGGTACCCCGGAAACACGAGAGATAACAACATACCGCCGTATGAATCTTTTCGCGGACTTCTGGCCACAGCTCTCCATAGTTGACCCTGGCGAAGACGAGTTGCTTGTGGTTGATGAACGGCAACTCGTTCGACTCGATGATGAGAGGGCCTAAAAAGAGATGAGCCAGAGGGTGGAGGACCCTAGAACCTGAGTAATCGAAATTCGCTGAAATCACCCACTTCCATCC
Organism: Mesorhabditis spiculigera; assembly: GCA_958295435.1. Classification (NCBI taxonomy): domain Eukaryota; kingdom Metazoa; phylum Nematoda; class Chromadorea; order Rhabditida; family Rhabditidae; genus Mesorhabditis; species Mesorhabditis spiculigera. Next base: position 773,466 of record CATQJA010002631.1, read on the forward strand.
CCAGGAATGTATTGTAAGGCACCCTCCGGCTGTTCGGGGTACTCGATCGGAATGCGCCAGATGCTGTAGTATCGACAGTAGATTATCAATGATACGGAATCTACTCATTCTCGGCTTTGCCCAGCTTGGAGTCGTCGGAGAGGTAGTGGCGTTGGGTGGTGATGGCGTACTTGTTGGGTTCGCCGGGCAAGCGGGCGACGTTGATGCGGGGGTGACCAGCCTGGGGGAGGCAGCGCATGGATGAAGAGACAGAGAGAGAGAGAGAGAGAGAGAGAGAGAGAGAGAGAGAGGAGAGAGACGGTGCGGGATACCTTGCGGTTGTGGTCCTCGTTCGCGTCCCTTGCCAGCTGCCACCGGTCGTCCTTGATCGGGTCTTCCTCCCAGATGTCGGCCGTGACGCTAGAGCCCATTCGGTGCTTCTCGAGGTATCCCTAGATTCGGCTTCCATTAATGCACTGAGATACGGTGCAGACCTTGATCATCTTGCCGAAACGTTCCTCGCCGAGGGTGGTGAACATCGTGTAGATGCCGTAGGCCGCCTTCGGGTATACCTGTTCACTGAACATGTCGAGGATGTCGTAGTAGGAGTATGGGACTTTCTGAAAAATTGGAATGGTTGTGGGAATGAGAGAGAGCGAGAGAGAGCGAGGGAGAGAGCGACAGCGATAGAGAGCAACAAAACCCTCACGTTGTAGTCCCTATCCCCGGGCGCCGCCTTGCCGACGACGATCGGCTTCAACGGTGCAGTGTTGTCGCCGCGGCCCCATACATAGTGGAAATCTTGGATGTATGATTGGTCCTGCAGGGTGAATGGGTACAAAATGCAATCAACGGGCATTAGCCCACCGGATGTCCCCAGCCGTTGTCGTCTCTTCCAAACCTGCGCCCCATGTAGAGCTCGGTGAACGTGGCGAAACCCTCGTTCAGCCACAGATCACCCCACCACTCGGGGGTCACCAAGTCGCCGAACCACTGAAAATCGGGTTTGGGATGGTGACGGCAAAAGACGAATAGCTCGGTCTTTCTCCCTAACTCTCTCTCTCTCTCTCTCTCTCTCGCTCCTTTACCTGGTGTCCAATCTCGTGGGCCACCGTATCTTGAACGCCCTCACGACGCCCTTTGCCATGTTTCGATGGGTCGAAGATTGATGCCTGGAAAAGGTTCGTTATTTGAGGTGACAGAGAGAGAGAGAGTGAGAGAGAGAGAGAGAAATAGAAATATAGAGCATGAAGGAGCACTGGACTACATATACCCACCGACTCCCTGAACGTCATGATGCCCCAGTTTTCCATGGCACCGGCGGCAAAGTCGGGGATGGCAAAGATGTCTAAACGAGGAGTTCAAGGCGTACGGCGGCCCCATACCCAGCTTGCTCAGCGGGTAGTTGACGCCGGTGAGCTTCTCCAGCGCCGGGACGGTCATCAGCCCGGCTTCGAGGGCCGTCTCTGTGTACGGCATCAACTCCTTGCGCGCGTAGACGCCAATCTGAAAAGAAATTGTGCAGTGCGTCACGGCCACGTCGCGTACCTTGACGCCCCGCTTGGTGAGCTCGAAGCGGGATCCGAAGTCGTGGACGATGAGGGCGATGATGTAGGTGGAGAGTGGCGGGGTTGGTTCGAAGTTTGTCCGCTGCCACTTCAGCCCATCATGTTCCTCACTGCAACAAATGACGGTTGAGAGGAAGAGAGGGTACGGTAGACGAGGCACGTGATATAAAATACACACCTAGTGGGTTGCCCAGCGATGGCTGCATTCGAAGTGGCTGTGGTGCCGACAGGGTGACGGACCGAGAAGGTCCACACAGCCTAGAAAGAGCGGAAGAGATAAAGAGAGAGACAGAGAGAGAGAGAGAGCGAGAGAGAGAAAGAGCGACAGAGACACGGATACCTTGAATCGTGGCTCATCAAAGCATGGCACCATTTCGCGGGCGTTCGTCGACTCGAATTGCGTCGTGGCAATCCATTTTTTGTTTCCGGCTTCATCATAATACACCGATCGATACAGGCCGTGCATCGACTTGCTCAACATCCCGCTGTAGACGATCTGAGACTTGTAGTTTGTATTCCTATTTGAAGCCGTACCTGTATCACATGGCGTCCTGCTTCGATGTCGAATCCGTCGGAGAGGGCGACCCTGTCCAGTGTTTTGTTGGCTCGGATGGAGAGGCGACGGTGCTGAAATTTGGGTGTAGAGAGAGAGAGAGAGAGATAGAGAGAGAGAGAGAGAGAGAGAGAGAGAGAGAGAACAAGAGAGCGAGAGAGAAAATTAAGATCTACCTGGTTGTCCGATTTTTCCTTGAGCAGCGTAGCGGCGATGAGGTCGAGTCCCTTGCTGTGGAGCTCGATGTGTTTCTGCGGTGCGTCGACGGCCAGCTAAACGGCTTGATGACGCCGGACACAATCACATTAGGATACCCTGATCTTGACGACGCCAAAGAAGTTGAATTCGCGCCCCGTGGGGATCGGGGTGCCGTGAGTGGGGAGGTAGACCTGGATGGAGGAGTGAAATGAAGCCAATTTTCAAGTCACCCACGTGCAAATTGACATCATAGTGCGTGGGACGGTAGTCTTCGGTGGGAATCTGCCAGGTATGGATTCTAAACGGTGGGTCGGGTTACGGTAGGCGTGAAAGTGGTTACGGTAGAATGGAGGAGTCGGGGTCGTTGCCGCCGATGTGGATCGATCCCTCGCCAAACTCCTTCCACACCTTCTCTTGTCTCGCCTTCGTATCCGATGTCAACCTGAAATCAAGTATGTTACACTACAAAAAACTCCTGTACATTGTAGTACGCTATAGGCATGTTAGAGACTGTTAGAGACGGTACAGTACACAGTACACTACAGTAGGAGACGCCACGGAAAAGAAAATTCTAAAGGTGTCACGCGGAATGTGACAGTACGGTAGAGTACTAAGTAGCAATACGGTACCGTGTGATGCACTACAAGACTACGGTAAGTTATGATCGAGTACGGTACCGTAAAGTACGCTAGAGTCCGAGCGAGTACGGTACCCTCAGTACGCCGACGAACCTGTACTTTGTGTAGAACAAATTCGGCTCCACGGCCAGCAGGAAGAATGTGGCGATCAGCACTGGAATGCCGGATTTTAAAAGAGAGAGAAAGAGAGAGACAGAGAGAGAGAGAGAGAGAGAGGGAGAGAGAGAAGCAGATCGCAGCTAGAAATCTCGAAAACCCCTACACAAGGCAAGGATGCAGCACGCCACACTGAAGACGACCATCGAGCAAACGGGCGTCCGCTCGTGCTTCACCACGGGCATCTTGTGCGGACGACGGGCCCGCGACCTTGACTTGGACGAGCGACGCGACTTCGAAGACCTCGAGCGACGGGCCTATAGGATTATCATCAACTTCAAGAAGCGCCCGACACACCGAAGTCGATCGAGACGATGAGCGGCGCGTCGAACGGCTTGAGCGGGACCCGCGGGAAGATCGAGAGGAGCGGGAGGCGCGGCGGGCCGATTTGGAGACGGGCTGGAAATGGGCGGTAAGTTATGGTACTTCATCCCTAAAATGCTCAACGACGGGGAGTTGCGCAGGAGCTCCCCAAATGGTCGCTGCCCGCCTGCCCATACCGGACTGTCATCCCCGGTAGTCGTCGTCGTCGTCTTGTCGCTGCTGGTGAAGAAGCCGGCCGGCTTCTTCAGTTTGGGCCACTTTGCCGGCTGAAAATTAGCATCAGAAAATTAGCATAGCCGAAGGGGTACCATCAGAAGCTGGGGCGGCGGTTGAACCGATTTGCGGGGAACTGTCAACCGAAATGGTTTTTCGAGGCTGAGATGTGGTAAGTGGAAGTCGGATGCAAATTGGTATCTATCTATGTCTTGTTCTCAAGCCTCACTGAAGCATCTGGCGTTGTCTATCTCACACTCCGCCCGACGTCACCAAGGCGTTCAGGCGAGGTTTACCGCGTTTCTCTAGTACTTTACACCTCTATATCGATGTGTACCATCCTTCTCTTTCTCTCTCTCTCGCTCTCTCTCACTCGCTCTCGCTCTCTCTCTTGTCACCCCTTTCTCTATCTGTAATTCTGTGGCGACGTATTCAAGAAGTTCCGCTGTTTTGTTTTTGCGTCTCTCTCCCAGCTGCACACCAAATTTATTCGCATTGCACATCGGCATCACAGAGATGGGGAATTCTGGGTGGCATCTCGATATCACGGGGGGGGGCATACAGAAAATGGGTGGGGCGGGGAGCAGCAACTACTCATTGTGGGGGCAATGGGACACGGGAGAGCAGATCGTTTCGAGTATCCAGTTGTAGATGCAGTTGGTGATCAGGGGTTGTCACTCGGCGCCATTCTCGTCAAGTTCAACGTCAACGTCAGCGGTCCACGGCTCCTGATCAGCAGCTGCTACTGGGAGCAGCGGCTCGGTGTCGGGCTTGTTCAGCGCCTTATCGTCGTCGTCCGACCCCAGCACCTTGGCGACGATGCGCTCAAAGTGGCTGAGCAGATCGTGCTGAAAAAAAAGAAAGATGAGAGAACGAGAGAGAGAGAGAGAGAGAGAGAGAGAGAGAGGGGGGAGGGAGAGAGTAAGTGAAGGATCGTGTGAGTGAGCGAGAGAGAGAACGAGCGGAAGAGAGAGAGAGACAGAGAGAGAGACCTCGATAGATAGAACCAAACCGCACCGCATACAGCAAGCGCCACCGACGATTCAGCCGATGCGTCTCGAAGGCCGTATCCCAGGAGGGCAACTCGCGCAAATCCTCCGGCAGATCGGGCCGGGCGCGCAGCAGGCGGGCCTGAAATTGAGGTGTAAGTGGGCCCACCTAGCGCCCACCTCGGCCAATCGCTCGTCGTCGTTGACGGCCCCGAGGAGGTTCTCAAACAGTTCTTTTCGCTCGTCGGGTGCGTAGGACAGCCTGTAGATGGGGTGATAAAGGTGTGCAAATGGCACCGCAGTCGGGGTCAAATTGTCGCCCGAAAAACTAACGTCTCCCAAAAGCTGTTGACATTTTCGATGAGATACTGGATGGCGTGGTTAGGCTCCAAGATGGCCCGCACAAACGCGAACATCGTAGTTGATTGAAGGCGGGTGAGGCCGTCATTGGCAATGTGGCGGGAGAAGAGCCTAGATTGGGTGGAGGTTTAAAGGGGCAAAGAAGTCTGGTTCACGTGTAGATTCCCGCATATTTTTTGTAAAAATACGTCTGAAAACACACTCTTCGACGAGCGTCTCGTTGTCGCAGGCCGCAACACCAGCTGCGAGGGCCTCTTGCTCAGCGGGTTCGGCTGAAATATAGCAAGGAATAACGCGGAAGGAATCTCTCTGCCTATCTCTAGCTCTCTCTCTCTCTCTCTCTCTTTGTCTCGCTTTCGCATTCGCTCTCTCCTTCTCTCTCTCTCTCTCGCTATCTCTCTCCCTCTCTCCCTCTCCCCTTCCCTCTCCCTCCTCAACACTCACTCTCAATCTGCAGCTTCTCCCACATATGGGCACAAATCACGGTCTGCTCCGGATCTTCCGACTTGCTCACGGCCCAGACATACTTCAACCAACGCAGCACCGGCGACTGCCTGAAAGCATTTGCATTCCCCCCCGGAAAAAAACCCGGGAACGTACTTGCTGCACTTGCTGGTGCGCTCTCCGGCCGCACAAACGTTCATCGTCTGCTCCATGTAGGCGGTCGCTTCCGGGGGCACCGCCCCACTGTTCTGCTCCCATTTCACGGTTTCGAGCCTGCAAGGGAAGAGCGTTAGCATTATAGCGGCGACCCCCCCCCGATAATGTTAAAGCACCGCGAGGGGGTTGGAGCATAAAGATGAACTACTTACAGGGCACCCATTTCAGCAGCCCGGCTCTTGCTGCTGACCTTGGCGACGTCGTCGGCAATTTTCAGGCTGAAGGGTCGGTTAAAAAGAGCAGGAAATGCCGGAAGCGTACCGCCTCTCCGATGGGGTGTAGATGGTGGTGATCATGCCAAGGGTGTCCATCGTGGTTCGGGTTGGGATATGGGCGGTGATCTGTAGGCGCACTTGACTAAACTCGAACAGCAACGCCTGCTGGGCCTCACTGAAGGGCTCCTGGAAAGGCGGAGGTTAGAGGGAGAGAGAGAGAGAGAGAGAGAGAGAGAGAGAGAGAGATACAATAAGTGACACCTTATGAATATCATTCAGGAAATCGAGCGGTACTGTGTATGGGATGACGCCGTCGCGCGCCAACGCGAACGCGTCCTGGTAGATGAACGTGCGTGTGAGACCGCTCAGACCCTGGGAATGCCATGTCAAATAGGATATCCAGAGTAACAAACCGATTTGTGCAACTTCTTCCGAACTTCGGGCCACAGCTCCCCGTAGTTGACCCTGGCGAAGACGAGCTGTTCGTGGTTGATGAAAGGGAACTCGTTGGACTCGATGATGAGAGGGCCTGAAGCAGATAAGAGAGACTGGGGGAAAGAGAGAGAGAGAGAGAGAGAGAGAGAGAGAGGGAGAGAGAGAGAGAGAGCGAGAGAGAGACCCACTTCCGTCCGCCGGCATGAATTGAAGCCTCTTCTGTCCGGGATACTGGATCGGGATGCTCCAAGTGCTAAACGACAAGGCCGCGATTTGCAAAAAGTAGGAGTGCATCCTACTCGTTGACGCGGTCGCCCAGCTTCAAGTCGCCGGAAAGGCAGTGGCGTTCTGTGGTGATGGCGTAGCGTTTCCCTTCCAGGCGCTCCACGTTGATGCGCGGGTACCCGGGCTGAAAAATGATTGGGTAGAAGGCGAGAGAGAGAGAGAGAGAGAGGGAGAGAGAGAGAGAGAGAGAGAGAGAACGATAGGGAAGGAGAGACAGCGCGCGCGCGAGAGAGAGAGACCGTCTCACATTCAGTAGATGATCCTTGTTCGCTTGCACGGCCAGCTTCCACAGCTCGTCCTTTTGGTCATCTTCATCCCAAATGTCCGGCCAAGCCGTATTCGAGTGAGTATGTTTCAGCAAGTACGCCTAAAACCACCTTCCCTCTAGCACGCTGGCGAATTCACCTTGATCATCTTGGTGAAGCGCTCCTCGCCGAGAGTGGTGAACAACGTGTAGATGCCGTAGGCCGCCTTTTCGTACGTCAACTTGCCGAACATGTCGCGGATGGCGTAGTAGGAGTGGGGCTCGCGCTGAAAAAGTGCACGCTTGCAACATGTGGCGGTGCCGGTTCGTTGACCCCCCCCCCAATAACGCGAAAGAACCTCACATTGTAATCGGCATCGCCGCGTCGGGCCTTCCCGACAACGATCGGCTTCAGCGGCATGATGTCGTCCTCGTCCATCGCCTTGCGGTAATGCGACAGGAATACGGCGTCCTGAACGTGTTTGGTGAGGGACGCTATCGTGATTTCCGCAACAATACTCTGGCCCTTCTTGATACCGTACTTGATGGCCCCAGCCGTCAGTTGGCCTTCCAAACTTGCGCCCGACGACGAGTTCGGAGAATTTGGCGAAACCCTCATTCAGCCACAGATCGCCCCACCATTCCGGGGTCACCAGGTCGCCGAACCACTGGAAAAAGGAGAAGGCATGGAATTGGTGGATTCTCTCTCTCTGTCTCTTTCTCTCTCTCTCTCTCGTTCTCTCTCTTTCGCTGTCTCTCGCCCTTACCTGATGACCAATCTCATGCGCCACCGTATCCTCGACCTCTATCCTTCTGCTGGACCCATGTTGGACCGGGTCATCGAGCACCATCTGGAGTAGGGTACGGCACATTCTGCTGGCGACTAGCCGCTGCTTACCGACTCTCGGAACGTCATGATGCCCCAATTCTCCATGGCGCCGGCGGCAAAGTCGGGGATGGCAAAAATGTCTGAACGAGGAGTTCAAGGCGTGCAGTAGAGAGGAGAGCTATATAGTCGCAATATATCGATCGATACCTAGCTTCTTCAGAGGGTACGGAACCCCGGTGACGCGCTCCAGCTCGGGCACCGCTATTAGAGCGGCGTTGAGGGCCGTCTTCGTCTGGTTCATCATCTCTTTGCGTGCATAGACACCGATCTGGAAGGGGGAGAGATTAAAAATGTAATCTCCTTAAGATAGCCTAGTTAACCTAGATACCTAAAAAGCACCTTAATGCTGATACCTTGATATTTCGGTCCGTGACTGTCGCACTATCATATCCGAAGTCGTGAACGATGAGGGCGATGATGTAGGTGGAGAGTGGCGGGGTCGGTTCGAAATTGGTTCGCTGCCACTTCAGCCCATCGTGTTCCTCACTGCAACAAATGACGGTTGAGAGGGAGAGAGGGTACGGTAGACGGGGCACGGGTTAAAAAACACACCTAGTGGGTTGCCCAACGATGGCTGCATTCGAAGTGGCTGTGGTGCCGACAGGGTGACGGATCGAGAATGTCCACGTAGCCTAGAGAGAACGATAGAATGGGAGGTAGAGAGTGTGAGAAAGAGAGAGAGAGGGTGAGAGAGAAAGAGAGGAATGGATACCTTAAAGCGGGGCTCATCAAAGCATGGCACCATCTCGCGGGCGTTCGTCGACTCGAATTGCGTCGTGGCAATCCATTTCTTGTTTCCGTCTTCATCATAATACACCGACCGATACAGGCCATGCATCGAGCGACTCAACGTCCCGCTGTAGACGATCTAAAGTGCGGACGACGGTGTAAAGTGGAGTGTCTCGTAGGCCACCTGGATGATGTGTTTTCCGGGCTTGATGTCGGGTTTTCCATCGGAGAGGGAGATTCGCTCCAGGGTTTCGTTGGCACCGATGCTCAGGCGACGACGCTGAAAGGGGGATAGAGGGATTGAGAGAGAGAGCGAGAGAGAGAGAGAGAAAGAGAGAGAGAGAGAGAGAGAGATAGCGCGATCCCTACCTTCTTCTCATCCCCTCCCTCAAATATCGTAGCCGCAATCAGATCGAGCCCCTTGCTGTGCATCTCGATGCTGCGCTGTGCCGAGCTGACGCTTACCTAAATACCGTACCCTCATAGGTCATTCCCTCCAGGACAGAACTACCGTAATCTTGACGACGCCGATGAATGTGAATTCACGATCTTTGGGAATTTCGGTGCCATAGCCGGGGAGGTAGACCTGTAATGAGGAATGGAGTGTAGTGGCTGACCACAAAAACAAACTTTTTCTTTAGTACCTTTTTCTAATCTAAGAAAAAGATTTTAAATGTTAGAGAAAAAATCCGCTCCGCCCCTCCCCCCGATAATGCCTAAGCGCCCTTTCAATGCGTATCCTTACGTGTAAATCCACGTGGTAATGTTCGGGGCGATAGGCGAGGGTGGGGATCTGCCAGGTGTGGGCCCTGAAGAGGGAGGGGATGAGCCTACGGTAGAGTTCTTACGGTAGCTGGGTGAATCCGGGGTCATTTCCGCCGATCTGCGCGGGGACGGGCCCGAATTCCCGGTGGATACGGTGCTGACGGGCTTTGGTGTCTTCGTCAAGTCTGAATCGAGAGATATCGTGATTTTAAAGGGACTTGGAAGTGGTGGATATCGGACTTGTAATATAGGCCGGTTGGGAAAACTTACTGTCTCATGATATCGTCCGTTTGGAAGGCCAAGTAGAAGCCGATGGCGATGGCTACTGAAGAGATGAGAGAATTAGACAGAGTAGAGAGCGAGAGAATCAAAGAAGCGAGAGGCATGGAGACAGAGAGAAAGAGAGAGAGAGATAGAGAGAGAGGGAGAGAGAGCTAGAAAGAGAGAGCGAGATAGAGAGAGAGAGAGAGAGAGAGAGAGAGAGAGTGAGCAAAAGCGAAAGAGAAGACCCAAAAACCGCACCAATGGCTAGGATGACGAGAAAGGCGCAAGCCATCAGGCAGCACGCATTCCGGCGGCCGGTGTTTTGCTGCTGCGGCGGGCGGACCCTCTTTTTGGCAGTCTTCGGCTCGCGGATCTTGAGTAAAGTTACGTACTATCTACCATTATTCCACTACCGATTCCGAGGACGAGGACGCCGAGTCGGAGCGCCGGCTGGACGGGTCGATGTTGATGACACGGTGCTCGGATTTGGAGGCACGCTAAAGGAGAGGTAACTGAGATTGGGCCTAAGCTTAATCCTAATCCTAAGGCCAAGCCAGCTTCTTTCTACCTTGCTCGACTCATCATCCGTCTTCTCGCTGTTCAGCGTCCCGCTACCGTCGCGGCGCTCTGGCCTCAGTTTTGGCTGAAAGGTCGTGATTTTCAAGTTTCGCCGGAAAAATTTGAACTGAATTGAAAAGCTACCATAATCCCTGACGGAGCAGGCCGGTGGTCCGGGTGAATTGGGTGGATAATCCATTTTTCGAATTTTCGGACCGGGATGGTAGCCCGTACTCAAATAGAAGTATTCAAATAGTTTTTGGTTCAAAGTTGGGAAGCCCAGAGAGAGGGCGAGAGAGAGCGAGAGAGAGAGCATGAGAGAGAGAGATAGAGAGAATATGAGAGACCAGAGAGAGGGAGAGCGAGTGAGAGAGAGAGAAGCGATAGAAAAGGAGAGAGAAAAACCAGTATCGTCAAAAAAATATTATTGTATTTTTTTACCTTATTTCCCTCTTTGCACCCCTTTGCATCTTCTAGTAGCACCAGGTGTTCTCAGGTTTGGTGTCTCCCCACTTCCAACAGCTTCCTGCCTCGGCTCCTCCGGGCGATGTGGCTGTGAGATATAGCTCCTCGCCTTGAGGGCGAACTGGTAGAGGAGGGCAGGCGGTGTGTGCCGGTGGCTTTTGCGATGTGTTGCAATGTGGCTATGCGAGCCATTGTCTGATGTGGTCATTTCATCTCCCCTCATCTCCCCCTTCCAGGCATGGATACCAGTCGATTAGACTCCTCCGAACACCCCCACCCCCCGCCCCCCGGGGGTTCTCTAGAGGGGGAGCTGTCAACAATCTTCGCAGAATCGAGTAGCATTCTCTAAACGGCTTCCCATCCAAATCTCTCTTTCTCTCTCTCTCTCACTCACTCGCTCTCTCTTTCTCTATCTCTTTCCCTAACTCTCTCTCACTTTCAATGAATCGGCTGCCAACTCCTTCAACCCGTCCGTCACACACCAACTGACACCCACCCCGTCCCGGATCCAATCTAGTCTGGATTTTACTGACTGACTACAGTATCCCAGCGGAATTAGGTGCGTAACATAGCGTTTTAGTTTCTTTTTACCTATCGAGCACTATGACGATGCTCGAATGATCTACTAACGTACAAAAACCTAAGTTTGACTTGGCGATTTTAAGCTGAGCTTAAGGTGCTTGACCTTGAGCTTAAGCCCGAACTGGCCCAAGCCCACCAAACTGGCTTAAGCCCAGACAAAGGCTAGGCCCAAATTAGCTCGTCTTGGCCCTAATATTTTAATGTCGGGCTTAGCTTTCGTGCAGCTTAGCTTGGCTTGGGTTTAGCTTGGGCTTAACTTGACCAATGCCCTATTTAGCTTCGGTTTTACCAGGGTTGTTCACGGACGGGCTCGGACGGACGCGGGCCCGGACCCGTCCGCGTCCGAATAATTTTCTCCGATAGAGCGGACGGGCTGGGACGGGTCCGGGACGGGCCGGACGGGCTCGGACGCAGGAAGTAGCCGAGCCCGCTATGCAAAGCGCAGGTAGCCAAAACTTGCATGATAATTGATGAAATGACCGTTTTTCGCGTTCTTCCCCAAGTAAAGCACCTATGTAAATCAAGAAATGGCAACAATCGAGCTAAGATGTTAATTTGCTTGCAATGATTTTGCATGTGCTTCCGGTCATTTGCATCGCGGACGCGCGGACGCCCCAGCCCGCACTGCGTCCGTCCGGCCCGTCCGGGACCCGTCCCAGCCCGTCCGCAGTTTTTTATGCAAATTGCGCGGACGGGACGGGTCCGCGTCCCGGGCCGGACGGACGCGGACCGGACCCAAAATGAACAACCCTGGGTTTTACGAATGACAAGTGAAAAAACGTAGTTTGGCGCATTTTGTCGTTCAACCCCGAAGCTTTTTTCTATTTTTTGCCTGGTTACAGTATCTTTCCGGACGTAGTTGTGTAATGTTGCTTTTTCGATACTTTAACTGTATTAACTAAACCTTCCGGTCTCTTTCAAAGCCTGCTCATTCACTTCCCAATCCCTTTAATATCCATTTAAAGAAAACGGATCCCCCAGGGTTGTGAATTCCCTTACTTACAGCTGCTAGTTGGCCGGCGGGTTGTTGTGAGACAGGTCTCTCACTCCTTCTGTCTCTCGCTCTCTCTCGCTCTCTCTCTCATCCTCGTTTTCCACCCTCAATTACTGTCCAAGCGGGGGCTCGTTGCGTAATGCGTCTCTTTTATCCCCCCTCCAGCCATCCAACGGCGCGCGAAAAAGGCTATGCCAAGTAACGGCCTTCCCAACTTTCTTTCGACCAAAAATCCACTTCGTGGACTCTGTGCTTTGCCTGGTAGATGAACTGAGATCTGGCAACTTCATTTTGGCACGTATTTCCGGGGGATTCGGCTTTTAAAGACGTTGAACTCTCTGTGTCTCTCCCTCCCTCTCTAACACTCGCTCTCTCTCTCTCTCTCTCTCTCTCTCTCTTCTCTTTCTCTTTCTCTCTCTCTCTCTCTGTCTCTCTCTCTCTCCTTAATCTGTAGGCCATCATATTTAGAAGTTCGAAGCCCTATTCAGCAGCCAAATACCGATGTGGATTTTGCTGCTGCTTCCGGGCTTCGGCCTGGGCGCCGCTCCACCTGATCGGGTAGAATTCGATTAGACGACCATCTACCGTACACCCCTTCAGAGAAATCTTGGCAATGAGCTTCCCCTGTTCCAACGCCCTCCTCCTGCTCTATACAATCGACCGTATCCACCATTTGCTCGGAGGGCAACTTTGGAGAAGTGAGTTTTGAGAGAGAGAAAAAGAGACTGAGAGAGAGAGAGAGAGTGAGAGAGTGAGAGAGAAAGGTACGAATCTCATAATTCTTAAGGTACGATCAGCTGAGCCGTGGCTGGAAGCCAAGGGAGAAGAAACTGCTGGATGGCTCTGTAGCGGCCAGAGGTCAGTGTGAACCAATTTTAAAGGGATTGAGAAGTTTGAAAGTTGAATTAGATAGGGCTTTAAGGTTTAAACAAATGTCTAAGCAATCGTTATATTCCTATTAAGGAGTGAAAATGCAGCCGTCGGAGGCTGAACTCTTCTTCCCGGACACGTGGGCGCGGGTGAGGAAGAAGACGGGCTACGGGTGAGTGCTCAAAACAGGTGACAATCGGCGTGTCAGTCTCTCTCATCTCTCTCTGTCTGTCTCTCGCTCTCTATTTTTCTCTCGCTCTCGCTCTCCCATCTTGCCCAATTTCCAGCAAGCACGGCTCATCATCTTCGGAGTCATCGTCGAGCTCATCCCCCGAGGAATGCGGAAACCCCGCCCACAACCACGAGGGTCTCGTTTCCGTTGCCCCGAAACACGAGGGTAAGCACTAAAGGCAGAGTGACACTTGCTCTCTAGGTGAAATGTCGTTGCCGAACCCTCCGAGTCGAATGCCTTCCATTCATCCGCCACCAAATACGGTAGCTTTCAGCGTTATCCCGGCTCTAATTAAATTTTTTAGAATCAGCCAGCCCCGCCTGGCCCGAGATACGAGGAGGTATGTTTGGTTACGCCATGTAATAGAGCAAAGGGTTATTCCAGTCGTGAAGCCATTTTTTGGATTTTTTCGATATACGCGCTCCGCCAAAATTATGCATGCCTTGCCCGTCCCTTTAATGCAAAAACACGCACTTTTCAATTTCCATTTCCGTTTTCACTAACCTGTCCCCTTCCAAGACGCCGCGGCAGGCGTCGATGCACATCGGCAGTGCGGCCGAGCCGCCGGGGATGGTGCCGAATGAGGGGCCTTTTGGGCCGGTCGTGCCAATGGACAAGCCGATGCCCGCCGTGCCGAGACCTATTGGACGTCCTGAGGGGCCGCGCGGAGCTGTGGATGTTCAGATGACCACGTTGCCTCCGGCGTCTCCGAATCGTCCGGAAGTTGCGCCAAGTCCTGGACGGCCTGATGTCATACCTGCAAAAGGTGGACCCGCTACCGTACCTGAAGTCGGTCGGACTGAAATTCCAAGACGTCCTGAAGTCGTACAAGAAAAAAGTGGAGCAGGTACAGTACGTGGATTTGGCCCTCCAGCAGCTCCGCGGCGACCTGAGGCCGCGCAAGTAAAAACTGGACCACCTACAGTACCTGAGTTCCGCTCGCCAGCAGCTTCAACACGGCCTCAAGCTGTACTAGGAAAAAGTGGACCACTTACCGTAAGCCAGCCAACACCACCGGAAGCGCATAGGCCACCCACACCTCCTCAGGTCGACGGCCGGGATGAGGCTCCGAGAGTTACTGTAGACACCGCTGTCCACCCTGCGTCGATAGTAACCCCTCGGAACCCACAAACCCCCAGTCCTCCTCCTAATTTTAAGGAAATCGAGGCGCCTCAGGTAAATATTGGCACCTTGCCACTGTCGCTTTTTCTTAAATATACTAATACAGTAGTCTCTTGTAAACCTCGGAAATTAAGAAAAGTCAAGATTAAGCTTAATCTTAAGTTAAGCCTCAGCCTCAGCCTAAAGCTTAAGCTCAAGTTCAAGGCTTGTCTAAGCCGAAGCTAACCCTAAGCCTAAGCTAAGCCTAAGCTAAGTCTAAACTAAGCACAAGCTAAGCATACCTCTAACCCCGGTCCAAACCTTATTTTAGGCCCCAGACTTTGTCGACATCTCCGCACCGTCTGCAGAGCCGAAACCCCCAGCTGTCGTTGGTTTTCCTCCGTACTACAAACGATACAAATTTAGACGCCCCCGCATCAACCCCATCCCCAACCGTTCGTCCCGCCGAGCAGCTATGAGGGCGGTCTCAACCAGGGTACGGTAGCCGGGGCGCCTATTACCCGACAACACTTAGCCTCAATTTTTCCAGGTCAAGCAGCTAGGCCAAGCCTTAAATATGAGAAGCCAGAAATGAGCGAAATGGGTGCGGATCCGTTCCAGGAGACGCAGGAAACGCAAAGCAACAGCTATGAGCAGCTAACAGAAGCTCAAAATGAGGCTAGCAAAGCTGAACCCAAGCCAAGAGTCAATCAAAACCAAGCTAGCAAAGCTAGTTATAGCCCCGAAATCGTTCAAAACCAAGCTGGCAAAGCTGAGCCCATGCCTATAAAGTCCGAAAGGGTAGGGCTTGACTTGAAGCCGAAGATAATCCAGAAACCAGGCTTCTCACAGGCTTCAAAACCTGCGCCAAGAACGGGAAATACGGCCGACAAACTGCCAAATATTCAAAAATCCGAATACGCAGAGTCTAAGAATACGGTAGAAACGAAAAATGGCCAAAAACTGGCCGAAGAAGGCACGCTAATTCCCGAGGAACCCCACCCGCCAGACCCGCCCGAATTCGACAAATTTCCGGGGGCACCCACCGGACGTTATCAAGCAGGTCGACTGGTTAGGCAGTTGCATGGGCCGTATATCGTAGTGTGCATGAAGGATTGCCTAAGAATACCCTTAAACTATAGCCTACATACCTTGCATGTCAGAAGAACAAATAATACTTAAATAACGGTTTTTTTTAGAACTGGAGCTCGAACCTCAACCGGAGCCACCAGCCACTGTCACTACCGTACCTCCAATCCAACCGGGACCCCAGCCACTTCCGGTCGTTACAACCAGCTACGAACCACCGGAATTACCAACGGCTACGCAGGAAGCCTATCAACACCCCGAACCTAAAGTACCGCTGACGGCTTCACCCTATCAACCGCCAGCCGCCGGACCGGATGCGCCCTATATCGCGCCCCAGCCTACCGTATTCAAGGTGGCAATCGGCGCAAGCAGACCAATAGCTCCTAACCTACCATCAATCCTTCCGGGACCTGCACCGCAACTAGCACTAGGATCCTATAAACAGCAGGAAGTTAGCCAAGCTCCGACCCACCAACAAACCACCACCACCCCTACTCGCTCTCCTCCAGTACCAACGGCTCCAAATTACATCCCGGGTCGTGCACCCCCAACGGCAGCTACACACCAACCACCAAAAGCTCCAGCCGACGGCCCTAGCCCGGACACGGGATGGGGTCTCCCCGCCAAGGAGGACGAATCTGCAGGAAATACCTATCCACTACCCCCAGTTGATAAGATTCCAGTAGAACCGGTGGAACCAATAGGAAGCCCGGACACCGAATGGGGACTTCCGGTAAATGAACACGAACCCCCGCCGCCGCCACTGCCCCCGCCCGCGCCATCAAGGACCAACACCCCACTGCCCCCTGCCATCACATCGGGCAGTGCTGAAACTGTGGCGCCGCCGGAAGAGGTGAGCTTTGGAAAGTTGTGTAGTCAGGGCCATTAGGTTCTTTCGCTTTAACGGGGAGGGGGGAATACAACAAAATATCGATTTCTTTTTTACCAAATATGAATTTTTCGAAAGAAGTGACGATCTTTATTTACTTTATTTTAAACACTTCTTTTAATCCCAACCATTTTTTTTATTAACGATCAAAAGTTAGAGCACCTTTGAGGTTGAGCCGCCACCTGCGGTAGTGACGTATCCAGCGCCAAACCCCGTGGCTCCACCAGCGCCCGGCTTCGCACCCGAACCCCCGGCGTATCAGGCTACGACAGGTAATTTACAAATTCTCAGTGGCTATTAAGATTATTATCCTTATACTGTAGATTCACTTTTATAGAACAACCTGCTGCCGTCCCGTCAGTCGTATCGAAACCTCCACAAGCCTCCAACGTACACCCGCCACCACCGGGATTCTCGCCGGAACCACCAGGGTACCAGGCAGCTAAAGGTAACGATTTTGGGTACTGGTTCTTAATAATCGGCTATTTTTGGTCGATGATCATTTCTGATTAAAATTTATTAAGTTTTTACTTTTAAGGATAGTAAAAAACATTTGCTATATTTGAAAAACTGGATCCTAAGAAAAAGCTGACACTCCCCCGATAATGCCAAAGGACCAAAGTTTGTAAAATCATTCAGATTCCCGAAAAAATTTAACTTATCTGGTGAAAATTCTATCAAAAAAAATCCGAAAAACTTCAATTTTGGGCGTTTTCGACCTGCTACAAGTTCAATTTTGGTGTTTTTGTGCTCAAGTTCTTTCTTCTTACTACTCAATAACGGGCGTTAGGTATCCGCCCCCCCCCCCGCCCCGCTAACGCATCAGAACCCATTCCCTAGCTCAAGTATCAGCTGATGCATTACGTTGCTGTAGATTTCACT
The DNA here is from genome assembly GCA_958295435.1 of Mesorhabditis spiculigera. Taxonomy (NCBI): domain Eukaryota; kingdom Metazoa; phylum Nematoda; class Chromadorea; order Rhabditida; family Rhabditidae; genus Mesorhabditis; species Mesorhabditis spiculigera. Next base: position 790,592 of record CATQJA010002631.1, read on the forward strand.
TACTACATCATTTCAGAGCCACCACCAGCAGCCAGTATCCCTCCACAACCCATCCCCGATGCACCGGAACCGGAAGAATACGTCGACCTAACCGAGCCCGAGCCCCCACAACAACCCGAGAAGCCGAAGACGATCCCGTACGCCATCCCACGCCCTCAACCAGTCCAACCGGGACCCCATCCGCCCCTAAAACCCGATGTCCAGCCCACAAAAACAGCCACCGCTTACCCGGTGCTCGTGCCGCAGGTCTGAGTTCCCGGGATAGTTCAGAAATTGCTTAGGTTGATGGCGGAAATGAAGAACCGGAGGAAGCGCAACCGCAAGTGCCATCCGGAAGCGAGGTCAGGAAAACGGCTCTTTTACATTATCGGGGGGGGGGCTTTTTTTCTTCAAATATAATAAGTGCAGGTGTTGCTAACCGGTTTTTACTGTTCCTAGACGTAAAATCATCAAATTTCTTTACAAAATACCAAAAAAATCGATTTTTCGACCACAAACGGCCGTTTTTTTACAAAAGATACGAATTTTTTAAAGATTTTACAAATTTTTTTAGATAGTTTTTCTCGTTGAAATATAGTTTTATTTTACTAAAAACACTATTAAAACATTTCCTATTAAGTTACTAGATATTGCTAAACGTTTCGGTCCCAGCAATTAGCAGAAAATCTCAGGTAGAAAACGGCTACACAGAAAATTCGGAAGAAAATGCTGGCCCAGTGGTATCTCCACCCGTTTCGCCGGTTAGTTTGCCACCCGAATCGGAAAAGGTATCAAAATCTAAACGTTTTAAATCTGGTTTAACTTTCCAGATACCAGAACCCGGCTACAAAGAGATTGACAGCCTTGGAAGCGAAAAGGGCGCTTCCTATGAGACTTTGGAAGAAGACCATGCCCCTGGTAAGGAAGAAAGGTACTTTCGCAATAACGGGGGGTGGGCTTTTTTCTTCGATCGAATTTCTCTAATAAACTAGGTCAAGCGTTTGTAAAATTTTTTACTATTTCTAAAAGTAAAAACTTTACAAATTTTGTTAAAAATATCAAAAATATTGATTTGTGGAGCAAAATGAACGATTTTCGACAAAACGTTCCTTAAAAAATTTCTAGATTTTTAGATTTCTTTCTCAAACACCATTAAAAACTTAATATTCTATCCCTGGGCAGTGCTGAAGGCGCCCTCCCCCCCCGCTAATGCAAAAGAACCGAAAGAATCAATTATACTTTTTTATATCTTTTTAGGCTTATTACTCATTTCTAACTTTTTTTAGTAAAACCCGCCACAAGACCCCTCGTCCCATTACCGCGCTTGCAACCGAAACGCCCGCCAATCCGCGTCCCTCCGAGCAGCTATCAAAGCCGACCGTAATCGATAGAAAACTGCGTTTTAAACACGAGTTTTAGGCAACAACCCCAGGTGTTCCCGCAGCCACAAGTCCAGGTAATCCACCAAAAATTTACGACTACTTTCCAGCCCTTCAACCCTGGACCACCGTTTGCCTACAACCGCCCGCCGCTGGTAGGCAATCACCAGAAATATGTACTTCTTTTTAGGCCCCGAACCCGCTAACCGGTTTCCAGTCTTATTCTCAGGTAAGGGTAGATGGATTTGAAAATTATCATCAAAGCACCTAATAACGGTACTTGACTATTAGCCGGGGGGGGACTAATTTTTGCCACTAATTCCGTAAGGCCCCAGCGAACCATAAACGATTTTCATAGCATTTTACAGTTTTTCAACAATCTTTGCCTTCTTGTTCAGAAATGTATGAAAAATGACCAAAAAAAGTCACATTTTCAAATTCTCAGCTTTCTCAAACATTTTTTACCTTCTGGCAAACAAAAACCACCAAAACACATCAAAAATAAGTTAGATATTATCAGCAGGTAGGCGAAGAGATTAAAAATAGTTTTTCCCCTGACAAAAATCCCCCTTCCCAACAACCCAAATAACTTTACAATGTAAAATTCAATTAGCCAGCGATGCCGATGGCACCCGGCGGATGCTGCGGCGGGCGCTGGTTTGGCTCGTCTGGCCAAATATGCCATCCAGTCAACTTCAATCCGTGTCGCCCGCAGGCTGCTCAGCAATGTGGTAAGTCTTTTCCGCCCGAAACGCCAGTTTATCGTCTTAGAAGCGTTGATTTCAGGTGTTAATGGCGTTTTTCTTCATTGTCCTTTTTGCATAGAAAACACATGCATTTCCAAAATCTAATCACTCGGCAAAAATTTTTATGCAACTGCTGCTGCCCGTCAAACAATAATGGGTGCCGCAACAACGGATGCGGCGGCAATTCATGCGGTTCCTCGTGCCGTGGAGGTTGCGGCCAGTCCTGTGGCGGCTGCGGAGGGTCGTGCCGAGGCTGTGGCCAACCTTGTGGCAGTTGCAGTAGCCCGTGTGGTGGATGTTCTTCTACAAGCAGCGCCGGCTGCTCCAGTAAGCTAAAACCGAGAATATTTACTGGGTATCCCAAAAAAGCGCCTCACTTGCGATCCGCGGGAGTCTTAGATTTTGAGATTTATTTCTCAAAAACCGAAAGCGAAAGTTGTCTAAGCTGCGACAAGAAAACTGTTTTCGTTTTTTAAATTAAGTGTGTAGAAAACGAAAGGTTTCTAGAGACGTAATCTAGAAAGCGAAAAGAACCCTAAAAACGTCTCTAAGACAAGAAGTTTTCTAGAAGAATCCTGCTCATTTGGCAGAAATTCTGAAAAACGCGGATTTCTAGAAAATGCTAAATAATTGAAGAAAACGAATTCCGCTATTTTTTTGGCCTTTTCAAAAGCGTTCGAATCGTGTCGAAACCATCCCGATCCGAGGCACCGCTTGTGGGGTTTTGTGACACCCTGTATAGCCCATATTACAGGCGGTTGTGGGGGTGGATGCAGCGGTGGTGGCAGCTTCAGCCAAGCGCTCGGCTTGTCTTCGTGTTGCACCCCGGCGAGCTGCCAGCCAGCCTGTCCGCCGGCTTGCTGCCAACCAACTTGCTGCCAAACTACGGTTTGTACATCGGCACCATAATTCGAGCCATTTTCAGTGCTGCACCCCATCTCCGCCGGCCATGCCGTGCTGCTGCCCATGTATAAGTTCATGTCTCGGCAGGAGAAAACGGTTTTTAGTCTCTGGCAAAAATACGTCAGTTCAGGTCGATACGCCGGCTTCTGGGGCGCTGCTAAACACGGCGGAGCGAGATGTGGGAAGCTGTTGCAATAACTTTTGCTCAATATTTATTATACCTCTCCTGTTTGCTCAATAAATAAGATAGTGTATTCAAGAAAAAGGCAGGTCATAACAGCAAGGACACTGCTGGCAAACCACGGCTGAGCCACGAGGAACCCCGAGCCACACCCGAATATCTCGAAAAACGCCGAGCCACAGCCGAACCCCAGGCACGGCCGTGCCACGGCTGAGCCCTCGCGGTAGAATCCTACTTGTGCCACGCCCGTTTTTGGCTCATGGCTCAGCCGTGGTTTGCCAGCAGAGGAGAGAGAGAGGGAGAGCTACGATGCACTCCACTTTCCGCGACAACTGGTGTTTTTTATACCGCGCGCTACCGTAACGCACCCAAGCCGCGGCTTTTCTTCCACAGCCCGATTTTTCAAACGCTTCCACTACCGGTTCGCAGATATTTCATATGTATTTTTTGTTTTTCTGCCCTAAAAACGTATAACTTCCGAAATGTATGCGGAAAATTTCCTTTAACTTTTCTTTCCTTTTCTCAGAATTCGTTTCTACTCGACTTTAGATCATTGCACAAGTATTAGAGAGATTACGATTTAACTTTTCTTATTTCTTCTTTTCCGCTTTTTGTTCGCCTCCAATTTTGTGCTTTAGGGTCGGGATGGCGCTCCCCTTGGACATGGAAGACAGTGGAACAAAAGGGCGCTACGATCCCATCTCGATGGAAATTACGCGCAACGATGCCCGGGGCTCGCCACTCTCCCATCCCCTCGAATCACTCCGCGGCTCGAAGACCCTACACGATGGCGACGTCGCTCCGATTTACGGGCTGAGCGCACCCCCGCCCAAGTGATTTTTGTTTATTGTTTTGAATTATTTTCTTTAGGTCGCTTGCTGAACGCTACGAAGATGCGATGGAAGGGCTCCAAAGCTGTTACGACAAGTCCTGTGGCCGCCTACCAACTTTCCTCGTCGTCCTATTCTTCCTTGCACTCATCGGCGCCCTCCTAGTCGTCGCGGTGTTGTTGTTCGTTCTCGTCGCACCCGGGGAGCAGCAACCCTTGACGATGCGCGGGCCAGCGGTTCTGGTGAGAGTGGTTTTTGGCTGCTATATGGATTTTTAGGCGTCTTTGGATGCAAGAGCTGGCGCTATCGTCTGGCCAAAGATGGATGACGATGGGGATCAACAACTCGAATTCAGCATCGTCAAGAACCCGAACGTCTCCTCTTGCCTTGGCTACGGGTTCAGCTGCACGACCAATCCCACCGAAGTAATCGCATCCGTCCGGCGCTGTGACGGTGTTCCGGACTGCGGGGACAGTTCCGATGAGGTCGCCTGCAAAAGTGTGCTCTTTCTTTTTATCTTTACTTTGGCTCAGAGTGCAATACTCGTTATGGCTGCCCCAACGCCATGCTCCGCAACATCCGAGGAATGATCTGCCTGACTCCGGAACAAATCTGTGACGGAATTGCACATTGCCCGGATCGGTGGGATGAAGAGGAATTTTGTCGTAAGAACGTTTTGCTTTTGTTTTATTTTTTTTGCCTAGGTGACGCATGCAAAGAGAAGGAATTCCCGTGTGCGTTGAAGAACTCAACCCTGAGCATGTGCCTCCCTCAAGATGCTGTGTGCGATGGTGTACGGGACTGCCCCGACGGCGAAGACGAACAAGGCTGCAAGGATCTCGATGAATGCCGCGGTTCTGCCATGGTAGACTTCTTATCCTTGAATTTCACCGGCTTTTTTCAGATGTGCAAAGCGGAGGGAAAGTGCCTCCCCGCCCGCAAGATCTGCGATGGCGTCAATGATTGCACCGATGGTTCTGACGAGCAGGTATTTCCACTTTGAAAAAGCCTTATTCTTCTTTCTAGAATTGCACCTGTTACAAATGCTCCGGCACCGGCAAGAACCTCTGCAACGACGGCACTTGCATCACGATGGATAAGCTTTGCGATGGGACGGCCGACTGCGGCGAGGGCTACGACGAGCACGGATGCCCATCATGAGAGGAGGAATTTACTGTGAATTCGCACTCTAACGTGCTTTTGCTTTGTACTTTCGCAATTTGTGCATGATTTTGTAATAAAGGGTTTTCACTTACAAACCGAAGGCGAAATAACAGTTTTGCGCGAAATGCACGGAAAGGCTTTGCATCTGTGCTTGGAATACACTTCCGGCGCAGGCCTCTGCTTAGCACCAACACTATGGAAAGCCAGTCCGCCATATCGATCATGCTCCAACTGGCCGTCTTGTTCTTATCGCTCTCGTGCCAAGCACTAGGCCAGAACGCCACCGAGGTCCTCGATGCGGCGAACAGCACCGAGGTGTCGAATGCAACGATGATCGTCGACTTGTCGAATGGTGCGTGCCAGTCAGTTCACGCGATCCAGCCATTTAGGAACCTACTTTGACGATGCCATGGCTGCAGAACCGGCGTACTATTTCTCTCCTTTTCTATAGCCATCATTTATAGCGGCGTCATATACAAGGTCGGCAACGAATACACGATGGACCAGCAATTTGTTGATGAGAAGGTGGCTTATTTCTGGGAGCCTAAGGCCTCTTTCCAGCTCGAGAAACTGGCGCGTGATAATGGCGTGCTGATCGTGTACTCCTTCTTCGGCTTCTTGATCGGTTTTGGATCCGGGTTCGTAATTCCTGCAGCGGTGAAGCCCGACGATGAATTCAGGGGCTTCGTTTTGTTTATCCTGAGCATGTCCATGCGCCGGTGCATCTACTACCACTGGTATCGAGCTGTGTAAGTTGTTTTGACATGGTAAAGCGCCTTTTGACATGGTAGGAAGAAGCGCCGCGAGTTGGTAGACGAGTTGCGCTCGTCGGGCAAAGAGCGGCCAGCTGTGGTGCAGCAGGGGCCGCCAATGGTGATGAATGGCAGTGATGAGGCGTCACGGCGGCCGATGCCCATGGATCCGCCAGCGATTTCTGTGGTGGGCTGCATGTTTCGCTTGCTATTTCATTCAGGCCAAACCAACCGAACAAATCCTGCCCTCTGTTCCGCAAGAGAATCCGCAAGTGGTAGGGTTTGCGTTATGCAGTTGTAAAACGTCTAACTTTCCAGAGCAAGAAGGGGCCGATCGGGCGCTTCTTCGACAGATTCGTAAGCGGAGATATTCAGGCGCCTATTCCCACTTTAGCACCACACTTCTGCGCCGCCAGCCCAGCCTTCGAACATGCAGGTGCCAATCTTCAGCAAGAAATGACAAGCCGCTGCCATACTGTCCCGGAACTTAAGTTGAATAACCTTTCTCAGACAGCCCAGCCCCGTCTTCAAGCCCCGGTCGAAAATGTCGTCCCCGACGAGACGGAGGAAAATGATACCCTGGTCAGTCGGCTCAATGTTCAAATTCGCCGAATTTCAGAAAAAGTTGCTGAAGGAACGCCGTAAGATGATTTCCGAGTCGGCGGTCCAGCAATCGCAGGCAAGTTGGAAGCGCACTGGCGACCAGCAAGCGACCTTTTTTACAAGCCTGCATTTCAGAACGCCAAGCAAACTGGCGCCGAGTCGCAGACGTACGTGGGCGAATACGTCGATTTTGCCAGGCCGGCCGACGAAGATTAGGCCATCAACTCGCAAGCCGGCTTATCGGCCCGGTTCTTCCCTATTGTGTCAGCATCACCTGACATTGCCCATCCTCCTCGCAACGATGCCCTTATGCTAACTGAATAAATAATATTATACTGTCCCAGCAACTGCACCCGGTCAAGGTATAACTAACTATAAGAATAAGAAAAAAGCCAAACGACAGCCCCTGCGCGCAAAAGCGAATAAATTGCTTTGCCATAAATTTCATCTAACAAACTAACACCGAGCTAATTTCACCTGCATGTGCTCAACTAAAAGTTACAGCTAAGTACAAAGGTTTATTCGATGAAAGCTATGGCACTGATAAAATCTACACAAATCACAGCAAAATGAAAGAATTTCCAAGGCTTATTTGGCTTATGCGCGGGCGTAGGTGCGCACGCACTTCACGTTGTTGCACTCGCAGACAACCTTCAGCTTCCCGTCCTCGACGAAGCGCTCGAAGCGCGAGTCCTTGCCACCGTTGAGGCCAGTCTCTTGTTGGATGAGCTTGTCGCCCTCGATCGTATACTTGGATTTCACCTGAAACGCAAAATCATAAGAAAGAACAAAGAAAACGTACATCACGGCCGTCAGCAGTCTTATCGGCAAACTCTTCCCCGATGACGAATTTCGCAACGTGCGTCTTGAAGGTGGATGTGGAGGTGATCGTCCAGTTGTTACCTAAAACAATAAACTTTCTAAAGCCAAAAATTCAAGCGGTACCTTCAATAACGATGTCGAGCACGGGCTTGAGATTGACGGCAACCTTGCGGGTGAGGAAAGAAACGCCGCACTCCTTCATGTACTCGTCGAAGTTCTCGCCCGAGACGAAGTTCCACTTGCCAGCCAGCTTGTCCGCCATTGTAGTGATCTGCAAAGAATGAGGTAGAAATAAGATTATTTAGAAAGTCGGAAAGGGAAAGAGAACCAAGCGAAAATGAAAAAAATTGAAAAATCGGAGAGGGCGCCGGCATCATATCGTAGCCGCAGCCTACGTGCAGCGCCAAAATACGAGGTGTCGTTTAGGCCGCCAGAAAGCGTAAACCGCGGAAAAAAATTGGGGAAACCGGGAAGCCAGCCGGCGGCGGTAATGGGCCGCGATAAGTTATGGATAGTAGAACACGTAAAATGCACAGCCCTCAGAGGCAATGATTCGAAAAGGTGAAATGCTTCGTAAGTTACGAATTCCATGGCAATTTTTTCAGCATTACAGTCATGAATTTAAAAATAAGAAAAATTTTTAGTTTTTCCGTTCGATTCCAGGTAATGGTTTAAAAGAACCAAAGTGTTTCGTACTTCTTCTTAAGTCGTACGTACTTCGTAAGCTACGAATGCCATTGGAATTTTGTTTCGGGATTACTAGTACGAATTTAATTAAATGCGTATTGTTTTTGTTTTCCTCCTGAAATCTCTGCTCGGCCCTTTGTGGCAGAACCGCTGTTCCATCCGGGTACGGCAGCTAGCCCGAACCATGTCGATTAGCGTCCGGTTCCTGTTGGTGGTTGCCCTGGGGGAGGGGGGGAGCGATTGCCTGCCGATTCGTGGATTCGATTTGCATACGTCCTCTCTAGGAACAGATTGTCCTCCGCAGCCAGCGAATGACGGGTTGCTTGAAGGGCGAAGGGGGCTTTTGCAGGTGATGGTTGGCTTTTCCCGGTGGGTTTGGGAAAATGGATCCGATCCAAAACTTGACTTGATGAAAAAGCTAGCAAAAATGGTATTTAGAGGACGAACGAAAGTTTCCAAGAAGGGATTCCTGGAAAGAAAGTCACAAATCGGAATGAAGGGCAATGAGAAATGCCAATTTTGAAGTTTTGGTTATGAATCGCCGATGACGAACCATAAAAAGGAGGACCTTTTCGACAAAAAGACGGCCGCCTCTGAGACCTCTAATTAGAGTGCTAAAGCAGGCTTTGTAAAACCTTAAACATTAGATTTTTAAATTTTGAAGTGTAGGATAAGCCCACTCCCAGTGTAGGCGTTTGCGCATTGCTTCATTGAAAGTCAAGGCTAACAATAACTCACAAAGTCCAGCCTAGCCGTGCCGACGATAAAGCGCCGGAAGAACACCGGATGCTTTGGCTAGACCCAAGGAACTTTCAACCGATGAAAACTCACACAACTTTCCCACCGTTCGCCCTTTTTCAGAGACTATTTGGTCAGAGGGGACAAACCTGGGGATTCCCATCTCGCGAGCGCCATCGTCGTCGTTGCCTGCCTCACTCTTTGTCCGGCAGCGTTTTTTCGGCAAGACGGCTTGCCCCCGGATTTGCATATTGGCAAGGGCACATTCGTTGATGGGTCACACTCGGATGGCGCGCGCGGGGCGGAGCTGCTGCTCCCTTCTGCCCGGCTATAAAGAGCCCGAATCTGGAAGAGCCCTTCACCAGTTTCGCACTGATCCCCAGCAACACGTCTAGTCATACAGCACATACCTTGTTACCTCGCGATACCTCGAGAAAGTTCTAGGATGGGCACGGGAAGTGTTCGTTTTGTCGTGGGAGCGTCGACGGCGATGTCCGTCATCGCGTTGCTGATGGCATTGGCCGTGATGCCGTCGCTGTATTCTGAGATCTCGATGTTGCGCGACGAGGTCTTCGACGCTGTTCATAGTTTTAAGGTATCATTTTTTCGCTCTTTGTTATTTCCGGGTAGGGAGAACGGATTTTTCGTTTTCGTCTATATCTGCAAAGTTACCTATCTAGAAAACTTATACAACATATCAAAAATATTTAACTTTTGTCGAAACTCAAAAACTTTTGGCGCAACACCGTAATTTTGTTATTGTTTCTCAATTAAAATTTGCAGGTTTGTACCTTTAGAGCTTTCCATTTTCAAATATAAGGTGTTTTTACATTGGCTTTAGTAAGTTTTATCTATTTTTAAAGTACAAAAACTTTTCAGCAAAGTTAGAAAAAGTGTTTGAGAAAGTCGAAAACTAGGTAATTTTTGGTCGAAAAAACAAATTTTTTCGACATAAAATTTTTAATTAAATTTTGCAGGTATTTATGCCGGTAGGTATATTTAAAAACGATGTGGAAACGCATCAACTCTTTTTTATAAAGCTCGAGAGCTACCGTTTTTCTTATAGGATTCGACCGATAGTTCGTGGGTGGACCTGATGGACATCCAGTTGGGAGTGACCCCTCCATCAAGGCCAAAGGAGAACCCACTCATCAGACGCGAGAAGCGCTTTGCCGAGCTTCCCGACTGGTGCCAGTGCAATGCCATGCCGCAGTGCCCGCCCGGCCCACCAGGGCCGCCTGGTGCTCCCGGAGAGCCTGGAGGTGGAGCGTAGAGACTTAAGATCTTTATACCAATCATTTTCTAGGCCCTGGCGTGCCCGGACCTCCCGGTGTCGACGGCGTCATCGGCCCATCTCGATCATGCCTACAACAGGCCGAATGTGTTCAGTGCCCGATTGGACCCCCCGGCCCGCCGGGAGTCGATGGGCCAGCGGGACCCGCTGGGCCCCAAGGAATTCCCGGAGCGCCTGCATCCCCTGGTGGAGAGGGTCCCGTTGGCCCGCCCGGCCCGGCTGGAGACGCCGGTCTGCCAGGTATGGCAGTTGGGGATGACCGATAGATACATCGTCTTTAGGAGCCCCCGGAATCCCCGGCGAACCTGGTCACCCTGGCACTGCCGGCATCAGCCGCAAGGGTCGTCCCGGACCGAAGGGAGTCCCCGGTGCGCCGGGTGCTGCCGGAAACCCCGGTCTGGATGGTGCTCCAGGTCTTCCTGGACAAGATGGTGCCTCCGGGCCACCAGGACCGGCAGGACAGCCTGGAAACCCTGGCAGCGACGGTGCGTTGCTTCGAAAAATTGCTGAATACTGAAATTACAGCATCTTCATAATATTGTTCCCTCGCTAACCCAATTTTTTAGGCGTCCCCGGCGTGGATGGCGGTTTGGGAATCCCCGGCCGAGATGCCGAATATTGCCCGTGCCCGCCACGATCGATGGTGTTCGTCAGCCACCGCCGTCGCGTCGCCTGAACGGCTCCCCCCAACTGTCGAATAATAAATTCCGGTTGCAAAAATCGAAGGCTTGCTGCATTTAAATTCAGCGTCACGCATTCACACAGAAAATTCCAGTATTCCAGAGATGCACATATACCGTTTCTCCGCCAAAAATACACCCGGTACTAGACTGTTATCAGGGGGAACTAATTTTTCCCCGTAATCCTGTATGGTCCTATAAGAAAATATAAAGATTTCTTGGCATTTTACATAGTTTTAGGTTATGAAAAGCTCATAAAAACAATCAAAATTTTTGACGTTTTGGTGAAACGTGTATGAAAAACGACTAAAAAGCTCATAATTTTCGAATTTTTGAAAAAATTTGAAATGTTTTTTGTAACTTTCTAGCAATCAAAAAATACGGAAAAATGGCTAAAAATACGCTTTTTATTATTAACAGGTAGGTAACGATCAAAAAAAAATTGGCTCCCCCTGCCCAAACTTTCCTCCCCTGCTAACGGTCCAGTACCATATGCCCGAGCCTATTTTTATCTAATTTTTTTGAGACCTATCAGCAGGTCCTTTTACTAAAAGTGAGCTGAAGCCGAGCAGCGCGTAGAACCCGGCCTGTTTACGAAAAAAGTTGACCCGAAAAGCCGAAGACCGGCTTTTGTGGTGGTTGTCCCTCCTCCGATCCCTTATAAGGACAATCCGAATGGGGTCAACCTTTCCCCTGGCTCACAATCAATTTCTGCAACGATAATTTTCAATGTATATCCTAAAAAGCGGCGAGCTCGAGCTCATTTTAGGACCTGATTCTTTATTGAGCCTGACCTTGAAAACGTTATTTTTAGAAGTTTTTCAAGTACTAACCTTAATTTTTAGGCAATTCTCCAATAGTTACTATCTTTTTTTCTACTGTTTTGTGCTAAATCGGGTAGATCGTTTCCTCCTCCATTCTCGCCATGGCTATTTCTTTTTTTTCTATTTCTCCTGCTGCTGCTCCCCGCGCGCGGTGGAAGCTTCTCGAACGTCTCACCTAGCCGCCCCTTCGCGCATCTCTACGCCAAACCCGTTGACTATATAGGTGCTGCTCCTCGCCAAGAGCACCAGCTCTTGTCAGAGCACCAGCTCTTGTCCACCGGTTTTGGTAGTGAATTTGGTTGTAGTTTTTTCTATTCTATTTTTGAACAAACTATAAAGTTATTTACTTATTTACGCTTGAAGTTTCGATCTACGCCAGGTATTTGACGTTTTAGTTCATGCCTGATCGTCGATCTGTTTACAAACTATTATACCTTTCTCGGGATTACCTTACTCTCGGGTTACGTCTTTATTACCTATTTAAACTTGTATTACCCCATTTAAAAAATGGCATTAACTATGAGAGGTTTAAATTTAGTTTATCTTTACACTTTCTTTTCTAGAATAAAGCTAGACAAAAGCAAGCTGCCGCGCGTTTTTTATGGATACCCCTGCGAGCCTGGATGACCTTGACAAAATCCCCACCCCAATAATCAACCCCAGATCTCGGAGGCGGGTCGGCCGAGAATCGATCGCTTTTGCGCCGCTATTTTTTTTTGCAGTTTCCGGCATAAATTATACCCCGCATCAGCCGGCTTGACCTCTGACGAGTTATTTGCTGTTTTTGGGGGGTATTGGTAAAGTGGGTAGTGCGGGGGGGGGGGGTTAGGGATCGGGTTGTGGTGGTGAGCTGTGGAGAGCCAGTATTTGCCCCGCAGGCCTTCCCGAGAACTGTGTGCGGGAGAGAGAGCGAGAGAGAGAGAGAGAGAGAGAGAGCGAGAGAGAGAGACAGCAAGTGACTGACCAGTCAGACAGTCCGCCCCTTCCAATCCACTCCTCCACCTCTTCCTCCTCTTCCCGTGAAACCCATCGATCCACCCCTTGAAGGCTCGATTTTTTTTGGGGTTTGATGAACCGATATTGAGCAAAGCCTCTATTACAGTCTATATTACGGGATACTCTAAATCCTCTTTAAAATACCACCAAATGTTAGAATCTGTGGAATCTTCAATCCTTCAATCCTCTTAATCCGCTCGCACATTGGTCTAAAAAGATTCGGAACACTTCTGCACTTCTTTTTCTGCGTGTTCGAGCCTTTTAAAGGGATTAGAACGTCTAATCTGGATTTTTTTCAGCTATCGCCCTCTCCGAGCAACAAGATAAACGAGAAATACCTCAGATACGGACAATCACAACGCAACAAAGTTTCTGGTGGCTAGGACCGGAACTCATCGGTAAGGCTTTTTGTTGTTTTATTACGTTTTAGATTTTCCTTTTTCTTCGTTGTTGTTTTTGTTATATTTCGTTTTTTAGGCAATGCGGGTCCTGGGGGCGTGCGTTGCGCTTCTCTCGATCTCATCCATCCTCGCCCAACCAGTCGCACAGGTTTGTCGTTTTCAATTCTAACTCTAATCCTATAATTTTGGTTTTAATTCCTAGCTTTTTTTGAAAAGAATGTTTAGGACCAACACGTGCTGCTCACAAATGAAAATCACGATCAGGTGCTGAACTCGGCGACGGTAAGCCATTTTTAAAGGTTTTGGCTCAAAAAGCAGAATTCCTACACTCGTTCCAACCCGAATTTCAGGTGGTCTTCGTGGCATTTTGCGCAGAGTGGTGCCCTTTTTCGAGAAGGTTGCGGCCGGTTTGGGAGGAAACGGCCAGGGTAATTATCCGCTTCCGTCTCTTATTATTTCGCACTATTTGTTCAGGTCTTCAAGCGCGAGCACCCCGACAAAAGCGCCGTTTTTGCGATCGTCGACTCGGTGGCTCATGTGGGTTTGTATACAGAAAAGGGATTGAGAAAGGCACCAGGTTTAGAAAAATTTTGAAGGGGTTTTAGTTGGCGTCGTAGTCTTTTCACGGCAAAACTTACTTTTTGAAGGAACGTACTTAAAACCAACTTTCTAATATAATGCCGGACGTGTTTCGAAACGGTTTTTTCTCTGATAAACGTAAAAATGTTTTTGTGGATAAAAATGGCCGAGTTTCAACCAAGTTTTCAAAATTAAAAGTTACAACGTTAATTATTAAAAGTTTACCCAGCCCCAAAACCTTGTGGCTTTGTAGTTTCTTAGTTTTTCTTAATTTTTTCGATTTTTTCTTATTACAATCTATCTATTTGATTTCAGGCTGACGTCGCGGATCGATACTTTGTCAACAAGTACCCAACGATGAAGTACTGGGTCAACGGCGAGCTCGTCACGAAGGAGTACAGGTAAATCAGCTTTCAAATTTTTTCAGACCGTTCATTTTACTAAATTTTTTAGAGGCACCCGCTCGGTGGATGCTCTAACAACGCATGTGCTGGAGCAGCTATCCACGGCCATGAACGAGTTCCCGTCACAGGTTTCTCAAATTGACAACGGGATGAGTGTTTTTTAGGAATACATTGACACGCATCTGGATCGCAGCAAGAGAAACGTGCTCGTCTACACCAAGGACCGCAATTCGGCGGCCTTCTCGAATTTGAAGGTATTTGCCATTTTTTATGAAAAACTTTTGTTTAGAAAGCGGCCATGATCCTGCGCGAGGACTGCTCCTTCTGGGTGTCCGATCCGGCGCTTGCTGCCCCATCCGGTGCGGATATTCAGGGAAACATGATCTCGTTCGTCGACCCAGATACGGGAGACCATCAGCAAGTAATATTCTGAATTTTGGGCACCCTAATAATATTTATTTTATGGTTCTTTGGCATTATCGGGAATTTATATTTTGTAGTATACGATGAGCATGGAGAACTATGACCTGATGAAGCAGTGGCTGACGGATAAGTGCATCCCGTTGGTTCGAGAGGTATTGTCTAAAAAATTTTCTTACAAGAATTTTTAAGGTCACCTTTGAAAATGTGGAAGAATTGACCGAAGAAGGACTGCCCTTCCTTATCTTCTTCCGCGACGTCAACAACAAGGAGCACGACAAAATGTTCACGGATGCGGTAAATTTTACATAGAAATTTTGAACTGAAAATTCAGGTGGTACGTGAGCTCTACGATATCAAGGGGGCCGTGAACCCTCTGTTCGCCGACGGCAAGAAGTTCGCCCACCCATTGCGACATCTTGGAAAGACGCAGAAGGTTCGTGTCTTGCGCTTTGGGCAGCCTAGCAAAGAACCTTTGGGAAACTCCGATTTTCAGGATCTACCTGTACTGGCGATCGACTCCTTCCAGCACATGTTCCTCTTCCCCGACATGTCGCAAGTGTCCACCCCGGGCAAATTACGACAGGTAATTGGAGCCCTGGCTTTCTAATGAATCCCTTTAGTTCGTCGAAGATTTGAACTCTGGCAAGCTGCACAAGGAGTTCCACGAGAGCCTCGACCAGAAGATGATGGACTTGGCCAAGTTCAAGTCGGAGAACGGGATCGAGGAGGAGCACGAGCAGGTAGTGTCTTCTCAATTGAACAAGCTATCTTGGTGGTTTTTCAGGACGGAGATGCGCGACCGGGCGGCCAAGGGCCCCCAGGCCACCGGCCAAAGACCGACCCGCCGCCGTCAGTGTTCAAGGAGCTGAAGCCGAGCGGAAAACGGTGGGTTTGGCTTTGATGAATTCATGTTGGCTAAAGAATTTTCCGAAACGCATTTTCCGGTTCTTTCGCATTATCCGGGGGAGGGAGGACGACATGTTTTTCGTAGGATCCGATTTTCAAAATATGAATAGCGGAAGTGCTTCTAAACTGATTTTACGATTTCTAAACGTGAAAATCTTCATTAGTTTTATTTATTACCAAATTTTATTAAAAATATCGCAAAAATATAGCCTTTTCGACCAAAATTTCGACCTTTTCAAAAAAATATTACTATTTTTAGATAGGTTTTCTCGTTGAAAAATAGTTCTTAAGTTCCTAGGCTTTCTAGACTGATAGACAAGATTGCCCCCCCCCCCCCCGATAGTGCATAAGAACCGAATTTTGGTAAAAGAAAATTATAGTAATTTTGCAGGTATCAAACCTCCCCTTTCCAGATACTCACTGCTGATGAAGCAGGAGCTGTAATAACAACCCTCAACTTCCTCCAAAAAGATGGCCAAGAATCTTCTAAAAGACTTTTTGCTCCTTTTCTCTGTACCTTGCGATGTGCCCTCCCCATTCTCAGGAATGGGCGGCCGTGTTCTGTTCGGGTTTTTTTTGGCGTTTTGTTTATGCTGCTGCTACTCTTGAGTATTTTGGTACGGTCCAGATTTTTAGAGTTTCTACAACCACCCCCGTAATATTTCCCCTTCCCCCCTTCGCTGTGATATTAGTGACGCTGCTGTGAGAATAAAGTGGATTCGATTTGAGTGAATTACGAGGCTATTTGCATGAAAATGCGAAGTATGGTAAGAAAGGGAAGATAGAGAACAGAGATACACGCACTGTTTTTTTCGTCAACGCCATTGAAGGTGGGTTTTTATATGCTAGTTTTGCACTTTTTCGGTACTGGACTATTAGCAGGGGGAACTAATTTTTCGTAGCAATCCTGTACGGTACAAAATATAAACCATTTTTATAACATTTTACACAGTGTTTAGCTATAAAAAACCTATAAAAACGTCTGCAAATTTTTGATTTCGGTCAAAAATGTATGAAAAATGACCAAAAAACGTCAACATTTTAAATGTTTTTACAGCTGTTTAGCAATCAGCCATGAAAACCTGCCCCCAGCCAACCTGCTAGCCCCCCCGCCGCCCCCGCTAACAATCCAGTACCACTTTTTCTACAGAAAAATGCGCGCTGTCCGCGGTTTGGCTCTGCTGTGGTTGATCATCGGCGTCGTCGTGGTAGTTCTGGCGTTTAATGAGAGCTGACCTTTCACAGCCCGAAAACGTGGTCATCACCCGCCACAACGTCGACCAGGTCCTCAATTCGGCTACGGTAGCTTGGGGTATTTCTAAAAACCGTTCATCGCCCTCTTCAGGTCGTTTTCGTGGCATTTGGGGCTGACTGGTGCCCATTTTCGCGTCGTCTGAAGCCCGTCTGGGACGAGGCGGCCCGGGAATTCAAGCACAAACACCCCGAGTTGAGCGCCGTCTTCGCGACGGTCGACGGGATGAAGGAGGTGTGCCTACATCCATGCTCAGATTCTGATTTAGCCGGAAATTATCAACAAATACCTGGTGCACAAGTACCCGACGATGCGCTACTTTATCGCCGGCGCCATGCACAGGGAGTACAGGCGGGGGTTTTCAAGATTACTTTGATGCTTCATTCTTTCAGAGGCGCTCGCACGAGCCAAGCCCTCGTCGAGCACGTGCTCGCCAAGTTCGACCCGCCGATGGAGACATTTGACAGCCAGGTCGGGGTTGAAGTTGATAAAATAGGGATTTTTTAGGAAACCCTGGACGTCGGCCTCGCCCAAAACAAGCGCAATGTGATCGTCTACTCGCACGACCGCGATTCGTACAGCTTTGGGAATGCAGTGGTAAGAAAAGTAAAACTTTTCAGGTCTTCATTTCAGCCTGAGAATAACAAAACAAACAGTTTGTTTGAAAAAAATATAAGGCGGACAAAAAGAAAGAAAATAACGTTCAGAAACTGGCGATGACGCTCGGAGGCTATGATTGCCGCTTTTGGGCGTCGGCCCCCGATTTGCCGTATCTGACCAAGCCCGGCCGAGAGGGCAGCCTCGTCTACTTCCAGGGCGCGAACCAGGAGCGCGAGGAGGTTTCAAATCATCAAAAACTTGATCTTTTTCTAGTATCCCGGCACCTTGGACAATTTTGGCCATGCGAAGCAATGGTTGAAAGAACGCTGCATCCCGGCCGTTCGAGAGGTGAATTCAGCAAAAAAATCGAAAAAAGCAGTAAAAGTAAATTGCAAACTAATACGAAATTGCGGTGTAAACAAGCAAAAACAAAAGAATGAGCGTCAGAGTTAAAAAGCAGAAGTCGACACGAGGTTTGGATCTGTCTCCGAGTTGGATCTGTAATCGTCAGTCGCTCAAGGCCAATGGCCGTCGCCGGGCTTTTTTATACCCCGCCTCTTGGGAGTGGGCCAGGTGCTGCGCGTTTCGGGGGCAGAGAGCGAGCACGGAGCCACAGGGCTTTTCTGTTGAGCCCCTGCTAATAAAGGCCCAATAAATTGTTTTCAAATGCCTCGTGGCTCTAGTTGATAATTTTGAACGTTTTATACTGCCTTTCAGCTGACCTTCGAAAACGTGGAGGAGGTGACGGAGGAGAGGCTGCCTTTGATCGTCCTTTTCCGCAATCGGGCTGACACGAAAAATACGGAACTGTTTATTTCAGTGGTTAGTACTTTTTGGTTGGATTTTTCATTCATCCGTGAAATTTGAAGGTAGCCCGCGAGCTCGGTGAGGACCGGACGATAAACCCGCTGCTGGCCGACGCCAAGGTTTTCTCGCATCCGCTCCACATGCTTCGGAAAAATGAAAAGGTCTGAGAAAATGAATGAATTATATTTCTCCCTTAATTTTTAGGATCTCCCGGTGTTGGTGATCGACTCGATGGAGCACGTGTTCCTCTTCGACGACCCGAACACCAGCTGGGATACGCCGGGCAGGCTCAAGCAGGTCTGTGGGCCACGGCGTACTTTGGCATTATCGGGGGGTGGGAAATAAACTTTTCCATACGATTTTTTTCTTAATCTAAGTAGAGGAATTTATAATTTAACACGTTATAAAAAGATATTGAATTTCTGAACAAAAATGGCCGATTTCCGACCAAAAGGACTTAAGATTGTTTGCCCACTTAACACATAGTTAAATTTTACTAAAAACATTACTAAATTCCTTAGAGTTACTAGGAAGTTCTGGACTTATAGAAAGAAATGCTGCCCCCACCGATAATGCGAAAGAACACGTTTTTACAGTTTGTGGACGACCTGAAATCCGGAAAGCTGCACCGCGACTTTCACCATCGTCACAATTTCCCACCGATCGGAGCACGAAAAATCGAGGAGCAGCAGCAGCAGCAGCCCGAGAAGCCACCGGGGCCTGCGGCTGCACTTAAGCTGCCCGATTCGGTGTTCAAGCCACTGAAGCCCAGTGAGATGAGGTCGGGAAGGTTAACTTGAGTCTCAGCTAGGAGCATCATACGCCGCAACCGATTTACCTACATAATGCCGATTCACAGAATGCCGATTTACAGAATACCGATTTACAGAATACCGATTTTACAAAATGCCGATTTACAGAATGCCGATTTTACAAAATGCCGATTTACAGAATGCCGATTTACAAAATGCCGATTTACAGAATGCCGATTTACAGAATCCCGATTTACAGAATGCCGATTTTACATAATTTGGCCTCTACATCCAAAAATACAAACCTAATTCCCCATAAAAACATGATCCGACTTGGCCATGGCGAATTTTTACGAATTTTTTTTCCGCGTAGGGATCGGGGATTACGAGGAAATCGCAAGTTTCAACGCATGCCTTTTGCGCTGGTCGCCGACACTACCAACGTGCTCAGCCGCAGCGACAAAACTCGACGATTCATTATTATTTCTTGGTTGAGAATGCGTCGAGAGGAAGGGAAAACTGTTTGATAGAAGAATTTAATTTAGTAACCAATGGGTGGCCCCTTGGTAACGTGGAACTAGGGTTACTCTGAAAAAAAAAGAAAATAGTAAAGCTAGGCCTCAGGTCTGGCGGTTTCGCCATGTCCCAGTCGGATAATGTTTTTTCTGGGGATCCGGTTTGTATTTTTGGATGTAGAACCCAAATTATGTAAAATCGGTATTCTGTAAATCGGCATTCTGTAAATCGGCATTCTG
This sequence comes from Mesorhabditis spiculigera, assembly GCA_958295435.1. Lineage (NCBI taxonomy): Eukaryota > Metazoa > Nematoda > Chromadorea > Rhabditida > Rhabditidae > Mesorhabditis > Mesorhabditis spiculigera. Next base: position 810,049 of record CATQJA010002631.1, read on the forward strand.
TAAATCGGCATTCTGTAAATCGGCATTCTGTAAATCGGCATTCTGTAAATCGGCATTTTGTAAATCGGCATTCTGTAAATCGGCATTTTGTAAAATCGGCATTCTGTAAATCGGCATTTTGTAAAATCGGCATTCTGTAAATCGGCATTTTGTAAAATCGGCATTCTGTAAATCGGCATTCTGTGAATCGGCATTATCAGCCTATACCGCTGCAACCTAAGCCCGAATTAAGCTTAAGCGGATGCGAAGCTAAGCCACACCCAAGTCAGGACTAAGCCTGGCTAGCCTATTCCGAGATAAGCTTAAGCTTCAGAACGGGTCTAAGCTAAGCCAGGGGCGGGTCAAGCTCAAGAATAAGCCCGAATTTAACTCTCAAGCCCAAGCTAAGCCTAAGCCAACTCTACGCTAAGCCTAGCTTAAACATACACCAAGCCAAGCTTCTGTTAAACCTCAGCGATCCCCCCTTCGCAGAGGCGAAGCCTAAATCGAAGCTAACAAGGAGACGTTTTTGAGTGTCGTCGGGACTTTGGCACGGGACCAAGCCTATCTTGTGCAGAATTTTACGCTGATTCCGAATATGTTCACCGTTTTTTGCGGAATAGCCATTTCTCAAAAGTTATGAACGATTTAAAGCTCAAAACAGCCCAAAATCGGCTACTTTCGATAGTCATAAAAGGCTTCGGAATAGGTTTTAGACAAAACTTGATAGTGCATTTTGTTCAGAAAAAAATTCTCTATAAAATAAGCTACTTAACTCAAAAATGCTGGAATTTTGAAAATTTTGTAAAATTATGGACCTCCCAATTTATCAAAATTTTCCAACTTTTCAATGAATTTGGCAAAGATGGTACATTTTATAGAGAATTTTTTTTCTGAACAAGATGTACTATCTGGTTTTGTCTAAAACCTATTTTGAAGTCTTTTATGACTATTGAAAGTAGCCGATTTTGGGCTGTTTTGAGGTTTAAATCGTTCATAACTTTTGAGAAATGGCTATTCCGCAAAAACGGTTAACATATTCGAAATCAGCGTAAAATTCTGCACAAGATAGGCTTGGTCCCGTGCCAAAGTCCCGACGACACTCAAAAACGTCTCCTTGTAAGTCAGGCCAACGCCGAATCTAAGCCTAAGCTGATCCTAAGCTAAACCGTAGCTAGCATAGCCGATTCTACGCCAATCCCAAATCTAAGCCTTGATTCCAGATACACCCTGCTGAAGACGGAGCTCTGATCATCTACCGTCCACCAGCCACAGCGCTCTTGCGTCCAGCCGGCGGCGCCCAATACAACGCATATTTCCCCTTGAACACCCCCCATATCCCTTTTTGGGCGCCTTTTTTCGTGTTGTTCCCCGTGCCCAACACCGTGTAGTTCATTCGAATAAAGCCGTGGCAACGAGTCGAGCGTGAAAGATTACATGCAAAAATGAAGCAAAAAAATCAGTAAAAAATCACGAAAGAAGGATATGGACCGGTGGGCGCAAGTGAGCAAAAATGAGCATCAGCACAGGGGGGCGCAAAGCTATATATTTTTGAAAATATGGCATTTCAAAGGCTTGGCCAAAGTCGCACAGAATACGGAATGTCGATGGTAATCGCTCGGAAATTCGCTTAAAAAGGCTATGATAGTAGAATTACTCAGGAAAATCAATCATTCGGGCTTTGGCGTCACGGGCAGCGTGTCTCGGGTCGCGGGATTACTGTAAAAAAAATTAGATTTAGGGGGTCTTATTCGATTTTCAGTCAATTTTTAGCAATTTGTAGCTAAACAGTGATAAAAATGACTCTGCTAAGCTACGTTAGACTACGCTTGACGAAACTGTACACTATGCGCCGCAAAAAAACCAACACAACGCGGCAGAAGGGCTAGACTACGCTACGCTACGTTAAGCTACCTTACGCCACGTCTGGCAGTACTACGCAGCACTACGGAGCACCTTAACTTCAGGCTTCGTGAAATTACGTAATTTTTGAAAGAAAGCTACACAACCCTTCAAGAAATACAAAAATTTACATTGCGCTGCCACCCAGCGAAACACTACGCTAGGCGACGCATTGCCACTTTACGTCCCGTAATGCGGCCGGACATAACGTATTTCACTACGCCAGGCCAAAAAACGAAGCATGCAGGCTCCTCTTCACATTTCCTTTAGCTAACAGAGATTTACCAGGCTGCGCAACGCTACGTAACGCTACCCAATGCTACGTAGCGCTATACAAAGCGATCTCAATGCAACGTCGCGCTACGCAATGCTACTATGTACTACAATTATATCCTGCTGGCTGCGCAAGGCCGCGCAACGTTACGATACCTCACACTCCTACGTACAATGGACGCGCAGATTTTCTTCTATACATTTCTCAGTCTCGATGTTTTCACACTCTATTACGCTACGTAACACACCTATGTACAATGGGCGGGTAGACCTTGTAGAGATCGTCGTAGAGTGGGGGCGGCACATGTGCCGATGAGCATGCGATGGCATAGCCGGGGGGTGGGGTCGGAGGGCTTGGCGGTGGACACTCGACACCTAAGGACGATTAGTGTAAATTCCTATTGCGTCGTACCGCCTCCCGGTCGTCCGGTGTCCATCCTTTTGATGATATAACAAGCGAGACTGCCGCAGAGGATTAAAATGCCGAACGTCGGCACCAGAGTCACCACCAGCACCTCGAGAAGGCGCCCCATCGTGAATTCGACGACTGAAAAAAGGGATAGTTGTTTTATGGTTTTGAAGGGGCCAGAAAATCATTTAATAGCGGGTTTTGATAGTTTTTTATCCTCACAAATTATTATTTGGAGAAGAGAGAGAGAGCGAGAGAGAGAGAGAGAGAGAGCGAATAGAGCCCTTTACAGCTTTTCCACTAGAAAAACTTACATATCCGCTGCTGCTCGGGGTCCAGGATTGGGTACTGTGGGTCCTGGCCGAACATTTTCAAGGTGTGGTATTTATGGTGTTAATATTACGGTCGATCCTATACGGTTTATGGGGTAGACAGAGCGAAATCTGGATCTCAGATCATTTGAGCCGGAGGGCGCGCCGGAAACCCGATTTTTCCGGAAGGAACGCTTTTCCCAGGGCGCTTATGGGGTCGGGAGCAAGGTCATAGACAGCGAAAGAGAGAGAGAGATAGAGAGAGAGAGAGAGAGAGAGAGTGAAACGGAAATTGATACTAACTGCGTTCCAGCCTGCACAACCTATCCCCCCAGAGCTATCGTTACTAAAAAGCAGATGGATTGTTGCGGAAATCGCATCCTATTACTAACGCTTGATTTTACGGTGACGCCCTCAGCTAAGATGTTCTACAATTCCAGTGTCTTTCAACGCTCTCTCACCCCCATCAGTCGTGTAGTTTTGCTGGGCGGCGGCGTCGAGCAGTTCATCTGAAAAATTACGCAAAATTAATTGTTGTTTTTTTTTTTAAATTATACAAATTTACTTTGTGCAAACGCTAAATTTATTTGATTTTAATAATACGTACATAGCGTGCCATTGTCGTCGCGGGGCAGCATCCCGGTGTCGGACGGTCATCAGCTGCCCGCTAGAAGCTCTGGAAGTAGAGGGGGTTAGAAAGAGAGAAACCGAGAGAGAGTGAGCGATAAACAGCGAGCGAGAGCACGAGCCATGGACGAGAGAAAGAGAGAGTGAGAAAGAGGGAGAGAGGGAGAGAGAGAGAGCGAGAGAGAGAGACAGAGAGAGAGACAGAGAGTGATAAGGGCAGACAGGCGAAAGCGCGCTTTCGAGAACGAGAGAGCGAGAAAAGGCGAGCCAGAGAGAGCGCGAGAGAGAGCGAGTGATGGACGAGAGAAAGAGAGGGGCGAGAGAGAGTAAAAATGTTGCATCATTTATACAGGTAAAACCACAGATCTCGCCGTTCGGAACCTGGAATGAATTTGGCCAACCCAACACTGCCGTCTGAGACAACAAATTTCATCCCGAAACCGCCGCCTTATCTACAGTCCAACAGCTGACCCCCCTATTGTTTCTGGGCCCCCCCTCAAATAAGTGCAATATTTACCGTAAAATCATTGGAAAAGCGTGAAAAAGGCCTAAAAACAAAAACAGCCAAAAAAAGATGATGGAGGTGCTGACATTAAAATTTTTTCTTCAATTGACAATCATAAAATTGTCGGGAATAGTAAACAAGAGAAGATGTTAAGGACACGAACGATTTAAGTATAAAACGTCCTTCAAAGATCGCTCTCTCACTCTCTCTCTCTCTCGCACTCTCCTTTTCCCTATTTCTTTCGCTCTCTCTCACTCGCTCGCTCTCTCGCTCTCGCTTTCTCTCACACAAAATTTTGCAGCTCGGACCTCCTACAAAAAAAATAAAAATAAAAACCATAGCATTCTTCCCAAAAACGCAAAATGCAAATCAATACGCAGATCACGGTACGGGCACGGGTCGCATTTGTTTTGTCGATATTTTTCAGGATGGGTTCGCTGGGCGAAAGGGAGAGGTGGGAAGGGGATCAGGCCTTTTCCGCGCAGGTCGACAGTCCATTTCTCCGCCTCTCTCTCGCTCTCTCTCACTCTCTCTCCCTCTCTCTCTCCAGTTTACACATTTCCCTCGCTTTCCCCAATAAGACTACCATCATATGGCTTTGGCATTCAGCAGTAGGAGCCAGTGAGCACACGAGTACCAGGGGTGGACAGGTTTCCGGGTTTCACTTTTTGGCCAATGCGGTTAGATGGTTGGTTTTTTGAGGTGTGAAAGCAGTTTTTGGATTTAGAGGAAACTTGCCTGGTTATAAAGTTAGAAAAAAGCGAGAGAACGAAAGAGAAAGAGAGAGAGCGGGAGAGAAAGAGAGAGACAGTGACAGAGGGAGAGAGACAGATAGATATTTTCCTTAGTTCTGTGAGTCTCGCTTGATGAGCACGAGTACATGCTTAAAAATGAGCACACACCCGCTTTCAGCGGCGACTTCAAGCCGTTCAGGCAAAAACCTCTCAATTTCGTTTCTCGTTTCTTTCCGTCTCTCTTTCTATCTCGCTCTCTTTCTCGTTCTCTGCTTGCTCTCCCCGTCCCTTAAAATTATCCGTTTCCCGGAAAAGTTGGTTTCCAAAAAACCCCAAAAAAACTGCATTAAGCCACGGAAAAACCAGGAACCACCCGTTGATAGCTTATCAGATGATGACACGCCAACCCACGGCTTCTCCCACACCCAAAGTTCGCGAATTCGCGCTAAAATTTTGATCCAAAGATGTTGCGCTGGTCCTTAATTTTCCTTCTTCCGTTTCTGGCATTGCTCACGACGCCCTCATCAGCTCAATGCCCACCAAACACCTTCAACGCCACCGAACTTCGTGAATGCGTGCATATCGAGTTGGCGCGTGGGTTTTGACGCTGCACTTTCCGGACGGGATAACAATAATATTTACTGGGGTTTTAAAATTTTTGTGTTTTCTTAAATGGTGCCTTAAATGATAGAAAAATGATATTCCCAAAATTCCAAACCTCTAACAAGGGAACCTCAAGTTGGCACGGTGGAATTTCGGAAAACGCTCGCGGCTACCCCTAGGGCAGAAAGTTCCGGTCAAAAAGCAAAATAAAAAATCGTGAACGGGTTCGAACCCTGGTCAGCATCCTATCATGCGAATCGCTTACCACTCGGCCACTCAACTGGTGATTCCATAGTGATGGGAGAGCCTCATAAACCTATCGCTAATGCTAATTTTTCGGATGTAAATTATCATTTTCCGGAAGTGCTGTATCTCTGCCCAGAGGTCCATTAAGGAAATTCTGACTAGAGGGTTGGAATCGCCATAGTCGAAAACCTAGGGGTAGCCGCGAGCGTTTTCCGAAATTCCACCGTGCCAACTTGAGGTTCCCTTGTAAGTTCCATTTTAGAAGACCCGGTTTCTTCAACGCTGTATTTACATGGCGTAATCTATCGTCTACAATTTTAAAGTACCTAAGGAATGCCGAAAACTGTACAAAGTACTATGCCGGAATTTGCGATTTCCCGAAACACCGAAAATCTCGGCGACGAAGCTTCCCATACCAATACCTAAAATTGTACACAGTATCATCTTGGAATTTTCGCTCATAAAGTAATGTTTAGCAGTCAAAAAATGGAAAAAATTTACCAAAATATTGTTTTATCAATCGTAGTCATATCAAAAATTTCAGTTTTAAACTACGGTAGTCTGGAGGCACTGGTGAATTTTCGAGGCTCGAAAAAACCACTTTTTAGCGGCCAACCGCTCGCAACAATGGGACATGTGCGCAGGGCTGAAGGGGTACCTCATCTCAATCCACAGCCTCTACCAAAATAACGCCCTCGTACAGTATGCCAGTGAGGGTAGGTTTTTTGGTGAATTTTTGCAGATTTTTACAAATTTTTGTATCCTAAAACAGTTCAAAAATTTCTTAGTTTATTTAGAATTTTCTATAAAGTTTCTAAATTTAACGTAAAATTCTAAAAATCTCGTGAATCCGTAGCCAAAAATCGGTAGCCGTCCCTTGACGGTCTTTTTAAAGGGGCGGTGCCAGCAGAAGTCCGGCTCCCCGATAACATTTAAAGTGGCTAGAGAACACCTCGATCCTTTCCTTAGCTTCCAATCTTTCCACCTTACAGTATCCCCCTCCGCGGGGCTCCTCTACACAGCACTGTACTACGAACAGGTCGGCCATATTCAATTCTGGGAGAACTGGGACGGGACGACGGTTGACTATTTGAATTGGGCGCCGGGTGGGTTGGAAAATTTTTTGAGGTTCTGTACTCGGCCTTACCCGCAAATAATCAGCATTCCAGGCGAGCCCACCCCGGGAGTACAGTGCGCAACTATCGACGTTCCGTCCGGCAAGTGGTATGCCGTGGACTGTGGCCGGCCGTTGGGTGCTATATGCGAGATCTATTATCCGAGGGCATAAATCGTATTTGGATAGTTACAATATCAGGATTAAAGATATTCCGGGGAAGACGAATTTTTCGGATTATGCGCTCTCCATTTTGTAAAGCATTTTGAGGCCGAAATCCGTCAAAATTCAAGGGTATGTTTTGCTACTGCTACACCGATGCGCTCTGACTGCTCGAATTCGATGCATTTTTCGCTGGAATTTGCAGCCTAGAATTAAAATTTTGGTATCGTCCTATTTCCTGTCGTAATCGATTGAAATTAGCGGCCGCTAGACTTCCACCTTGGCGCTGCCTTGTCTTCTTTTTTCGCCCAGCTACTCCAATGTACTCTGTACGCCCGAATTTTATGCATATCCCCCGCACTTCCACGCATTAATGAACATATTTATTAAGCCGGGGACACTTGTATTTACAGACAACGTGCGTAGTGGAGGGGTTTTTTGGCTCCTCCGCTTGGGTGTCGGGAAAGTCGGGCACTTTCCAATAGATAGGGGGACGGGGGGTTGGCTCTGAAACGTGGATGCATTAATGAGAGGCAATCACGCCCATTTGGGTACGCGACGCCAAAGGAAGTGCGCGTCACGTGTCGCGACGCGGCAGAATCCATAGCCCTGCCTTCCCGGTCTCTTTAACCACGAAATACCCAACCTGCCGGGGGACCCGCGTGACGAGCCGAGACGTGGAAACGGAAGACGCTTACGCGCGCTTGGCCTTCTTGCGGAAGTAGCAGCAGACCATACACTGAAAAGAGAAGCTGGGATTGAATTTGGATGAGGACGGGGATGGAGATGAACAAAAGGGGACAAGCTGGGGGAGGGGAGACACTCAAGATATCGGATCGGACACCATGGACACGACGGGGGGTGTCGATTGGATGATCGCGTAGTCGAGGGGGGCACTTGGGGCAAGGGGGGGACAAGACGGGATTGTTGGCACGTCATCTCCACGTCAAGAGACAAGAGCCGGGGATGGCAATTGGCAGGTTAAGCGCAATTTTTTTCATTATTACTTATTTCGCGGGCTTTATTTCTTGCTCACTTTCTCTCTCACTCCCTCACGCTCTCGCTCTCTCTCTCTCTCTCTCTCTCTCTCTCTCTCTCTCCGTCGACTGTTTTGCCCTCAAAATGTCACATAGCCCCTTTTAAGGGTATCTGCTAGTGAAAGGCTCTCTCGCTAGACAAAGTGTACCTAGTAGCCCCCCGGAAAACCGGGCGCAGGGCCAATATTTTGGGGTCCTGGGCGAAAACACGTACTCCTGTAACTAGACGCCACAATGGGCCACTACACGTTTACTGTTTTTCGCACACAACAGCTTCAAGTATTTTGGGGTAGAAAGAGAGAGAGAGAGAGAGAGAGAGAGAGAGAGAGAGAGAGAGAGAGAAGTGCGAGTACGAGAGCGAGGGAGCGAGAGAGTGAGACATACAGAGGGAGAATGGTAAAATCATCTATCTCACCTGATTTCCATTTTGCTGTCCGACCTGGCAGACAGACTGGCCGGGGCACTGGTAGTTCTGGTTGCAGCTGCCGATCTGAACTCCTCCCGTGCATCCGCACTGCGAGTTCTGCTGCGCCTGGGTGGGCACGTACGGGGCCGGGGTGGGCAGGGAAGCGGGCTGAGAGCCTGAAGAGTGGCATTTCAAACCAGAATTAATCTGTCTTTAAATAACTGATATTTGGTTAAATGTTTTGTGCTCGGTTTTCGAGCGGCGGACCCTAAGCTTGGGCTTGAGCTTCGCTTGAATTGGCTTTGCTTGGCTTAGGCTTATGCATAGGATCCGGTTTTAGCCTGGTTGGTCTTAGCTTCGCTTGGGCTTAGTTTTAGCTTAACCTTAGGCTTAGGCTTGGCCTTAGGCTTGGCCTTAGGCTTAGGCTTGGCTTGACTTGGCCTTAGGCTTGGGCTTCGCTTGGCTTGGCCTTAAACTTAGGCTTCGCTTTGCTTGACTATAGCTTGGCTTGGCTTAGGCTTACGCTTAAGAGTCTAAGCCAAAAATTCCCGACTATAACTTCAAAAAAAAACTTACTAGTATCCCAGACGCAGACCTGGGCCTGCTCGTCGAAGATGGTGGCTGGGGCACAGGGCATTCGCTGCCAGCTAAAGGGACGGTGACAGGTGGAATTTTCTACCGTAACCCTACCGTCCGCAGTACAGATTGTTGGGGGCTGGCTGGCACTGGAGGAAGTGGGTGCAGCTCTCCGGGTCCTTGGCAAGAGGGTCGACCATCCACGAGCAGATGCCCTGGTAGGCGGCGTTCTGCACTCCGCCTTGCACTAAATTACGCGTTGATTATTGGCCGTAATTGGGGGTAGTGGGGCGTAGTCAACTGTACTTTGGTGTATTGAACCGTACTTGACCGTACTTTGCGTACTCGACCGTACTTACAGCACTGGATTCAGAATACCTTCCTGTACGTTATGGTACTCAATCGTACTCGGCTGTAATCTAGTGCGGGGCCGTACTCGATCGTACTCACTGGTACTCCGTCCTACTACCATATACCGTACTGGCACGTAATGGCCCGTACTCGAGCGTATCGCTCGCATTCGGCGGCGAGACGGCGAAACTCTGCCGTAATTTGCACTCTAGCGTACTCTATCGTACTCTCTCGTACTTTCCCTTACTCTCCTCGAACTCTCTCGTACTCACCAAGCGGGCACGACTGCGGCTGCTGGACGACTTCCTGCTGTTGCGGGCAGTACTGCTGCTGGGTGGTGGTGGTCTGGCAGTTCTAGAAAAATCGGGGCTACACAGGGCTCCAAATTACACCACACTCCACACTCCGTATTTGGCGGTACGGTGGGGTTAGACAGTCAGACAGTAGTGGCACACTGGTGAAGGGAAACACGGCAGCGAAGATGGGTTCTGAAATCGGGGTATCGCTCTGTTAAGGGAATTCTGAAGTCGCGTATTTGGGGGAACGGGCTGAGCAAGCAGTTCAGTTGCTTTAAAGGGACCGGGAAGTCGAAACTCAAGTCATCAAATTCAGTAGAGCAGTTCAACCTTTTAAGGAGCTCTTAAGGAGCTTTTAAGGGCCTGGAATTCAGATAACAACGCCGTCCGCCAACACTCTCTCGCGCTCTCTCTATTTCTCTCTCTCTTTCTCTCTCTCTCTCTCTCTCTCTCCCTCGAAAAGACGACTTATGACCGAGCAAAGGAACGACAGAAATATGCCAAATGCCACAGCAAAACCTAGAGCGCACACGGAGGGGGAGTGCAGCTCGTAGCGTCTCGGACTTACCAGCTGCTGGGTCTCCTGCTGGCACATGCATTGTTGGGACATGGTGGTGGCGGATTGTTGGGGGCAGCACTGGGTCGAGGCGACGACTGGCTGGAAAAGAGAGGGTAAAAGAGAGAGAGAGAGAATAGAGAGAGAGAGAGAGAGAGAGAGAGAGAGAGAGACAAAGAAAGAAAGAGAGAGGGGGAGGAGAGACAACCTGAGAGCTAGAGAAAATAATTTCGTTGCTGACCTGGTTGTTCTGCTGGGTGACGCACTTGCACTGGGGCTGCTGCTGGGGGCACGGGCAGTTCTGGTACTGCGAGAAGGTGATCTTCTGAAAAGTCGGGGGTTTCAGGGGATATGGGCCCGCTAGCCAATGAAAAAAAAACGAAAAATGCTTACAGCGGTGGTGGTCATCTGCGGGCTGCGGCGCGTCTTGGGCGAGTTGACGGGCAGATTGACGGGCTCGAGGATTTCGGGGGATGGGCACACGCAGTTCAGCTCGCCGTTGGGGCACGCGCACTGGCGGGGAGCCTCGCGGATCTCGTCGACCATGAACTGGAAGTAGGAGGTTTTTAAAGGGTCGTAGAAGGAAAGGAAAAAAGCCATGAAAGGCAGCAAAGGGGATTTGCAAAAAAAAATTAAAAATTTTGATATTTTCGTGTATAAACCGAACCGGCTATCGTAACCTTTCAGGGACCCTTGAACCCACCGAAGACAGACGAGAAGTGGGGCAGAACTGGAATGAGGTGGCGTTGGGGCCATCGCAGAGCTGCTGCTGGCGGCGGACCGAGCGAACGGTCTTGCAGCGGCGGGCCGAGGCGACGAACTCGTAGCCGGGCAGGCATTCGCGGAGAAGCCAGATGCCGAGGTCTTTCCTGAAAATCAATGGTAAGTTCCTGATTCGCTCAAAAACCACAACAAAGTTAGATTTTTTTTAATCGTTGGGTTTTTGACTATATCTTACAAGCTTTAAAAATCTTTAATGCCCTAAGATAAAAATCAAATTTCAGCAGCTAGATTTCTTATTTCCGGACGGCTACAAGACGTCGATAGGCTAATACAGTTCAGACTTAAGAGAAGATGCTTCTTAAGAGTAGGTTTAGGCAAGGCGGGCTGAATTCTGAACTGCTACAAGACGCCGATAGGCTAGTCGAGGCTCCTGCACGGTCTAAAAGTCTATTTCAGGCTTTTCAACCGAAATTTTCAATTCTAAACTGCTACAAGACGTCGCCAAGCTAGTAAAAAATTTTCACACCCACAATGCCTAATCTTAGATTTCATCTTCCACAGCGCTAAATCCTGACATAGCTGGCAGATCCGGATTCCACCTCGACCCCCCCCCCCCCGCCAACGCGGGTTTGGTTCGCAAACAATTTGCTGGTAATGGTTCTTTCTTGAGGGTGGAAGGCGATGAGGGAGACAAGGGGTTACGCACTGTTTGTCGATATCCCCCCATAACCTCAAGTCAACAAACCCGCATGCAAAAAAGAGGCACATACTCTGCTGATCAGCCCCAGTATCCGGTTCGATACCGCCCAAAAAAATGGGTGGAGAAATGCGCAGGAGAAAGCGGAATTTGGAAAGAGCGCAAGAACGTGATTAAAATTCTCCGTTTTAGAGAGCGCCGTCGAATGAGCAAAAAAACATTGTACATGCTTAGAATGCGTAAATTGGAGTGTTGCGTAGTGGACGATGGGGACGATGTGTTGCAAATGACGGGTGGATTTTATGCGCTTTTGGAATTTCCTCGCTTGCGTTTGCACATTTGCTAGCCGAATTTTTAGGAATTCAAAACGAGATCAATTACGCCCAAAACTAACCGCTTAAATTTTTCGGAAATTCGATACCGTCGTAAAAATCACTCCAAAATTAGCTAGCCAAGGTTATTTGGGAATTCATCGATTCCACAGGATTTTTGCTTTCTAAGAATCGAAGAATCAGCTGTACCTGTCGGTGACGTCGGCGGCCTGTCGGACACATTCGACGTATCGGTTCGGGTCACCGGTGGCACGGGGGAATGAGGGCAGCTGGCAGATATCACCCAGGATAGCTCGCCAATATTTCGGGGACTGCTCCTCGGATGAGCCCGACTTGCTGTCTTCCTGGGCCATGGCCACGGCGGCTGAAAAAAGCCTCAGATTAGTGGACTTAAGCTTAAACTTAGGCTTGGGCTCGGCCGTGGGCGAAGCCTGGCTTTAGGCTTAGGCTTAGACTTTGAAGCCAATTTCCTTTAGAAGCTCAAAATTGGTAGCAAAATCGGAGAATTTTGAGCCGTGAGCCGGTAGACCCAAGTTCAAGCCGTCCATAAGATGATGGAAACCAGTATGGATCAAAAAGCTGAACTTCTACCCGTCGCCGCAGCTGATCCCGGGTATAAAGCCCGGGGAGCTGGGAGCTGGGAGTAAGAATTCAGCATTTCCGAGTAGTGATAGATAGAGGAGGAGCTCAAACGCAATTCCGGAAACTCACCAAGAAGGCAGACGGCAACGAATACCCGAGCCATCGTCACGAGCTGGGATCTGGAATGAGGGAGTTTAGAGATGGTACATGGATGTAAGCGAGAGATAGGAGAGAGAGATCGAGAGAGAGAGAGCCGGCCAGAGAGAAAGAGAGAGCGCTAGAGAGAGTGAGAGAGCCAGAGACACACGTCAATAGGAAAGTTGCGGAAAGTCAGTAATAGCATAATTGCTTTAAAATGAGCCGGAAATCAAAAGGAGAAGGTTGTTGCGCTTGGAATTCTAAAGGCCAGAACGCTGCTGTCGCGGTCCCTTTAGAAGGAGAAATGAGCAGCAGAAATAAGTAATAATTGGAGCAGAAATGGAGGCTGCGACGCTCAGCGTGTTCAGAGGTAGGATCAATAACAGAAGTAATTATGAACGCCAGGGGAAAACCCGTGTCACCGTCCCTTTAAAAGACAGTGAAACAAGTGTAGAATGGGAAAATGAGGTTGTTCATCTACTGGGAGGTGATGGTAGATGAGACTGTGTGGTGGGGGGCGGGGTTGGTGCCCGGACTGGGGTGGTGGGCCCTTTTATATGGGCCTTGGACCCGTTTTTCGAGTCGACCACCAGGTGGGGGTGGCCTGGGCCCTCCAGCCTTTTGGCCCCTCCCCTCCCCCCTTGCACCAACCCTATTCTAACCCCCGGATACCGTAGTATGTCCCTCTGTTTCGGTATCTCTCTCTCCCTCTCTCCCTCTCTCTCTCTCTCTCTCTCCCTCTCTCTCCCTCTCTCTCCCTCTCTCTCCCTCTCTCTCTCTCTCTCTCTCTCTCTCTCTCTCTCTCGCTCTCTCTCTCTCTCTCTCTATGATCTGCCCCCGGGAGCTGAACCGGTCATACAGCAGCCTATTCACACAGCCACACTGCCTCGACCCCGGGGTAAATACAAACCGATAGAGAGGGATTGACTCGCATTCTGCTGCTTTCCCCCCGGATAATTGACACGCTAAACTGGAGGGCCCACTGATTCCAATGGCATTAGTAAGCCAGCGGAATCAGGGCGGCGGTGAACGATCAGACATCGAGATTTCGTAATTTGGAGCTATTGGGAAAGTGACGTCGCCGCAACGCACCTGCAAAAAAGGAGTACGGTACGCGAAAATACCGAAAGCCATGACACCGACAGGCCCAGGCCGATAGCCATAATCCCGACAATTGACGGCCATAATACCGAAAACCCAAAATCTCGACTGCCAAAATCCCACCAGTTCGAATCCTGACAAGCCACACTCCAGAAATTCGTAACGCCGAGAAGCCAAGACGTCGACAACCACTAATCCCGACAGCCATAATACCGACAGGCGAAAATCTTGACGAAAATAATACCGACAGTAAAATACCGGCAGCCATAAGCCCGAATTTTGGCTGTTGGTATTATGGCTGTCGGTATTCTGGCCGGTTGGGATTTTGGCTGTCTGGATTTTGGTATCGGGACCCCCGGACGATCGGGCTTATGGCTGTCGGGATTAGGGCTCTAATAGGACGAGTAGAACTCCCTGAAAAACGCCCTAAAGGGCCATGTCTTCAGCAGGGTTTTCCTGTACTGGAACGTCTCCCGACGCGACACGACCGCAACGCCTTGGAAGCGCGGCCGCTACACGCGCACCAGTAACTCCGCTGACGCCTATCTTTAAAACGCAATCTTAAAAATTAAATAATTATCCTTTTTCATTTAAAATCCCAATCCGCCAAAGTGTGCCAGAAGCTCCTTTGCTCATCTTGTCATCACGGTCGCTTCCCCCTCCCTCACCATTGTACGTTTTTTGGATGGTCCCGTAGCGTTGGTTTGGGTACTCGACGATCCGCTTGGCTCGCTTCCAACCCAATCCAGCAGCAAAGTATCAATTTCAGCTACTCGCCGATGGGTCCGTTTTCCGTGTCCGGGTCGCCGGCGCCTACACGTAGCCGGCCGGTGCGTACGCGTGGTGAGGGATGCAAATTCGGTACTGGAAAGGGGTCAAAAATTCGAGGTTTCTTAAGAATAAAGAAAGTTTTCGATCTGTCCATTCGATTATGTCATGAAACGCTGGGTTTCGAAATCCTTAGAAAAATTCATAAAAATTGCGAAAACTCAATGTGGGGAACCAGGATCAAATTGTCTAATAAATAGAGGAAATGTTTTCATACTGTTTTTTAATACTACTAAATACTATTTACTATACTACTAATTAAATTTTATTAAAAATGCAGAAAATATAGATTTTTAGAGCAAAAATGGCAGATCTGCGCTCAAATTTGGAATTTTTAAATTTTTTAAATGGTTTTGACAGCTTGTTCACGATAAATACAGTTAAATTTCGCTAAAATGCTATTAAAATCTTTGCTGTTGCATTGCTGGACTTTTAAAAGCTCGGTTCCCCCCTGCTAAGGCGCAAGCTCCGCTAAGCTCCTCTGCACCCATGTAAGTTAACGACTTTTTCTAATTTGATTTGATTACGTCATGAAAAGGTTAGCTGGAGTTTAAGAAAGGAAAAAACGCTTGTACCCCCCTCGATAACGCAAAAGCTCCGCTGAAATCCCTCAACCATCCTCTTGGCCATACACGCCATGTAAGCTATCCGTTTTTGCGGGGTGTGTGTTGGCGAGTGTATGCCGGCGGATTGGATTGGATGCGCTTGTTGGATGGGCTGTAGAGTGTCCCCCCCGTGTAGTCAAGGGTCCGTGTCCCGTGTCCTCTCGCGTACTGTCCGCCCTCTTTCCTGGGGTTTCTCCTCCGTTTTTCGACGTCTTCTCCCTCCGCAGTCGTTGTCCGTTTTGTGATCGTCATCCGGTCGGAATGCCGGGGCCCTCGGGTGGGTGTGGGTGTGTCTGCCCGGCTTGCCAATGGTGGGAAACGGGGGGTTGCACGCTAATTTTGGTACTTTTCTGTTTGGGGGTGTGGAATTTCATCGTAGATCTAAAAAAGAAATTGTGGTGCTCTCCGGTTAGCGGGGGAGGGCAAATTTTTTTTATTGATTTGATCGAGATCGTAGACATAAAAAGCTCATAAAAAAACCATAAAAGCACAGAAACAGATCGACAACGGTCGTGCTTGATATTCGCTAAGCATTTCTGCTAGATTGCCTTGAAAACCTGGGCCCTCTGCTCAAAATCTAGCGTACCAGCAGAGAAGCTTGAGGACGATTTGCCGACACGACTTAAAAGAAAACTTTTATATTTAACTGTATTGTAGGCTCAAATTAATACTCTTAGCAAATTTTGGATGCTCTATCGAATGGCGTTGCAAAAATCCCGGCAAAATAAGCGAAAATACCGAAAACTTTGAGAGCCTTCGGCTGTGGGGGGAGGGGCAATTTAAACTCAAGGGTCTATGTTAGATTGCCCTAAAAATGCCACCAGATCCATTAGAACCGTAGCGTGCTATCATAGGTTCTTCAGGAAATTCCTAGCCACCATTTCCCCCAAAAAAACACTGATCATTCCAGTGATCCCTGCAGCCGGGCAGCAGCTGTTCAACGTCATCAAGCCGTTGTCCCCCCTGTCTGTCCGTTTCAAGGGCTCAACAAGAGAGGAGAAGCCCCCCTGTGGTGTTGCGTGTGAATGAATCAGGGGTGGGCCCCTCCCCCCATCCTCTCGACGGGACCCTCGTTAGGGTGGTCCCGGCGTGGACAAGTGATTATCCCTTACAGTTGTCTCTCTTCCCCCTTGCTACGCGACACACCAATCGACACCCCCCACCGACATGCCATCGACACAATCGGAGGAACCTGAAATGGTACTGGACTGTTAGCGGGGGGGGGGGGGGGGGCGAAACCATAACTAAATCGCCTATAGAGCATATTAACGTTTTTATTATTAACACCTAGGTACCGCCAAATAATTAAAAAGCTAATTTTCCCTCGCTAAAAACTGCCCCCTCCCCCGCTAACAGCCCAGCACCACCGAAACTGAAATCAGTACTTTGTAACTAAACCCTCGACGCGTACGGTAAAAACGATTTATTCCCAATATAATGTACCTCCCAGGCGTAAGGAGGCGCATTTGTACACGTAATATTAATGGATGGAATGGCCGTCGTCGAGGTGCCTCAGATCGCCTTCTTCGTGTCCTGGCCGCTCTGCTTGTACCGCAGCACGCCGGTGCCCTTGCCGATGAGGTACTCGAAGCGCACGTTGTACCACAGGTATTTGAACCACACGTGGTAGTTCGTCTCGTGTTTGTAGGCGCCCTGGAAATGACGGTATGGAAGGTATTTAACGCTAATAACTTTAATGAAAACTAGTGCAAAAGGCAAAACCTACCGGATACTTGTCGAGCACTCCCTTGATGGCCTCGGTGGCCTCCATGAGATGGTAGTGCGGGATGCGGGTGAAGAACATGTGATGGGCGACGTGGCCGTCGGTGATGTGGTGGAGCAGCGTGTCGACGCCGAAGCCGTACGTGCGGTCGATCGTCTGCACCTGGCCCTTGATGTAGTTCCAGCTGCCCTCTTCGAACACCTGAAAAGAGGAGTTTAAAGTAGCGGTGAAACCAGCAAAACTGGTTTGAATTTCTCTAAAAAAGCAACCCTTCACCCCAAATATTTGCCAGAGATTTTCAAGATTGTTCTATTGACATTGACACCCCATTTTTTAAGCGTAAACGAGTTGCGGCGCGTACGATCCGCGCGGATGCCCTGGCCGCTTTTTCGAACTTTACGCCCGGCGCACGTGTGCACCCCGTTGGTGTTTACCGAGGCTTCGGGGGGTGAGGGCGACTGGCCTTTGCACGCTGCGGGGGAGGGAACTAACTTGGCGGTGTTTGCAGTACAACCTATGCCGGTATAGTTAGGAACGCGTTCTCGAAGGCTTAAACTAATTATAAAAACTTTTCTAATATTTATTGTGTCACTAAAATTTAATTGAGGTGCAAAAAGTACCTCAATCTCGGGGTGCGAGTGCTGCATGTAGGTAATGACGACGAGCCAGAGTCCTTGCCACAAACACGGCATGTAGTAGTACCAGAACCACGTGTTCACCGAGTAGTTCGACAGGTGGAAGGCAACCTAAGATGATTAGTACGGTAAAAATATTTAATGTAAGCACTCACGCCCATGCAGAAAAAGACGGCCACGGCCGAGACGGCGCACTTGACGCGGTCGGCGGTGGAGGTGAACAGCTCGGAGCCGGGCCAGAAGTGGGAGCCGTCGGGGAGGCCGACGAACGTGTAGATTGGGTTCCATCTGAAAGCAAGAACGTTCAAGGGTAACAGATCCACGTTTTCTACTATAAAGAGAGGAAGTTTTTTTTTTATACTGATTTTTGCTATTTTTAAATGTAAAAATTATAAAATTCTATAGATGGATTTACAAGTATCGTCAAAAATATAAAATGCGAATAGTTTCAAATTTTCTAAGTTTCTAGATACCTATTCCCCCCTGAGAGACAGCTAAATTTTATTAAAAACATCACTAACAAAATTGCTATTAGATTACTAGCATATCTAACTAGAAAACCACCGTCCCCCCCGATAATGCAAAAGAGCCAGAACTTCCAAAAATCCACCAACTGCAACTTTATTTCAACGCGTCAAGGTCCCATCCGTCCGATCAAAAGTACAGCGACATCATCAAGTCCGATTCTTGCTCCCTACAGCATAGCGTACTTGTCCCTTTTTTCATGTTCTTTGGACGGGCGTCTGGCCAGTGCAAAACGGGGTCCTCGACCGTTCCTTGCAAAGCTGTTTGGCGACCCCCAAAAAAGCGGCCTTGTCTTCATTCCGAGGTGTGGCATGTGAGTGTCTACAGGGCTGATGACGGGGATTCTGTCCCTTTGTAAGTTGCCACATCAGAAGACCGGACATCCTGGGGGTTTGTCGATAATCCCTAGGCTTCCGCGCCATACCTTTATACGCTCATTTTTTCACCACTAGAACGCTGGGTTCAAAAAACTAAAAGCTCCCAAGGTTGGTTGGTATATGCCAAAGTGATCGTGGTGTTGCCACATCTGAAGACCGGCTTCTCGCCCCGTTCGTCTTCAGCCCTGGCTGCCAACACCAGCGTGCCGTTGCCCGGCCACAAATCCGCCAAAATGGCGACGAGGGGATGGCGGGTGTGGAATCGGGCAGAACGTGGAGGGAGGGCAGAAGACGACGAGAAGAGGACCATTTGCCTACGGGGATGAGCCCCGGCCACGCACACCCTGATGCGTCAACATCACCGGCAACCCTCGACTCGGCTTCACACCTCACTAGGGGGGCCATCAGGGTACGAATTTCAGGGGGCCGGAAATAATGGAGGGATTCTTTTGGAGCCGGAGAGTACGAAACAATCCAAAAGTCGGGAAAAGCTACCGGCTTTTGAAATAACGAACATTTAAAATGCTAAAAATCCCCAATTCAATAAATTCAGAATTCGGGAAAATTTGGGGGGATTTTAATTCTCTTATTTGGCTTATTTAACTATTTTTCATCAAATGTCCTCAAATTTCCGCAGTTTTTAGCAATTTTTACTCCTATTTTTCAGTTTTCTCAGTCAGGTTTTTCTCCGGCCGGAAATAAACGAATGGTGCTACAAGACGCGGTAAAATTTAAATTAAACGCACCGCAACAAGCCTGAGATCGGGAACTTGGCAAAGTGTTTGAAGAACCATGGCTTGTCGACGTATTCCTCTTCGGTGACCCATGGATGGCCCTTGTCGCGCGTCAGATGGGAAGTGTACTGGAATGCAAAAAGTGTATATGCCTCTTGCTCATTGAAAACAGGTAAAAGGCAATAACCGTCCGTTGGAAAGTACCTGATGATGTTGACGATGGCTCTTCTGCCACGGCCAGTACGGCGCCATGATCGGGGCATGGGCAATATGCCCGCACAAATCGTTCACCCATTCGTACTCGGAGAACGTGGTGTGGCCGCAGTCGTGGCCGATGCAGAACAGGGAGGCGGCGAACATTCCCGTCACCCAGCACCTAAATTCCGGACGTAAAAAAGCATTTCAAGGCAGAACCGGTTAAAAGAAGCATGTAGACTCCAAAATAACGTACCAGATAAAGTATCCTGTCCAGCCATAGGCCTCAAAGTAGGGCAGCGCCTTGTAGCAGCCGAACAAGATGACGTAGTCGAGCACCAGGAAAAACAGCGATTTCGGCAGGCTCTGTAAGAAAAAATCGTTAACCCCAATAAAACAACATACCTTCTCGAAGCACTGCGCCGGGATGGCCGCCTTGATCTCGTCGATCGTCGGGAGTTTTTGTTGCACCTGAAATGGGAATTGTTTCTAAGGTTAAACGATTCAAAAAAATATTATTTCTAGAAATAGAAAAACCAGAGAATACTTAAGAACTTCTAAAAAGCCCGGAATTTGAGAGCATCGAGCTTCGTGTTTTGCAAAAAAAAAAAACCGCTAGCGAAACAAATTTTTAATTACTTTTTCGCAATAATTTACTAAAGACGTCACGACTTTTAAACTTTTCCTAACGCACGTACCTAACGCAACGTACATATTGACGCGGACGCTTTGCTAACCTGTTGATGCCCCCAACTTTTCAAAGACCACCCTAACCGACCAAGTCTAGGGCTCGACAACAGTGTTTCCTTATTTATAAGATTACAGGGAGGGATAACTATTTTTAGGGCATCATCCGACCACCACAGCGTCTAGCCGGGGCTGCTCTTTGTCCTGCCCTTTTTCAACATCTTTTTGGTCGTAATCAGCCGGGCCGGGGCAATTGAACGGTGGGAACCGGGGACCCGGGCAAAGTTTCTTGTGCTGGAAAAAAGTGGTGCTCCCACACGGAGTGTGTGATAACAAACTGGCGATATGGCGCCGGAATTTGGAAGGGAAAAGGGCTGTTCGGAAATCGGTTCAGCCAAGTTGGCGTTGGCGAAAGGGTTTTATGCCCGTTGTCCAGCTAAAATAACGAAATACTGGAAAATAGCGATGAAATTGGCAGCTTCGGGATGCGCAAGGGAAGAAAAATGGTTTCTTTTCCTCATTTAATTGAAAAACAATTGTTAAACGCCTGAAAACTTTTGGCTTTGAAGTTTTCAAGTTTTTCACGTGCGTACGTGAACAAACTAAAAATAATGAAATAGCGAATAT